>OZ026808.1:15256619-15871190 GCA_964023185.1 Macaria liturata | reverse complement strand
GTTCCATACGTAACAGGTAAAAACGGGGGACCCCATTACAAAGCCTCCGCTCTCTGCCTGTCTGTCTGAACGTTCGTCTGTCAGCCCACTACCACACACTACCAGGATGTATCTCATAAATCGTGATACTCAGAAATTACCACAAATTATGTATGATACTACCGAAAATCTAGGTATACTATACCTACTCAATAAAGTAAATTGAGATCTTACCTATCCAGCGATCTTCAAAGCGACAGTGAACTGGTTCTTATCGGGTAAGCACGCTCCATCTTAGGCCATAGCCTTTGCTTGCTATCAGGTAAACTATGACCAAGTGCCCGTTAAAGTTAGAAAAAAAAAGTGAAACGTTACTTTACGTCACAGCCTCAATCAGTAGATATTCATTTTATTAGTTTACGCAGGGAAGCGGAGATTAGGGGTCAGTTCATATCTACCTACCTCTACTTTGAAGCAATTATAATTTACAATCAATTAAATCCCAAGTCAGTTAAATAAGAGCATTGGCAAGTGGGTTGCTAGTAGTGCAATATATAATACAAGCTTTGTTGTAGTGCGACTCGGCTTCATCAAATTCGATACAAAAAGATGATTGTGTTTACCAATTAACAATAATGATTTATTATCAAGATCTTTTATTTATGCTGTACACAATACAATACCTATTACATTTTAGAACTTATTTAAAAATAGATTGAATTGTGTGACCCTGATGCTAGTTTGAAGTTTAGGGCATAGCACTTTTCTTACAATATCTACTTAAAAACTATTTTCCTTACCTATACTAATTTAGTTACATGGCTAAATACTTAATAATGTCCTTTAAAAAATATTATAATTATAAGGCACATAATTATAAAGTTTTATGGTAAATATCTACCTATGAGATCTTTTACCATAAAGCGCGCGACATTTATCTTGTCATTTGAAATTCTAAAAGAAAATTTCAAAAGAAACAGTAGCGTCAGGCGGGTTGCGTGGGAGTTAATTCTAAGAATGATATCACAGGTAATAAATCACAGGTAATACAGTATGCGAGATTTGCACCTTGGAATACCAAGGGTTGTCATAAGTTCATGATACTTACTTCTAATATACGCAATAGCTCCCGCCGGGCGCTACTGTTCCCCAAAATATAAGAAAACTGACATGTATGCTTGAATCATGCGTAAAAACATTGTTTGCGCGATCTAGAACATTTTCAGATTTCACAGTTTTGGAGCCCTATATTTGTCTTTTTGCTAGTCAACATTTTTTTTACTTGTATTTTGAATTGGTTTGTGGTATTAGAATCATAAATAACTATTAAATATTGTTTTAATTTGAATTAGAAGTGTTTTTGGCTCCATTATCGCTACCCTATTGCCATCTAGTGCGTTAGAGTGAAACTTGGAACTATAAAAAAGGGATTATATTCTTCGACAAAAACGTAAAGGTTTCGTGCCTGGGAGTAAAGAATTATTATTTATTCATATCTCTTTTTTGATATACTTGATCTTATTCTTCCATTCTCTGAAGCTTCCAAAAACATGCCATACCTGCTGGTCAACGCCACTACAAGCGCCACCTAGGTACTGTTCCGCGGATGATCATAGACCCGCCCCGCTATAGCTGTGTCTGAGCACAATGGCGTCAATGGCCGCTAAGAGCAGTGCTGCCAACACTATAATTTTTTACGTAGATCTACGTATTTTAAGCCTTTCCTACGAACTTTCGTCCCAGAATTTACGTATATTCTATCAAAATTGTTCAAATTTGCAAAATAATTATGAAACGTACGTTGTGATCGTATTTTGATTGCGTGGAGCGAAGCCAAATTGATACTTAACGTTTCGATTTGCAGGTCATATTTCATTGCATGCAGTTTGATTCTCTCAAAGCTATCATGGTTGCCATTATGAATGTGGATTTAGTCACTACAATAATAAAATTATTTTAGTGTAGTACCTACAACTTAATCAATGGTGAATGATTTTTTGACAAGTTCATACTTTATCAGTGATTGTTTTAAAAAACTACTCAATTGCTTATTTAAAAAAAATTACAAACCTTTTATAACAATTTTACAAAAATAAGCATCATTAATTCTCTAATTGATTATTTATTTAAGTACTTAGATATAGTTACTAATACAATTTAATAAAAAAAAAATACTTTGGCGATGCGGTCAGCGAGTGAGTGATGTGCCGTTTGACACAAGACTGTCGAACGTACTTAAGGCCACGATATTTCACCCGAAAACGCTTTGCGCTTGGAAAAATGCCTACAGTTGCTTTTTCGCATGAAATTCCACGCCGTATTAACATGAGAGCAAGGGCGAGCATCGCGCGCATAGCTCCGACCGACGAGTCTTGTCCACACGCAAACAATTTTGCACAATTTAAGCAGTTTTGCCTTTAGTTATGCAGACGTTTTTGACGAAATAAATTCATATAAAATCAGAATATTCTATTTATGGCTATTTACTCCTCTAAATAATAATATTATCTTTTAGATAGAATTAAATTGGTTTAAATTTCTGTACCACTTTTGGAAAAAAGGTGAAAAATATTTCAACCCAACAATTTTTCAAAAAATAAAACTATCGAGCGAAGTATACGTAATCGTGTTTTGACGTTTTTTATTGTCTTAATACTGAATCAAAATTATATAAACTAAAAAAAAATTGCTCTATCTTAAATAATACACATAGCACCCCGCGTTAACTGTGCCCTCCGCTCGCAGTGTGTTCGAAACGGATATAGGTTTCTATTGTACATACTCTGTATTCTGTGACTCTACTCTCCTTCCTCATTTCAGTCAGAAAATAGTACATAGATCTATGTAAGTACGTGTTTTTCATATGGGATTTTTACTATTTCTACGTGAATTGCTAATCTGGTCTACGTCAATTTTAAAATCCGGATTGGCGACACTGGGCAAGATGCCGCTCTCTAATTGGTCTGTGAACGGTGAACGCCGCCATGATTCATATCTAGATTATCTAGCTACCTAGCTAGTCAATCAATAATATCAATATCACATCAACAAGACATAGCACGCCACGTGCTTTCATTGCAAGGTATTATTAATACCTAAAGCCGTAAAAGTAGATAAAACCAAAAAATATTGTCTGAAATACAATTCAAACGTTTAAAATGAATAGAATAGTTGTGCATAGAGAAACTTGTGAACGATTAATGACCAGAAGACCTACGGCCGTTGTCCTTGATCAGGAGGCCTTGGAATGGGTTTGGGCGTGCCAAGCCACTCCACCAGGTATGTACATACTTCTGAACAGCAACCTGCTGGTTTTATTTTGTGAACATAATGTACATAGTTTCCAAAGTTCTCATTGCATTTATAACCTCAAAACTATACCAACACTCACAGGTAGAAATTTTACGGTGATTTTGCTATATCTAGGTATGTAGTTGTTGTGATGAGGTCGGATCATTACTTTGGTTTTGTGCGTCGCATTTCTATTAAACTATACCCGAGGTTTTATTGAGCATATTTGACAAAAGTTGAATTGAACAATGAAGCCAAAAACTAGTGTAATTTGGAACTACTTTAATGAAAACGATAAAATGTAAACTTTTTGAGAAGGAATAGTCAATAAAAGAAGGTAGAACTACTTTTTTTAAAGGACATTTAAAATCTGTGCATCCTACCTACTAAATACAAAGAAGCAAGCGAACAGCTTTTTAGTGGTGCTAGCCTAATCTATGACCCCTTGAGAAATAAATTGGATGGAGATAAAGCTGCAAAGCTTTTGTTTATTAAATACAATTTGCTTTTATTGGAGTCATTAAATTTATACCTTTTACATATTATAAATATATAGATTATGAAAATTTGATTATTTAATATCCAACGCCACCCTAGGTGGTGTATTTTTTGTAACTAAAATTAAAAAGACTGATTAACATTCGTATTTTATTATTAGACTTCCCCTTAACAATCTTAACACATATCTCTCTTACGTGTGACTCTGGCTCCGACTCTAATAAACCAAATTTATATACTCTGACTTCGTTTCCAATACAGCCATTTCTGTAACCTCTCTAGTTTAAACAATCCTAAGTAAAAGGAAACATACATAAGTTAGTTGACAAGATAGTTCAGAATTGGGTTCGATTTTGGTTGAAGTCAAAATAAACCTAATTTGAAATAGTCAGACTATAAAGCAATCTCTAATACTTCGTTATCTAAAAATCACATTATCCAATTTCAAAATGTTGCCAAGACTGGGTTCGCAGTTGGCCTTATCAACTAAACTCTCAAGTCTTCAAGCAGCACACACACCCAAAAATTGTAGCTATTTAAAGGTGTACTCCTCCAAAATAGACAGTGGAACATGCCACTATTTATGACAAAACCTTGGTACAAAGAAATACCCCTTCTTCAAGATTTTTTAAATATCTTATACCTAATAGAATAGTATGTATTTCTAACCTAACTAAATTCTGGTTAAACCCAAGTTCATCAAAAAACACTTAACCCCTTGTGCTTACGTTATAACATATAGCACCTAAGAAAATTTGACCCGCTTTGGTGCTACTGGGTGCACTTTAATACATTATAGCCACCATCAATACATTATATTTTTATCCTGTATTTCAAGTAAAGCATTCTGAGTTTGTTTCACACAGTGTGATTGCCAAAAAATCAACTACATTTCTCGCACAATACTCACAACACAAAATTGAATCATATAATATGTGGGAATAGTGGAGTTAAACAATTATTTGACTATTCTTAGTAAATCTTAAATTAGATCTCTTCTTTTGGTTCAATCTTCAATCTGCCACTTCATATTTTCAACTGACAGTTCTTAAACATTTTGACACATGGTAACAAACTTTAAAAATTAAACTAGTTACTACAGCAGTGCTAGCACGGGCAGAAGACAATATATCCTGAGGGAAAGAACATACTTTGTTTCCCCGCTGTCAATTGTAGCACGGACTAGCCGGTGGAAAGTCAAACGGCGATAGATATACAGCGAGAGTAGCGTTATAATATTTTATTCCTATTTTGTTGCCATAAATACGAAATTAAATTAAAATGAATTGAATGTTTGAATTATTCTTCAAACATTGTATCGATTCATCTAACCTTCAGAAATTGTTCATTCTTTTTATTTTATATTTACAGCGGGAAGTAAATCAAATCAAATCATTTATTTTGCGAATATGTTGTGTACAATTATTAGATTATAGCAGATGTAACGCTTGTGATAAGTAATAACATATTCTACCTTACGGCATGCAAAATTACATATTAAATACTTACAGCTAAATATGTTCAGTTATAATCCTTTATAAAACTGTGAAAACTGACTATTTAATTGATATAAAGCAAATTATTAACAAAATCATTGAAAAACATGAATTCACAAAAAAGTAAACAAGAGAAATAAAATTAAAAATAATGTCATAGAGAATGTAAACGTCAAATAGTATACAGATATTTAAAGATTTCTATTCACAGGCAAACCTTAATGGAACGAGTCAAGTGCTTGTTAAATTGTTGTATGTACATTAATATTATATTTTAAAATGTCAAGATATAAAACAAGAAATTACTTGAATACAATTAGCATAATGTCAATTAAAATAATAATAACCGCTTGCCTTGAAGATTAATATACAAATTATTTATATCCATCAAATCTGTCTTCTAAATAATTCTTAACAGCATAGTAAGATTTTTAAAGTAGCATATTTTTTACTTTTTTCTTAAAAATGTGATCAGCTTGTATTTCCATTAAACATTTTGGCAAGTGATTATAAATACATGGGGCCATAATAACAACACTTTTATTACACATTCCCGTCAAATTTCTGTGGAGTGTTGTTTTGTGACTATGTCTTACGCTTATAACCTTTTGGAACAAGCTAGGATTGTTCCTGACAAACATAATGCACTCGAATATGTACATACAAGGCACGGTAAGAATATTTAAACTCTCACACTGACGAAGATTACAAATTGCATGGATACATTTCTTTTGGGCTACGAGCACTGAATTGATATTAGAACAATTGCCCCAAAATATTATCCCATACCTAATTAGCGATGCAACATTACCATTGTATGCTATGAGTAGCGTTTCCCTATTTGCTATTTTATATAACATATAAAGAGCATATGAACATCGATGTAGCTTCACAATTAGATGTTTAATGTGATCTTGCCAATTTAAGCGGCAGTCAATATTTAAGCCTAAGAATTTAGTTGTCTCAATGTGATCGATTATATGTCCAGAATAATTAATGTCAAGTTTTGGTAGTGCATTGATTCTATTATAAAATGTCATCAAGTATGTTTTGGTCAAGTTTATTTTTAGATGATGCTGGGTTAACCATTGTACTATATTATGCAGAGTATTGTTGATTTCTATTTGAAGGTTATTTTTATGCCTACCCTCAAAAATAATTGTACTATCATCTGCAAATAAGATAGTCGGGTGATTCGTGACCTTCGGAAGGTCATTGATATAGATGATGAATAGCAGTGGGCCAAGGACACTGCCCTGAGGAACACCACACTCAACTTTTTTATAATCTGAGGTAAATATTTCCTCTTTCTTTTTCTTAGGATAAATTCTACTTACTTGCGTACATTGCTGCCTATTACTTAAGTATGGTTTAATTAATTTGTGTACGTTTCCTCTTAAACCGTAAGATTGTAGTTTTTTCAAAAGTACATTGTGATTAACAAAATCAAAAGCTTTAGTTAAATCCATGGATAATGCACAAACTGGATTTTTTTTATCCAAGCCTGATATAACTGTACTTATAAACCGATGTATAGCCTGATTTATAGACCTACCCTTACGAAAACCCATTTGTTCTTCCACAAAGAGTTTTTTTCTTTCTAGGAAACCCGCAACACTATTATATATTACCTTTTCAAAAATTTTAGACGTGATCGGAACCAGAGCTATAGGTCTATAACAACTTATGTCATGTCTGTCTTTTTTTTTAAAAGGGGCTTAATCACTGTTTTTTTCAGGTTTTCAGGGAAAACACCTTCTTGTATGCATAAATTGATTATGTAGCTTAAGACTCCAGCAATAGATTTCGACACACTTTTTATAATATGTGTAGACACTTCGTCATATCCCATACTGTTGGTATTTTTTAAGTTAGGTAGTAATTATTTTATAGATGTCTGAGGGTGACGTAGGCGACATAAACAAAGAATCCACGATATAAGATTCATTATTATCCATGCATTGATTATTATTGATAATAGGGGTCTGATTGATAAAAAAATCATTAAACAAATTTGCAACTACTAATGGATCACTAATTTTGTCATTTTCAACTACAAGTTCGATATCATCTCTATAATTAATAGTAATAGTGCTTTTCCCGTTTATGACATCCCACATAGCCTTACTTTTATTGGATGATTGCTTAATATAATGAGCTGTTTGTGACTTTTGTGTTAAATTTATTATACGTTTTAGTCGCGACGAGAGTTCTTTGAATTTTGTTTTATTTTCTAGCGTGCGATGTTTGCGGTATGTCCAAAGGAGTTTTCTTTTTCGTTTACAACATATTGCTATACCCTTTGAAAGCCATTTTGGTTTTCGAGTTGTAGATACTTTGATCTGTCGTTTCGGAAAACATAGGTTATAAAACAACATAAATAATTCATAAAAACTCTCAAAAGCGTCATTAGGGTTGTTTTTTTCAGTCACTTCAATAAAACTAAGCAATTTTAAGCATTCATGAAGTTTGACAATATATTCTTGACAGAAGTCGCGTCTTATTATATAATAGTATTTTAATGTGAAATATGGTCTAACTGGGCAAATCAAAAGTTGTGCTGCATGGTCCGATAAAGCAAGTTCTACTACTTTTCCTTTACTTCCTTTGACATTGAATAATATATTATCAAGGCATTTACCACTGGCAAATCTTGTTGTTTCATTAATAGAAAACTTTAGTTGTAATTACTAATGATTTCTTTGAATTCAGTCACAACATTATTTTTGCATAAAATATCAATGTTAAAATCACCACTCAATACAACTCTTTTTTTCTATAAGCTTACTTTTTTTAAAGAGCTCGTTCAATTTCCGAAAAAATTGATCAATGTATACACGCTTCTTTTTAGGTGGTCTATATACACACAAAACTATAATATTATGGTCGAGCAATTCTACCCCTGAGCTTTCAATTATTCCCTCTACACTATATTTTGTTATGTCTGTGATTGATTTATATTTTTGCGAATTACTTACTAAAATACATGATCCACCACGACGATTTTTCCTGCAGAATGAGGATCCAATACTTAAATTGGGCATCTTAACTAAAGCTATATCATTATCAATCATGTTGTGTTCTGAGATGCACAGAACATCAACCTCAGTCTTTGATTTTTTTAGGAAATCTAGTTTCACTACTAACAGATCAGATTTATTAAGAAGGCCATCTATATTTTGGTGTAAAATTCCAACATGTTTACTGACGAAAAAAGTTACTTGATGAAGACGGTTCGTTGCTAACAGTGTGTAGCCCATCATCTGTTTGCGTACCTTAGTAGCGCGATAAAATTTCATGAATATTTCACCATTAACATCAATGGGATAAATTTTATTTCTTTCCACTGTTGTCATGTCATGTAATGTAAGGTGGAAATGACACTGACAGGTGGATAATATGGTGGAAAGACTATTATGTCCCCGTGCCGTGCTAGCCCTGCTGGTAAGACCATTTAACACGGCCTATCCTGCTCATTCATCTGGCCCAGATGAATCGTCTTGAGCAATCCAAGGCTTCATGAAGTAGGCTGAACTTGTTGTATTAAGTGGTTTATTTAAGTAATTCTATTAATTTTATTTTAAATGTGTGTGACAATAAAGAATTATCTATCTATCTATTGAAAGGTCCTTCTGACTTTCCAATTTTCTTTACTGTGTATCTCTCATGTTATTCTTTACACTTCATATGGTCCTGGGTACTTCAGGTACATTTTGGCTCCTTGTGCAAACTGTGTTCTTTTAATTGCTACTTGACAGCCTTGGTGATGTTAGCATCTTTTCTCTTTCTATCATAATTTCTTGTTTTCCTCTTGAATTTTCTGTAGTGATTCTGCAGCCTTTTCTCTCAGTTCCTGACGGTTATACATGGTATTCTACACAGTTCTTTATGATCTTCTTAATCTTCTCTGATACATTTTCTATGTAATAATATTTGTTTATTCATTCTTCTGCCTTCTCTGTTTCAAAATGTTCTTTCTCATGAGCTTTTCTTACAATTTCATATTACATACTTTTTGATATGATTCCATTATTTTTTTTGTAGGGTATGTTGTTCTGAACAACAAAATCATTATAAGGTTGCTTTTCTAACATAGACTTCAGTAGTCGAATAGGTTCATCTTCATTCTGAGCCTTCTTCAAGCATGCAGTAATTTCCGTAGTACCGATGGTCCAACAGGTAGGATTTGTGATCAGTGCATCTGCTTGAACCTGGTTGGTGTTCTATCTTATAGTCATATTCTTCAAGCAGTAGAGCCCATCAAGCTACACATGGTGGTTAATCTTTCTTTTGTAAAGTCATAGTCAAAGCAGAGCAATCTGTTATTATTTTAAATTGTATTCTGAGAAGGTAAACTCTGAACTTCTTAGTAGCTTCAGCGATAGCCATGATTTCAAGAGAGTAACTATGGTACTTCTGTTCAGCTGGTGTAGTCTTCTTGCTCACATAATGAACAGGATGAAACCAGTCATCGTTGGGATTTCTTTGAAGTAATACGGCTCCATATCCATCTGAACTAGCATCTGTATGCAATTCAGTCTCATATTCAGGATTGTAAATTCTTAGCACAGACAGGTAAACTGCATTATATTTGTTTCAGTTGCATGAAAGCTCTCTTATCAATCTGGTCTTCAATTATAGGTAGTGGGAATCTTTCCTTGATTATTTTCTTGTTTAATCTTCTAAAATCTACACGAAGACTTCATGATCCATCTTTTTTATCAGCTAGCACAATAGGTTTGATTACTTTGATTATTCCTAATCTTTTTATTCTTAATAAATCATATGCATATAAATACAAACTTTTAATATTTCCTGCATTCATCATATGTTTCTAGTTTTAATCTGAATATAATTAATATGTATATATGTATTTCTAAAGCATATGTTTACTATGTGGACCACTGTTTGCAACACAGTTCAAACTGACACAAGCTTGAATTGTCTAGATACATTTTTTTGTGTTGTCCATTAATGTTATTCTGCAATAACATGTTACCCTGCTCTAGCCTTCCCTACTTTAATACAGCCTGTGGCACCTCCACTCCACTCTACTCTATTCTAAACTACCCTTCTCAATCCAACTACTCTGCTCTACCCTACACTACTTGATTCGACTTTACTCTGCTTTGTTCTACCCTACCTTACTCTATGCTACAACTCTGCTCTACTAATCTACCTGTTCTTACTCAACGCTACTACACTCTACCCCACCATACTGTACCCTACTTTATTCTACTTTTCAGAGTCAGTGGCAGGGACAGAAGACGAGAGTCCTAGCTCTACAGAGCGGGAGGTGACCTCGGGCCGCGCCCAGTCCCCCGCGCCCGTAGGTCAGCCCGCGCCTGTAACTCAGCCCGCGCCCGTAGCTCAGCCCGCGCCCGTAGCTCTGCCCGCGCCCATCTCCGTCCATCCCAACGCATTCTCCCAGCTACAGGTATACTATTACCTAGTAAAAACTGACTGTATTATATCCCGACCAAAAGAAGAATATGGCGGCGCCATTAGCGTTGTGATCACGATATTAAAAGTAATCTAAACTTTTGTTTTACAATACATTTGCCTACATGCTTAGTTATATAACTAATTTCTGTATTCTTTTTAAAAACTATGCATGTATATATCTATACTTTATTGTTTCATTGTATGTGTTACTGGCAATCTGTGTTAGAGATATGAATAAGTTATTTGTTTGCAGGTGGTGAGTGCAACAGCGTGGTCGAGCTCCTCCGGCGGCGGGTCGGTGGCGCAGGTGGTCCTGGCGCCGGCCGCCTCCGCCGCCTCGAGCAGTACGCCACTCTTCAAAAGTACACAATGCTCCAAGCCACGTGTGAGCCAGCAGATGTCGCATGGTAAGATGCATACAATGCTTTTATAAGTTAACGCTTCACTACATACATACTAAGATATTGAATCAGGCGTTACTTTGCGGAAAACCATTGCAGATGAAACTTTAGAGATATATGTAGTGGTGCTTTTTTATATTTAGTTCACAAACAGTAACTTACAGTTATACATTCACATTTAAAATATAACAATAACTTACAGTGGGTACGTGTCACCTTAGACAGAGAACCTAACTTTCACATTATAATCTATCCAAAAACCTTCCTAACAATTACATAAAAACTTAACATACAATCAAACGAAGAACAAAAGAAAAAAGGTGCATTAACTTAACATTTACAATGAAATCAATCTCCTAGTTTACTTCCTTCCATCCGATTAGTTGTGAGAAGTGTTTTTGTATTGGTCAGCAAGAATTTTAAGAAAGCTTGTTTGAAATGTTTTGTTCACTGTAAAAGTTTCTCACAATATTTGTTTTTGTTGTTGTGAAGTTACATACATATTAAATAGCACTGGTTTGCACCGGGTTTGCACATAATATCACAAAATTAATTGATGTTCGTGATGTATACTTTATTTTTCTACCATCCTAAGTTTCTAGTTCCTAAGACCCGCACGAAACAGTACGCTTCTACCTTTATTGTTCGTACCGCAAAGTTGTGGAACTCTCTGCCTGACTCCCTGTTCCCCACGCACTATAATGTAGCGATCTTCAAAGCGAGAGTGAATCGGTTCTTATCGGGTAAGCACGCTCCATCTTAGGCCATAGTCTTTGCTTGCTATCAGGTAAACTATAGCCAAGTGCTAACCCGTGAAAGTTAAAAAAAAAAAAAACTTTTTGGATTGAAAAGAAAAACTTGATAGTTTGATAGTGAGTGTCTGTCAATATCGTGTCGTATCAATTTCTGGGAACGTCAGTCATTGAAGACATCCTACATATATATTTTTTTCTGTTTGGCACTTCACTTGTTTTTTTTTTGTCAAGATGGCTAAATGTGCCGCCTGTAATAAGAGTGTTCTCCCAACGGCAGTTGAGCAAATTTCAAAGGTAAATAATTTGGAGATTCAAATAGTACCGGAGTCCAAGACTGAGAATGTGAAAGAAATTGTGAAAAAGCTCAGCAAAGCCGTAAGCTTCGATCTCAAAGAACAGTAGTTGGTTACTGGTTGTGTCGGAGCACCCATCCCCGGCGAACAAACGACTCCGTGCAGCTACCAGAGCGGCAGCAGCGGAGAAGCAGTATCAGTTTGTCTGGGTTAGAAATGAGCGTATTTCTGTGAGAAAATATATAAAATCAAAGCCAGTTTTTTATAAAGATTTAAAGTTTGTCAATTCATTATAAACGTATTAAAAAGGCACTCTTCTCATGTATTAAAAGAATGTCAGGGGTTTGAGAACTAAACTAAATAACTTGTATCATAATTCCCTCAAGCGTGATTATGACATTATAGTTTTAACTGAATCAAACTTAAATGAATCATTTTATGATAATGAAATTTTTGATCCACGTTACATTGTCTATAGAAGAGACTCTGAATCCTTATTATTATTATATTCCTAAATATTTACTTACAAATATTCAAGTTTCTACCTGTTTATTATTATCGAGTAAAAATTGCTTAAAAATAAAGTTTTTTGCATGGGAGCCCCTCTTTAATATTTACTTTATTGTTATTTAATTATTTATTTTGAAAGGTAAGTAAATATTCTGTGAAAATTTGAAGCGTCTACCTGTTACCGTTTTTAATATTGAGAAAAAAATCGAAAAAAAAACACGTTTATTGTATGGGGATCCATTTTTTTATGGCGGCAACGGAAATACATTATTTGTGAAAATTTCAGCTTTCTAGCTATCACGGTTTATGAGATACAGCTTGGAGACAGACAGCGGAGGCTTAGTAATAGGGTCCCGTTTTACCCTTTGGGTACGAAAAAGTACAGCGCCATCTAGTTCATACGTCTACAAATACAGTACCTACGAATATTTAAAATAGCTGTAGGCAGCGGATAACGATGACCACTTGGTTTTTAAAAGAACATAACTTTTTTATTTACAAACCGATTGAAATGAAATAAACACTAAATGTTAAGTTAAAAATGCACCAACATGTTAGTGAAACCCGTAGATAGGTAACTCACTGCCCTTTGTAAAATCACAACTATTCTTTTTTGCATATTGTTTACTAAACTGTCGGAAGGTATTATTAAAAACGTAGAATTTAAAAAAAGCTATGTTCACTGTATAGAAAATATACGAATTGTAATAGCATCTATTAATTGTGTAATGTAACCTGTACTATGTTTCTGTTTGAGAACTAATAATAATAAAAAAATAGTTCAATTTTAACAGCTGGCAGTGACTGATCGGAGAATATATCAAAATTGTATCTAATGTTGTCATTATCATAAGTGTTACACATGCAGGAGAGAATTGTATATAGCATATTTATGGTATCAGAGCCGAATAAATTTTTCCAATATACACTAGCACGGCGGAAAAGTCACTCTGATGTTCACTTTGGATGAGCAATCTATAAATCCGTTTAATATTTTATAAAGCATCAACAGATCTGCAATCTCGCGACGAGCAAAAAGGGTTTTTAGTTTATAGTGATTAACTCTTGATTGATAGGATCGGAGTGTTTCCCACTTATTTTCCATAAATGATAGGTGATACAAAAAGCATTTTTGGTTCTTCTATAATACATCTGAATGGGTTTTATACCCCGGATTCCACACAACTGAGCAATATTCCAGTTAACTATGCACTAAACTATTGAATAGCGTTATAGACAGATCTTTTTTTTAATATCTTACCCTGCCTAGTAATAAAGCCACAATTATTCCTGACTTTGCTTGATATAGCTGTAATATGCTCTCTAAAATCTAGTCCAGGATCTATAATTACTCCTAATTCTCTAATGGAGTTCACTTTTTTCAGTATTACTCCATTTATATAGTAATTTGCTGGAAATGGTTGTCGCTTTCTTGTGAACTTAATGTAAAAACATTTCGATTTATTTAAATTCATTTTATTATGTAAACACCTTAACCAATCCTATCTCTGTCCTCCTGTAAGTATTTCACGTCTCTTTCAGTCATAATTTGCCTATATACTTTTAGATGATCGGCGGATTGCCTGGCTTCAGACCTAATAATATCAGGCAACTGCAGTGATAGAGAGAACTGAACACGGTTCAGTGCTCGACGCTGTCGAAAGCTATCTGTTAGTGAAATCATATTGGAAATGGCTTCTGTGATTCCCGAGATTTGCTCTAAATAAACACGCTCACATTTACACAAACTTTTGCTCTTTATACAATAGTGGACGAAGAATGTCATGATTTAAATGGAAGAGGTATAATAGTAGTAGTTGGATAACTCACGGTGGTGGCTCTTTCGGTGGCGGCTTATTCAGTGGCACCACAGATAACAGAAACAAAGGGAGATTGGCCTAAGAATTTTTGTTTGAAACAAAAATCAAATCGCAAAAATCCTAGCAGCTGTGACAGTGAGTGCTTGTTATGCGTTATCCATTGCGGCATAAGAACTACTTTATTGTTATACGTCTTATACAAACCAAGCAATGGTTCAATAACTTTGTTTTCCTAACATCACGTCGACTGACAAGCGGTGAGCCGATCAGTTTAGATCATCTACGCTCTAGATATAGTGTTAATGCTCAAAAACGTACGAAAAAATAGTAAATAAATGTTAGTGACTAAGCCGCTCTCGAATCCTTGGCGCATATGAAAGAAACAATAATAGGTACCTAAAAATTTCCCTATTCTGTTGCAATGAGGCCGTAAGCTGGCAATTTTATTGCTAGAGCAAGCGAGCGTAGAACAAAGCGAGCATCATGTTACCTCGGACATTTTTATTGTATTGTTGACGGCGTGACACGGTATCTAGAGAGTAGGGATGATCTAAGCTGATGAGGAACGGTTTGCACCTCATGCGTTCACACTTACCCTATCTCCCTTTGTTTTTGTTATATGTGGGTGGCACCATGTTTTCTTTATCCTGTTGTCTTTCAGCAGATGAAGTGGCCCATTCACGAATTGGGAGGTTAACCTGAAAATTATCAAATAACATTGAATATGAAAATAAGATTAATTAATAAATTTGTAAATATTTGTAGAAACCAGTTCACTATACATTAAAAGGTTGTATAAATGACGAGCAAAGACCGCCCGTGCATTAGGCGGCCAACTAATTCTTCCATGATATATGTAAATGTGCGCATTAGGTACGCGACCAGCAGCCAGCAGCCATGCTCTGGCCGCTCTGCCAACGAGATACGCCAATTTGTGCGAAATCACTCAGTGTGTGCGCTGGTCGCCGCGGCCTCGGTTTTTATTTTATTATAGGTTTTAAGTATGTTCAAGATCACACAAATAGTCGAATGTAACATTACTGTAGCTTTTTCCATGTTCATAATTCAATCCAGGTTACAGTACAAACAGTGATCTACATCACAATAAAAAATATTGATGTAACAATATAGACTGACCTAAATATATGAGAAACAATCAAAATTTCTATAAATTGTTGGAACGTGATCTTCTATAAATTTTAAGTATCTCCATTTTTTTAAATCTTCAATGTTCAAACTTCCGGCTTTTTTCAGCTTTATTATATGTATCTATGTAGGTACTTTGCTTTGGCCACAGTGCTCCTACATTTTATTTAGCTTGCCTCTCAACTTCTCAACACGTATACTGACTGTGTCTGCATGCTGCAGCCACCAGCCGGGCAAGGCCGGCGGTCGCCATGTGTAGACAACGTTACATATGACCAAACTTAAACTGGTGCTTTATATAATGTGCGCTGAGCAATTATAATAGCTGGAAGTACTGACCTAGATGATTCCGAGTTATTAGCTATATATACCTAGTCAGGTCATAAGTATTGTCACACAGTAAAAACTTTTCTTTTAGAATGCTGGCCACAAAAAAGTTTATTGAATTCGAATTACGAATTGTTCATGAAAATAAAAATGTATACTTTTTAGAATTTTAATCATTTTTAAATATGGAGTGGACGCTTAAAGAGGACCGTGTTGCAGTTATTGCATTGCATCGTTGCGGTTACGCGCCAATTCAAATTTTTGACATACTGAAAAATTTGAATATAACCAAAAGATTCGTTTATCGTACCATCAAACGATACAATGAAGACTCTAGTGTAGATGACAGGTCAAGAAGTGGTCGCACTCGGTCTGTTAGGACTCCAGCAGTGATAAAAGCTGTGAAGGCGCGAATTCAAAGAAATCCCAAACGTAAGCAGAAAGTGTTGGCCCTTCAGATGGGGTTAAGCAGAACCACGGTGAAAAGGGTGTTAAATGAAGACTTAGGGCTTCGGGCATATCGAAGAAAAATAGAACATCGTTTGAATGCTCGTCTAATGGACCTGAGACTGAAGAGATGCCGCGCTTTGTTGAAGCGGTACGCGGGAAAAAAATATCGGGAAATTCTTTTTTCGGATGAAAAAATTTTTACCGTAGAAGAGAGCTACAACAAACAAAATTATAAGGTGTACGCACACAGTAGTGAAGAAGCGAGCAAACGTATTCCGCGTGTCCAACGAGGTCATTTTCCATCCTCGCTCATGGTATGGTTGGGAGTTTCTTATTGGGGCTTAACAGAGGTACATTTTTGTGAGAAAGGTGTAAAAACGAATGCAGTTGTGTATCAAAATACAGTCCTGACGAACCTTGTGGAACCTGTTTCTCATATCATGTTCAATAACAAGCACTGGGTATTCCAACAAGATTCGGCGCCAGCTCATAGAGCGAAGAGCATACAAGACTGGCTGGCGGCGCGTGAAATCGACTTCATCCGGCACGAAGACTGGCCCTCCTCCAGTCAAGATTTGAATCCGTTAGATTACAAGATATGGCAACACTTGGAGGAAAAGGCGTGCTCAAAGCCTCATCCCAATTTGGAGTCACTCAAGACATCCTTGATTAAGGCAGCCGCCGATATTGACATGGACCTCGTTCGTGCAGCGATAGACGACTGGCCGCGCAGATTGAAGGCCTGTATTCAAAATCACGGAGGTCATTTTGAATAAACTTTATTGTCATAAGAATCTATGTTTTGTTATTTATTTATTTATTTATTTATAATGGTACACAAAACAGAATGTGTTCACAAATAAGCTAAGTATACTTTCAAAACTGGTTTTGATCCAGAACAAATTCCTAAAATAAGTGTACACAGCTTGAACAACATAAATGCGATTAATTATTTCAAAAACCTGAGTTAGACAGAGAATACAGTACCTAACTGGTACTGTTATAAGCATAATAAAGCATTTTTTTGTATGATTGGTAACATGCAAGCAGTTCTCATCATATTTAGTTCAAACACCAACCCGCTATCTCTTATAGTTTTTGAGATCCCCTGGGGTACTCCAGGATCTGATCGGTCTGAAGGTCGGTCTCCAGCCTCGCATAACCTTCACCAAGACGTCGCAAGTACTGCAGTTCGGCCTTCGGCCTCACCGCAGCACGTTCATTTTGGTATATAAATGGTTACATAAAGAATAAAGTTGTTTCAATTATTTTATATTAAACATGTGACAGAATTTATGACCTGACTAGGTATATAAAACTCAAATGACTGACTGATATAGTGATCTATCAACGCACAGCCCAAACCACTGAAATTTGGAATGGAGGTACTTAGATGTTATGACGTAGGCATCCGCTAAGAAAGGATTTTTTGAAATGCCATTTTTATAGGGGATGCAAGTTTTATTTCTTAATGCGAGCGAAGCCGCGAGCACCCACTAGTTCAATATAAGAGCTAAAACTATGGAAAGAGATCAGAATTACTCTGAAAAGATCTAGACGGTCAGCTGTCGATATGGTTAAATTTCAGAAGGTAGGAGGCCAGCTGAGACGGCCTGTTTTAGGCTCAAATAGACGCTCCTGGGACTTAGCTGCATTAAACTTGGATCAAACCAGATTGGTTTTCTGTCCCGGCAAGAACGGGTTCCCTGTCATGTCATCTTGAAGATGTCGAAAGAAACGGCAAGAATTACTAATATCTCTATGGAATCGATCTGTATGCTGTACGCTAGAAGATCGCCAGTTGAACGGTTCTGACAAAATCGATATTATCGATCACTGAGAAGGTTATTTGATTCTTATATATATCCTTTACCTTTAATGTAAGTCTGTTGGCTTAGCTTACGGTGAAAGTTAACGAAATACCTACTTTCTGAAAAGGCAACTTAATTGCTGGAAATACTGTAATTTTGTAACAAAAAATAGCTCAGAATACTTGTATTGCATTATATTTTGCTTATAAAAGGAGAATACACAAAAAAAATATTTTTTAAATAAGTTTATAAAATACCTACAGTATCGGGAAATGATTTTGCGTTTCCCGGTTCTAGGCCGTTACCGGAATTCCCGGGATTTTCGCGGGATTTCCCGGTTCTATACCCTAGACTAGGTACAGATTTACAAAGTACGTAAAAATTAAGAATGACCTACGTTACAATAACTTGAAAAATTTTAGGCGCTTCCGTGGGTCGGTAGACATGTTGAATTGTAGGTTTCAGCTGTTCGTCATAGTACGGCATTCGTTAAGACATGTCAGAGGCAGTGGTCCCCGTCTACGAACAAAATGGCACGACGCAACTGATTTATATACCTACTGCTCTGTCCGTAAGCCACGCGAAAGCCAAATTGAAACTTAATATTTCGTGTTAACGTTCATATTGCGCCTTGTGGTTGCCACATAAATGTAGGCTTGTATTATCGTACAATCATTGGTAAAACGTTTGTTCACAGATACATACTTCAACAGTGACTTTGTTTGACATAATATGACAATAAAATAACTACCTTCCTGTTAATTAAAACCATTATTGATAAAATTGCAGCACATTTTCTCGAATTTGAGTCATATACTCGTAAAATTGCTTATTCTGGTCCTTGGCTAGATTTCTCGTGTCTCTAGCCATGCACTACCTATGTAGGTAAATATAATACACTCATAGCACAGCAAGGACTCATATTTAGTACCTACTGTTGCGTCTGTAGATCGCCGCTTCTGTCTAGGCGACAACGCTTTTGTCAAAAATTTAATTCCACGAGTCATACATTTTTAGGTACTTAGTCATTACAAAAACTGATGATTTTAATGATTTGAAAATGGATTTAATATACATTTCATGGATATTTATCTACTTACTACACCTGCGCTTGAATTCGACATAAAACGGGTAGACTATAAGTGTAGACCCGCGACCCGCCCGTGCTCGCTCAATGACCTTTGCCATTCGCATAACATTTGTAAGTTGGAATTAAATAGCGTAGTTACTTTTTATCAAAAATAATTATTTCAGTAGATTCCTTGACCATAGAATACAGAAGTAAATAATTAATAATTCCATAGCCTGACATTACTAAAGCAATACATACATTTTCGTAAAATAAGCGAGCGCAACAGGTAGGTATCATTTTCACTACACAAGTTATTCAGTATACTTATATATTTAAACAAACTTAAGTAATTAAATTAGGCAAATTAATATTAAATAAGTATGTAAATGCATACTTATTATACATAGAAACGACCAGACTCAACATAAGTAATTACAAATTTTAAATTCATCAGGTTTCCTGTAAAAAAACGCAGTAAGACCTCTCAATGTGCAGCACTTTAATCTATTTAAGTTTCTTTTCTATTTATTTTATAGTGTACATTAAAGTTGTAGTCTAGTTCTTAATATAAAATATGTATAGCTGTTTTGTATAAATAAAATTAAGTGTTGTTCCGCTGCTTTCCAAAAAATTTACATGTGGATTTCCGCTAAATAACGCCTGATCATTATATATATTACGTATCTGTTCCAATATCTTCGACAGCAGATGCAGAATTATCTACAGTTTTTTTAGTGACTAATTTCTTTTAAGTAATATATGCAACCGTTTTTTTTTGACAGATCTAGTTTGACAGTTATAGTGTTGTGACCAAATGATTATAGTGGATACGATATCGATTCATTTTTAGGGTTCCGTACCTAAAGGGTAAAACAGGACCCTATTACTAAGCCTCCGCTGTATGTCTGTCTCCAGGCTGTAAGAAAGCTGAAATTTTCGCAATTATGATGTATTTCCGTTGCCGCTATAACAACAAATACTAAAACTTAAAAAAGTTATAAATAGTAATGGGGGTAATAGTCCCCATACAATAAACGTGTTTTTTTACTTAATATTAAAAACGGTAATAGGTAGACGCTTCAAATTTTCACAGAATATTTACTTGTATTTTACGTTTCAAAATAAATAATCAAATAACAATAAATTTAATATTAAAGGGGGGCTTCCATACAACAAACGTATTTTTTAAGTTATTTTTACTCGATTGTAATAAACAGGTAGAAACTTGAATATTTGTAAGTAAATATTTAGAAATACATATTAAGTTTGAATAAATACCTAATCTAATACATGAAAACTCACAAAATGAAAATAATCCGTGCATCAAAACGCTGTTGCTAATGGATTTATATAACAACGAAAACAGACTAAAATTAGTATATCTACAACAAACGTGATTTTTTAATATAGATGATAGTACGGAACCCTTCGTGTGCGAAGGCTGTGTAGTTATTAAACAATATCGATATCTCAATCATAACATCACTATGTTGATAGCTATATAATGTATTTTTTTAAAACGCTTGTTATTTTATGTACTTAATTTATAAAAAAAAATACTGCACTTAAGGACTCAATTTGTCAAACATGATTATTATACGGGATCAAGGAACAAACTTAGGCAGTTGTCTTATTTTTAAAACCTCGCATTTAAAAGTGAACTTCTGCGTAATATGACGCAGTTACGTTCTATTGGTGTTGTCAAAAAAAAAATCAACGGTTGGATCTTGGATTGATCTACTATAATACATAATTAAAACGGTTAAAAAAGCCACGCATATTCCAGTGGCGTTTGGGAAAACTGCAAATTAATTTCACACAGGCGTCTCTGGTTTCACAGACAAAGGCCTGCCCAAAGCCATGGTGAAGCCCAACATACTGACCCACGTCATTGAGGGATACGTCATACAAGAAGCGTCCGAGCCTTTTGCTGTGAGTATTTAAATTTAAGATAAGTTAAGGAGTTTATGTACTTATGTACTTACATTTTCATTACATATATATCGTTCCTTATTTTTAGTTAAAGTAGAGAGTAGCGAACTCAGGTGTTAGAGCTTTCATACCGCCCTAATAGTCTCTGACACAGAATACAACATAACCCTATCTCCCTATTTCAAACACGCAGCGAGTACATTCGACAGTCGTGTGTCAAACGGGACATCACTCGCTCGATGACCGCGACGACGCGTTATAGATTTATACCAAATAAAGAATACCTAATGCATAAATCGTTATAGCAAAATGACACCCAAGAAATAAAATAAACATACAAATATAATAGGTAATGGCATGTTTCTGGATGCCTAAGCAGCAAAATACGAAAAACACAAATCTATATTTTTTTATATATGTACTTACCTAAAAATGAGGAGAGGTAAGTGTGTTGTTGTGTGTCAAGAATAATTTGTACCTAGGTATAATTATATAGGTACAAATTATTCTTGACCAGTTTCGTAGATTAGTTACTAGGTTACCTACTCGTTTTGTAGATAATCATCAGAATCATAATCATTTATTTACACTTAATAACTAGTTACAGATCTTAATGCTATGTACTTGTAAATGTAGGTACCTGCTTTGATTGTTATTGTTTTGTTAACCTATCAGTACAGGTAAGTAAAATTGAGTTTCAATATCAAAAGAACTCAATTGCTTTCTAATTGTTTAGTAAATCTATTTTTAATTATTTGAATGGCTTTTTCAAATAAGTAGTATAAGTTGGTAGGTAATTTAATTACTTAAGTTTGTTCAAATATATACATAATTATACTGAATAACTTGTGTAGTGAAATTAATACCTACCTGTTGCACTCGCTTATTTTACGAAAATGTATGTATTGCTTTAGTAATGTCAGGCTATAGAATTATTATTTATTTACTTCTGTATTCTATGGTCAAGGAATCTACTTACATAATTATTTTTGATTAAAAGTAACTACGCTATTTAATTTCAACTTACAAATGTTATGCGAATGGCAAAGGTCATTGACCGAGCACGGGCGGGTCGCGGGTCTACACTTATAGTCTACCCGTTTTATGTTAAATTCAAGCGCAGGTGTAGTAAGTAGATAAATATCCATGAAATGTATATTAAATCCATTTTCAAATCATTAAAAACATCAGTTTTTGTAATGACTAATAAGTACCTAAAAATTAGGGAATAGAGAACCGGTCCCAATTCAAAGAACCGGGATTTTTGGGGATGTCGCAAAATGGTACCGGGATTTGCCGGGATTTTCGGTATTGTCAATTTTTTTAAATAAATGTAGCCCTAAAAATGTTTTTTTTTAATGTGGAAATGGTGATAAATGGATTATGAAGCGCCGTGGCACACTCTCCGCAATGTAATCGATATAATACCAAACCCTAGCAGTCTTATTAATAAACTCTGATTATTGCAAGATTAACTTTACTCCGAGACTTAAGTTTGGGCTAGCAAAAAAATGTATTAATAAACACGGATTAAGGAGTAAGCTAATCCGAGTCTGATCTCTGATTAAAAGTTTATCCTAGGAGCCATGTGGTTTTAAGAAGGATTAACTATAGATTAATGTCAATTTCAAATTCAAATTCAAATGTGCCATGTTATTGTGTTTTGAGAAGTGTAGCAGAAAATTTCGTTTGTTGTTGTGATAATAAAATGGATTGCGATTACTTTGCCGGCTATTTGAGATTAATTGATGATATAGAAGAGTTTGTTGAGAACCAACAAACTCTGCCATTAGTGAGGAGTGTTAAATTTTACAAAACGTGCCGCAATCCAATAGAAGACCTTCACGTCAGCCTTCAATGGAAAGGTGCTTTGGAGTATGGAAGCAAAGGTTTCGCTGTTTGCTAAGAGGGTTCACAACTAAATTAGAGAATACTAAGCTCTATATTGTGGTATTGGCAATATTGCATAACATTGCAATGCGCAGACAAGAATTACTCGAGGAAGTAGAAACTGATGATGTTCCAGTAGCACCAGCAGTAAATAACACTCATCGAGGAAATGCAGCACGGGCAGCATTTATTGCAGATAATTTTTAATACATATTACTCTACCTATGTATACATATTATGTAGAATTTCTATAGAATTTTAGGAGTAGGAAAATAAAAATCTGATGACCTTGGCTAAGTTATTATTTATTTCTTTTTACTACATATTAACAACTTATAATAAAATAAAAAGATACTGCTATGGAGAAACGTTTAACGCTTGCAAAACTGCAGGCGAACTATGCTCTTTTTTGTAGTTCATGTGCTTTTATTAATGCTAAAATTTCTCTATCAAGTATACCTAGCACTTTTTAAATTTTCCATGTATCTGCTTTGTTCGTTGTTGAAACAATATACGCACATAATTGAAAATAAAACATTAGACACGAACACTAATAAAGCAAAAAGCAAAGCTTGGGAAAATGTGCACAAAAAGTAAGCATCTTGATATCACTTGTTTATCCATACTGGGCCTACATAAGTAAGTTAATGATTCCAATACTTATGTTCATTTTTCTCGTGATGGCACGGTTACGTTTTTGGCTCATTTTGAGATTATATTTCGGAATCGTTATATCTTAAAATTAAATAAACGCCCGACACCGACCACTTTTGACAACTTTTTGAACAAAATATGAACTGTCGCTGTCGTAAATGTCAAAACCACACGCTTAGCATTCTCCGACTCGTTCTTTTTTACTTTTAAAATGAGTAGGTTGCCATATTGCAGGCCTAAGCCATGGTTTAAGGGATGTATTGTTAATCCGAGGTTACTCGATATTTATTAATAACAACGAAATTACAAAGTTAATGCGGCGTTAATCAGAGATTAACTAGTCTGAGTCTAAATCTAGATTAGGTTGGGATTAGGCTATTTTTATTACTACTGTAGGGGTTTGCTTTGGCCACAGTGCTCCTACATTTTTTTAGCTTGCCTCTCAACTTCTCAACCTCTCATCACTTATACTGACTGTGTCTGCACGCAGCAGCCACCGCCAACCAGCCAGGTAAGGCCGCGATGGTTAGACAACGTTACATATGACCAAACTTAAACTGGTGCTTTATATAATGTGCGCTGAGCAATTATAATAGCTGGAAGTACTGACCTATAGATGATTCCGAGCTATTAAGTAGCCAATTGAGCCTTGAATTCAACCTAAGAGCTAAAACTATGGCAAGAAGTCAGGATTACGCTGAGAAGATCTAGACGGTCAGCTGTCGATATGGTTAAATTTCAGAAGGTAGGAGGCCAGCTGAGACGGCCTGTTTTAGGCTCAAATAGACGCTCCTGGGTCTTAGCTGCATTGAACTTGGATCAAACCAGATTGGTTTAGCTAACCCGGCAAGAACGGGTTTCGTGGGTGTATTGTGGGTACTTACGAGTATTATGATTTTATACCTTCAATGGCAATAATACTTCTCCGCAATTTCCGACAAATTTTCCAACGATTTATATAAATTTTGATTGTTTCTCATATATTTAGGTCAGTCTATATTGTTACATCAATATTTTTTATTGTGATGTAGATCACTGTTTGTACTGTAACCTGGATTGAATTATAATGAATATGAATTATATGAATTATAACACGGAAAAAGCTACAGTAATGTTACATTCGACTACTTGTGTGATCTTGAACATACTTAAAACCTATAATAAAATAAAAAAAACGTGAGGCCGCGGCGACCAGCGCACACACTGAGTGATTTCGCAAAAATTGACGTATCTCGTTGGCAGAGCGGCCAGAGCGTGGCTGCTGGCTGCTGGTCGCGTACCTAATGCGCACATTTACATATATCATGGAAGAATTAGTTGGCCGCCTAATGCACGGGCGGTCTTTGCTCGTCATTTATAAAACCTTTTAATGTTTAGTGAACCGGTTTCTACAAACATTTACAAATTTATTAATTAATCTTATTTTCATATTCCATGTAATTTGATAATTTTCAGGTTAACCGCCCAATTCGTGAATGGGCCACTTCATCTGCTGAAAGACAGCATGATAAAGAAAACATGGTGCCACCGGACGAGCCACTACGTGAGTTATCCAACTACTACTATTATACCTCTACCATTTAAATCATGACATTCTTCGTCCACTATTGTATAAAGAGCAAAAGTTTGTGTAAATGTGAGCGTGTTTATTTAGAGCAAATCTCGGGAATCACAGAAGCCATTTCCAATATGATTTCACTAACAGATAGCTTTCGACAGCGTCGAGCACTGAACCGTGTTCAGTTCTCTCCATCACTGCAGCATAGACAACCGCTACATAAACTTACTCCGGGAGCTGTACGGCTCCCGCAGCAACAATGCAGGTGAAACTGCACGACACCACTTGTTTCATTAATTATGTCAAAAAATGAAGTCACGGCGTCAATGGCGGATCTTCCCCGCAAAAATACAACATAAGTATTATAATCTCTTACTGTTGAAGGATGCGTTAAGATTACTTGGTAAGTAGACTATCCTAGACCGTTATGATCGCTTACTATCAGGCGAATTATGATCAAGTTAACCATTCTATGTTAAAAAATATGTATGTATGTACAGGTAAAAAGCCCCGGATGGACATGGAGTCGCCTTGCATCAGCTCGTCGAACGAGTCAGGCGCAGCGCCGGACAGGTCGGACGCGGCCGAGCGCCAGGACGCGCCGCACGTCGACGCCGCCGCCAGACCGAATGCAAACCGGTGGACTGTACGTACAAAACAAATAATTCGGTTTTATTCTGCTTATACTTCCTTTCCCTTAAATCGTATTTCTTTGTGACTAGGGATCGGGATCGGTGCTGGGGACTCCCCCGCAGAATTTATTCCTTAAGGGCAGATACATCGTGGCGGCCAAGTCCATCCACGGAAGACTATTCTTTTAGTCCTTAAATATGTCGGTTTCTTCATGATGCATTCCCTCAACGCTAAGCGAGTGCTAAGTCATACCTAACTTGATAAATCAAGGATGTCAATGGAGCTGAAACTGAAACACAGGGCCGGATTCGAATCAGGGTGTGTCAGTTTAAGACGTTGTCATTGCCGAGCCCCACTCGCTTACAAAAACATAATATTAATCATTAAAAAGTTAAACATCATTCATATAACTCGGTTCTAGATTTCAGTAAAGTAAGAAATGGTCGTTGGAACGCTTACAAAAAAAAGTGAGCAACGCCTACAACAAATATTAACCACGGTGTTGTGTTGACTTCCCATTGTGTAAACTTCTTACTTCTTTGTTATGGAAAACGTCAAAAGTGACTCGATTGGTAGTACAAAAGTGACTCGATTGGTAGTACAAAAGTGACTAGATTGGTAGTACAAAAGTGACTCGATTGGTAGTACAAAAGTGACTCGTTTGGTAGTACAAAAGTGACTCGATTGGTAGTACAAAAGTGACTAGATTGGTAGTACAAAAGTGACTCGATTGGTAGTACAAAAGAAAGTCAGGTTTTCATTAAAATAATGACGAGCATGTATATAATTGTAAAGATTGCATGTCAAATCAGAAACATTCTATTTTAATTTTTATATTGTATCTTATTTTATGAAATATTGTTATATATAATAATTCCAGATTTTTTCAAATAAGTTTGAATAATTTATAAATATAAAATATAATTAAAAACAATACAATTTAGGTTATATGTATGTAGGTAAACGCTAGGATTCAATGTACACTAGGATTTGATTACTAAATAAAAATAAATAAGTAAATATTCCGGGACATTGCACACAGCGCCATCTAGGCCCACACTAAGCAAACGCTTGTGTCGTGGGTACTAGATAACGGATATAATACTAAATTCTATATTAATTAAGAATATTTGAAAATCGCGCTTGTAATTAGGAACATGGCTAAGAGGCACAACAATCACTGGTCGACAACTATTTTTCCTTGCGCATGGATTTTGCTTAATATATTTCGATTATATACACTATATTTGCTTTTAAGAAGTTTGCAATTTTTTTAGGCTCAATAAAAATTGGTCTTTGAATAAATTTCAAAACTCAGTTATAAGGTAGGTTAGAAAAGACAATTGCATTATGACTTATGTAAATACACACATTAGCAATGTATTAAGAAATCAGAATAATAGATTAAAAATATGGTTCTACCGGTTGCAAATTAAATTTTAGGTAAACAGAAACAGTGTTACAAGAGGGTGTGACCGGATAAGAATGTGCCTATCCGGTCACAGGGGAGTGTGACTGGATAGGATACACCCAAATTTTTGTGTATTTTCGTTGATTTTGTTTCATCCATTTTTTTACACACAAAAGCAAATTGAGATAACATGTGTGTTCAAATTCTTATTTCTATGCATGAAAGCATTAAATATAAAATATGTATAACCCGTGCGCAATGTTTTTGTGGCCTGAAGTAATAATCGTAGTTTCTGTTTTTCAGGTGGCAGAAGTGTGTGACTTCATCCGCAACATTCCCGGCTGCGCGAGCTACGCCGATGAGTTCCTCATGCAGGAGGTGGACGGCGAGGCGCTGCTCCTCATCAAGCCCGAGCATCTCGTGATGGCGCTGTCCATGAAGCTGGGGCCGGCCCTCAAGATCGTCGCCTGCATCGATACGCTGCGCCCGGAGAGCGAGCAACAGAACGACAACGATTGAACCTGTATGTCTACCACGCCAGGACACTAGTTCGAACTAACTTGGCCAAGCTATTGCACCACTGACCGCGTCAGAACGCCAGGACACTAGTTCGAACTGAGTCTATACACTTGTAAATTAACATATGTATGTCATTTTTGAAGATCAAGCAGTTAACATAGGAGAAGCGTATCAACATGAATCGCTAGAAGCACAGACGCCTCCTCTATGTCCATCAAACTATGTAAGAAATTCAAAAATAACATATAAAGTTAATTATTTAAATATATAAAGTATGTTATTAGACTGTATAAGAAATATTTTAGAACGTTTTTTTCTTCTTTTCATAAAGTATTCAATTTGCTGTTAGAAGTTGGAAAAAAACTGATTAACAAATACATAAATTGCTTCTCTAATGAGAAGCAATTTTGTTTTACAGAAAAAAAATATGATTGCTGTGAACCGCCATACGAAACCAGTGTTCACTACGTATATAACAACTAGTATATAATATAGTATTGTACTTTTAGTACAGTTCTTTAGTTTTAGGGTAAGAACGACCAACTTCTGGTCATTTAAAACACTGTTTTAGTGTGAGTAAGTTTAAGTTTTTCACACTTGTGTCATGAAAAGGTTACATTCATTTTCTGTTAAAACATGGCAGTTGGAGAAATCTGCTTTTAAGTTTCTTACTTTTTTTTCTGATTACACTTGTTTGTTGAATACACATACAGAACACACATACTACACACAGAACACAAAATGTCATTGATACTGAGCCGTTTTCATGAATCTTGTTTTAATTGCGCCTAGGACATAATTTCATAAAATCCGCCTATGTACTTATAGCGTTAGGGAAAATATTGTTTATCTATTTTATTTAAGTACGTATGTGTATGTATATCTTACAGTGTATAACACGCAATAAGGAACGTAAAATGTCCCGAGCATATAATAGTGAAACGTTATTCAACATTTAGTCACTCTTTTGTATTTGAGTTTAACTTTAAAATATTTTGTATGGAAAGGCGTTCGGGCATACTTATTACTATTCAGTTCACTACTATTCAATTTTTATTACTATTCAGTTTTAATATTTACATAGGTAGCCCGAGTCGAAATTCTTCTGTTTTACAAACAAGTAGAATGATACATCTTTGCTCATAATGATTGATCCTTTGATTAAGTTACTAAATATAAAAAAACAATTTAACAAAAACTATGCAGTCGAATTTTTGTTCTAAAGTCAGATAAAACATAATATTCACCTGGTGCTAAATTATTGGTTATATGTGTGATTCATATATTATTCCTGCATTTCACTGTCATAGTTATTTAAGCTTCCAGTCCCATACAAAGTTGTTTATCAAAATTTGTATAAATATATAATTTTCTGTTCATATGTAAATAAATAGAATTAGAATTTCATATTTGTATATATGTAGTTACTATTGTTGTTAGTTAAATACCAAAAAAGGTCAGTTAAAATTTAATTATTTGTATTTACGGATAAGTATAATTTCGTTTTTTAATATGTAAAGTAACTCTTAATCGTGAAAGGTCTAAAATATAGGAAAAAAACCTGTCATTTGTATACGTAAGCTTAGATTATATAACATGGCGGCCTCTGGTTCGGTCATTCTGATAACCAGCTTGCATAGTCTGTGACCATTCTCTCTCGCATAGTTTGAAGTATTGCGATCCTTAAAGCTTGTTGATCATTGTCATTACTAAAAGCTAAAAACTAATAAAGACTTAAGTTAGCCAACTCATAGGGTTACACATTTAGGATTTTTTATCAAAAAATATTACATGTTAGTATACAACAACATGTTTTGACGAAAACTACAAAATCGATACTGTACTTAGAAGGCATAATTATTGTTTATCCCATAATGTTTCCAGATAATAAGTTTGTATTCAAAATTTTGTACTTTTTTTTTATAACACTACCTTTATTAAAAAAGTTTTTGGTTTTCTTGTGTGAGAAAGAATGTGAGATCTTAGTTTTTTTAGTCACAACACTTTGTATGGAGAAGAAATGTCCCATGACCATTGGTCTAATATCTAACGCACTGTTTGTAGAACGACCGAATCATAAATAACGTTGTTATACGTAGGTATCAATGGATAATATATAACTTAATGAAATAAGCGTATAGTATCGGTAGGATATATATATATAGTTTCAGTCGTAGTAGCTCCGACATGATGAGTGCTCGTGTCTGTTCAGCGAGGTGTTCAAACTCCGCCGGCACATACTCGTGCTGACCACTGAATTAAAGGTGAATATGTAAACACGGCACGAGCTCCCAAAGTTTGTTCTTTTCTATAAAATCGCATATGCATATGTACATTTTGAATCCCGATGGGGCTTTGAGCACTGCCATGATACTAACGGCGCAGGCGAGAGACAACTTGTGTATTTTGTCGTACTTATTCTGCAGAAATTGACACTATCATAACTCAAATTTTCAAATTCCCAAAATGTGATGAATAAAAATGGTCGTGTATGATGGAAAATACCTTGTATTACGAGGTTGTTGGTGTTTTTTTATTGTAGTGCCAAAAGAATTTTCCAAACTTTTCTAGACGGTTATATTTAGATACATATTGGGGCTTGATATGCGTACATAATCCTTACAATATACATAATATAAAACAAGTTTTCCCTCGCCTGCGTTAATTATGTCGTTATGTTCTCGTGGGCCGGTAATTAGCCGTATTCATTTGGCTTGATCTCGTGAAACTATCTGTAAATCCACATTTCTTTGGCAAGGCAATTGTGTTTGTAGTATATTGTCTCGGTTATAGAGAAATGCTATAAGATACAGTACATGTCTGTAAAACCTGGGTAGAACAGGTATACTTAGTAACTTATTCGGCTCAAACTAAGTTTACTGGATTTAATAGCTATCTCTCTAATTCATGTAGTTTCTGTATGTCATTGGTATTCTTCAAAGTACTTTGCTCAAACTGATTAAAGGCAGTACTTACAATGTGTATGAATACTTGCGAAAAATAAATCAATAAGACTGATTTCTGTATATCATTTATTTATATATTCTAACACCGGTTAGGTTTACTCACACCTGCCTAATGTTTAGCACCGCTGTAGTCTAAACCTAAGAGACTGGTGTCCGTCTGCCTGTTGTAGTATGACCTGTAATATTATAGCTAGACAGTTCAAATGTCAGGGTTTTGTAATACGTCATTTTATAATTTGGATCAAACTCTACATTACAAACTAGGCCCATAGGTAACTGTATTCTTATTCTTCTTATCGTATGAGAGTGGCCAACTCTGGTGTTAAGAGTTTATCAAGCCGCCCTAAGGGCGGAAATATAATAATAGCTGAAACCTACAATTTAACGTGTCATCCGACCCACGGGAGCGCCCAAAATGGAATGCAATTTTCGGTCACCCATCGATACAATAAAATAATATTATTTTATATTGCACATGCGTTTAAAATTTCGGATCTCAAGATCCATCTAAGGCGGAAGATTGGATTAAAGCTACACAGGCAAACAAAACTGTATGCCTGCTAAATCAGGTACCTACCATCAGTTCAGAACATTATGATGAAAAATATTTACAGAATTTGGATATAAAAAAATATTTTCCGTTCCTATTTAATAAAAACCCGTAGGTATAGAACAAACATCGATATAAAATTATTTAAAATACCTTAGAAAATGTTTGTGAAATATAATAGAATAGCTTACGATGACGTATAATTATACTTAGGTACGTAAGAATATTAAAAATACGGTTTAGAATACAGAGCCATGTAGGTATGTCTGTATTCTTAAATTTAGAGTATTCTAGAGGTAAAAAAAAATTTAGCACGCTTGCCGAGAAGAAACCTATTTACTCTGGATTTTAAGACCTATAATTTATTTAGGATATAATTTTCCTGTTCCCGTTTCACAGCTCAATATTACATGTTTGTATACTACCTAATAATGTATGACATGTAGAGCAAACGCCCCAACACACTAAATAGTTTAATAGTTGCATAGTACCTAGTGCTGTATGTGATTGGATTATATAATTTTTAAGTAATTTTAATTTATTCCTATAGTAGGTGTAGGGTGGTGTAGGTAAAGAATGTGTACGTTGTTTAAATTGTTTTTATTTTATTATTTTCGATAACTATGAGTAGTGACAAAGCTAAGAGAAATCATTACTTGCCCATTTCGATTGCGATAACACATCGAGTTTTTAATTTCAAAATTCAACGCGGCATTGTAATACATAGGTAAGTACATCGAGTTCATATCAGCTTACTATTTTATCTTTATAACAATCCACATAAAAGGTAAGTTACAAAATTTAAGTGCTCTTATTTCTAATGCATTCTAAAACCATAATATACTCATTACAACAAAAATTAAACAATTAAATGCAATTGTGATCAACAACATAGAGGTGAAATAAGAACCAAATTCAATATTAAGAATTGAGATCAATCTATTTCTGAAAAATTGATACTCACATGTTGGCAAATGTGTCTAGAAATGGAGCTGAAATGAAAAATTAAATCGAACGAATGGTACAAGTGGCGTCCTCTATATTTTCAACACTTTTGCCAACCAATGCTGTTTCTGCTACGATATATAAGATTAGAATATGGTATAATTGAGTGTGAATATTTGATTTAGGAGTAATGTCACACGCAGCAGCCCATTGCTACCGACCCATACAATAACATTAATTATAGCGTCGGATTTCTAATCCCCAATCTTAGAGCTAAGAGTATGAAATGCACACTTTTCGTCTAATATCTAAGTGCCCCGCGCATTTTTCATATAGGTAACTCTTGATTTTACTTATTTAATATAGACTAAAAAGTGTACGATCTAGAACTCTAATAAAGTATAGTGAGACTCACAAAGTAGGAACGATTGAGTGATCAAAAAAAATCCCTTTTTCTTGTAATGTAATCCAATAAATCGGAGATATCTAATCAACGCGTTTTTTCCCTTGTTTTTCACAATATATTGTGATAGATTGTGATCAAAATATATCTGAAATTGTAGTTATTCAAAGAGGTCGTCTCTAGATAACCAACCATAAGTTTTTATGGTTTGTAGTAAGTTTGAAATCTTCCATATAAGTATAGGTATAATTGTATGAAAATATAGTCGGGCTATTAACCTAAGGAATGTACACACTATTTTCGCACAATACAGCTCCTCCATTAGCGAAAAAAGGATGGCATTATTTTCACCGTTCTTTACTCACGTCACTTTTCATGCACAATATTAAGGGAAGGCCGGCGGATAGTGTAACAAGTCCATCGAGCCAGGATTATTAATAAAAATGACTAATCCTAGCTCGATGATCAAGTATGTGTGTGTACATTCCTCGTGCAGTCGCCGTGTTATTTCTATACAAAGTGTTGTATGGAAATAGGCAGCTACGCGACTGCCCCCTAGATCCGTTGTATAAATCACGTGTAAGTGGGGAAGAACTCTTCAGCGTGGTTGCCGTCGAGCCGGTACTGCGTGTGGCGACTGAGGTCGTACGTGCCTTTCATATCTTTGGAGCGGATGTTCTTCAGCTTCTCGTGAACCCGCGGCTTCGGAGAGTCTATAAGTTTCTGGAACAATGTTAGCGGTTTGTTCTTTGTCTGCCTTGTTAGTGCACGGTGCATATATACCTATCATACTAATATGAATGCAAAAGTGTATTTGTGGGTTTGTTGGTCTGTGTGTTCCGCTTTCACGCCGCAAAAGGGCAACAGATTATCTTGATTTTCAGTGTGTACAGTGATAATATATGATTTAGGGAATAACATAGGCTACTTTTTATCCCGTAATAGCGAAAACGGAGTCTCGGGCGTTTTCTTATAATAAAATAAATATTCCGGGACATTTCACACAGCGCTATCTAGCCCCATACTAAGCAAACGCTTGCTAAAAACAAAGTACATATATGTACTTTTCTTTTAAAATACGACCACAGCTGTACCTATGTACTACTATCATTCATCTAATCATAATTAATTATTTTACTATCTATCCATAAAAATAGAAGTAGCAAAGTAATTAAACAATGACTTTGACTACCCTGATAGCCTCGTTGATAGTGGCTCTGCCTTCTAATCTAGGGGTGTGGGTTATGAAACCAGTAATTATGAATTTTTAAATTTGTATTTACTTGTGTTGAGTCTGGTCGTTTCGTTTTATGGAAATTAGTATGTATTTACGAAAGATATATATATATATTATATTCGTTAAGTAGTACCCATGATACAAGCATAAGCTTAGTATGGAGCTAAATGGCGCTGTGCGATAGGTCCAAAAAATGCTTGAATAAAAGTACTAACTAAATCACTTTTATTTTCAAGGATAGGTACATATAAAATGATAAATTAAGTTCTTATGCAGACTTACAACATCGGCCAAACATGTGTAAAAAAGTGTCACATAAGTGCTGTCAAGTCCTGAACTGTGGGAGAGTGTTTAGTCATATGATCGACAGAGTTAGAGTGATACAGAGTCGGAAAGTGCGTAAGTAGTACATTTATACACCATTGCACATTAGAATTATTGCGGGTGATAGTTTGAATCTAGTATTTGAGTGTCATGCACCGTCTACACATAAAAAGATTTTTAATTTATTATTGTATCCTAATATTCCCATACACATACATTACATACACAATATGTGTGCGTATGTTTGTTTGTTAATTGTTCGCGCTCAAACGCGAGGCGCCGCATGGAAAATGGTAGAACAACGGCAGATCATAAATCATTTTTTCCAAAGTTTTCCCTGACCTACTTCTTTTTATTTTTAAATACTATTTGGATGGAACTTTAATATAAAGAATATTTTTTTGGGATTTACAGTTGGAATATATATTTTTTTTTATTTTAAGAAATTGTAATACGTTAGAATGCCCGCGCCGCTAGGTAATGTATAAAGATGGGCTTATCTTCTATATCATGTTCTTTTTGGTAGTGTAGGTATCAATTAATAAATATTTTTTTATCTTAATTGTGCAGTATAACATTTGTATACCATTAAATAAAATTATTATATGCCTCCAAAGTCCTCCGAAATCGTTTTATTTTCCGCCTTCTGATTTAAAAGCTGGTTATTCAGTGTCGATATGTTTTATTCAAATTGGTCATCGCTTGCACACAACTCGCCTGATTGCTTGCCTTGAAGAACCCGTTTAACTCTCGACTCGAAGACTGGTAAATTATAGTTCGAGGGAAACGGAGAATTCAGCAGATAATCATTTTACATTCATCTGACTTGCTTAGACAAACATGTCTTTTATTTTAATTAAACAGGTTTGCACTTAACGATAGTTTGGCTGATTGTAAGTAAGTAATAGATATGACCTAATATACATATACGTAATTGATGCTGTTGAAAATATGCTTACAAACCGACATTTTCCCCCTAATGTGCAACGGTTTCAGATTACATCACACAAAAAGACATGCCACAAATCTTACTAACATGTTTTAAGGTTTTGCATTAGACTTTCGACGTTGCCTTTCGAACTCTGAGTCATGAGGAAAGTCCATTACCCTGTGGTCGCTAAAGTCGATGGGTTTGCTTGCTGGCAGCGGTCTGATCATCATCTTAGTTTTCGTCAGGGGGTAGTTCGGTCCCTTGAACGATATCCAGTAAACGGACTGCCCTCGGTTCTCCTCGGCCGCGGACGCATATTTACCGTTCAGGTTACTACGAACAAATACACATCATATATTATAAGTATATAAGTTTGTTAGTTCTAGTTGGTTCGTTGGTCTGTTAGGTGCGTTTCCGCGCTGTAACGATGCGATAGATCAACATGATTTTTGGTAAAGTGATAGTATAGACTACTATTTATCTCAAAACAACACGAATTATCGCGTACAATGCGAGCAAAGCCAGATAGAGAAAAAGAAAGAATAAATGCATGGGTATACCCGAATAAGAAAATAATTAAAAAATAATGTAGAAGTGCCGTAAGTCTATAACAATTTAAAGCAAATTAAAACGATTATTATCGGACCTTCTAACTATTTTATTTGAATTAATTTATTTATTTGAACATACATAATGGTTTAATTTAAGCCAGGTCTACGCGAGTGGGTTTGAAGGGTCTACAACAAAGAGCTTTGAAGTCCATGCTTGTTGGGGGCGAGCGCGGGGGCGATGTGGCCCGATCGTTGTTCTGTGGTCTACAAACTCTCCTACTACACGTTTTAGCCAAAATGGATCGAGAGAAGAAGTTATTTAAAAATATTGGTTGGAGATACTCAAGGTTCGTAACAGAACACATTTCAGCTGTTTTTAGTTTTTTTTTTGTTGATCTGTGTGAGCATCTCACGAAAACTTATGTACATTTTATTTTAATTATGACTAAGTCACATTAATTTATTTTAATTAGTGACATAAATTAATCACTTCGAGTATCTCGTGAGTCAGTAACACGATGTCGACTTAGAGGTAATATCAGCTATGAAGAACTTAGCCACGGATATTGGTGGAGTCGATTAGATATACTTAATTTAGTTTTTGCATTAATTTAGTATCTTGATTATAATATAATATTAAAAACTTTAAATTGTTATAAGGTTAAGATGGGGCAGACATAAATGTTTAGTTTAAAGACCCTAAATTTCAATTGAATAAAAAATATCAGTTGTGAAATAGCATGAAACTCCATGAGATGTACCTTTTATCACATTCCTTGTACCACCAAGCGCCGCCGTGCTCGCTAGCGCAGGATCCATCCTTCCATTCGTCGTTGTCAGAGTCTACTGTTGAAAACTTCTGTCCCGCGTGGTACGATAAGGAATCGCCTGAACAAAATAATTTAAGGTATTATCAGGAAGAAGACACATCAAACAAATTCGCGCATATTAAATTTTAGTATGGCCTTATCCCAGCTTTGACATTCCATTTCTTTTTCTTCTTAGTTAATCGGAAATTTATTGAGATGACATTGCGACTGTCATAGTCGAGTGGAAATATCACCCCCATACCCTCGACTGGATCACAACCTTCAAATAATGAGAAAAACGACACGAAGAGAAGGCAAGGTTTAAATAATGAGTCTATCAAGTACCAAGGTTTATCGCAATACAGGCCTATTACCAATCAAATGTATTAGGTCTTCAATGAAGATATTTGTATTATGTTTATTAATCAAGGCTAAATATGTCACCTGCAGTCCCGTAGTACGTCCCTAGCGTGCTGATCCTGAAGCCTTCGTGTTCTGGTCCGACAGTAAACACCGAGTAACCAGCGTAGGCCTCCTGCCCGTGCTGAGTCTCCACCTCCACCCTCAGCTCATACAGCTTCTGATTGGTCAGGTAGCACAGCTTTTCCAGCCCCAGCCAGAACTCCCCGGCGAGGTTACCGAAACCATATTTGTAGTCGGTCCAGCCTTTCAAGAAGTCTTGTGAGCCATCGTACCGGTTTTGGAATACCTGGAAGTTTTTTAACAATTTATTTATAATACACGAGTCACAAGCAACGAATTGTTATTTTAACGAATCTCAAAAAAAAAACTAGGACTGCCTGTCTGCTAAAGCCCATTGCCAGAGGGCAGCGTGCCCGGCATGCTGGCCCCTTTACCACGTTAGACGGCAATGTTGGCAATGCTGGTGCAATTTTTTTTACCTTTCCAACTATCATAAAAATGGTCACTAGAATAAAATTTTAAAAATCTGTCTTCAATTACCGTCCATCCTCCGCCCGCCGTGGTGAGATCGCAGAGTATATAGAACGGCTCCATCTCGTCAGGTTTGATCTTGTAGATGCCCGACACGTTGAATCCTTGCATCTGGATCTCATGGCAGTCGGTCGGGTACCGCTCCGCACGGTCCACTCGCCCTGACCTAGCCCAATAACATATCCTGAGTATAACTTTAAAAAAATTAATTTAAAAAAATTAACTAAATGCACTGCCAATGAGAAGAGAAATAACAATATTGTTTGAGGCAGATGAGCTTGTTTACGAGCCGAGTCCTTACTTATTTTATATAAAAACTCGTTTTCGAATAAATACCGCCTATGTCACGTCAGAATGCCCTCACGGCGGTTTGAAAACTCTGACACCGAATTGGCCACTCCCATACGAACTTACTTTTTTTGTCACACTGTGGACTGGCGCATCATTTACTATCACGATATCAATAACACTATAATTCGCCGTTCCGTAGCGGCGTGAAAGTAAACATAAACAATATACAAAACAAATATAATGGAATGATTTATGACAGTCCGTGCCTAGAGCCGAAATCGAAAATAATCCCGCCTGCAAACATATCTAAATGACTTCACATTACCCGTGTTTCGAATTCTAAATAAAATAAATAACTAACCTGCATTCACACTTCTTCGATCTCTGTTCGTGAAGAATCTTCCTGAATTCGTTGAGCATATTCATGGAGTCGGTAGGATTGGCAGCATCGGACCTACTTAGAATCAAATTGATTTTGTTATTTTAGCGACCTACATATCACATCAATGTAATAATAGTTAACATCATTTGGTACACAGACAAAACAAAATAATAGAAAAGGCACAAGACCTGTCTTACAACGAGCTCATGAATAAGGCCAAAGACCGAGAGTTAAAAACCAAAAATAATAATTTGTTTTAAAAATAGGGGTTATATTTTCATGCGTTTATCAATGCGTTTGCAACTATCGTACGTTCAATTCTTAGATAGGTGACCGAAACTGGAATTCCATTTTGCTTCCGTCAGTCGAATGACACGTATGCGGATGCTGATTTCCTAATATCTGTCTGTCTGTCGAATATCTGGAGTCCCCAGTGGTTTGAAAAATCGTGATACTACAGATGGCCACTGTCACAAGAGCAGATGAGGTTGTTTCCTAACTGGTCACACCCCTCTTGTAACACTGTTACTGGTTGGGAATAACTTAAACTCACTTGTATGTATAGCTCCGACCTGCCTGTCTGTTCTTCACCTCTCCCATGGTAGTGACGATGGACTCCACTCCAGTCATCATGCTTCGTACCAAGCTCTCCACCGTCGCCAGCCGGCCCTCGATCGCTGCGTCGCCTTGGTACGTTGGCCCTTCGACTGAAACCAATACGTATACGCTTCCACTTTATATGCTACGGAATCTGCAGATAACATATAACGATCCTCTAGACTAGACCGCTGATAATAGTAACGTATATTTCTAATAATCCAGAACAGTAAATAAACGAATTCAAAAAAATATAAGATGATTTTGATTTGTGAATTAAAAAATAATATGATGATCCACTAAAAATCATCACGAAGAACATCTTAATTTCGTTTTCACTAGACAATAAATTAATTAAAGTACTTACATAAGCCAGGAACATAATAGAAACAAGTAAACATATTGCAGTAGAAATTATTGGTCAGATATTGTGAAGGAATGGAAATATGGTGGCTGTTAGATCACATAAATACCAAGTATTATATTGATTGCTGGTTAGCACAATAGACAAAGGTATATGATTAAATACCACTAAGCACCAATCATGAACAAATCTTCTTCCCTTGTTTTTATTTATTATTATTGTAAATAAAGATGAACAAATATATTAGTGTGAAAGTGTATTAGTGCTAGATATGCAGAATAAGGGATTGTTTTATAGAAGAATGGGCCGGCGTTATACTACATCTCACCTGATGGTAAGTGACGATGTAGTCTACATTGACGCACGCCGACCCATCAGATGCCTATTCAAACTCGGTTTAAAGCTGTATAAAGGCACTATCAAAGCCAGAAGTATGAAATTTAAATGATATGTTATCAATATGCTCGATTGCTAACTGATCTATATGTAGAATTAGAGTACAGTTACCAGCTTCAGCTTTGCGCGGGTTCTTTTCTATCAGGTATTTGATATGGGCTAGGCTGGTTTTCACCGAGTCGATGGAGAGATCCAATCTGTCTGCCATAGCTTGATCACGGACAGCCTTCGAAAGTTCCGACAGCTTTTTCAAAATCGCGTTGGTCTTTTCGTGCACTTCAATGTCCAGTCGGTTCAATCTGAAGTCGATGCTATCTACTTTCTTGAGGTACTTCTCGCTGGATGTGATGGTGTCCATCAGTTTCTCGAGGACGATCTCGTTGTCGGAGAAGGAGGCGGACTGCGCTGTCCGCGTCACGTTGTCCTTCTTGCGGCTCGACAACATGGCGTCCGTCAGCTCTTCCTCGTACTCCTTCTTCCACAAGGATTTGTCTCCATACTCCTTCGGTTTCTTCCCTCTCCTGTTGTTGTCCACCTCGCAGGATATCGTCGAAACCATAAATAATATCTGCCAAGTCAAGTACATAAGTAACATTTCGATGAGCGAATTGTCAGGAGGTCGGGTAGAAACTGACGCGTATTATTCACATGTCGAAGATTCTTATGAATGTTTACAAATTGTAAAGTCGATTAAATAAAAACACAGTCGGAAGAATGCACTATGACTGCTACCGTGGGTGATTCGCACAAACTGTTCCGAGTGTATAAAGAACCTACATGTTGTTTGTGTCAACTGAATGACAATATTTACTCATTGTTTATGTTTAGAGTGATTATAATGACCGCTTGTAGTAAAAATCGGTCAATGCTGTACAGACATACGCTACTAAAGAACGCAAACAAATCCCAGGCGTAGGTATGTACTATGTAGGCACTATGTAGGTCAAGTGATTATGCAAAATCACCTTTTCGTCCAATCTAACACCGACCGGCACCGACTCCAAATATTACTGATTTCAATAAGAATACTTATAGGATTGTAAGTTTCAATAATTTGATAGATTCTAAAGAATCTCAAAAATGAAACTAAATTATTTATTAACTTTTTAGTGACACACGAAGTCGGTTTTTGAATTTTTTGAAAGAAATTTTATTTTATTCTTTTTAGTTTCATTTCGTACACATACCTACTCTTAGGTAAGTATAGGTGTTTATCTGAATTGAAAAATGTTGACTGAGACCAATTGCAATTCAAACAATTATGCGCGAGTGAAGCGAGCTCAATATTTTGTTATGAGTGGATATTTGCTGGTGGCCCATCGGATAAAAATGAACAAGAACATAGAACAAATGTGCGCGAGCGAAGCGAGCGCGAAATTTTTTACGACTTTTCGTATTCTAGTGATTCATACTAACCAATCGACCGAACCGATCTACAACAAAGTCAATGTTGAAAGCAGCATCTATATTGGTATAGTAGCTTGAACAAGCGTGGGCAAGCGAAGCGAGCCAGGCGCGATCGAAGCGAGCGCGAAATTTTGATGTTTTTTTTCATATTCTCAGGATTCATGCTACCCCGATCAATAACAAACTCAATGTCGAAATCACAATCAGAACCGGCCTAGCACTTTTAGTTTTAGGCGCTAACAAATGTATGTATGAAGCGCTCTCTAGTGAGTAATCAACGAATCACGTAAATAAATTCATTTGCTAAACAAATATAAGCCTATCAGAGAAAACCGCATCAAAATCGGGCTGATAATTCAGAAGAGATAGTGTATACAGCAGCGCCCCCTGGTGAGTTGTCATCGTAATACATAGCCAAAAAGATGCACCCATTTAAACCTCAACACATCCCACAATCCGACTAGTAGTTTTGAAAATATGTATGGGTAAAATTGGTTTGCATAAACTTTAGCAATATGTTGGTTTTTTGGGTTTTTCTCAAAAAGTACTGAACCGAATGAAAAACAATTTTTATGGGACCATCTCGAAAACTATCCTCATCGAATAAAAAAAGATTTTTGGAAATCGGTTGATAAACAACGGAGTAATCGCGTAACATACCCACAAAAAAAAACTTTCAGAAGACTTGATAACCTCCTTTTTTTGAAAGTCGGTTAAAAATAGTGATATGCACTATTTCCCTATTATAACTACGTATATATGTATATGTAAGTATCAAGAGCTGTGTTGCTTTTGTTTGTGATTAATTAAAACTCAATGTTAAAACGACAGTGCGTTGTTACGATAATAAATGGTTTCATTCGTGAAACATATGTGGGTACCATAATATAATATACTGATACAAGTTAATTTTGTGTTATTGGTAAGGAGGCATCCAGCGTACGCTAGATGACATCTCTTGCGGCGTCTTTAATAGGGCACATGTTTAGTTAGACATATTTAGTAGTTTGTAAATTAGTGGCATCGAGTTGCAAATATAAATAAATATTTATAGAAGTATCGTTCGTGCCAGGAACGTTCCGTACGATCCCTTTAATGGTGATGGTGAATACAAATATATGGTGAGCTATTGGTGTTTAGGACAGCTTACAGTTTTCAATGATATTGTAATCTTCTGAATCGCGCGAGCTTCCGATGTGGCGGCGTTGTTGTTTTGTCGCATTTTCAGCTGGTGCTGAGTCTGGTATCGTATCTACGCTCCCATTCAGGACACCTAGTTACACCACACTTCACAAGTTAATCATTCGCGAAACAAACAATAATTAATAAAGCAAAAACCTTATATGTATATTTATGGCTTACAGTATTTATTAAGTAAGATCTAAGTGATTCTATCCAAATACTAAATCAAAAATGGCTCGCTTGTTCGCGAACCCGCTCTTTCCGAGACGAAGGGACATCGAGGTAGGGTTTAGTCGTTAGTGAGTGGAGTCTCTTTAGCTCCGCACCCGACTCAGCCCGCTGCCCCCTACTTCCCTATTATACATTAAAGCCTATGATTATTATTATCTCAGTTTTAAATTGGAGAATAGTACTATGTAGTACTAAAATAGGTTCAGTAGCTTTTGAGATAACGTTGAATATAGGTGCGAACTGCAATGAATCCGATGACAGCATTAGCCAAATCTGATGATGAAGCAAGAAGATGGACCCTGGAACTCCACAATGGAATAACATATCTACTCATACTTACTAATCGTGTTTAGGAGGTTGAGTACAGGTTATGATGATAGAGACATGCACATAGCGTGTTTATGTTTTTAAAATACATACAATATAACTAGTTGCCCTGCCCGGCTTCGCACTGTCACATATGCACGATATATACTTAAAATCGTTGTTTCAAGCAATACATATCCGTTAAAAAATCAATTCAAACCCCGTTGCATAGTTTTAGAGATCTAAGAATATGTATAAGGGCCGCCCGTAAATGGCCCAGCTGTCTTGGTACCGCTGCAAACTAAATCTGTAATATCGTCGAATATATTCATCAAAATATATACCTACTGTACAGGGCCGTATATATCTATATGTATTAAAATATTAGTAATATATTTAAGGTATTTAATTGTATAATGATTAATGCATATTGGTTAAAATTGCTTCGTAAATAAGCCATTATCTATCGCAAAAAGTAAAAGATATAAATTAGTTATTGTGGGTTGTCCCTAGGAGATATAAACATATTCCATCGCGGACTTTTTGTAGACTTTTGCAAGATGTACAATACTTAGAACATTATTTTGATCTTTCTGGTAGAGTTCAGACAGAGTTTGCAATGTAAGCGCAAAAAAATGTTTATTTACGACTTCACATTAGAAATCTTGAAATAATCAGTGGTTTTCTAATATATCAAGCATGTTATTATACATAAAAAATTAACTCTTGAATCATTCTATTTATTAAAAAAATTGCATTAAAATCCGTTGGGTAAAAAAGACAGACGCGGAAAGTGACTTTGCTTTATACTTTGTAATTGTTGTTGCACAATTTAATACCATAGCGAGACAAGGTATGTGTGGATTTGCTCTCGCTTAGCGGTGAAGGAAAACATCGTGAGGACACTGACATGTATGAGGACCACAATATCGAGAACATAAGTTTTCCGTGGAAAGATCTGCGACGTTGTATAAGCCCAAGAGAGCTTCCCTAATGAATTAATTCTGCGTAGGAGTCGCAACCCTCAGTCGTGAGAATATAGCGAGAATAGAATAATGTACTTTAGTACAACAATTTCTGAATAAATAAAGTTTGAATTCGAATTATGTTACAAAATAACTATACTGAGTTTCTTAAAAAAAACAAAATCTACCGTTTTGTTATTTTTGTTAAGAAATGCACTGTAAGCAAAATAGAGCACTTCAACTGTTACAATTACTAGCACTAAATCACATGACATTATCCAGACTCATTATATCTTGCCTCTGTGCAAGCCTCAAGTTATCTAGTGAGATACTCTTGCTCAAGACTGCTGAATAGCCAGGATCCAGTCGGGTCGCAGCGCCAGCTTACGTAAAGTAGTCTAGACTTACCGCGCATTGTGGGCTGGTCGTTGAGACGCGTCACCACAGACTGCTTGAGGCGGTCCAACTCGGCTCTCATACCATTCAAGGCCTTTTCCGTCATATCGTTCGGCGCTGCCTTCACCATTCGAAGAGTTTCCGAAACGTACTTGAGGATACTGTTCGCCTTCTCGTGCAACGTCGCGTCGAGGTGGTTTAGTTTTCGCTCCACGGTCTCAATCATCTTCAGGTACCTCTCGCTCGCCATCAGAGTCTCGACAAACTTCTCCACCACGGCGTCTCCAATGGCGTTCCGATTGGTGGTGGAGGACATGGTGTGGTCAGACTTTCTTTCTCCGTCGTCGAAATCCCCATCACTGTGACTTCGATCTCTTGGGTCTTTTCTCTTCGAAGCTGCGGCTATAGACAGGGCTATCCAAATAAATAGTACAGTTTTAGACGACATTACAGAAAGCACCGTTGACACTTGATTCAAGAACGCCAATGATCCAATCGCCATTGATGTAGGTTCCAGTTCGATGTTTAACATAAACATGACTTAAATAAAACATGGCACTCACTGTTACGAGACTATTGTATGGATATTTAACAATGTAATGTTATTGAATAACCGTCGGCCGCAGTTCTCACTGATCTTTTGTGACAACCAAAGTATGGCTAAGTTAGGTACCTACCTAAGTATGTTCTTCTGAGCTATCTTGATTTCGAAAACGGTACTATGACTACGGGTCATCCGACACACATAATTAACTTCCATCAAACTTCCATACCCAATTTCTCCCAAATCATTCCAGCGATTGGAGCGCATACACACAAACATTCGCGGGCACATTCTATAGTCCATTGAAATGTTACAATTTAAGGACCAAATATTGCATTTTTTAGAGGACGCAATTTTATTTTTAGGACATGTTTGGGGGATCAATAGAATTTGTGGGGTCGCCACCCTTGTCCCCCGGCCGCGATCTTGGAAAAAGGGATGAAAACGCTTTTTTCGCAATACCTCGGAAACTATACGACTTACAAAAACTTTGTCAAGACATAATTTGTAGCAAACTGTTATGCCTACAAATATGTTCATATAACTTTCTGCCCTAAATTAAAAATTAAAGAAGTTACAAGCAAAAAAAGAGAAACAAAAAAAGTTTGAGAACAAGGTCCAAAATGCTTTTTTTTATAGGTACCTTCATGACGTATACATTACATATATTCCTCTTTATTTTCGAGTTTTGTTTGGTGAAATTGAAATTTAATTATAAACATTGCGACTCTTTTAAATTGAATAACAAAAGAAAGAAAACATGCCACAACTCGGAGCCAGCCAGCAGATGCAGATTAAAGCAGATTGATCTGAGTGGGTCCGAAGAGTTATAGAAAATTCAGAGGCACAGACAGAAGTGTTATTTTTTTTAGGTGTGCATACATCTCCAGGCATACTGTCGGACGCGGCTCTTCCTTGCAGATTATCATGGCCAGCGTCCGTCAGCGTCCGCGACGCTGGCCATGACGCTGGCTCGCGCTGGGCCCAGTCTAACCTGCAAGTTGATGGCACCGAGGATACCGGATCCGATTTGATTGAGACCCTTTAATCGGTACGGAAAGGAACCCATCCCCTCCAAAAGGAAAATTATTCTCAAAGAGGTTCCTACCAGTCCCCCTCAGGGGCTCACAGGACATGATCCACATGATGATGGACGCAGCTGTAGGCATTGAGATATTACTTACCTACGCTAGTAATATCACAGAATACATGTAATATAGTTAAATGGCTGTAAGTCGCGTCCGGTGGACTGCTCACCATAAATATTGAAAATGGCAACACTGCCGTGCCGTGGTTATATATACTTTATGGTTCCGGTCTTGAACTTTGGAGTTTGTTTTGATAACTTTATCACAATGTACCTATTAACTTATTATCATTGAATTGAAAAAGGAATTAATGATTACGTAATTAGTGAGAGTACTGTGCATATTTCACTAATGCTGTACACCAGTTTTTAATCATTAGGTACGCTATTTCGTCGTTGTGAGGCTAGTAATCAAATATATGCTTCTGACCTACATTTCTTTACGCTAATCAGACACAAGATGCTCAAGGTAAGCTTTTTTTTACCAAATTTATCGTTTCAAATGTAATCGTTTATGTATAAATCAACAAAAAAATACGTTTTATAACTATTCTAAAACATATGTAAGTTTTGGTAATTTTAACTTATTTTAACCTCACTTTCGGTAAGTGTAAAGATGTGGTTTTTCTTTAGCAAGCAGTTCTGAATAGTAGGTACCTTTTTTCTAACTTATTAATATATCTATCTATTCTATCCTTAAAGGAAAAATAAATCCGCCACTTTGTTGCTGCGTGAGTGAGTCAAACACTAAAATGGAATTAAACAGTGTAATTATGTTGTTTTAATTTCAGGGTATAGTAGGTATCGTTACGGGAGGTGCTTCCGGCCTGGGACGGGCGACAGCAGAGCAGCTTCTCAAGCAAGGTGGCCGTGTTGTCATATGTGACCTGCCATCTAGCTCAGGTTATGAAACTGCCAAAGCCCTCGGACAGAATGTGGCTTTTGTACCAGTAGATGTAAGTATGTTGCTTACATTGATTACAGAGAAAGAGTTTACAGTTCTAAATGATCAGTAATAAAATAATACAATTTTGACAGAATTAAAGTCTATACAGATATATAAAACTCAAAGGTGACTGACCAATTGACTCTTGATTAATGCACAGCCCAAATCACTAGACCGATCAGGCTGTATTTTTGACAATATATAGTTACAATAATATAGGCATCTGCTAAGAAAGGATCTTTGGAAATTCCATTTCTAATCAATACACTTACTGTCCAAAATGAAGTAATGAATAAATTCCTTTATAAATAAAAATAAACTGTACATAAGCATTCTAGGGTCATGGCAGTGTCACCGTCAATATTTGTCTATTAGAAATCTCTGCCTGTTGGTGTGATATAGGTACACATCTGCAAATTGCTGCTTTTATACAAATCAATTGAACAAAATGCTGGCCTTTTTCTGGCTCAAGGTATCAGCATTGCCATCCAGCGTGGTAATGCGGCCAGTATGCTGGGCACGCTGCCCTCTGGTAGTGGGCTGGAGCACTTAGATTATCTTTAGGCTTTTCTAAAGATTTTCTAAGTGCCCCTTTTTATGTTGTAGTTAGAAGTATTATGTTTAGTTTACCTCCCTTGTTTTTATGTTTTATTATTTACTTATTGAACAAATATTGACTAATTAAATAAATAAATATTCCGGGACATTGCACACAGCGCCATCTAGCCCAACACTAAGCAAACGCTTGTGTCGTGGGTACTAGATAACGGATATATTACTTATATACTTTTCTTTTGTAAATACATACTTATTATACATACAAACAACCAGACTCAACACAAGTAATTATATATATTTTTTTAAAGTACATAAATACTTGTGTCATGCGGGAATCGAACCCGCGACCTCTAGATTAGAAGGCAGAGCCACTACCAACTAAGCTAACAGGCCAGTCAAATTGACAGGTAACATCAGAGCAGGATGTGAAGGCAGCTCTCCAAACAACTTTGGACAAGTTTGGCCGCCTGGATGTAGCTGTCAACTGCGCAGGGGTCGCCTCTGCTTCAAGAATATACAACTTTAAAAAGGAACAGCCATTTGATTTAAAAGTCTTTCAAAAAACTATTGAGGTGAGTCGGAAATGCCATTTGATGTGTGAGATAATAACAACAAATATGTGTAAATAAGGGATGGTTATTGCTGGGGCTAGTAGGAATATCTTGCTTTTGTTATTCATTACAACCTACTACAGGTTGCAATACAATACAAAAACAAAATACAATATAAATAATACTAATGAGTGCAGGAATGTAAAATGATTTTAAAATGGCTAAATAAATGGCTTTTTTACTTTTATTTTACAGGTTGCAATAAATAACAAAAGCAAGATATTTACTTGAAAAATAAAGTAGGGGTTATTAATAAAACTTCTATGTTTGGTATTGCCATTAGTTAACATTTTAATACAATGATCTATATAGGATTCATTCAATTCTAATATATAAAAAAAAACTTGTTTTTTTGTTTGCTTAGTGGCGTCTTTATTGCTTCAAGCGATCTCTTTCAGGCAACTACAGGATGATAATTGCTGACATTGTTCCTTGTAACATGATTCCAGGTTAATTTAGTGGGCACATTCAATGTGATTCGTCTGGCGGCTGGTCTGATCGGCAAGAACGCTCCCAACGCGGACGGGCAGCGCGGAGTCATAGTCAACACCGCTAGTGTGGCAGCTTTTGATGGACAGGTAATTATATTCCTCATGAAGGTAATTATATTCCTCATTCGTTGGAGGAGTTTTCTTGGGCAGATACATCGTGGTGGGCGCCCAGGTCCTTCCACGGAAGACACATGTCCTCTGTCTCCTGGATATTGTGGTCCTCAAACATGTCGGTTTCCTCACGATGTTTACCTTCACTGCTAAGAGAGTGCAAATCCACGCATAACTTGAAAATACAAGTCATTGGTGTAGGGCCGGATTCGAACTAGGGTGCGTCTGGGTGAAAAGCAAACACTGGAACCGCTAAGCCACACTCGCTTTTTATATGCTATTTATAAAGCATTAATTATTTATTTATATTTAGTACGTATTTATAATTACCTTACATAGAATGATCATGTTTTATAAGGAAAGGGGAATAAATATTTGAATTTGAATTTGATGTATTTATAAAAGAAAAGTATATTTGTATTATATCTGTTATCATATGTACTACCCATAATATAAGCATTACCTCAGTATGAGGCTAGATGGCGCAGTGTGATATGTCCTGAAATGTATGTTTTTTTTTTGCGGCAGTTTTACCTTTTGAATCTAATGTTAATGTTAAAATCCTAAACCAACAAGTACCCTTTCCTTACCGCCTGTCTGTGCCCGTACTTGTAATAAAGGCGAAGGTGCGTCAATTAGTGAATGTGTCTTCGTGCTCAAACGGTTGAACCAATTTGCTAGAAAATTGGTGTGAACTTAGATTTGACTTTAGATGTTAATATAAGGTCCAAGGCCTACATAGGCTATGTGTTGTCCCGGAATAACGTGGGTAACACTAGGATGCTGCTAGTAAAGTATCATGTTAGTATTTGGCTAGATGGCGCTATGTGATATGTCTTCAAGTATTGATTTATTTGACGTCATGTGCTTCAGATCGGGCAGGCGGCGTACTCCGCCTCCAAGGCCGGCGTGGTGGGCATGACCCTCCCCATCGCGCGAGACCTGGCCAAGCAAGGCATACGAGTCGTCACCATCGCTCCAGGTATATACCAACCTTATCTTCTTTTAAACTAATGTGTCCCACTCCTAGACAAAGTCTCCCCTAACTTCCTCCATGTGTCCTGTTCACCGGTTACCGGTAACCGGTTTACCACCTTATCTATAAATATAAAATCTATTATATCTATCGCACTACACAAATACTTGTTTAATTTAAATATGCAAGTGTTGAGTCTGGTAGTTTCTATGTATAATATGTATGTATCTACAACAAGAAATGTATATAAGTGTTAATATATCCATTATCTTAGTTTTTTTCTTAACTGAAACGGGTTTGCACTTGGCCATAGTTTGCCTGATGCTAAGCAAAGGTTATCCGTTAAGTAATGATTCACTCTCACTTTGAAAATCGCTGGATTATAGTGCGTGGGGAACAGGGAGTCAGGCGGAATTCCATAACTTTGCGGTACGAACAATAAATATAGAAGCGTACCGTTTCGTGCGGGTCTTAAGAACATCCACTATAAACCGGTGTCATTCTGCCGTATCTCTGCTCGTCCGGTGATGGAAGGGCAGTAGTATCCAGGACACTAGCGTTTGCTTTGTATGGGGCTAGAAGGCGCTACATGGAATGTGCCGGAATATTAACTTATGTATAAAACACAAGGGACTAACTGATGTTTAATTGATTGACTGATCTTTCAACTCACAGCTCAAACCACTGGACCTATCGGGCTGTAATTTGGCATGGATATAGCTACTAGGATGTAGGCATCCACTAAGAAAATATTTTTGGAAATTCCACGTCAAAGTTGTGAATAGTTTCTTGTTTGTTTAAAACCTCAATTGATGATGATAATGAATAGTATTTTTTGAGCGAACGAAGTTCTTTAAACATCGGTTGCCTCACAATGATTCCCTTCACCGTTGAGCGGGTGTGAATCTACGCATAACTTTAAAAACAAGTCATCAGGCTAGGGCCGGATTCGAACCAGGGTGCGTCAGGATGAAAAGCGAACGCTCAAAGCACAAAGTCACACTTGCTTTGTTCTCTACCCAGTAAATGTTTATTTTTATTTTAAAATAATAGTGTGTTTTTTTACGTGGGATAATACAAAATACGTTTATTGTTCTGACAAAAGCTTACATCTAGGTACATGTTTTTACTTATAAAACAGAATAGAACTACATTGTTATGTTTGTACCTGTGATGTGTTGTGCTCTGCAGTAGGTCTCTAAACAAGCCTACAGCGCAGAGCACGTCCACTCTCACCACGTTCACATTACATAGTTCATTAAAATAAGTAAAGATAAGTTATAAGTATAGGATAGGTTTACGTTTGACTGCAGCCTGCCTGATTGCTGCAGCCTAGGGTGTAGCACGCTTACCAATAATTGATTGCAATAATTCCAGGTCTGTTCCGCACGCCCATGATGGAGATGCTCCCGGAGCCGGCGATCAAGAGCCTGGAGGCCACCGTGCCCTTCCCTCCCCGCCTCGGCCACCCGCAGGAGTTTGCGCAGCTCGTGCAGGCCATCATAGAGAATCCCATGCTCAACGGAGAAACCATACGGCTCGACGGCTCCCTCAGAATGCAGCCCTGATGCAAGGTAACCAACCAACAAATGGCATTCTTAGCATCAAATCAATACGTAGAAAATATACTTTTTATATATATATAATATATATGTAGAGTGTTGATTGTTATAATAAAAAAATATTTTTATGTAGTTACCTGGTTTTAGTTTAGATATGTAGTAATTTCCTATGTAGTTAGCGCATAGTAATTTTTCATATATTCATTTATGTTGTTATCTCATGATATTGTAACACACATAAGTCAGATATAAAAAGAAATATAGATTTCATTTCATTTTATATACGACTTATTATGTGTGCCATTCATCTGATATTTTTAATATCTAAATATTGTGGTTGGTTCATCCATGATTAGTGATTACCTAATAATTTGAATAAATGAATTATTTTTGGATTAGGGTTGGATAGTACGTATAAGCGGCGCAACTGTCGTTTTTTTAATTATTTTATCGTTTACTTAATAAGATATCAAACTATAATTCCAAAAAACCCGACATTGAATTTGTATATTTGGAGCAATTCAGAATGTTTAGAATAGAGTTAATTTTCCTATATATAAACGGGCCTAGAATAGCATAGCATCTTCGTTCTGTGGCAGTTTTTGATGAGGTCATGTCAGTTGTGTTCCAACGTAGTGTACGCCTGTGAATAGCGTGGGAAGATGCAGATTTATGGTATTTGAGTATGCACGCTAGTATGAAAAGCTGCCTGACTCTCAGCTGTTTTGCCTCTTTGTAAAGTGCATCAGTAGAATGTCTATAGTGTTTTTTAAGTGCTACTTTAAGTATCAACCTTTGTGCGCGTTCGACTTTTATAAGATGGGTGACACAAGCACTGCCCCATGAAGTGACGCAGTAGGTTAACACTGGAACATACAGTGCTTTGTATATCATGTTAAATGGCCTAAAGCCATATTGGTTGCAGGATAATAACTGTTATTTTTCGAGGAAAGCTATGAGACTTCTGTTTACCTCTCGCTCGAGGATTTTTGACAAAGAACTAAGGAGAGAGATAGGGCGATAGTTTGAAGGGGTTTAAGTATCACCAGCTTTATGGATGGGACAGATGTTAGCCGTTTTGAAAGACTCGGGAAATACTGCTTCTTGTAAGCTTAGATTACATACAAAGGCTATAGGGGCAGCTAGCACATGTTTAGCTAGTTTTAATACATGATTAGATACATTGTCATGACCAGGAGCTGAGTTAGGTTTCAGATTTGAAATAATCTTACTTATGAGCTGGGGATCTGTTGGAGCTAGATATATTGAATTAGCTGGAGATTTTGGTAGATATACGGATAGAGCTAATGCTTCTTCAGAGGATCCAACTTGTGTCAATATATCTTTCGCCAAATTTTCTCCTACGGTGGCAAAATAGTCATTGACTATATTTAAAGACTGGTCTACGTTTAGGAGATCACTATTCTGAGTGCTATTGGATTTCAGGTGACAAATATATTTTATCGTATCCCAGAGACGTTTACTATTTCTCTTATTTGACTCTAGTTTATTCCTATCGTGTGCGTTTTTTAGACTTTGTAGCAAATTATTACAATACTCGTAGTTTCTATACTTCTTATATTTATCTTTAAGGTTGTAATTTTTAGGATTCTTTTTAGATTTTAAATGAAGAGCATCTCTTGTTTTCATAGAATTAATAAGGCCAGGAGTAATCCAATCCCTTCGAATGGTTTTCGAGTTTTATAAATATAACAATGCTAGTATTTAAGTCTATTGTAGTTTTTATTATCTTTGTTAGGGCACTGACCGCCTGGTTCGGGTCTATGATTGTGTACAAATCAGACCAGTCAGTTTTTTCTAGAGCTGACACTACACCACGGTAGTCAATTTTGATCTTTTTCCGAGACGTATCAATAAATAAATATTTCAGGACATATCACACAGCGCCATCTAGCCCCATACTAAGCTTACGCTTGTATCATGGGTACTAGATAACGGATATAATACATATATACTTTTCTTTTGTAAATACATACTTATTATACATAGAAACGACCAGACTCAACACAAGTAATAACAAATTTTAATATTCATAATTACTTGTGTTATGCGGGAATCGAACCCGCACCCCTAGATTAGAAGGCAGAGCCACTACCAACTAAGCTAACGGAGCAGTCTGTATCAATTGAACAAGGTTTACCGGGGATGCCTGTAACTACAGAATCGTGATCAGATACTTGAGTAGAGCATACAACAACTGAGCATGGATGTACATTTTACAAAACACACATTTAACAGTACATTTTATTAAAACATGATCAAGGCATGTTTTGTCATGCGTAGGTATTTGGTGACCGGATATATCCATGACAAGCTAGCAGATCTAAGTAGTCATGTTTTTTTTGCTGGTTACTGTTGGTTCTATGCACTTTTGCCATCTCATATAGGTAGTTCATTGATCCCTTTACAAAAAAACCAGTCGGTCGGGAATCAATAAAATCTTTGAAGGCGATTTGGACTGCCCCATCGGAGTTGAATTTTTTTCCTTGCAAGTTATCCAAATTTCGAGAAAATGGTAATCTGTTAGATCAAGGTCCGAGGAGTACGGAGGATGTCTTAGACATTCCAATTGAAGCTCTTCTAATTTGGTAGCCGTCTGTTGTGCAGTGTGTGGTCTAGCGTTGTCGTGAAGCAGCAGTGGCGTGGAGCGATTGACCAGCCTAGATTTTTTAGCCGCTAGCTTTTCCATCATGGTTTGCAATTGCTGACAATAGATATCAGCCGTAATAGTCTGGCCAGATTTGAGAAAACTGTAATGAACAATACCGGCACTAGTCCACCAAACGCTTACAAGTAACTTTTTGGGGGTTAATTTTCGCTTGAGGCAGGATTTGGCTAGCTGGTCAGGATCCAACCATTGCGTTGAGCGCTTCCGATTATCGTAAAGAATCCATTTTTCATCACAGGTAATGATTCGGTTTAAAATACCTTAATTATTGTGCCGGTTCAGTAATGTAACGCAGCAGTCGACGCGCGTTTGCCGGTTTGCTTCAGTAAATTCGTGAGGTACCCACCTTTCAAGCTTTTTAATCTTCCCAATTTGCTTCAAGTGAATTAAAACAGTTTTATCACTAACATCGCAGCCTGCAGCTAACTCGGACGTGGTTTGCGATGAATCCGCTTCCACAATAGGCTTCAATTCTTCATTATCAACTTTGGTCTCAGGCCGTCAACGGGGCTTGTTCTGCAGGTCGAAATTTCCAGAACGAAAACGTTGGAACCAAAAACAAACTGTGTTTTGAGTGCCACGGCGGAACTCGTACTCGTAAATAATACGATTTTAAGTTTTCCATTTAGTAAAAAGAGTGACGAAAACAGAAAAAAAAACAGAAGAAAAAAAACAAATGAATGACGTTCATCGAAGCACAAATACATGAGTAAATAGCTGTACAAATTTCAATTTGGAATTCTTTACAAAATAGGAGAAATTCGCGATTAAAATGGCCAGTACGAAAAACGCCAATTTCATATGTAAGGAGTCGTAAGGACCTAATAATAACAGCTACAGTAAGAAGTTACTAGATATGCTAGTCATTACAAAGTAGTGTACAGTTTAGGCTTTAAGCAACGTTATCAGCAACTTGTCCAGAGCATCGTATCTATAAATAGACATATTGTGCAGGCTATTGCAAGGGAGTAGAACATGCCACAGAATATCAACCAGTTTGTTCGGTAGCCGGCCAAAGATGGTCGTGTTTATGTTGTTGTTGAAAAAGTAAATACCTATAAATGTTTTTTAGTTCATTTTGTTTTGTTATATTCATTTTAGTTGTTAATATTATAGAAGAATATGTTTTGTTGTGGTGTATGTTGCAAAAATAGTTGCTAAACAGGTGAAAATAAGAGTGATAACAAAATATTCATCGCATAGAAGCTGTTTGTGTTCTTCCTTCAGATTGTGTTGGGTAATGAATATAACGTAATTGTGATGGTAGTTATTTGTGAGTTTTGCGTTGGATTTGTTCCCAAAATTATTACAAGAATATGGCATTTTAGTGAGGTAAGTATAATAAGTGTTAAGGTATGTTATAGTTACAAATTTTGCAGCCAAAGCTGACAATTCTATTTCATAGTTCGTTATCCACTCGCACGTCCAGCCAAAATCCGCGCGCGCTCGGATTTACGACGCGGTCAAACTATCGATTTTTCTCCGTAACTACATTTGTTTTGGCAATTAAAAAAATAATGTATAAAGCTGACATTATAAGGAATCAGATTATGTGAAAATGTAATTAAAATTATTATTGTAACCAGTACAAAAATTGAAATCAACAGTGGTGGTGAAATTATTTAATTAATTAATTTAATTTTTTTTACGAAATAATTGTAAATTACCTCAATGTTATATTTTATTTATAAACAAGGTTATATAAGCTTTTTTTTAATATTAATACAGTGTAAACTCTTTATAACGTTATCCTTTATAACGATAAACTCCCTATAACGTTGAAGTGAGCCCAACTTGGTTGGTTTGCGTTAAAACCCACATATTGAAACACTCTTTATAGCGATACGCCATTCTCTATTACGAAGAATTACGAAGAAATGTGTTCATATTTTTAGACAGTAAATATTTATTATCGGTATTATTGTTTATGTTATGTTATCAGGTAACAAAAGACTTTGAAGCTCCGAAACATCCGAGGTCGGTCTAGCTTTTGTTATCCTTAATTGCCTTGAACACGTGCAGTATGACGCATTGTTTTCTCGGAAGTGATTTTCTTCGACCAAGCATACTGGGCAGTGGGTACCTATCGTATTATCAGTCGTAAACCTACTTTGAAACTGTTAACATGGTGTTTTTTTTTTCACTCCATATAACGATAACTCTCTATAAAAGCATTTCCCTAAATAGATAATAATAATTGTATAAAATATTTTATAATTTTCCTATGTATAAAGAAAAAAAAATTATAATCTTTTACTGTGTATAGAGCTAATCATAAGTAATGTTAGCACATACGACAACTACGGTGTTTTTTTTTTTAACTTGAATGGGTTTGCTCTTGGCCATAGTTTACCTGATAGCAAGCAAAGGCTATGGCCTAAGATGGAGCGTATAATGACAATGTATCTACACATTGTCACCGAGTTCCCCGAGTCGAAGAGCCAGGACTCCACGTAATTGTCGTCGAGTACCCCGAGTCCATCGTCCAGACTCCGCGCCACAGTCGTCGAGTCCCTGAGTCATATTCGCCGGGTCCATGCACAGTCGACATCACCGACGTGCTCTGTACGTGCCAGCACAGCCCCCATTAGAACAAACAGTGTAGTACAATAAATCAAAACAAATAACCCATACCTGCGCGAATTTGTAATGTCACCGCCGACAACAAATTTAGATCCGTGTGATCCAAAGATTTTTTGGCGTATTTCTTTCGTTTAAGTCTACACAGATGATAATAATGACCCATTTTCCCAATTACAATAAGTATTCTACTATAATATTTATCAAATCATGCACAAACTGAATAAAACAAGAACAAAATGGCAATGTTTTTGCTTGTCGATTTTGACTCATTTAAAAATATCATAACTGAATGTAGATACTTAGAATTTATGAATAATCTGAAAGAATGATCTGTATCTTTAGAATTATTTCAATGTATAACACTTAGATAATAAATACACAATTACATACATTTTTACATCGGCACTCACGGAAACTTCCAAACACGCAACACAATTTTTTAAACAATTTATTTCTATAACCCTACTTTTGCCTTTTGCTTGGCGTGTTGATGTGCTACCAAAAAGACGCGTCATTTCAGTGCAATGCCATCTTTTTTTTGTGGGAAAATCCGGAACGGACACCTACATTATTTAGGTAGTGTCGGGCTCCAACCGACTAAAACCCCACTTCCTCCAAGCGTTTAGTGTCGTTGTTGCAGGTACAATTTCTTACTCAATTGCAACCACAACCACGCTTGTCCTGTCGGATCACGGACTCGTCTTATGAAAAATGTCAAATACCACAACAGTGTCCTAAAGCAAAGCTTACCAATAAAAAGGTAATGGTAACTGATTGGTGGTCTCAGCATGGTGTTATTCACTATAGTTTTCTCAGATCTGGTCAAGCAATAACGGCAGATGACAATTGTGCCGAACTCCGAACAATGTTGGCTAAACTAGCAGTAAAACAGCCTCGACTCATGAATCGATCTTCACCATTATTGCTCCACGACACCGCGAGACCTCACACTGCACGAGAAACCGGTTTGATCTTCAGGAACTGCAGTTAGAAACCATTCGTCATCCTCCGTATTCACCAGAACTTGCTCCGAGGGACTACAATTTTTTTCGTGATTTGGACAATTTATCTTCGTGACAAGAAGTTTTCTTCTCAGGAGGCAGCACAAAATGCTTTCACACAGTTTGTGCAGTCTACATCCTTAGAGTTCTATCGCAAAGGCATACATGTCCTTCCTATGAGATGGCAGCAATGTATAGATAATAATGGTATGTAACTATTTCGATTAAATAAATATGTTAAAAATGAAAAAAATAACAATTTTGATTTTCAGTACAATTCGGCAATTTCATCCTTTAACCCCTAATATCAATCAATCAATCAAGAATTCTTTATTGTACACCAATAGCAAAAGAACACAAGTATGAATAAAATATGTAAACCATAGTATTGGGACAGAGGGCGGCCTTATCACTTAGGGTGATCTCTTCCAGGCAACCTAGTTTGGAAAACAACGATAGGAAAATAATAAAGCTAATATATTTTTGTTTAAAAATATATTGTGACAACGTAACTTTCTTAGGGTAAAATTATTCTATATCTAGTTTTTTTGGCCTACCTATATGACATTATATACGTATGTATTTATTAAATTATAATATTATATATCTGGTTGTTTGTAGAATATACATATATGAATAAAAATATCTATAGTTGTTACCACATAGTACTATCACACAAGTGTTTGCTTAGTGTAGGGCGAGATGGCGCTGTTTGAAAGCTTTTACAATTTTAACAGTTTCAATTCTGATTATGTAATGTTTTGTCTGCCTTTCTGTATCTGCCTATAAACTGTCGGGAACGTGTTTGTATGTGTATGAGCTAAGCAGAGCTCAAACAGGAGAAAGTTCCACCTAAACTAAATTATTTCAATTTGAAATGATTGTACGATAAGAAATAATAATTGACTATTTTTCTTATAAGCCCTTTAAAGCCCTATTTTGGGTCGGTTCGTGCAAATAAAGACACAATATTTTAAACGAAAATATCATTTATTTCTACAGTAAGGGACGGCGACGCGCGCCGCCGCCTCGTGGTGCTTTCTCACAATATTTACTGAACTGTACTTCGTTAAATAACAAGGACCGTGCAGTGCGCCACACACCGCCACACATCTATGCGTCTAATAGATCGTGGTGTTCCAAACTTCATGACACCTCTCAAATTATGTCGACAGTAAAGCCCGTTTCACGAAAGAGTTCCTTCAGTTAAGGCGCCATTACCGCGTAATACTCACCTAGATATTTACTGTAGAATGTTAGTTTCAAACTTTTTCGTAGGACCTATTTCGTGAAACGGTCTGTAAAATTAAGCTTAAAAATGTAGCGACAACGATAACTATTATAATATGTAACGTGAGGTAAGTGGCGCGCCCGAGGCGGCCCGGTGATGTGTCCGTGATGCATCACTTGTTGAAATACTCAGTTCAGGTAAATAGGAGCAGCCTCGAAGGAGCCTCGCGGCTATATGCTGTACTTATGTAGTATGTGGAGTCCTCCACGCCGTCTTACGCTATTACATTACCAAAACATCAATGTGTCGACAGCGAATACGACCTTGCATTGGTATTTGCCTCACATTAACAGATTCAACAATAACCATTTTAGATGTAAACTGTGTACGTCTCACCCTACCTATATACAATTGATAAAATAGACTTAACACGGCTCACGAAATAAAGTTAGGTTCAACAGAAATGATCGCTTAGGTACGTAGATTACAGCTAGTTTGAACGGCAGGCGACGGCCTGTCGGTTCGCTCAAATTCACATTCTCTCGTATGTAAATTAAACTGATACACAGACAACATCGATTGAGATTAAACCTAGCTTATCGTTAATGAACAACAAAGTGGTTAACTAAGAAAAGTGCAACGCGGAACGAGGCGCGTCGCGTGGTCTTACGGTAACGGTTATTTTGGAATGTGTACGACGCACGCCCCCCTCGCGCCCCGACCGGCTCCGACCAAGCGTGTGATGATGAGCGATTACAGAAGCGGCAGAGCGCTAGTACTACTACTAGAGGTTACGATGAACGAACTGCGCGAGCGAATCTGAGCGAAATAACAGTGCCCGCGTCGCGCGGTGCGCCCCCGAGTACGGGGAGCGTGCCGCCGCTGCACGGTGGCTGTACCGCCGCACGGTGGCAGCACCTCCGCACGGCGGCCGCACCGCGCGTCTGCGCACGTGTTACAACTCTTAGTTATAACTTTTAAAACCTACCACTTACAATGTAACTCAACTCAAAATGTACATTTAAATAGAACACTCATTGTGTATCTTAAATTTAATATTACTTATTTTAAATTTATAAATATAGATATTACTTAGATATAAACACTTAGTTACGGCGACTCGCGTTCGTTACAACCTAACCTTAGACGTAAATAGTAGATTTTATATGAATATCATATTTAAACAAATGTACCTAAATTATATGAAAATGGTAGATAATTAATGAATAGATAAACTATTTAATATGAATGTAGTAAGTAAAATAGACAAAGATCTTAAATTGCTCTGGCACCTTTAAAACGTCAACCATATTCATATGAAATAAGAGGCTTTAGAGGAAATATATAATACAAGTTAAAAATCTGATTCATAACCAAACAAAAGCCATTAATAACATGTACTGTAAAATGAGTAAAAAATAATAGTTTTACACAATTTTGACACGATAAATACCACGAATAAGGAACGAATAAATGATAACATGTGTGTGACTTGTTTGTGTGCGCATTGCACAAACACATACCCAGGATTTCATACATTAGGAAACAATCCTAGCTGAAGTTCTAATACAACTGTCTACTCAAACTAACCCAACAATGATAGCTGCTAGTCAAATAATATTCAAAATGAATACATACGACAATCGCGATATATATATAATAAATATAATTTCAAAAAGTATATATTCGTACATTTTTATTTTATTCAATGGCACCCTGTTTACTTTTTAAATTTGAAAATGTTTTAGTAGTTTTCTACAATATATAGGAGAGTATATATAATATATATGTTTGAATATGTATTAAATATATATTTGTATTATATCACTTAGCAGTTTGAATATGACTGCACAAACCACAATGTATATGTATGTTATGTACATAGTTTGCATTGGTAAATTGGTATTGTTAGCCTAGTTTCCAGACATTCAGTTATAGTTATAGTTATAGTTTGTATGTGTATTATATTTATCTTGTTCGAGTCATACGATATTTGAAGATTGATTTAGATATTATCTCTGTCGGCGTGTCAGTAGCATTGTGTATTATTTATTTACTATATTCAATATGGATAGTGAAATAGACTATGTTCTTAGTGTATATGTATAAATATGAAACTTTACTCGAAATAAATGTATATTAAAAAAAACATATTCTAATACCAAAAATAGGAATTTAAAATATATGAATACATGTTTTAGTAGCCTGTTTAAAATATACGAACCGAAGGCGAGAGACAGTAAAAGCCTGTATATTACAGCAAACATTCGAAAGATGCTCACGACTCCTTTTATTAGAAATGTGATTTATATAGATAAATGTAAGTATAAAAATATTACTGTATATTTAAGCAAATACTTGTTTTACTGGTACAAAATACTAGTTTTATAAAAAATGGTAACATGTATGGTAAGATAAAAATCACACAACTAATAGAAGGAATCTAAAGTTGAGGTAAAACGGCTTTCAAACTAACAAGTTACTGTTTGTACAATAACGTTTTTATCGTCCAAAAATATTTTCTTTAGTTTGTATTGTGTAATGTAGTTAAAAAAATTTAATACGTCTGCGGCATGTGTCTAGCTGCTGAAAGCAGGCTCTACGATACACTGAGAAGTGGTGTCGCCCCGTTCGACCTAATGTACCTACGTTTTATCATCACAGATCTGCTTTGCCTTTCATTAAAGCGCCTAAGCCCGTAATGTGCCTGTCTGTGGCCCCAATGGCGCTCTATGCGACACATACTAATGGACATTTTATGAATTCCAACACAGAATTCATTGTCGGTATCGTAGCAAACCCCTTGACGTCACAAACAGCCACGTCACACGTTTAGGTTACAATATAATATTATACTTGTCCAAATAATTAATCATACATGACAAGACGCGATACATTTTGTCTCTATAGATAATTTGATAGTCCGTTTTTTTTATTTACATTGTACCTATTAGTATTGAAGTCTAAGTCAAATTAATAATTGAAATAAAATATACATTAAATAAAAATTCATTGATTATACATTATTCTGTAAAATGTAGTTGATTATTTCTTACATGGTATTATTATTCAAATAAGAATATGTCAAATTATAATTGAAATATAATATACATTTCATCAAAAATCATAAATTATTCCATAGATGATTCTGTATAGTGTAGTTGATTACTTCTATTAAACATTAAAGACAGTCACACTTAGTAAGTATTATCGATCAATCACTGTTGTGAGAACATAGCGTGCATCAATACAATTGTACCACAACAAGAATACAAGGAACTTTTCGGTTTTGGTGTACATATAATAGTATTGTGATACCAATTTATAATAATTCCTTGACAACGGCTATACCTATATTTACGTCTATAGTCACCAATTATTAAAATAATTTTAAAGATCCCGTAACACAAATTATACAATATTCTATTTTCAACAGCAATAAAATTTTGATTATTTTACATCTTATGTCATGATTATAAAATTACTGCATGTCACTGGACGGTAGTATATAATAAATATAGAATTATGGTGCCCATTTTTTAAAAATAGCTTAGAAAAAATTCATTATTAGATAAATCATTATGGAAAAATCACTATGAAAGATGATGATTAAAACTACTTCTCGTTGATGCAGACTACCAGCTAATTGTTTGCACTTGGTGCAATGTCATCGAGATAAAAATAATTCATTCAAGTCAACACAAACCTCTCAATCACAATATCGACTAATAAAATAGATCTTACGTGTATGTTATATTGTGTTGGCGTTAGCTTCCTATTAATATGTACAAGCTTAAATGAAGCGTTAGCCTTCGGTAGGGCCGTAGTAGTGTGGAGACCACGGCCGCCACGGCAGCCACGGCCGGCGGTCAGAGTAGATCCAATTGACCACTTCAACACAAACATGCAACGTTTTCAAATTAAATTTGCAACGCCAAATCCCAAGAGGTATTTATAATGTTTACAATTTCATCGTCTTCATTATGAATAATGATTTCCACTTTTGAAGTAGATTTTAATTTCTTTAGATAATCTACACTTTATTTAGAAAAATACGAAATCATGTGCTTTCAGTTAACATATTTTATATGTTAATAAAGACAAATATGTTTTATATAAAAATACATCGCCCGCTCCGGCCTGTCGCCGGCAGGCGCTAGTATCCAATTTAAAAATCTAGGATTTTTAAGGCTTCTTGCACGTATGTTGACATATTTTACATAATTACAATTTAAGTAGATTGAATCACTGTAAATGTGCTCACGTAATGATAAGTATTTACATTTATATTTTTGTACTGGTATGGCCGATTAATAAAAGTATTTTATGATTAATTTCATGTAACACCCAGATAAAATATACGGATCAATTTTTGGGATCATATAATTGTATTAGCTATTAACGGTTTTACCTATAATATAATTATTCAATACATTTCATTAAATCAATTCATAATTAAAATTTATAATTCTAGAATAAAATTCATTCATCTCGTCAATTGTGATAAAATAAGAGAGTGTCGGCGGCGCCGGCCGGCAGCCAGTGCATGTAGTGCCGCGCGCCGGCAGACCTCGCCCCACGCTCGCGCCACACTCGCACAGCCACGCTTCCCGTGAACACAGTCAATCTGTACAAGTGCTACTAAATGAACATGAACCACATCAACTAACATTAAGTAAACGACAATGAAAGCCGAGCGTGTCGCTGCAGTTAAACTAACGATCACTGTATGCTATACTCATTATAAACTACATATAATATTCATCTCAACTAACATTAAAAACAGTTTTCACCAAATTTCTTCGTTTATAATCACAGACGCTTTCCTAAAATATGTATAGTATATCCTCTGCTTTCGCACCGGAAATAGACAAACCTAAGGTATATGTTATGTACTTATACAATTTTGATAACGATATAGACTGCTAAATAAATTAAATATAGCTACACGAGAGTGGTGTACAATATGTTTTGCGTTATGTTAACAGATTTAAAATGTAGATAAATATTTGTTTTATCTGTATACGGACTAGGCATGCGCGGCGCCGCAACAACTTAAATTATTACACACCAAGTTATAAACTTAAACTAAATAAGTAATGATTTGTATAACTTATAGTTCGACGATGTGATTGTGGTGTCAGGGGCGCTTCTTAGTACGCGTTCGACCAAGTGACTGCTCACGCAGAGCTGGTTCAGGACCTGCAAGCAAGGGGAGGCAATGTACTCCGGGCCGAGCGAGCGCTGCGGCTTGCTCAACGAACATGTTCAATGCGAGCCACTGTGTGACACTAGGAGAGCAAATAAAACAAGCTAAATTATGCTGTCACAAGTCTGAAAACAAAAATAAAAAACGGTGAAAGCTACATATTTGATAACCTATTTTAACCCGTTCTGTACAAATTATATCTCTACCAATTAGCTTTTCCCGCCACCTATTTGTAATTAACGCATTTTTTGTGCTTACACCTACTTAATTAATTATCCGTTTGACACAATTTCCTGTATTCTGTTGAATAAATTAACTACTAAATTCTACATAGAAATAAAGTTAATAAAGGAACATTTTTACCCAATATAGCCAAAGTTGGTTATTTTTATCTAATGGACCTCAACCACTACTGGTTACAATCTACCACCAACATTTTGAGTCCGACATTTGATAAATGTTACAATGTTAGCAAACACTTTATTATTCCCCTCTTCTGTTAGTCAAAAGAATGAAAAATTTAACTTCTGTGCATCTTGTTTTATTAGTTTTCTAATAAGTTAAGTTTTTTATGTTATATATATTGGAAGCGTCTCGTGTTTTTACAAATACATAATTGTATATTAACGTAATGACATTGTGAGAGAGTTGTTGTGCGATCTAATAGTTGCACACTTGACATAATTTTGAGCAGTGTTTGTTTTTATTTACTACTCATGCATTTTTGTTTAAAGAGATTAAAGTATTTGAAAGTATAAATAATGTCGCGTCTAGAGTTTTTTATTTACAAATTACTGTACATTGTTTGGTTGTTATGTATATTAGAAACAGGTTTGGTCGTGGGTAGAGTATATATTCGATAGAAGGTGCATACGAAGGCGTGTGGCTTGCATTTTAAATATCATCAGTTAGATAGTGCAATGCTTACTCTATATTGGCGAATGGGGCTCAATGGTGTCGCTTGGCAGGAATCCGCACCTGACACAAAGACCATTCCATTTGAAATATAATCTATGCATATATTCAAACGAATATATTCGCATTTTTGTTACTAAAATAACGTGCAAAATAAAGCGTGACGTGTTCTACAAACTACTTTGATTCTTTGGCCTTGTTTGATTTTCCGATGACATTATGTATTTATATTTATGCACGCATTGGTTTACTTTATCGAGTTTTTCTAAGGAAAATATAAATTTTCTTTATTAATTACAAATTCACAATTAAAATTAGATACAATGATCCGCTTTATTAACTTTATGGCTCTATCAAGCAGAGGATTCAGATTAATCTTCAACCGACGTAGTTAGCTGTAGTTAGATGAATAGAGCAAAGTTATAGATTAAATGTTATTGGCATTAACTCGTGTATTTAAAATATAGTTAATTATATTCTGATGCTTTTTGTGTTCAGTTTTTTTTAATTAGTTAACTATCAGTTACCTATCAGCAAAAGTTATGAACTTTTGCTTTGACATTTATTTTTGACAAATAGGTGTTGAGTCAAGTAATCGATAGTTTTTATAAAAAATAATATTTTAATATTTTTGTGTGAAACTTTAGTTTCGATCTAAAAGGGGTTTATCTTGGTATAGACAAGTGCCTAGTTGATGCAGTATTTTTAAGGATTACACATATACACATATTATGTTTGTATGAGTACGCCTAACCACATGCTCGTATTGAGAGAGGTTGTGGTTACACGCAGACCTGTCCTACGTCAAAATACTTCATTTTTTATACTTTGTAATACTGATATAAGAGATATTAAATATACATAGATAGTTATTGTATTGGTATGTAATAAAAATGTCACAAACCGAAACGTTGAGCTTTGCTAGAAATCTTCAGCAAGTTAAATAATCGCCGCGGTGATTTTACTCGTTTTATTCGAAAAAGTACCTTGCCAAATTTTCAAACATGCTTGTCCCTCTGAAACCAGATAGAGAACAAGTTTATTTACCGGACATTTGTTTTATTTAGCATTATGTATGAGAATTTATTATCTTTAACTTGTTTTGCATATCATTCGTGTGATTAGGGGGTGCATAATGGTGAATATGAAAATATGGCTTATATAAGTAATAAATATTGTACTCCAAATAATTGGTATTAGTTTACTATCTGTATTGAGAATACACAGATTTTATTACTAACATTTGGTTAAAAACTTAAACACTGAAGTCAGATGAAACGTAATGAAAACCACGGGAGAACTTTGTTAAAAAGCTATGTGATAATGGAATAGAGCGTTGCAAGTAATAACAAATATGAGTATAAATAGTTCATTATTAGAGGTTACACTTGCCGGTTTGGATTGTCAAACTGTTGGAGATTCAGACTTAATAACAGGTACCTACATCATCCGCTTTATGTCAGTTTTTGTATTGTTACCATCCAACAGCTGGTGAGATCGGCATTGAATACTGAATATTACAATATTATACACACATTATTAATTTAAAAAAATGTGAATATGAATCAAACTGTTCAATTTGATCAAAAGCATATTTAGAAATACTCCAGTACAACTATTATTTAAATTACAGTGTTATTACTGGCAACTCTCGATGTGAAATTGTGAGCACTATATTATTGGGTGCGATAAATAAATGTGGCAAAATATAAAGGTGATGTGGGTAAATAAAATAGATAAAATATAGTTGCATATAAGATAATATAATAACATACAATCGGTCAAGTGTTGACGTGTGTTCAGCACTCCGGTTAACCATTTCGCCTCCGTTTGGCCTAGAACGAGATTATACAATGCATTGCATGTTTTCACCCCTAAGTCCTTAACGTCATTTGGGGAAAATAGTTTCGTGATATAACTCACAACTTGAAATTATCATGTTCTCTACAACATGGCTCACCTATGTATCCAACTTTCGGTGTATGTTATAGATGCGTTCAGTATGTGATTATTTACGGAATTGATTATTTTTCTGTAGAACGTTCTCAAATTATTACGACTATTATTTAAATATGTATGTAAAAAATCTTTTTATATACTGCTATTATATTATTTAAAAATATTTTCTACAGTATCCTGCAACTTAGTGAAAATTAATGTTTACCTTCTTATAGTGAAAACAATATAGACAAAATTAGATTAACTTCTCCTCTCTAGTAGATTCTTGTAGATTTCAATTTGATAATTATGATATTGGAGAATAGTTACGTAGATTAGAATCAATGGGTTTTCGGATGAAATTTCAGTTAGAGTATTTAGATATTTTTTTAACTTTTTTGGAAATATCTTTAAAATTTAAAGTAACTAAAGCAATATTCATTTGATTCAATATCACTTAAAAGTATATACTACTATTTAAACTTAACTGCGAGCTGCCTTTCTATCAGTTAATTTAATATGAATTCTGTAAATATGAGCAGATTGGCAAAATTAATCTCTCTACAGCTTCTCTTACTATAGAGTCGTTTATGGAGCTCTTTAAATATAGAGAGATGCATATATTATGTATAGTATTAATATCTCGGTCCATTCTGCATAATAATATACTCCATCTCTTATCATTCTAATTATTGATTTTTCAGAAACGGTTCATGTTTTCGATGAAATTCTGTAAATAAGTAAACTCTAACTATTTAAATAGCGTTATAGGGATGTTATTCTGGTGCTCATTCGTTTCACATGATATAATTAAGCGTTAGCGGCTAAGTCCTTTGTAAGAGCGACGAAGCTTTGAAGATTCTACTGGAACTTGTGTTTCCATATATGTAATGAAAATATAAGAATCTCCAAATCTAGAGCCAATAAGTCCTTTCTAGACAAGCGTGTTATCCCTCGACAGTAAATTAATGGTCTTATGTTCACAGTACTGTGTCAATGCTTTAGACAATGTCCATTATTGAACTGTGTAGATGACCTAAGAACTGTGACGATTAACACTAGACTGGATGTAGAACGCTATGTAAAACCCTACGTGAAACTAACGAGTGGTAACAAAAAGTACTTCCTTCTTCTTCACACGTGACTGCATTATTTTTCACAGATTACTTTTATGAAAGATTTCCGGTCGACCACTACCCGCCAGATATTGAGCATTGCTGCAGCCTAAGATGACGCAGGCTTAGAGTAGATCCCCGGATAGTTCGTAGGAAAATGTACGCGATAACAGGCTGTTAACTATCTTATGAATTCTATATTTGAAGACCGCCTCGTTGATAGAGGTAGCGGCGTGGTATTGTGGTGCCGATGGTGATGGCATAAAGGGGGTACTCACTTGCGTTTAGCGTGTAACATCTCCATGAGGAGTGTCTGCGTGGGCGCCTGGCCAGCGCAGTGCCGCTGGTACAGGTGCTCCTCGCCCCGCGCCGCCAGCGCGTGGATCTCAGGGACAACGGTCACCAGCTTGCCGAACTTATCCTGCAATTTAAAAAGTTTCAATTTCAAAACTTATACGATTGTGCTTAGTAAATTTTATAATTGATGATATACAATAAAACAACTTAGATTACAGTGGTGCTTAACATCAGGCTGGCTGTAGTCAAACGTAAGCCTATTCAGTGTTAAAAACAATATTCTCAACTGGGAAGGACGAGGTACCAAGATACAGGCTAATGCCTTATTCGGTATCTATACTCACTACTTCAAGTATGTAATTACTATTTTCAAATTTTTAAATCCATACTTTTTATAATTTGTTCAACTAGATTTAAAAATAATAATAAAAAAAATACGACATTTCAATTAAACATGTTACCATTTCCTTTTTTACTATCGCTATCCTACACACGTGTTATTAATTTTTATGTTTTTATTATTACATACACATCTACTTTTTTAAAATCCCTGCGTCCATTTAGGTCATCGCGACATCAATAAATCACGCGCCATAAGCCGCTTATGGCCAAGTATAAAACTGATTTCATTCTGATACGTAATAGGAGCGACTTAACATTTCTATTGCTTATGTTCTGTTGCAAATCATAAATTGAACTGGAAAGCGAGCGTTGCCTCATTGGTGTCGGCTCGGTCGCGTTTGCAACATTTTTACAACCAGCCTGGAAGTTTGCTCTAAACAAAGAAAACTTTCCAGACATTAAAGTAACTTATGCGTCTTCCTAGATTCTAAACACTATGGCAAAATCAACACAAACAAATCCACTTTCGTTTTTATATAAGTGTATGGTTAAAGGTGTTGAAATTTTGTTTTGAATAATTACCTTATACGTTTTGAATTACGTTTATTACAATTTGTATTAGTCAGAATAAGATGCTTGTTTTAAACATATATGAAATCTTATACCCAGCGCCAGTAGTTTGTTTATGCGATAAGAACTTCGACGAATTTTGCGTCGCGCTGTTTCCGTTCGTGTAACTAGAACCTGGCTCCTGATAACGATGGAATGTAACGCTCCCTGCGATGGCATTCTTTAATATTGATTTGATCCGTTATATTATATTATGTAAAGTTAGCGAGTAATAGAATTGTTTACCTGTATCGAAGGGTAGCAAGTGAGCGTGTAGTCGAGAAGCGCCGCTTGCACCGTCTGGTATCCGTCTCGCACACACTTGACATTCACGATGCCTCTCACCTCTGAAACCCCAAGAATTCTCTTCAAACAATTACAAAACGCTCATTATTACGCTGCAAGATGGTCGACGACAACAAAAACACATTAAAATAAAACATTCGCATCGGGCATGCCATATACAAAAGCAAAATCAATTTTGGGGCGATGATCGGTTACTAAATACGAACCTGGGTTTAGTAGCAGCAAGAATTTTACGCAAATGTAGTCGGGCACGTCGAACTTGAGTTCGGCCAGTTTGTTCTGGAGCTCGTTGAAGTGGTCGGCCAGGGCGGGCACGCCCAGCAGGCCGAGGCACAGCAGGTCGAACTTCTGGCCGTTGTGCAGCGTGGTCTCGTCCGGCAGCCCGTTGTGCATCCTCTGGTGCAGGTGGTCCAGCACCAACATGTCCGACCACGAGTGCTGCAGCAGCTTCATCTGGTCGTCCACCTGCAACAAGCTCACGTTGCTACCACTGCCGCCAGCCAGCGCACTGCTTGCCACCGACAGGACGCAGCTCTGCCGCCATACAGCGCGCACGAGTATCGACACATACATCAACGAACCGTTACAAGCGGGTTAGTCGCATAGCTGATTTTTTTTCAATAAGTAAACACCGTCTGCCTCGATACTCGTGTATGCACAAAAATGGATATCGCCTTCATATTTGGCAAATTCCAGCTCTTATCTACAGCGCTCTATGACGGCGAAAAAAATTGGGACACGATACAATGGCGAGTGATGTGATAGCAGCGAGTGACGCAATGCTAGCGGGCTATGGAGGTGTGTTTACTTCACGCGCGGATATTTGATTGCGCCGCCGGTCGGCCATACCGTCGTTCAATTTATTTTATCTCGCATAATGTCAACAGAACATTCCGGTTATTAAAGTGGGCGCAAGCCTCGACCGAGTGCGACGTCGCTGACCCACATTGGCGTTGCATTAGAAAACACGGGGCGGTGCGCGAGCGCGTTAAATTTGCCGTTTACGAAATGTTACAACTGAATTTTAGAGCTCTGAGCTGGTTACTACACCGGCGCTTGCCCAATACGATGCCTCGAGATTGGCTCGATGTGATCAACTCGCTCTGCCTATGAACGCTCTATTATGTTACCAACGACATTCATATTCTATCTAACTTATGATTGAATATTTGTTTTTGAAATGTTTTTGTTAGTTCGTTCCCGTTAGAAGCTAAACCTATAGTTTGCTTTAATATTAATTCGAAATGTCAAGCTCTATTAGCGGTATGCGATATTCACGCTCAAAGGATTTCGTTTTGCAATTCCCGGAGCCCTTTCTGTTATGTTGAAAATCAAGTTTCTTCTAAGAATGACTGAACATATGGTTCTATTTATTAAAAAGTTTACGTTTTATTTACTACCGACAGCAATTTTTTTTCGTACGGTTTAAAACGCGATAAAAATGAAAGATAAACTTCACAACTTATACGTCGAATGTAGATCAATTTTCCATTGTTATCTCTAATATCGTACGCGAACTCTATCTGACTGATGTTACAAACTTTTAAAAAATTACATCAAAGTGAAAGGGAATGAACAAATCTTTGATTTCGCCATCTAGTCTAGCAAGATTATCTGTCTGCGCCAAATATAAAGTATCAGGGCGTTTATATCGTAACTACGAGGACGAAAGCGTCAAAGCGTCGAAAAATATTATGTTGAGAAGATACCGCTACGATAATATCGTCGTATGATACAAATAGCGGGCGCGGTGTTGTAGGGACGATTGTTGTATGAGAAACCAGAGTTACGCTTTCTCGGACCCAGACACATAAAACTGAAAATATTATCTATTAAAAAAATATGGATGTGAACAGGACGTGTTCAGTTTGCAAGCTAATTGTAAAGTGCGCTGCCTTCGGGCACTTACCAGATAAATTGTTTATTAGAAATAATTAAACGATTAATTAGTAATTTGCGATCAAAATGTAGGTCAGTAGTTAATTTGAATGTAAGACATTTTAAATTATAAAGGTTTATTTTACATTGGACATGTTACTGTTTCAACAAATTTAATCGATATCAATGTAGTGCTCGGGCGTTTCATTGAAACATCGCGTCGCGAGTATTCAAATGTATCGTATAACGAGAAGAGATTGGAGCATTAAAATGCCATTATGAATGATCGGATATGTTCCGTGATATGATCGCGTCACCGACGGCTCAAGTTCATCGCGCTGTTACATGTAGGTGCGGGCGGTTACGGCGCGCGGTAAAAAGTGCTTTCCCGCGGCAACTCGGCCACGGCCAGTGTGTCAAGTGCGCCGACGAAAGTGCAGCGTTGCCGGCTCGCACCACCGTTACATCATATCCGTCTGGAGAAAGCTCGGGTCATCAACATCTCGCGCCCGAGCCCTGCCGCGTGCCGCGGCTGCCTCGCAACCATCCACCAATCTACGCTAACACTCCTTATGAATTACTTCATTTACTTCCCCATCCTAACTTTTATAGCTAATCGCTTATTTTCGGCAATTTTTAAATATATTTTTATTCAATATTTTCAAAGCAAGCAACGAAGATAGGCCCCGTATACGACTCTGAGTTTATACTACACTTTCGGTTGTGATCATAATTGTAGTCCTCATTTCTAAGAATGAATCGTAAATTAGACGCGTCATTTTAGCACAAACAAAAATGATTATTAGTTTAGATGAAACCGAGTGCGAGAAAAAGACAAAGTGCTGTGCACGGTGTGGCAACGTCGCGCGACCACGTGACTAACTGCGGCTCTTGCGTAAGCGTACGACGACCACGGCGCCGTCGCCGCGTTGTCCACTTCATTCCACTAATTCCCGGTTCTCTTCCTTGATAGCCTTCTTATGACTGCTAATTAAATTACGGTTAGGCCAAAAATATATTTCTAGGTCTATTTTTAATTTTACGCGTTTCAATATAAAAAAAAATTGATTACGCATATTTTGGTTATACTCTTTTTGAATGTTTATTGATTAACAAGTAAGGCGCGGCGCGAGTAGAGCGCGGTGGCTCAGTAGGCATTCAGCGGTGGCGACACGCTTGCCATGGGAACTTGACCCACTTGGTGGAGTACGGCACGGCGCGGCGTATCGATTGTCAGAGCCACCGCGTCGCCCGCTGCGTCATACGCGCCCTTACTCACATGCTCACATCACCGCCCACTACTCACTATCATACGGATCAAAACATTGGACAATTCGCAATGCGCAAAAATAATAACATAGCAAGGCAACGCATCAAATTCGCAATTCAAATTTGGTGATCACCAGGAAAGGGTTTGGGGATTCGGGACAGGATTTTCATACTTAGCTGAAATTCACCTTTAGATACTTAAAGAAAACGGTGTTTCTCGCCCAATCCACTTGTGAAAACAAATTTTGGTCCAGCACTTTGCACATTAATTCGAAGAGATCGACCTCACACTGATTGTAGGTTTGGCTCTGCAAGAGTCCGAAAAGAGAATTCTGCCACTCGCGGTCGTCGATCGTCTGAACGAACTCTCGGATCATGGGCGAGACTCGCAGGGTCTCCGTGCTGGTGGCTTCGGCCGTGCTGGAAGGGGTGGCGGCGGCGTTGGTGGGCGCGTCGAAGGCGAACGCGTCGGGCGAGTGCGGCGAGTGCGCCTCCCACTTGTCGTGCGTGGGCGGCGGCGGCGGCTGCGGCTGCGCCTGCGCCGACATGAGCGCTGGGCCCGGCGACGACTCAGGCGACGACGTCAGCGACGACACCTGCGGGATCTGGATCTCCTGCTTGACGGGCACAGCGGCGTACTGCGCGAACCCCAGCACGATGCCGCCGCCGTCGCCCAGCGAGCCTCGCAGCGTCTGCACGGCGATCTGTCTCTGGCGCATCATCTGCAGCTTGCGAGCTCGGTCGCGTTTGTACATGGGGCCGAATTTGTTGCGCCCTCCACGCATCCGATCTGCTCGCACGGCTGCAAACAATGAAGATCTCTTTTAGAACCTTATTACTGTCAACGAGATTTGAAATTACTTAAACATGCTCAAACTTTACCTAACTCAAAATTTATAAGGCGGTTACATTCTACTTAACGGCTTTTATCATAAAGCTATGTCAGAGGCCCTTAGAGCAATAAAAATAAGTAACACTAGAGGTACTCTCACACGACACGATGAACACGCTTTTGATACCCTTGTTACGTTTGTGCAATTTGCAAAAATATCGATATGCCCGTGCCGCACATGTGCGTTAATACGATTTTTTACAATATAGAATTGAAAAAGATGGCATCAAAAGCGTTAACGTTTGAAATAGAAAGCACTATTTCATTATAAAAAAAATTAAACAATTCGACATTAATAAAGAAATATATATTTTCCGCTGCAAAATTTATGCATATTTCTGGAGATCATGAAAATTATGATATTATTGTATAACTTTTTTTTTCAAAAGATTATTGAAGCTTAGGTATAAAACGATCTTCTACGCATGCTTTACAAGTGAATTTGTCTCGATCGTCATCATTAACAATACTGCCTGAGGGAATATAAAAGTGTGGGTTTATTGTTGGTATCATTCAATAAATATTAAATAACTTAGGTCTGAAATTTAGGGCAGCGGCCTCGTATAACGCACGCGGACTCGTCGGTTCTTTATGATTCTGGCTGAATTCCAAATACCAATGGCAGGCGCTCCTCGCGATAACAACAATTTATGTATGTTCTGATTCTTTGGGACATGTAATCGAATTGTTTTATTGACTTTGGACTGCCTTTTAACGACACAAAATTAGGCCATGTCAAGTTAACCTTGTATTTAAAAAAAAAAATTGTACTAATTTTACATAATCCACATTCAATCTACACTTTGTGTTGGTCTAGTCTAATAGAACGTATCATAATGGTTTAAAAGTTAAATCTCTCCAATTGGAATCATATTATTTACAAGTATCTAGATTAAGTTAAACTTTGAATAAACGGAAACCCCATTCATGATTTTCTATATCGGTCTTATTTGCGATATTGTAATGTTAAGCAAAACATTACTAAACCTGGAACGGAAGAGGGACTTTCGGCGAGCTGTCGGTTTGCCCAACCCACGAGTTAAAAATAACAACCAGTTTTTATTGTAACCAACGCGCCTCTGTGTGATAAAGATAGAGTTACAGGACTCGGTGAAGGTTCAAGCGAGACGGCAAGCGTAACGGATTCAAGCATTGCTCCGTGCAATTCCATCAGCTTCATATTGCAGACCAAACTGCTCACAAAATGATTCCTTTTTTGTCGAAAGCTGGTGATGTTTTTAGCATCTGTCACAGCTGAAAATGCTCGGCTGCCCGAAATAATCTATCCAACCACACGCTGTACATCGTCCTTACATTTTTCTGCCGCTGAATCATTATATTTACTTTTGACAGAACAGTTAAATGATGCAACATCTTTTGCAGCTCAATGCATCATAACATATTTGCATTTACTTTTCTTGATTTTGATTCCTTTTTTATATTAGTCAATATAAGCTATATTTCTCTCATATGACTGGAACTACAGTAAAACTATAATGTTGCATAGTATTAAGCTTGACAAATGGCTTGCCTTTTACCAACTAAGTCCTGTTCTGCATTAACTCGAGTTTTTAGATATCCGTCGATTCACTCCAATCTATAAGATTTTAAAAATATATTTTGAATGGTTTTGGTTGTGACGATCTAAACATTAGTTTTAATCGACAACCAATAAGCAGAGTGCTAATTGAACACGCTATAACACTGGTAGCCAATAATGTGGTAAACGAGGTCACTCGTTTATTACTCGACTGAACTGGATCAAGGTCAAGGTCATTTTTACAAATCAAAAACATACTTCGGTGACAAACATTTGGAGCGCAAAAATAGATACATACGAGTGAGTTGACCTCGCGTTCTGATGTTATTTGTGGCTCCGGCCTACTGTCAGAGATGGGTCTAGGTCGACCTTGATAACGAGCTCTCCAACTTGCATTCGCCATCTCCCTATACATTCACTGCAAACATGGTACTACGGCTTATATTAAAAATTTAGTGCAACGAGTTTGTCAAAAAGAGAGACCGTACCTGCAAACTACCACATAATCCGACCTTGATGAATGCGTCAGGGCCGTCTAATGAAGTAATCGTGTCAACGAGATAAAAAAATGTATGTACCGAAAGGACGGGAAGAGGTGGGGATCGATCCTTGTACCGACCGACGAGTCGGTGAAACTTGGTCAAGGCTGGCGTTACCCCTGCCGCCCCCCGCGCCGCCCCGGCACGAGCGCGGCCGGAGGTGGCCGAGTACGTCGCGTACGATGCAGCGTGCTCGCTCGCTCGCCGAGTTGTAGCGCTGGCGGCCGGCGCGGCGGTGTTACACAACCGAGATAAATCAACACCGGCGATGATCCACCGAATTGTGTCAAGATCTTATAAGAAAAACTATGTCATACACATTTTAACATTGCTGAGATATGTGTTGATAACATGCCTCTATTACACACATAACTAGTAATGGGCCTTTCCTAATGTATTACTAAAGTAACAGTACAGGAATACATGCATCGAACAGTTTTGAACCAAAAATAAATGTAATATTACATAAATTTAGTTCCAATATAAAAGCAGTTCTGTCAGCGTGGAGGCGTGTAGAGTCGCCCGACGCAGACCGAAATCCTTTTAAGATGGCTGCGCTTATAGGTGTGTCGTAATAATACGACAGGTAATGCCTAAAAAATAGAAAGGCCCGGTGTGCGAGGCCGCTCTGTCGAAACACTCGATTCAGGTCAAGGCAGCGCGCCGAAATAGTCAGCTGGTGCGCGCGTTTTTATTGTGATCTAACATCTGCCGCGGCTCTGCCCGCGTGCTGCAGCCTGTATCTAGGGAGACCACTCGCTTAGCGCACACGAACCGCTTCCATCAGCCAAGGAAGAATAAGGGTAACACAACATTACGATACCAATAATAATCCAATACTAGGTTTTTTTAAGTAACACAGTATGACTTTTATCTCCATTAATTTCCCATTCACGGCTTCTTTATAGAGTTGAATATGTAACTTAGTTAAAAAAAGATACGTGGGCAAGAGCGCAAGTCTCATAAAAATTTTAGAAGATTCGAATTAAGAAAAAAAGTAAACGTCCTTTAATGTACGCAATTTCATTCACATAATGTAGTATTATTGCGTGTATTAAAAATAAATCGAGACTACATAATTACAAAAAGTCATCCTGATATGAATCAAAGTGCTGCAATTTTGTGTATACAATTAAATTCTTGTGTTTAAATAATTTGATTGTACATATAATCGAAACAGAAAGAAACGTGTCTGTAATATCAATATGTATAATAATTGATAATAAAAATTTAAAGGCCGACCTCAAAAATCTATGCAACACATGAATGTCTGTTGTCCAGCGATATACGAGTAATAGTGATTGTCTGTAACTTCTTAATCTAAATGCTCATCATATTACAGAATCATTAAAACGGTTTCGGAAATAAAGACATTAACAGTGTCTCGGAAAGTGTTCCACTGTGATTTCTGTTGATTGGTTATTGAATGTCTCCAAATCTGTAATAGTACTAATTTCAAGTTATCTACTTCAGATTCTATGTTTCTCTTTCAGTGCTTTTCCATTAATAGGGTTGGCCGTGAGATCAGCAAACTAGTACCAAGCTATAAAGTTATTCTACGCTGGCAATATTAGTTTATCCCACTTCTTTTTCCTTCTTCCAACGTTTGATGTTACAGTACGGCATAAATATTCAACTTTAAAATCACATCTCTTTCGTCCTCGGTTAAAAAGGTTAGCTTATCCAGTGGCATGGCATATGGCGTTAAATTACGTAAGGTAGCGTGCGGTGTACTTATTATACGTAGTGGTATACAGTGGGCAGCGGGCCGTGCAGCGACCATAATACTATGTCGACTCGCTCAGTACACACCCAAGAGAATATTGTATGAATCTGAACAGCATTATATTCGAATTTCTGCTTGTCATTATACATGTATTTATTAAATACCATCTGATATACAATTATTTTTCTAGTTTCGTTTTGACTTATACTTTTTATCAACGTAAAAATACTAAAATGTTCATGTTTCATTAGTACGGTTTTCCCCGTGTATATGGCTACATTCATACTTAATCAACTGAGTATAAAAACGCCGCTTGGATAAGAAATATGATACGTGTTCAGGTCACATTTGGGTAGTCCGTTGCGACAGGTCGAGCTAACGTCTTGTGAAACGTCGCTTGCGCAGCGTACCCCACTGACTACGGCCGATTGTGTCGAAACGCACGAAACACTCACCGGCGCACGCCCGATGCCCAACCCCCAGCTCTGATTAATGTGCCTTTCTTACTTCAAACTCTTTGCTTGTTTTGCTGTTGTAAATTTTATTCACTTATAAACATTTCGTTACTAACAATAGACTAAAACTTTAAACCTTTTCAAAAGTCCTTCGGTGTAAGGAAAGGTCCTCTGGATGGTGGCAAAGTTTTCACATTAGATCTCAATACTTATTGTTCATACATCAATACTAATTTTTCTAAAATAAAATCAGCATTCAGAAGACCTGCCGCTTCTACCAAACGCATCGAGCTTTGCTTTTATGTTTTATTATGCATGCATGTATATTAATTGGCCATAGTCATCTATTTTAACATATTATCTCTAGTTAAAGTGGAAAATTTGCTCTAATATTCTACATACCCACTGAAATAGTCATCATAATCATCCACATCCTTTCTTATCTCGTGGCTTGATGTAGGCCTCTACTTGTACTCGTCAGTATTATTTTTGTAAACAATCTTTGGTCGTATTTGAAGATAAAACTTTCATTTCGTATTTCATTATGATTTCCAGACGACAGTGACAGTGTGTGCATGAGCATAAGTATTTGTTGCAAAGTGTATATGTATAGTATAACTTGAGATTACTTCAAGTTTCAGCGAAATTGTCTTCAAGACATTCACATTATTATCTTCGATAATTGGCCGATTGTTGTTGCCCAAATTGTTTTTACAGATTCTTTTTGCCATTTCTCTTGCCAAGTTTTTTCAGAATCATCTCAGAATACGTGTCTGCAATTTCCACCGTGAAATATTATATTACGAGTCATCATTTTGGACTACTGGATTCTTGTGGTTTGTATTTGATTTTCAACCAGTTTCTATCTGTCAAATATTTTACACTAGCCAGAGCTTCAATAGGTACTTTAAGCACATGCACTAACATTGTTTTTTTACTCCATTGTATACAGATGTGGGAGCAGTTTACGTAACACATGGGTAATTTCATGTATACCTACCTACCTAGATAGCGCTCTGTAATGAACCATTATTGCTCACGTACGAGCATGGCTGCTTCCTAGGCCTGTTCTACATATTATATTATTTACAATTTGTATCCAACTGACATACGTTGTTTTTTCTATTATTTTTTATAATATTAATGCTCAGAGCCAACATACGTTTATGATTGTCGTCCTGTTTTCATATCTAAATTTATCTCGCCAGTTCTTTGATCCGTTCCGACCTTTAGCTTCCGATATTTGCATATTTTGCAAAAGTGTTGTCGGAGAAAACGTGTGGTTTGCGAGTGTTGTGGCATTACACAAGGCTCGATGCAGCAGGTCGGGCGGGCGGTGCGAGCCTCTCGCAACCGCGCCGCTATTCGGGTCAGCCAGCGATTTGTGTGAATTGTGTCATCTGACATATGCTTGCAATAAATGCTCCACGCACTACATAATTGCTTCTGTTCGGCTTTAATGTTATGGAACTGAATTAATTATAATCAATGATACGCCGATCATAACAAATTTACTTGTTTTCTTGACCTATATTAGTTTCATTCGGCTCTAATCAATTCGCCACTTACTTTGTTTTGGTTGGAATTATTATAAATGTTATATTTGTAATGCATTATGTAAACACATTTTCAATACAGTAGTGTGACATGTATGTAAACACTATAGGTACTGTTATTTTGTCATAGTAAAGATTTGCCTTATATCTTCTTATCATAGCTTTGCATTACGATATACAGGATTTTAACGTAACGAGACGTTTACATGACACTTTTAAAGGTTGTTGTATTTTTGCGTAACATGCATGTGCCACTCTCATTATAGAGTCGATCTTATTCGTGTGTCACAACCTCACAACGATTTCGCGGCACGTAAGTAAAATGCCAAAAACTTTGTAGGCGGAACATTCTTCTTTGTTTCTTCGTATGAATATGAAGCAATGTAAAGCACAATCAGGTCATTTCGTTGCAAAAAGCATGAAGCAAGCGGTCATGTATAACAAAGATTTCTTTGGTGGAGTCGTTTCCTTTATTTAAACTTGAAAACAGTAGAATGTTGCAAAGTGTAGAGCATCTGGCGAAACGCGGAATGGCGAGCGGTGGACGCACACATAGAAGGCGGTGCGCGGGCGCACGTACAGAGTAATATGCACGCACAAACAAGCAGCGCGCGCGCCGCATCGCGGCCCCGCTCGCAAGTAGGTCAGGGCGCTCTGCGGCCGTGCGCGTTTTAAATTTAGAACGATCCGCACTTCAAGCTCCGCCCCACGCGATAGCCTAACTAGAAGTTAATGTGAAACCTTCAAAAGATCCACCTGACTGAAACCACACCCTTGCCTAAACTAATTGTCTATTACGCGTGGTTTATTCTATTTTGCACTATTAGTGGAAAGCGCGTAAACGACCCATGCCAAAAAATATAAAACGATGAAAAATGGACACATGTAAATATGCATTCGCATTACCAAACGATATATTTGATAAATTGGATGAGATGTGCCATTTGGACGATATAACACCCGAAGTTTCACCCGCGTTTTATTAGGATTAAGAGTCCTATATCGCATTCCGGACTCTATACTCCACAAATTACGGCGTACGTGGATCAGTTGCGGCAAAACTAACAAACCAACAAACTCACTTTCGATTTTAAATAACGTGATATTACGCTTCTATCAATCAAGTAATCGTGTGACGACAGCTATCCTTAATATACATGATCAATATGACATGGTGCCATTCATTCTTTTAAATGTAAGATTTGTTATATTATTTATTAATAAAGAATTTAAAATGTGAATGCGATCAATGGAAATATGAATGTCCCGTTTTGATGAAAGCGTAGAGTTAAAACCAAAGAACTAGAATTCGATAGATGGAAAAAAAATACTGGACATTATCTGTAACCTTTTCACAAAATCGGGTTCTTTTTACAAATATGTAGGAGAAAATAGACACAAGAATAAAATTCATTATCAGTAGCTTTAATTATACGAAGATATGCCGATTTTGATTTTACTATTGTACAGAAAGTTGTTAGATCAGGTTTATGAAGAAGGTAAAGTCATGTCGAAAGTCTGTTGTGTATTTTTTTTACTGAATATATAATTGTAATGTTTTTACTGCATATAGGGAGAAATGTCGAAAATTCTATATCATATATAAGAAGATAATAAAGATGCAACTAAGAAACATGTGTGGAGATCTTGCAAATATACATTTATTTATTTGGAACCACTATAAAGAAACAAGAAACGGCAAATGTAAAGAAGTTTGTAGTAGAGACAATGAGTGAAAAATAGAAAAAAAAAACAATTCCATATAGATAATACAATTGACCTTTGACGTGCAGAGTCGACATATACCTAAATAAAGTATTATGGGAATATTACGATGTTGCTACAAATGTTGACCTAAAAAGATACATTACTTATGAATATAATTGTACGAATGTCAGGTTAAACGAATTAAAAGAATTTTTGATGATCATATTATGAAGAGTGATCTAGTAACTGCATTTGTTTGATAAGTAATCAAGGGGTGATGATTGATTGTAATGAACATAGTGATTCGAGATTTACATGATCAACTTATTCAAATATTTTGTGTTTTCTGTAGGTTATGGATACTCTCAACTTCGTGGTGTACGTTTGTGATGATTTGAAGTTTACAGTAAATCCTGACAGTCTGAACTAAAACGTTTTGCCAATAGGGTAATGATTAGTACAACGATATTTAAAATAATTTTCTTGTGTGCTTTCTATTTCAAACCTGTGAACCTATGAAAATATTGTTTTAACATAGGTACAAGCATGTAATCGGCATTAAGTACTATTACTTACCCTCCAGTTTCATTCCGACGTCCAGACATTTCTGAAAGCGGCAAAACGGGCAACGCTTGCGCTGCGTTTTGTCAATGTGGCAGGCTCTTTCAGCGACACATGTGTAAACCTTCTTGTTTTGAACAGTCCTCTTGAAGAAACCTTTACAAGATTCGCATGTTAGCAGCCCGTAGTGGTAGCCGCTGACTTTGTCGCCGCATACGGGGCACAGCTCTTCTATGACATCCTTGGTATCCGTTTGGTCACAGACTGTTGCTGTAGCCGGCATGTAGGCACCCGGCTCTCCGCCAGCGCCTGTTGGGAACAGATATGAAGGATCCAGATTGGCGTATCCGAAAGATTGTTGGTCAGAGGCGCACTGGTATGCTGCCCCTTGGGGTATGTACTGCTGGGAAGCACCGGAAGGTCCGCCGCCCGAGCCCGAACCTTCGGGTCCGGGACTCAGATCGAACGGGGACATGTTGAGGGACATGAGGCCTGTCTGCTGGTCCATCGTCATGCTCGGCCGCACGGGGCGGCTGCTCTTACGAATCCCTACGGCGGCGTTCAGCCGCAACAACGTTCACACAGTCACCGAGTTCACTGGCGGTCTGGCCGCAACACTTAACTACCGCTCGCAGGTTGCACCTGTTCAAGCACTTTAGTAGGAGGCACACAAATCCAGCACATTTTGTTCTAAACCAAGAATAAGACCGGCATCCAGACGCCGAGCACCAGTGTTCATCACCACCGGTAAGTAATGTTAATGTAATGAGTGTAAGTTGCGCGCGTTATATTACGATGATCGCGTAGAGTTGAAGTGTCAGTTATAGCGGCCCGGCCCGCGTGCCGTTCGATAGACGTTCCGCGATCGACTGACGGCCGGCCGGCGACAACGGCGCGCGTGGCGGCGCCTCCCGCTTGCGCGCTGTGCCGCCACCCGCGAGCCCCCGCTCGCTCGCACAATGGAAAACGATTAGGAGCCCATGTAATAAGTGAAAGTGAGTCGGTGACCTACTTTCCCGCGATCCAGGTCTATGTTAGTGCGCGTTCGCGCGGTTGCGCCACCGCGCGGGCTGAGGGCGGCGCGGTGGCGCGGGGGGCGACCCACTGACCCAGTTGCGCGCAGTGCCGCACCAGGGCAGGGTTGCCGCGAATACAAGCTCATGTTTACGTGCGCTAGACATTTTTCTACCATAAGCGTCCACTATTCATAAATGTACGAGTAGTATGACACTTGAGAGACGCTACGCCCCTGGCAAGTAATCTAGTACGCATCTCTTCTCTATACCGTACTACCGATACCAGAGCAATAATGCATTGTCCTAAGAAACAAAACTTTTTTATTTTTTGGCTTTTTATTACGTACATATATTCACGTCGACTAACCTTAATAGCTACATTTTAATGATTTAGGTAAAGCGTTCGACGTCGAAAGTTACGATTAAGTACTATCTAAATAGAGTAGTCTAGAAATACATAGTGTCTTACTAAAATGGTTATCGTCTTATTTAAATAACCTAACTCAACTAGTGGTAGCTAAAAAAATCAAATCGACCATCTCACGGGTCTCATCGGGTGTACCTCTGGGATCACTTCTAGGGCCGGTTTTATTTTCAATTTTCATAAATGATCTAGAATCACTATATAAATCCCTGGAATTCTGAAAAATTATGCATTTTTTTAGATGATTTTAATAGGTATATATAGAAACGGTTGACAATGTTGGCTTATTATAGAAGGATGTTATTTAATTGGCCATTGGTGTGCTTTTGATAAGATGTCATTCAATATTAGATTACTTTAGGGAACATTGACACGCCATCCGAGCGGCAGTTACAGAAGCTCGTCATTATCCCTAGTTCATATTATTTATAAAAGATCATATTCCTTGAGAGCTGCAGGATTGTATTTTTTCCTCTGTATCTTATTCCTATACAGAAATATTAAAAGTGAGATCTTGACCTGAATTTTGTTAAAATCAGTCAACGGGTCACGAACGAGTGACTGTCTGTAGCAGCCTTGTATTCGCAACGTAATATGATTCGACGTGATCTCAAGCATTAAACACATCACAGTCAGGCCTCAGAGTGTGTATAACCTCTTCATTTGTTTGCGACTCTACATGCATTCAAATACATCGCTGCTAGGTTACACTTGAAGCCTAAAAACAATATGAACGAATCTTTGGTACCAATCAGTGGTATTAAAGTCTTAAACAGTCTAATATTCGTTTCCAGATCCGATATAATAAATAACCATTCCTATATCCGATAATCCGACATTTCATATAACCTCCCTGGCATAAAATTGAAACATGAACTCTAGAAAGAACCTGCATCTAACAACATACTCAGTTTTTTTAAGTTAGAGGCCGAGCTACTTTTGACTTGAACATATATATTTGATTACATTAATTTGTCTTTATCTTATCTTTATCACTACCAGATTTGAGCTATTGATGCAATAGTGCTTTTGTTGCCCCCTTTTTTCAGAATGCTAGTAGCTGAAAAGAGAGGTTTCTAACTCTAAATTACGAAGTGTACCAGGCCACTCAGAAAATTTTGCGAAAAAAAGTTTTTATGAATGAGAGACTGGCCAGTTTAAACCTATTTTAAAAATATGATTATTTATAAGTAAAAATAGGTACATTCCAATTTGAAATTTTCCGTCCACATTTTTTGCAAGCTAATTTAAATTATCGTGTCTCAGTAAAAAATGGATCTGCACCGGGAACATTATGGCGCTATGATTTTATACGATTTCAAGTGCTGCCTGAAACCGGAAGAATCTTACGAAAGACTTCAAATGGCTTTCATGGATGAAGGCCCTTCTAAGGCAACCGTGTATCGTTGGTATAATGAATTTCGGCGCGGTCGACTAACTTTGGGGGATGAAGAAAGAAGTGGTCGCCCTTCGACGGCTGTTACGGAAGAAAACGTGCTAGCAGTGAAAAATTTAATCCAAGACAATAGGCGAGTTACATACCAGGAGATTCAGCACATTGTGCAGATTGGATCGGGAAGCCTTCACAAGATTCTGCACGTGCATCTTCGCGTGAGGAGCATAGTTTCACGCTGGGTGCCGCACAACCTCACCGATGCTCAGAAACAGGCCCGGGTGGAATGGTGCCGTGATATGCTTAACAAATTTGAAGCAGGTTCGTCTCGGCGTGTTTATGCATCATTACAGGCGTCGAGTCCTGGATATATCAATACGATCCAGAAACGAAGCGCCAGTCGACAGTTTGGGTGTTTCAAAACGAAGCAACGCCTACCAAAGTGAAGCGATCTAGAAACGGGGAGAAAATTTTGATCGCGAGCTTTTTCAATTTGACTGGCTACTTGGTGTCCATTCCTTTACAAAACCAAAGAAGCATCAACGCCTAATGGTATTTTAATAAATGCTTGCCAGAAGTTTTCTCTGTTGTGAGCAACAAGCGACCAAACACAGGGCTCCGTGGGCTACTGCTCCATCATGACAACGCGCCCGCGCACACCGCGCTCAAAACGAGGGACTTCCTGGACAGCACGCCGGTCAAACTCCTGGGTCACCCTCCTTACAGCCCGGACCTAGCACCGTGTGACTTCTTTTTATTCCCAAAAATAAAAAATCTGCTCAAAGGGATACAATTTTCGTCACCGGAAAATGCGCTGTCAGCGTTCGAGCAGGCCGTAAACGAGGTGTCTACGGCGGACTGGAAAAAGTGTTTCGAAAATTGGTTCAGACGCATGAAACTTTGTATAGATGCTAGTGGAGAGTACTTTGAAAAGATTTAATAAAAATATATTTGCCCATAGAACATTTTTTTTTTGTTTCGCAAAACTTTCTGAGTGTCCCACGTATAGGAGAAGCACGTGTGCGTCATGGGCATATTGATATAACCACAAAAACTCACATACCTACGCGTCATGGTCGTCTAAAGCAGTAGACAATTTTTTAAAAACAATCACAGCTGTATTCAGACGTAAACCTATCCCACGTAAAATAATAATAATAATACAGATACCCCTATCAGGCCAACATCAATTTAACAATAACCAGAAACATCACATCGATACAGATAAGATGATAACAAGTATGGCAAGATATATCCAACTTAGTTACGCAGCCGTGGAAGAAAGTATTCGGTGTCGTGCATAATAAATACTGTAATAAGCTACAATGACTCAATAGTTTCGATTTCATAATCAAGACCTGAATACCGGATAAAAAAGCGACAGTACTTGGGCATACCCGGAGTATGTCAATTTCGCTATCGCGCAGACGCCTCGGCCTCAAACGAAAGCAAGAGTGGTTGTGGAGGCCGGCGCCCGCGCAACTTTGCTTTCTTCGCATGCGCATAACTGACGTCACACTTTCGCCGCGTGCGATGACGCATACTGATGTAATGTATCGTAATATAGTTGTCTAGCACGTATAACGGAACGCATACGTTTCAATTTATACGTAGTTATGCTTACGTAGTGATATGCAAAATGGTTGTGTCGGCATTATCTGGGTTCAATGTAAAGCAAACCTAGCCCATTGTAAAATATAAATCTGATGTCCTGAATCAAATAAGTAAGTTCAATAATGTGACATACAGGTTAAAGGTTCATTAAAAAAGAGTTAAAAAAACGCGTTTAGTTAGGATTCGTCTCACTGCGGTAAAATAAAATGTTTGGTAGGTAGTTAACTTTCAAATATATAACATGGCGTCCCTAAAGCTTTTGCTAAAGTCAACAAGCCAAAAGCTAAGAGAGTACTTGAATTGACCTTGAATATACTTGACAACAGAGTCGGATCACGCCACGTGTTCTAACATTTCCATTTTAATATTACATATTTCATGATATTTTAATTAAAATAAACTTAGTTTCACGTTACATAGAATTCTAATAGCTGTACTCATAGGGGGTGGTCACAAAAGATCATGAAAGGCGGCTTCTGTTTTCGGCCCAATTTTCCATAACCCGGTTACGGGCAACCCTATTTTTGTGACTTAGAGCTTAAGGCTGCGCAGTAAATGTGCGCTTTCCCTGGTTTTTGGAACGCTAGTAACAAGAAAAAATGTAGTAATCACGTGCTTCTTGTTGGATGATTAATTTTGAAGTGTAAGGGTGCATATCAGTGCACATCAGTGACTGTACCGATTTACAGACGGTTTCTGGCGCTGCTATTATCAATTCGTGATTAGGTATAGGCATTGAGCTTAATGTACTACGTACGTAGTGCATTAAGCTCAATGGGTGTAGGTGATGATATGTAGGTTATACTGAAATTGTCACGTGTACTTTTACACTCTTACAATCATGATTGTTTCCCAGTCTTGAGTGTTGATACTTAACTTATGTATGCAGCCGTGACTGAAAGATGTAGCGAGCTTAAATGAGATGGCGTTTGTTATAAATGTAAAGAAGTGCAAAGCAGGTTTAGTTGCGGGGCGTCAGGCGGTTGCCACGCGAGCCGGTGGGGTGGCGGAGGGATGCGAGTATCCAGGTTTCGAAGCCAAGAGCAGTGGGTCAGTAGGTCAAAAATAGCGTCGCACTAACTACGAGTATAGAAAATAGGTCCATTCCAATACTCGCTATTCTAGGCATTCGAGGGCAGGTGACGTGGCCGAGGTATTTCCACTTCTTTCAAGTTATTTATACCATACTACGCCCAGTAATAGAGGAGATTGTTTACTCCTTAAGATGACATGTGTTTGTAAACAGTTTATCGATTCATTAAAACTAATCTCATCGTCGCTTATTTTTTTCAGATTTTTCCCTTACTGATGTAAAAATTCAAGTTACCAGGAAGAAAACAAAGTAGGTATTCTATACTTGACAAAGCATACGCAATCACGTTTTTTAATAAGAAGGAACATAAAATTCCTTTCTAAATTATAAAAAATATAGTTGTCCATCCTATGTGTTTCAATGATTTAATATATCTTGTTACAAAACTATATTTTTTATTTTTATTTTATTTTATAAACTAACAATTTATTACCGAAACTAAAGCAATTAAATAATAAGCATACGAGTACAATCCATAAAGTGTGTTTCCATGAGTGAGAAAAGGAAAACCCGCGGCGATCGCCATTGGACTCGTGAAATTGGGTCAGCATCTTGTGGCTCGGCGTACGCTCGCTGAATAAAGGATTGTTGCTAGCCCACATACATATGTTCGCACCACACGTAATGTTGTAGATCACACATCCTTCACTTACATAAATGAAACACGGAGTTGCTCAAGTTCACAAAAAAGACATCAACGCGTTTCGTTCACGCAACAATACGGTCGTACCGCATCCTAAACACATCTCCACGTAATAGCAATAGCTTTAAGTAATGAGTATGGAGAGTAACAAATCTTTTTAGCCGATGACGACATTCGCCATTGTGAAATTGTGAAAACGTGTAAGTGACGCTGAAACAATACGTTTGATTACATTATGCCGACTTAGCCGGACAGGTAGGTATCCTTTCCGGAGTTTTTTACATAATACATGTTATATTTTATTTATGAGGTCTTCCCCACATTTTGTCGGTGGTTACTATTTATATTTATTTACATACATCGACACGCTGACTGGAGAGGAAGGTGCTTGTCCGTTTAAGTAATTGTAAATCAAAATCAAAGCATCTGTTATTCATTTGTCCACTCGAGAGTATTATCGAACAGGTTACATGTCATGCATTTTTATAACAAAGCCTTGGCTTGGCTACAATGATTTACATATTCACAATGGGTAGGTAGCTACGGCAAGATACAGTTTAAGAATTGAAAACATATTGGTTTTTCTCTTTAGTTTACTGAATTGGTATTTTTACTGTATACTTTCATTATTTCACGTTATTACAGTAGCCAAAAAGTTGTTTCGTGGGTTTAAAAACAAACAATATTGTTTTTCGTGTTTTCACAGGTTGTCAAAAATAATTATTCCTCTTCCTTGTACTACGTTTTAACTGCAAATATTTAATGAGTAATACGTAGCGCAAAAATTACTTTCATGTACAATTTTGGAGTATCTGGGAGGAAGAAATTATTGATATTTTAAAAGGGTAGCAATGTAGGCTTAGTATGCGCTGGTACATAGAATTACTGATCATCTGCAAAGGAAATTGATGTGTGATATTATATTTGTAAAATGCTCAAAATTATGTGCCGCTTTTAAGGGAGCGAGCTCTATTGGAACGAAGCGTGTATACAGCAATGCTTAACATCAGGCGGGCTGTTGTAAAACGAAAAACTATCCCACGTAAAAAAAACGTAAAGGCAGCGACATGCATTCAGCTCTTACAGCCACTTAGCCATTGATACGAGGAGTGGTGGCTCAGAATAACAAAGCAGGTTGCCACACAACAGTTGCAAAGAAACGACTGCTGACCTGATTCCAAGACGCGATGACACTCGATTTCAGTTACGTTACCTAATTGGTTTTAAACTTCCAAACAATTAGTTTAAACCATTGATTTCTAATAAAATCAGTATTCTGTATCTATGTCGTTATTGTTTAACGTGCGCCATGCGCGCTTTCAGAACAAAAAATGAGTAAGTTTTAGGTAAGTATTTGTGTTGTTTTTATTGCGTATTTGTTTGTACATAATGTACCATCAACATTGTATTATCATGTCGTGCATGCTACAAGAGTACATAGGAATTATGCCGTAATTATAAGGTAAGTGCAGAGATATAGATCACTAGGTCGGTTTTTTCCGTTTCTAAAAACGTAGTAAGAACTGAATCTTCTTATTTATTGTTCGGCTTTGTAAGTACCTACTGGAAGCAACTGCAATGGATTAACTTTACTGTGGAAGAAATGAAAGAAAGCCGTGCCGTTGTTACTATTACTGTAATTGTATTGTTCTGCCATAAAAGTGCTCCTGTTGAAGACCCTCGGTACTGTAGAGATCAAAGGACGCTGGGACCTTTTATTACACTTTTATTTCGGAGTACCGTTGCAGTCGGCACACAACTATTTATTACCTTCTATTACTTCGTAAAGGCATTGTTTATTTCTTTCACTAATTGTTTCGGATACGGGTTTATTTTTTATTATACCCGTCGGTGTTTTTGACGTATAATCGAAATGTTTCATGCTTTCGCCGTGCTTTCCTTAGGGTGGTTTATAAATTTTATAATCATTACTTATTGTATGGTATTTTTACAAGTTAAACGGTAATAACTAGACGTATTCCACAATTCTTGTGTAGAAGATTATTATATAAGACTTTAATGCAACATGTTTGTCGTGTCTTCCCTAATTCCCTAATTATCCCAAATTATAATTTAACTGATTAGGTACAAGTGTGCAAAATAGTTGTCGTTTCAAGTATGCCTCTGACCCTTCCTCTTCGCTGATAAAGCCTCGGAATCCTTTATGAGATCAACATTTAATGACGGGTTGAGGCTATTGATAAGTAACGCAGATGTAAGCCCAACTGCATTCGGCTCTACAATGTATGGCAACAAACATACAAATAGCGACGATACGGACCAAACTCTGAACGATCGATAAGGGCAACTTAACTAGGCCATGTATCCGCAGTTGCTAAGTAATTCCATTTATTACGTGTACCTGAAACATTACTTTGAAGCCCTATAACTAATAGCCATTTATAAATAAACTGCTACGCGCATGTCGTTACAATCACTTTGTGCATATTTCATGCTGAAAAAAAAGTAAGTCGATACGAATTGACTCTTAATTTGCTATTGATCCACAATATGAAAACTATAAGTCATATTAGGTTTTAAAGCGATCAGAAAATCATAATATTTTTATTTTAATTATTTCAAATAGGTATACTGCCTGTGCGTTTATTTATCCAAGTTATTTAAAAATATGTACTGCTGGCATTGATCATCATGGAAGCCTATGTACATCCTCATTTATATTCTATTTTTATCATCTATATAAATTAGGACGATCGTGTCAAATAGAGAGAGAAGAGAAAGATATAGATAGATTTATGTATAAAATTTCCTGGGCCTTGTCACACTGTAGGGACTTACAAAATTAAAATAAAACCGGCCAAGTGCGAGTCGAACTCGCGCACGAAGGGTTCCGTACTATCATCTATTTTATGTATTAGTTTAGGTATTTATATTTATAGTTATAATATTTCTAAATAACTAATATTCGAGTTTCTATCTGTTTATTAAGATTGAGTAAAAATTGCTTAAAAATTACGCTTGTTGTATGGGACCCCCTTTAATATTTATTTTATTGTTATTTGATTATTTATTTTGAAACGTAATATACAAGCAAATATTCTGTGAAAATTTGAAACGTCTACCTGTTACCGTTTTTAATATTGAGCAAAAAAATACGGATAAAACACGTTTATTGGATGGGAGCCCCCCTTTAATATTTACTTTATTGTTATTTAATTATTTATTTTGAAAGGTAATATACAAGTCAATATTCTGTGAAAATTTGAAGCGTCTACCTGTTACCGTTTTTAATATTGAGCAAAAATATGCGAAAAAAAAACACGTTTATTGTATGAGGACCCCACTTAATATAATATATAGGTATTTTAAATTTTTAGTATTTGTTGTTATAGCGGCAACGAAAATACATCATTTGTAAAAATTTCAGCTTTCTAGCTATCACGGTTAATGAGATACAGCTTGGAGACAGACAGACAGACAGATAGCGGAGGCTTAGTAATAGGGTTCCGTTTTACCTTTTAGGTACGGAACCCTAAAAAGGCAGTACTTAGATAACATTGCTTAACATCAGGCAAGTTGTAGTCAAGCATGAGCCTATCTCATGTAAAAAAACTTGTTAAATCGACAGTTGTCAAGAAAAATAGTCAAAAGATTGTACTATTTATATATTATGTGTTGCAAGTAAATAAATAAAATAAAAACATCAACATAAAGAGTCGAACACTTGCATAAATCTATCTGGAACGAGGCGTAACATGCCGCAACATTAAGCATAATTAGGTAATGACCCACTTTTTTATCGAAGCTCATGTGCGCCGGCGCATATATGCTGTTGTTTATTGCGACGAGCCTTGCATTTATTACTGCACTACTTTATTACTCCAACCAATCGTTATTAACAACTAAAATTCTCAGCTGGAGGATCATGATTTAGTATACCCCAACCGAAAAGTTTAGAAATGAAACTAATTTCTTAATTCTCCTTTTAAACTTAAAATAATATAGAGAAACAAAAGTGTACATATTGAAGATAACTTTTTATTTTGTGATCACAACAGTTTTTGTTTTTTTTTGTTCCGTCTTTACTTCTTCCGACAATGGATGTCAGAGACATTGTTAGGCTAAACATATTGCTTGCGCTGTTTGCTTTGTTTATTCATCGGATCACAACAGTGTAATCGCCAGGAACAGAAGAAATAAATTGAACAAGTACTAGAAGTAGCGCCGCCACATTGTCTACGCTTTTTGGTCGGGGTATTAGTTATCTCTGAATGACATAATCATCATCAGTAGTTTTTTGTACACCGTAGGAAACCCTATAGCGCAGTGCAGCTATAACAAGTTACTAGTGAGAATTTTCAAACAGAACAAATGTTTGTAAGGCTGTATGTAAGGTTGTATTGAGAACTATGTCACACAATTATAGCTGAATTGGCCTTATTCAACTTATAGAACAATACTTTAGGGCAATTGTATAAAATTATGTCCATTCAGAGTCTGACTTTAAAGGAATATGAATTTGCGTCATCAGATAGAACTCAAAATAACCAAAATCGACTCTATCCAGCTGAAAATAAAGTGTATATTGGCAATAGAAAGAGTTTACAAGATTCTGTGCTATTTAACAGCGGGAAAAGTTACTATATATCATCCATATATAAGTAATTCAACTTATGGGAAATACAGATTCGCTCACTTATCGAGTGTCCTATTTTCCTAGTTAAATAATTTTAACGTGATACATGTAGGCTTTCTTCTTAAATCGGTTTGTGATTCGGAGAAATTGATAGTTACAAGTATACGTATAACGTTGGGTATAAAAATGAAAGACTTTTTGTTTATTAAATAATTATCTCTCGCTGGTTGTGAGTTTAGGGGGGAAAAAATCAATTAATCACTGAATTATAAAAACACTACCTATTTCCATTCATATAAGTAAAAAACATTCCACAACTTTAAAAAAAACAGGTATCATACTTTCAAAGCGTTTAAACTGGTGCGGGATTTAGATAGTAAAATCAAAATAGTTGGCTTAGTATTGTGGGCTATATGGCGCTATGTAAAATGTCTTAGAATATTTATTTATTTAAAAAAAGTTACATAGATGTTACTAAAATGAAACTCGCGTTCCAGTACTGATTCCTGTTTGATTGACGATTCAAATACTTAGATCTTTCACTTTACAGTTGGCTTCAGATTTAAAAGAAGTCCAGGGCCCGTTTGTTAGTTTTCCTAAGAACCTAATCAGACTTATTTTGTCCATTTAGAAATATTTTAGTTACCTAGCTTAGGTTTGGTGCTTTTAATTGGTCTTTTTTGTGTTCGAGTGAAAACTTACTTTGAGAATTGGACCCTGGACAGAAAGAGGCTTTACCACATTTTTGTGGTCAACAAAAACTGATGTGTGTGTGATATGTTGGCATTGGCAACGAGCGGCGGCGGCGGCGGCGCGGGCGCGCATCGTGTTTTGTAACACCGCTAAGATCGTGGTAACTAGGCCAAGGCTCCGCTTATTTACATGTACATGAGAAATAGCGTTCTCACTGCACACATATGTACACTTTTCAAAGATAACGCTTGTCAAATCGTCCGCGGATTTACATTAAACCGACTAATGGAATATATATGCATATTGAAGTCTCAAACTATTATTATGTTTATCATAGTTGTATGAAAAATAATAAATGTAATTATTGGTAAGTACATATCTGGAATGTGTAGTTGGTAGCTGCATGGAGTACAGTTACCATTTTTTCTTTTCTCCTTTCTTGTCGGCCATTTGTAAATTGCAATACCTTATGACAGCAATATCAATACCTAACTACTCTAATTTCAATGTGTCTAAGTAATTCATGAAACGCGATCCGCAATATCTTTTTCATATAATCTATGTAGAATGTATGTGTTTGATACAGAACAATGTATTTTATTATTATATAAATACTTATATGCATTTGCTATACAAACGTACGAAATTTAAATGTTGTAGTCTGACTGACAACCCGACTGGAATTGGCACAAGGTTTGTTTTGAGCAATAAAATCTATTGATGAAAACATTTATGCAGATAAAATATCTAATATTTATTCGGATTAATATGGCACAGGAATTACGCGGACTTAACGTTGAGAATCATTACGGTTTGTTTGATTTATAATGAACTAGTGGGTGCTAGCGGCTTCGCTCGCATTAAGAAGTAAAACTTGCATCCCCTAATTTACAAAAAAACTTAGAAGATGCTTACGTCATAATATTTACCCGCTGTCACCAAATTTCAGCCCGTCCATCCAGTGGTTTGGGCTGTGCGTTGATAGATCACTATGCCAGTCAGTCACCTTTGAGTTGTATATATTTAGGATAATATAAATTAAATACTACAAAAGATATCTTTCAGATTTTGTACCATACACGCAATGAAGAGTTCTTAACTGTATTCTAATGTATTTCTAAACTATCATCATCATCATCATCGGGTGCCATCTGCATTTATATAGAAGTTCGGAGGTCAATGGGCAAAATTTTCTGCGGTCTTATGCTGCTTCTATCAAATGCGGGTAGCTTAGTTTTTTTTCTAATCTATCCATATTGTATTTTTTACCTGTATACTATTAAATACTTATGTATCATATATTCGTACACGTCTTGTATGTGAAGGCAAGCTGTAAGAAAATATGGTCATGTTTGGAGTTACCACTTGTTTATAGCATTGCCTAATTCAACAAGGTTATATTATGAAGCTAGAGTTACCATAATTGTGTGAAAAAATGGATAAAACCTTGAAATCATTCACTTTGTGCAATATGAATTTAATTTTTTGTTCAGTATACAGTGTTTAATACTATTTTTATGGCTCTTGCGGTTGAATATTTTCTTCCTCCTTCCTTTTAAGAAAGACGGAATATAGAATACAAAACAAATGTGTTAATTCGGATACTCGGAGGTTTTTAGATCTGACAAACAGCATCAAACAGATCTCAGAGACCACAGAAACTGCCTACTTGCATTCTTTCTAGTATTAAAACTCGCAAATAGACACTGATAGCAAAATAAAATTAATTATATACTATTAAACTCAAAAAATATGAAAGTATGTACTTAAAAATGAAAATTACTATCTGTAGCATCGGTAGAAACAATCAAATGTATAAACTAAAAATAGGTTAAACGTCCCACGAAAGCTAGAATAATGGTCACCCTGACAAGGCGATTGTGAAATGTAACGAAACGTCAGAGAATAATGTTGATAATCTAACATCGCACAGATAGAATTTAATTAAGGAATTTTTGCATTGTATTTTATACGATTTTAGTGTTGCATTGTGTAATGCATCCAAGGCTAACACACGCTTTAGTAAAATTCAATTAAAACTTTTTGGTTTGAACCTGTGAGTTGTACGTATTGAGCAAGCCATGTGCAGGTATGTTAATGGGTGCATTCTATTTTATAAAACATTTTAGCTATTTATTTTGTATACAAACCAATTTGGCGCGAGGTCGTTTTGGTAAAAATCGTGTTTCAGTTACTTACATAATACAACACGTCGATACAACGTGGCATTGAACGCCGCGGCTAAAGAGAGTACGATCCTTATGATCTGTAGCCAATAACTAAATAATATAATCAAAATAAATAAGATTATTTAAATTAGTTTTGAATTCAGCAATAATTGTTTTTTTTTAATAAATATATATTGATATTAAAGGTTAAGTACGCAACTGACCATTTTAAGTACATTCGACGTATTTCTTTCAAGTGCTAATTTCTCTAGTTCATAACATTTAATACAACTATACTGCATCAAATAACACAATTTACTATTTCACTCTCATTACATACGATATTTTCTTTCTTCTCAAATGATAAGAACGAACAAATGTCTTCATGCTTGCCCATTCCAGAGATCAAAACAAAAGGGTCATGTCGCAATACTGTAACTTAATTAATTCCAAACTATAAGATACTGAATATATAAAATACTAAATAATAGTACGAAATTCGTTAAGTCATGTCAGAGGCCCTTAGGGCGGCTTGATAAACTCTCGACATCAGAGTTGGCCACTCTCATTCGATAAGAAGATGTGCTGGTAAAAATAATAAAACGTCTGTATTCACGAAGTCCGCACAATAACTTGTATTACATAAATGTTTTATACATGCCCGTATCTACCAGAAAACAAAGTAAGATTTAAATCAACATTAATGCTATTGAGGTTATTTCGAATTGCAGCAAAACATCGATAATATTGTCGATCATGTAATCAGGACGGGCGACTGGTTGGCAACGGGAAAATTCAACGTACACTCTGCCGACTGTATTGTGCCCGTGGCGGGTTAGGGAACTAATTCTTATGTTATAGGTGTATAATTTAATATCTCTTGAAATAATCAAATAATTTTTCTTTTTTCCACTAAGGATATTGCACCAACACTTCCAGTTTCGTAAACGTAGAGTGAAAATCTCTAATAATAGTATTTTAGGCCACGATGGCTATTTATTTAAAAAGTAGTCGTATTTGTCCAACTATATATTAGTGACTACTAGCGCCATTGCTCTGGCAATTTATGCTTGTTAATGTGTACTGTACTGTAAGCAAGTCGGGGATCTGCTTGACGCCAGAATAATTCAACAAAAGCAACAACCAACGTTGCGACACCTTTCTGAATCTTTATTAGACCAAACGTCATTGGAACAAGAAAGCTCATTTGGATAACCAATGTATGGATAAATATTAAGTACATGTTGCAAAACAGAACAAGAAAAGTTGGCGCAGATGAGACATATTATGTACATACCTTTGCAACACATATTAGCGAAATTATTATATCTGAATGGTGAGTGAAATTAAAATATACAAAGTTAAATTATGGTCGCAAATGAAACATTACAAACAATAACTCCTCTACGAGAGAAAAATAGGTTTTAAACCATAAACAAACCAAAGCAAAAAATAATTTGTTGTGCCATATGTTTCATTTTGTTCTGAAACCAGTGATGAAGCCGCAGGCTCATTACCGACGGTTGAGTCTCATCCGCTGCAACATTTAATTGAGAAAAATATAGAGATTTTTCTCAATTCAATGTTGCAGCGGAGCCCTAGAGGGCTAGTATGTTTTGGTGGGCGCCTAGATTTACATATCTACGGTCACAATACACGAAATTTTAGATAGAATTCAATTTATTAATTTAATTTATTAATTATTAATTCCTAGAATATTTTTTTCAATATTACAAATGTCAAATCTTTTGACAGCCTCGTTTGAGAGGCTCCAATCCTGTACAAATATGCTCCACGTTGGGCTATTATTAGTATCAGCTTGTGCGGGCGTTGCTAGGTGATTTAATACCTGATATAATACACGTAGAAATGTATGTATTTATATACATACTAGCTTTTGCCCCCGTTTTCGCACGCATTATAATACATATAAACCTTTCTCTTGACTCTTTTATCTGTAAAAAACTGCATCAAAATCCGTATTGCAGTATTAAAGATCTAGGGACAGACGCGGAAAGCGACTTTTTTATGCTATGTAGTGATATTAGCAAAAAAAATGTTTGGTTGTTCCTTTAATGAACCGGCTTTTTTATTTTTGTATGTATTATATATTTTAGCAAAGGATTTTGTCCGGTTGGTATCCTCGAAGCACATCGGTGCGTGTTGCGTCATAGTTGCCGCCGCGTCCCACTTACCAAGATAAATTGAAATTCAATTTCGCCGAAGGGCAATAGTCGTGTGCGCAGGCAGAATGCTAAATTATATGAAGACCTGAGTACTCGATGTACTTGCCTTTAAAACGGTTTTACATATCGCTGAGCTTAACAATGATTCCTGTTATGAATTGAATGAATTATTATAATAGTCATTCTGTATTGTGTTGTATAGATAGATACATCTTACTCTCCAAACAATATTAGTTTCAACGGAAGAACCCTGGCTACTGCAACACAGGGAATCCTACAGCAGTAGTCAGGACACACAATGTAAATATTCTGTGCATCCTAAATTAAATTGTGTAAATGTAAATTTTTAATAGCAACATTGCATTATGACATAACATAATTAGAATACTGTGTTCATGAAATGTGTTTTTAAAAATAAATGATTATAATGAAATTTTATTAATGATTCCAGCATATTATCTGCCATTAACCAAAACTTTATACCGGGAGCTACCTGGGGTGGCTCTTCCATTCATTTTTGTTTGTTTTGTTTCAATTCTTATTTGTATTTATTGTATATTTGTATATTTTTATCACGAATGAAATAGTTTTAATTTGACTACAGCCTGCCTGATGTTAAGCACCACTGTAGTAAAATGGAGATATATTTTATCTGTTGATTAATATTATTTATCTACACTAATGTTGTAACATTCTACTTATGTTTCCAATACTTGACTTATAATTACTACTGTTATAGCGCAGACAACAAAACACTCAATTTAAGCAATTTCACATGATGGTATAATATCCACATCGATATCGTAATATCTCATTATAACATCAATAAAACGCGACCAACCTGATTGCAGGGCCAATCAGGTTGGTCGCGTTTTATTGATGCGCGCAGCTGCGCTCTCATTGGTTAGATTTTAATGGCGGCAAAATCACTGTGACAATACACGTACGCGTGAATTTAATTTAATAAATTAAAAGTTAAAAGTGGATAGCGAATTAGTGAAGGTAAAGTAGTGTATGCAACTGCATATAACACGGGTATTAAAACACTCGTTACTATTATGCACAAACTCACACTCGTGTTTTAATACCCTTCATTATATATTATGACAGTTGCATAAACTACTATTATAAAACTTGTAATTTTATAATTGATATGGTAAATTCAAATTAACTTGTGCAACTCAATATGGTTTACGTTTGAATTTTTTTGTTTATTAGTTTTTTTATATTTTCTTAACTTACTTTATTTTAGCGATGACTGTTAAGTAGTGTAATGTATTTAATGATGCAAAATAAAAGTATTTTAGGAAATAAATAATAAAATACAAAAAAAAAACCATATACCAGTTGCTCATTCTAAACTAAGCTTTGACGAAGATGAAAAAAGACGTTATGTAACTGAATACTAGAAATTGTGACTAGTCATGGTTTCAAGTTATTTATTAACGTGGCGCAATTACATGTGTATTTTATTTTTTAATGTAAATATAGGGTTTATGCCACAGAGCATATCTTTTTTATTTTTGTTAACCTATACTGTCCCACTCCTGGGCGCTGGTCTCCCCCAACTCCCTCAATGCGTCCCGGTCGTCGGCTTCCTCTCGCCAGGCACACCCAAAACCGGTCCAGATATTTTAGAGAAATCAAATTATAGATATACCTTTCATTTTTTATTTATTGTATTGTTTTACTTGTGTATTAATAAAGTGCTAGATAACGCGTGGCACTTTCGGCAGCAGTGACAAGTTGTGAGTTTCCAATTTCACAACCCAGTGTGTCACTGCGCAGCAAGTACTCGCACCTACGGAGAGATACCAGATAGCGGATGTTGAATCTTTACTCCCAATGTTTTTCCTAAAATGTGTTTCGATTTTCTGAACAAGAAAGGCACAAGACCGACACCAATGGCACCTAGGGGAGGAGGCCTATCAATGGGTCACAATGCGCGCACAAGGGCTGAAGATAATGATGATTTGGTACCCATGATACAAGCGTTAACTTATTATGGGACTAGATGGAGCCGTGTGAAATATCCTGATTTTTATTTATTTCATAATTGTACATCATACTTAGTTAGCTTCGTTGGGGCAAATTTCAACAAGGTAGGTAAGAAGGTAAAGAGTATACATTATGTACATTAATTTTGTAATTAGATGGTAGTTTTGTACTTAGTAAAGTAGTATATTTTGTATGTCAATTTGCTTCAATAAATATATTTTCTTCCTTTTTGCCTTTCTCACTATATATCTCTTGCTCATATTACTTTCCTACACTTGTATAATTATGCGAAAATAAAGAAAAAGAATCCTCAACATACGAGCTCAGCGAAAATTGTTTACAAAACATGTCTCTTTAAGGCAGCAACTGTGAACGAGGACGTATTGCAAATCCTTTGTTCCTCAGATATTCTGGTTGCGCATCCAAGGCGGCGCTTTCGCAACTCCGGCGCAGCCTTCGCGCGGGAAAAGAAACGTTCTGCCCACACCACGCGCTGATCCCAACGTGGAGTTTGGAAACTACGCGCGTGCAACGCAGGACAAACTTTTGGACCGCTTCAAAACGAAGGAAGTCTACTGTCAAAAGTATTGCTTATGAACATTTGAAATTACAATATCTAATATAGAATGAAAATTTAGACAGCTGTCATTTCCATATTCCTTCACTACCCTTTATGTTACATATGTAAAATGTATTAGAGGACAGTTGTCGAAATTGTCATGCTATATTAGAAAAAAATATTGTGATATGTATTTACTATATAGATACTACGTAGGTATATTACGAATATAATCTACAATTTACGTATACAGTTTAACACGAAAAACACCGGCAATCTTGCAAAACTTGGTAGCTCTAATCAAATTAAAGTTGATTATACGACGAAGTATAAATACTTACGTTTTTACGTAGTGGGTGCTCGCGGCTTCGCTCGCATTAAGAAGTTAAACTTGCATCCCCTATTTCACCCCTTTAAAAGTGGCATTTCCAAAAATCCTTTCTTAGCGGATGCCTACGTCATAACATCTACCTGCATGCCAAATTTCAGCCCAATCCGTCCAGTGGCTTGGGCTGTGCGTTGATAAATCACTATGTCAGTCAGTCAGTTTTGAGTTTAACATATTTTTTATTTTATAAAAACTTTTTATTTCGAATAAAAAGATATCGTATTAAAGTAACGCCTAAATTATTTACACTATGCACTTTTATGTTTTGTTTGTCGTAGCACTGTTTGGATACATGAAGCTATGGCTAGACGTAGAAGCGTAGAGGGGTGCGCGTTGATGTCTTCCCTATGACGTAGCATTTTCGTAGCAAGAAAAATGTCGTAGCATTTGTAGTGCTTTACATAATTATGTATAGGCAGGCGGTGGATATGTAACAATTGTTTCTACGTTTGTGTGACCCATCATTCGTTTGCGCGTTTTGACCGATTGGCAATATGTGTACATTTCTACTATTTCCCAAACCCGTAAGGCACATATGCGTTTATTAAAACGGAATATGCATTTTGATAAATTTAATTAAAAAGAGGATATGACAAAGATAGTGCTCTAATAATGGAATACGCTAGAAAAAGCCTGGTTATTATCACAGTACAGCAATAGTGTTGTTTCTTAGTTTATAACTTTGTACAAACAATATAACTTATACGTATGGATATTTTATTTACATCACACCGAGGGAGATAGATACTTTTATTGGAATAGAGTAATTTATTTTCATACGCTACTTTAAACATAATATGTATGTATCCGGTTAAAAAAAATAACAAACATACCTATTGTTAAGGAGTAACAAAGTAGCCGCAAAATTTCATATGTACAAGTAAAAAAGTAAACTCGTATAACTGCTCTAGGGCACGGTAATATTATCTATACAGTATTGTAACTCGGCCGTGTCCTTGAAATAAGTGCCTACAGCCGCGCGGTACGTAAGCATGAGATAGGGCCATTGCATCTGCCTACTTTGAGTTTCTATCTAGTTTTGAGATTGTAAATTTATTACTTTTTATTTATTTATTAGCACAGATACTAAGTAACAATATAAAATATTAACATGATTACATAAAATACTTTGTGAATTGAATAGAAAGTGTTCAATAAAAATGCAAGTTGTTTTTTTGATGGATAGATTTAATTAAAAACCCATGATGTGACTTTACTTATAACAAATCGGTCTTATAAATTTGCGACCGAAAAATATTTGCGCCTTGACTGTGATGTACAAAATGCTTTATTATTATATTTGAGTGTAGAAAAAATCCGCTTTCGAATACTTGTCATGTTAAATAGCTACTTTTCGAGTAAAAATTCGCGCGGTTACTGATTAAAAACCAGCACACCGTCCGTTCGTCACTGCGGCACACCCGCGCGACTTTTCACTTTAGCATGCCACTTGAGTCTCGCGACAGACTAGTGCGGAGCCACGAATGGCGCCGAACGCGCCCGACTTCAGCCGAGCGCAACGAGTTGACTCCGCAATGGTTGATGCGAGCGACGGGATCCGCGAGAACGATTTTGATCGAACGCGCGGACCCGGCCGAAAATCAATAAAATCAATTCCAAGTGGTTTTTAGTTTCAATAAAATAATAAACTATTTATCAGCAAATATTACACAAGAACAAATAATAATTGTTAACGAGTTATTCATTATTTTATTAACATTCATAATCAATTTATTTAATCATTGTTTTAAACAATAATTCACATCAATTTTGACAGCTCCGCCGTATCGCTCGCATCAACTATTGCGGAGTCAACTCGATGCGCTCGGCTGAAGTCGGGCGCGTTCGGCACTATTCGTGGCTCCGCACTAGTCTGACGCGAGACTCAAGTGTAGCATGCCGAGCGCATGCCGAGATCCGAGCGCGTAGGTATAGCTAGCGCGTCGTGCGTCTATATGAAGTTAGAATACTGTATAGATAATATTACCGTGTCTAGGGGCCCCTGACATGTCTTAGCAACTACTATACTATAATAAAAAGCCGAAACCTACAACGTAACGTGCTATCCAATCCACGGAAGCGTCCAAAATGGAACGCTAGTTTTTGATCACCCATCCGAGGACTGACCGAGTCGACATTTGCATAACATTGGAGCGATTGATTGAGTTTTACCAGATACATTTCAAAGCGGTCATAAAATCTGTCTCGAATTTTATTGACATCTCCACTGGTTCTACGAAATCATTAAGTCTCTCTTTACGGACGTAGAATGTTTAACTGATCGGTGACTAATTGTTGAATGCCCAACTTTACATCCGTTTTTGATTCCTGTCCCGAGTTTTGCGGTTATACCAACGTTATCGACACAAGTAACCGATATATGTATGACATGGGTAAATCCATGATACAACGCTGTACCTACATATATGAATATGTATGTATTCATCTACGTCCCAATCCTGTTTGCGAGGTGTTTAAATATTAAATTATTTTACTCCTTCAGGTTGAGGAGTTCTAAAAACTTAAACAGTATAAAAAATAATAGAATTTAAAATATGTACAAGTTTTTTAATGAAAACCACTTCTAATATTTTTTTAGCAGGCGAATGATTGTATTAGTTTTCTCACACAAGAATAATTTAATTCAGAGGATTTTTGCACATACACAAAAGCAGTGTAAGCAGTGTAAGAATACGGGAAATCCCACCAATAGCATTTTATGTAAAGGTTACAAAGACGGGATCATGGCATGCGCTGTTGCTGCTATCTCAAAAACCTTGACTGAGAGTAGAGTTTGTAGTCTATGATAAATAAGTATATAATTATTATTAGTCATAAGTTGAAACTTGACTCTTCAAATAACTTGATTATTTTTGACAGCGCAAGCCATGGTCTGGGCCTGTCTGGATGATCTGGAGAGACTATATTTTGGTAAACTTCCAACCCTCGACAATCCTCATTTGGTTCACGCATCCACTGAATTACAACTTCAACTATTGCTTTAGCCCTTAGGGTGGCTTAGTAACCTCTCGACACCAGTTGGCCACTCATATTCGATAAGAATAAAATGAAAAAAATGAGCAACCTCAATACTCATCAGTAACACCACACTTCGTATAAAATTCAAAGTTAAAATGTAAATCAGAAATAGCTATGTTACCTACTGATTGAAAATTATACATTCAAATATACATATTATTAATTCGTAACACGTTGCTACCAGCCTTGGCCTAATTTACACACTTTCGCTGATAAGATAATAATATAAATACGATATCTATGTTTAAATACAATTTCGTTATCAGTAAACAGTATGTTGTTTTGTTATTTTCAATGAATTTTACAATATCGACAAATAAATCACGCAATTGTCTGCTGTAATAACTTAGTACGCAGATTTTCTAAAATGTAATGTGTGTACATTTGTGCAAAAATGCATAGTTATGTTTTTGTTACATAATCGACGCGTGAGCCAGTTTCTAGGCAAACGCCACATCAGAGACTGTAGACATATGTATGTAGGTAGGTACACAGACACACAGGGCGAGTTATGGCCAAGCTTGAGCTTGACACTTGTGTATTACATAATATTTTTGCATACATTGAATTGGAGTGGTGATCTACCATCTAATAATAAATCAAAATATGTAATACATATAATATAAATGTGGTTAAAATGCACGGATTTTTAGAGTACCGATTTAAGTTGCTATACAATACTTTTATTCCGTAACTGTTTTATAATTACAACACAAATTCCTAATTGATTTTCTGAAAAACGTCAAGATTTAACTCTCATCAGTATGGAGTCTAGCGAGATCATAACTGAAAAATAATAAGTAACAATTCAACATCGAGGTGATAAAACAAACACGAAATAGGTTACAATAAATTTAATGTCTTGCCCAATTGAATTAATTACTTTTTTCAAATTGTATGCGGGAAAATATGCAATTGGCTATTAATAATAATACTAAGAAAGCACTTTTTGGTTCTAGGAATGTCCCAGGCCAGTTAAAACTGTAACTCCAAGAATCGTGGCCAGTTCGCCTTGGAAGCCAACTTGAAAGTTGTTGTAAAGAACTGCTCGCTTATTTTTCTTTTTGTCAAGAAAAACCCGATATAGTATCCCTTTAATGATGACCTGAACATGACTGTGATGTTATGTGAAAAGGATAACATATCAAAATCGGATTTGTTTCGTCTCGGGGAAAAGGATGTGGAAATTACAAATCTTCATAGAAGCATGTATCGGCAAACACATGAAATAAAAATAAAATTTATGTACTATATTAATCTGAATTACATATGTATATGTAGGCGGTGCTAGTTCGCGTGGGTAGTTATTATACAAACCTTATTTATGTTTTTTTTGTCTACATTCCATTTCCACGGAGAAGTGACTTCTTAACAATACTTATGTGACCTTATAAGATATGCAATACAATAAAATATATTAGGTTACGCTGACCTAAATATCTTCAATTCGGATAGAGGTAATAGAGCATCAATACACTTTTATTTATAGTCCTAAGACGACAGATATTTTGGAAATACTCCGCTACGGGTTGAGAATTTTGATAATGTTTGCCGAATTTTTTCAATTCCTTTTTTTGTGATGGTAGTATTTATGTGAGAATTAATCCAGGATCATGCAATCATAGCGCTGGAAAGTAACATTCTGCGGACAATTATGTCATGTAGTGTTGTCTGTTACGCGTATTCTATTTTTAAATGACCTAACCCTTTTCCTTCATATAGACTGAGAGTAGATTTTATGATATATAATGAGCTGCAGTCTCTGAGACAGGACCTTGGTGGAGCGGGAGAAGGGGGGACGCGGGCTGCGGGGCGGGGGGAGGGGGGGCATGGTCGCAGATGACGCGCGCCCTACTGGCCTACTGACACACTTACCCAGTGACAGTGGTACTGCTTTTGGTCCGTCGAGGTCGACGCGATGCGTTATACCTACCTACCTACCCAGCTGAGATTAGTGATAAAGTACCTACGACATGTGTGTACCGCGATACTCGAACCTAACGATGCGTGCTCAAATGCTAGCAAGCACTGTCGGCAAAGAATGGTCTCACGACTACGTTGCTACGACGATTTTGCGCCGCGGCCATTTTAATTGTGCATTTAAATTAAAAAAGCAAACAAACCAATACAAACAGCTTTCCATAAATTTTATGCCCTATTTTTTTTTCGTTGCTTCGTATTCCGTCACGTTTTGTCAAAAGAACTAACACGAGTAGCGTGAATCATAAACTTTTTCAATTATTTTCCTTATAATATGAACCATTCTATAATTAATTAAACAGCTGAGTCGTTGAAAAATAAATAAATTGGAACTTTTTGAAGTGAATAAGACTAATTTTAATATTATATAATTTTGCAGCTAAAGTCTTGGAAATATAAATACTCATACTGGCTACAGATTGTAATAGGCATAAAGTAATTTCATTCTATTTTTATGTCCCTATGTAGGTAATAAATCTCAATGTTTAGTTTTAAATTTGATGTAATAAAATGTTTATGGATCTTTGATCTGAAGTAAATATTCCTTTATTATGTTATCAAGTCTATACCATCCACTTTTAAAGGTTGTACTTTAAAGCGGAGAAAAATATATTTAGATACAAAATCATTACGTAATTCTTATCATTTTCGGAAGTTTTTGAGAAGGAAAAACACCTGACTAAGCATAGTGATGTACTATGTAGCTACGAGCGGGCGACGGTAATCCAGAAGGTCCTTTGTCCGCTTTAGATGACCTCTACCTTTTGAAGGTGCTGTAAGTTGCTTGAAAAGTGGAAAATCTGCGGGCTCCGTTCAGTCAGCCGTTAGGCTTACTCACTGAAATTAATAAACATATAGGTAGTCTTAGTGTTTTATATACGATATCAGACAGATGATGAATACAAGCCTAAAAAGATACCACGATCAGTAAATTATGAAAAGGAAAAGACAATAATATTATATGTAAATAAACTATATACCCTACAATTTAAAAGTGCGAAGGAAAATGTTAAATATTTCTGTTTATTTTAACATACACTTTAAAAAAGAAAGCAAAAGTAAATCCCCCCGATAACGGATATGCGTGAAGCTTGTTAAGTGTACGTATGTGCGTACATACTATGGTTCATTACTAGATGCTTGCATGTATTTTCATTGAGTGCAGTGTCACTCGCGTCTACCGTAAACAAGCGAGCTGACACTGACCTGCATAAGAAACACATTTTTTTTTTCTATGAAATTACTAATGACTATTTATAGACATTATTTGTCGAGCTAGCTTAAGTTTTATTATGACGGCCTTTGCCATTCATTTCGCGTGTTATGAAAATACATATTCCTACTAAAGCGAACAAGTTGTTTGGGTTAAATTATATTTTGTTTTTGTAAAGTTCTATTGTACAAGGGTAATTATTTAAAATAAATGAATTTGGATTAGAACCGGGTAGCGAAGTCAATATTTAAAAATATCTAAACCTCTTTAGTTTTATTTTTATGACGTTTTTAATTTCAATCGTTACTAGGAAAGCTCTAATAATAAATTCCGTGACCTGATTGATTATACATATAAGGAAACAGCTAAAAATAGAAATGCCTATAAAAAGCTTAGAACGGGACGAGCGAGGGCTCGACTCGGTAAATTTCTGAGAAACGATTGTGTAAAAACGAGTATCCTGACCATATTTCCATGTCTCATTTACAATAAAATTTATTTATTAATATTATGTTGGCTTGCATATTTATTGATTTACATTGTAAATTTGGTCAGGATACTCGTTTTTACATTTATTTGATTTCTGTACGGAAACCAAAAATATAGTCTTATTTATATATTTGGGTAATAACTTAAACATGCATACAGAAATGCATACAGCTTTATTTTTGATGACTTTCTATAAAATATTAATATTACATCCCAAAATGTCGTAGCTAACTTACGTATGTATTTAAAATTTTGTGACGGGCTAACAAATTACTTTTTTAAAGGAGAATTACAAAGTGGTTCAAAATTGAGCGTGTTTATTTTAACACAATATATATATATATATATATATATTAAATGTTTATAATGTTGTAATAACTATTAATCAATAGTTCAAAATGTATAATAAATTATAATTAAATTAAATTAATGTTAAATGTAAGTATAGTGTGCAAAGTGCCTTAGTCTTATCATACACTCTACTACATGCAAGATAATACAAATACAATGAGTACATGTACGCACCAGTACATAAGCACAAGGTACTTTTACAAGTCTTGTAAACAAGTTTTTTTTTGCAAAAACGACTCTTTTTTTATTCTTTTTCAGATTTATGTAGTTCTTTTATAATTATTTTTATGTAGTTTTTTTATAATACTAGTACTAGTACCATGAAAACCCAAGATAGATGGTAAAGAAGCCCATGCAACAATGGTTACATTTCGTTAACTCGGTTGCCCAACGCCACTGCGATGATTGTTCGGACCTTGACGTTTTTGCGTTTTTGAAATGCAACCTTCGTCATGTATACAACTACATTAATATTTTACTGTTTAATTCAACACAAATCTCAATTTCTATTAATTGACGAAACATTTTTGTGTCAAGGTAACATGTATTGCACAGTTGAAAGGTAAAATCTACATAGTTATTTCTAACTCGCTGAATATTTATTTAGCAATTAATTTTATAAGGACATTTCTATTGATGTAGTGTAGACTGTAGAGTAATCCTGTCTACTATCTTATACTATTCTGCGCCCCACGGTTTTGCTCGGCTGGTATTAAAGGGCTAACGATGACAACAATAGGCAACGGACCGGGCCATAGTAAGTCACTTGATCAAAAATTCGACAATTTATTACGTCGAGATAGCCAAAAAAAAGGAAATCTAGAACGCCTGGCGCGTAGGGAAACTTCTCGACGGACCAGCAGAATGAAAACTTCACTCATAAACTAAACGCAAATCATAGAAGCCTGTACACCGTTTACAATTATATATTATGTTATATTTTATATCGTTAGTAGGATCGCCAGTAAGAACCTTAGAATCGGTTGTCAGCATTAATTTGTATGTTCATTTACTGTGTCAGACCGGTCCACGAGCTTTTGTAAATTAATAAAATAAAATAGATCACAGTCATTGGTTAGAAATTGTAATAAGTCAGTTTAGACGACATTGATTGGCGTTTCTTTTTTTGAATGAAAGCTTTTCGAATTTCGAACTCGCCCCGCAGTTAATTATATATGGATGTAATTTTAAAAATATATGACTTCTATTCTATTCAGTGTCTGAAAATACTTCGAACGGACCCAGATGAAAAGCATCAGCTCAATATGAATATCGAATGCCATGCCATATGACAACGAGATAGTAAAGCACGCCGGAAAGAACTAGACGATATTGGATGGGGATTGCACTGTGTGATAGAGAGGCGGCTATACTAAGCAGTATAGCTATCTCTTTTTCTCCTTGATGAGTACATGAATGATGATGATCTTAGAACAATTAACTGCCGCTTACGTTATCTTTTTTTCAGCCATTAATGTTCGTATTTTGGTGCTTTTATAGAGGTTGCTATTTTCAACAACAAATGTTTAACCAACTTCAATATTTTTCAATTTTAGTAATTCACTGTTTCCCAGAAAAAGGTAACTTTTTAGGTTTTAGAATAGTTTTGGATTAAAATAGATTACCGCGAGAGGTATATAAACATGTATGTACATTACATATCATTATAATGACTTATGTACATATATAATATTTTAAATTAAAAGTCTGGGTCTACTATATGCCTATTATATTATGCACATGACTTCTTCATCTCACCATATGCATTTAAAATACTCACGATACTTTAGCCGTATAGTAGCTAAAATATCGTGTGTATTTTAAAATACACATGCACATATACATATGTATATATGTCACCGTAAGATTGTAAAGATCGTTAGATTACAATCTATCTAGCGAGATTGTAAAGTATCGATAGATTGTGAACCGTATCATCTTCGAGTCCAACACTTGCACTACAACAGGACTTGGCTCCTCCTCGCTTCGCTCATCGTCGCATGTGCGTGGTAGAAAGCAACCTAACGAACCTAATCTTACCTCCTGTCACAGACAAGTGACTTCGCAATACCTAAACATAGAGCGCGAGTTGCATTCCGTCCTACGCCGGTTCACAATTTGACGGCTTCACTTCGGTAGATTACAATATAGCGAAGAATAATGAGTCAAATTGCAATCATAATGATACAGTTCACAATCTATCGATAGTTTACAATCTCGCTAGATAGATTGTAATCTAACGATCTTTACAATCTAACGGTGATATATACATACAATATATATACGAATTCTCGTAAATAGATTTATTACATCAACAGTTTTACTCGAGGGAAGTATTCCTTATTATTGCCGAGTTCCTTAGTAATTGGCGAATTATATTCACTAGAAGATTTGCGTACGGTAGACCTCGTAAGTATATTTTACTGCAATATTTATTCCAACCAAACGTATCTTTTCAACTTCACCAGTTTAGTGCATATTCCTTCGTTAGATTTAAATAAGCTGCAACAAAGGATTCCGGTTTTTTGTGAAACCTGCATCCAAACAAATAAAAATAATATGTACTTCGAAAAAAAACATTTGTTTAGACTCCGCTCCCAATATAACTAAGTAATGATCTGTCAAAATATGATAGAAGTGATACGAAAGAAGAAAATTTAACAATAAGTTTTGTTAGTTGATGCAGAGACGCTTCGCTCGCTCGGTCAATTACATAAGCTCTCTGGAGAAAACTTCCATATCATTTGCCCTTGAAACGTAAGGGGTGTATTATTCTTGATAATTTACTTATGGGCCAACCCCACATTATTAACGGTAACTTGGATAATTGTGTTTTTGTTATACATATTTGTTTTCTAATAGTACTGAGAAACATAGTGTATAACACACTCGTAGCGCTTCCACTGCCCGTGACACACAAGTGCGGTTTTTCATACATTTTGCACAATGTATTTCAAAGAGGGCGTGTGCAGAAATAGCGCTCAGAGAAGCAATTTTTTTATGAAAGGAATCTAGGATAGTATTTAGTAATTAGCAAGCACTAATATTCCAGCTAACCTAAATGGTTCTCTTTCAGCACTTAAGTAGACTAAAAGATTACTTACTGAAACTAATTCATTCGCGTCTTGCCTCAATCAAATCGACCTATTTTGTGCCACGCTTTCTTGAAATAGGGTCATCGGTTTTCACGCCTGAATTGGCTAATTGACCTTAAACCACTGAACTGAGTGTTACGAAAAATACAACAATAGATAGGTACATTAGCAAGCCCAAGATGAATATAATATGTATATACATAAGTATATTATACTATGTGACATATTGCAATGACGGGTAACAATCGTGGAATATGTACTATATAACAGTGTTTGTAAATTATTTTAATGTGCTCTGCAAAGTCACTATTTTAAGTTGAAATATAATCGTTTGATTGTTGCCATCACCGAGCCGAGACCACATGGCATTCATGCGTAGTAATAAAACATGACTTTTTTTCTTCAGCTATAACTGAAAATGGTAAGTATAAATATTCGGTCCACGATTTCAAGTTACTAAAATTGTAAAATTATTACTTGCTGGCCTATTTTATGTACTGTAATTTAGGAAAAAATGCAATTAAGTAAATGATAAATAACAAAGGCAAGGTAAATAAAGTACACCAAGGTCCTATCTAATAATAAACATTCCGAAGCGTTGTTTTTTTCTTATTTTTCCATTGTAGTTTCCTTTTGATGCTTCCTTTGCGTTCTTAATCTGGTGAGACCGGGCCAAGGGCGCACCTTGTATACCTAATCCCCAACGACTAATTAAACAATTTCAATCTGGCATTTTACTATTTACCATTGTTCCACTGGCGACCTTTCCAACTCAGCTTGGTATTGTTCAATTGTTTGTAAAATTCCGGCCAAGCCACTCTTATTTATCTATGCTGGCACTCTTCATTTTAAATTTTGGTTAAAACTTATTAAATATTTAGACTTTATAATAATGATACTCGAAATTATATTATTAGGGTATTTTTTTATTAGGGTATTGAATGAATAATCTAGCTTGTTAATATTATATTTATGAATTAAAGATACCTTCAATTATTTTACTTAAGAATATTGGTATTTGTAAAATTTACCACAATTTACTGTATCAGAACTAATTTTTTCTTGATTGATCTTTTAAACTTAAACAAATAACTTTTAATAAAAATTCATTGATCCGCAGCTAAAGGACCCATAAAATTGAAATGAATGTACCTATATTAATAAAATCAACCTTATCATATCCTCAACTCAAAAATAGCGAGTTGAGAATATGAAAAAAAAAACAAACAACGCACACAGTATTTTCTTAACCTATACTGTCCCACAGCTGGGTGATGGTCTCCTCCTTCCATTTCTTCCTATTCTGGGTAAGACTTCAGAATATCAAAATCAATATTCTGAAGATACCAAGAATCATTTCCAAACACATAATAACTTGATCTTAGAAGAGGTTTATAAAAATATTAATTTTGTTATTTAGGTCGAGTACATACATCTTGTAGCCTTCGGGAAATTTTTCCTCTTAAGAACAATCTTCGTGTTTACTTTACTACAGCCTAGAAGGCGTTACACAGCTGTTATAACAGTCTTCTTGAAGCGAATAAAAAGTTGCTTCATTGTGTAAGATTGAAAAAATAATTCTGTTAAAATTATTCATTGGATTCATATGAAATAAGGATTCATTTGTTAGCCGATGCAGAGGCTACATGGCCGGGCCTGAATCGTCTCTGTTTGAAGGGCTCTGCACTACAAATAAGAATAAAATATCATGTTATTTTCTTGGTAGGTAGGGATATGAAAATTTAAAACTCTACCGTTGCCCTACACCTAAAAATTTAAAAACGCTGTATAGTTGAAACCTAACAGGCGAGTTACAGAACACAAACATACGCTTGATATCATTTACAATAGACGGTTACCTTGCTTGATAACTGACCACAAATTATTTACCGGGTATTTTATAACGTAACGACACAATAATATAATAGACGCTTGCCGGTTGTCGCTGCGCTGCGTCGAGAAAATAGGCCAAGTTTATACAGAAGTAGGTCAGGGCGATTGTAACTACTGGGGAACGTTAAACGCTCGAGTATTTCTGTACTCACTGCGCTTCACAAATATCTAATGTAAACTAGACCCGGCCCAGTATTATAGCTGCTGATGGCCGCCGACTCGATGGAAAAGTTGGTTCGCTCGTTGGCGTTTACGGATTTATCCTGAAATTTTAGTAGCGTAACCTAACCGAAGAAGTATTCCCTAGAGAACTCCTACAATGAATCAATACTGCAAAATCACGATTTTCAGTAATTAGGAAGGTCAAGGGAGCCAGACCAAAGAAAAAACTTCAAAAACACTTATTCTTTGTTGCGTATCTAGGAACAAAAATATGAGAGTTACTTATATTTCTTTGAGGTCTATAAAGTTTTTTTGTTCACTTGCCAATAAAATGTTCGCCATTTATTCAAATAATTACCAACACACTTAGATATCAAAAAACATTCATTCGTCGTCACCAATTTTTCAATCTGGTTTAAAATAGTCAGTCTAATAAGGAGTGGATAAGTGAGAGTTTCTACTCTACCAAAAAAATAAACGTAAAAAACCAATAACATTATGTTATTTCTTTGAAAATCATACTATCTTGAAAGTAATTGAGAAGCTAACAGGTAGCTACATATATTTTAGGCAAGTATGTTTCATGTTAGACCTTACTAATGCTTACTTCAGTCAGACTAGATTAGAAGGATAACCCTAATTTGTTTTGAAAAAATAAAACGTACAAACAAGTGCATTATAGCAGCCAGCGCGGCGTTTGCCAACGTACTACATCACCTAGCGAGTTAATCGATTCCACCTATGATGACGTGGGGGCAGAAACTAGGGCGATTGGGTCAAGATCAACCTTAAAATTGGGTCAGGCAGGCAGTGGGGATCATTTGTCCTCCCCTCGGCAAACGGGTGTGGGACTCACCGCTTTGCCCTTGGCTCTACTTTTCTCCCGGCCATTATAAATGCGATGTTTGCTTAGTAGTATGACAAGTATGTACGTCTTAGGTCAATACCGATACCGCGCTGCATCGACCCGTTGTAATGATTGATGGAGGTATGAATATGATGCAGTCGAATAAATTTGCTATTCAGGTTAATTGAAAATTTCAATATTGACAAGCTTTTATTAGGTCGAGCTTTTACTAAGTTACTCAAGAACTAGGTCACAAAATCTATATTACTTACGAGTGTGATGAAAATTATCGTTTGTGTATATACGAACATATCATATCAGATCATATTTTTGTTTATAATGTTAAATAAATTATTTCCTGTTTAATTTCTTTCTTATTTACTTAGCGAGACTTATTATCAAATATAAAATATTATCTTGCTCTACTGACCTATTTGTTGTTTTATACATAAATTATAATATGATTATATCACGTTACATTCACAAAACCATAATTTGTAATTGCGGGAAATACCTACTTAGTTAAGTATGTACAAACATGGCGAAAATATAGATTACCTACTTGCTAAAAGTTAATTTAGTGAAGGCACCCGCGCTGAGGTGATAAAACAAATCTGAGATCTGATGCATTCAATACAAATGATCTCACTGAAACCTTGGATGAGCTAGTTAGGAAAGGAAAGACGTTTCTCGATCTAATGAGATATACAATTAAATTTCCAGTAACTATTTTCACCTTCATTTTATGTACCTTGCCTACATTAAGAGTATCTGCTTGTCACCTAAAGAAATTAGTTTGTTTCAATCGGCCTTGGCCTAAAGAGTTTTGTGTATTGAGTAAAGTAGGTAATAGAAGCTTGTCAGTACGTTTGTGTTTAAGGCACAGGTAAAGGTGTGGTGATATTTATTGAAATGTATGTACTTAATGTCGCCTAGGCGGACCATGAACGTTGCCCTTGGCGCAGCCGAGTATGCGTTGCATGCTGACTACTGCATGCGTGCGATCATGATTACACGCTTTAATAGTACATACATGTAGCCAGCCACTTTATATAATTTACACATCCATATATATCTCAAAAGTAGGTCAAGATTATATAAACCAGGACAGAGGATAACAGAAATGCAGTTGACACTATTATATAAAATAATGTAGGTCACGTATCTTAATGTACATAAATAGATAGACAGGCGTGTGGCGGCATGCGGCGTTGGAGACCACTCATATTCATTACAATTATTATCTACTTACGAGTGAATTTGTATTTTCAGTTTATATTTTATAAGCCTTGTTAACAATATTATGCTATCCACTACACTATATGATTGTCACTATATATAGGTGTCAAATGAGTTATAAGTCGATGGTGTTAGCGCGTTTTTTGAGTGTGCGAGTGTAAGGTTGAATGAATGCCTATAATCTTTGTTGACGTTGTGTCATACGAACTTGTGTAAAGATTTGAGGGTAGTTCACTATTGATAGATAACATTAAATACTAGTTTTAGTTGTAAAGAGTTACTGATGAATTGCTTAAAAGGCATTTTATAGCTGTTATTGGGTATTGTATCTTTTATTGTATCTCTTAGTTAGTTTCTATTCTTTGTCATGTATTCATGTTACATAATAACTAAGACTTAATTTACCTGTACCTAGTATTATATTGGGAGATGACTCTGGCCTCGTAACACAGTCTAACGGCTACCACGAGGTCAGAGGATTCACACGTTATTGTACAATATTTACGTCAAATAAACGAATTTTGTATTTGTATATGTGCTGTGATTACGTTGCCAGAGTAATGAGACGATGACGTTATTGTGTTGTGTAGGCTCTCAATTTTTGGATCGCGCAAATATTTCGGCAAAATTACTTATTTACCATAATACAATTAGGCACTAATATGAACCAATATGTAGATATTTCAGTACGATGTAAATGTAAATGAGTTGGTGTTAAATGGGTTCAGATTTTCCCCAAATTTTAAAAGCATATGGTTCAAGTAGAAAGCTGCGAGCCCGATTTCGGGAGTTGGCAATATTGCTTACATAAAACATTTAAAAAAGTGTGTCAGTCGGCTCCGACCCGCCTGAACAGGATAAGTTATTGTTCCCGCGAATCGCGTTAGCATGTATAAATGATTTTAGTAAAATCAATTCAGCGGCTGTCATCGTTGACACGCGAATAGGTAACGAACTGTGTTGCAAAACATGTCGCGACTGTTTCGATTTCGACATGTCTGAATAAGTGATCAGCTACGGCACAAACATTTTTAAGGAATCGCTCTTTGTTCGGAGAACTGCACCGCGTTCCTAGGACCAGTTCATAGTTAACGTAGTCTGAGATAGAAGGACGTAAACATATTATTTCCGCATATTCTATTCTCCATAAAATAATAAATTGTTTGTGGTAACAAATTTATTTATCAGTCTTTAAATAGAGATGACGTAATGTTTGAAATTAATAAGTGTAGTGTGTACATATTTGAATGTATAAGCGAGATAGAGGAATGTTTTGAATAGATTCGATGCTGGTCGATCTGAGCGAGCGCGTAAGTAGGCTAAGGTCGGACACCATTGTAGTGAGGCGGCGCGGCGCGGCGTGAGCGCGGAGAGGTGACGCGCACCGGCGCGGGCGCAGCCGCCGTACTAGCCGCCGCCGCCAGCCCGCGCTCGCTACATACTACACACGCTCACTATTTACGATAATGCTTATTAATTTCTATTTTCCTTTCAAATGTAAAACAAATGACAAAAAACGTAACCAAAACACCGCTTCTTGCCATATTTCCCTAACCAACTTCTTTTGTGTTTGTCCCTTTCAAATAAAAATTAAATAAAAGAAACGTGATCGGAATCACCATTAAACAATAAAGTTTATTACCATTTTGAATTGTGTTTTTGGGATATCAAATTAAGATTTAACTGAATCTGCACTGTAGATTAACTTGGATATATTTTCTATTTCGGAATATTCTTAGTATATTATTTTTTGTCTAAATATTTTTTGTATTTAGGCAAAATATATTGTATAAAATTAATCATCTATTTTGAAATATCTAAGTTCTCGAAGTCATGTTTATGGAAATGCGATGAAAATATAAAATATACCATATTTTGCTCGAAAGGATTTATTGCGAACACAATTTAAATGTCTTGTCAAATATATAAACATAACGTATTTTAGAGTTTTAGGACATTTTTTCCTTGTACATAATATTTAATTATTTATTAAAAATTTATTATTTTTCACATAAATTCTAATACAAAAATAAATCAAATTGCTCTCTGAATTCCCTTTTCCTTGAAATCTTTTATTGGTCAAGGATGGTAGGAACTGTTATTGATTTCTGTATATTTTCTGTTGATAGCTATTCAAGTGACAGACAAGCACACTGTATTACGCGTCCCATCGGATTCCAGTAACATTGTTGTCATCGTAACTGCACATGATTGGTGCATGAAGCTAGTCCAATCAGACTAATCTCCCCCAAGGTGTGTGTGTGGTGGGTCGCCGCCGTACAGTATGCTCGAGAGGCGACTTATTACATGCAATTCTGGCCGGGACTATCCAATCAACACTGATTTACGAACATAATCACCCCTCTTACAAAAAAATAAAATGTTTTCAAACGCTTAATTAAGTGGTTAATTTGATATTGGTACTTTACATAAGTAGTCGAGTATCAGAGGTAGACAGACACGTTCATTAATACATTACGTAAAAAATTAGTACGTGCCTAATTCGTTTTTTTTTTCATGATAATATTTTGTGATTGGATCGCGCCCACCACTTTATTCGGCTTAAAAGCCACTTTAGATCGCCCCCGCGACCGAGCCCCAGTGAAAGGGTAGACTTATTGAAACACTTCTATCAAAACTACCTCTATCTGATTCATGAAAAGGCCATCCGCTGTTTTACGGCCGCTACAGTTTGATGCGCGCCATATACTCGTAGCGTCTAATAGGTCAATATAGTTTTGAAAGGCTTCGAGCGGCGAAGCTCTTCTAGTGTATTTTGGGCACCTTGAGTCTTAAGGCCGTCGACACAAACAAATGAGTTGTGAACAAACACGGCGTGTACATATTATGTATGCAACGCAACATACGGCTGACCACACCGCCGCCGTGCGAGCTGCTCGCTGCTCGCCCACACCGATCCATCCGCCACACCTTCTCAGTGTTCAGTTTCCATTGCGTTTCTCGCCCTATAAATGAATGCATCGGTACGTGCAAAGGCTGCAATAGATGTTGAACGGGCCGCCGAGTCGCGCAGCAGTTATGACACTGACATCGTAGTGGTTCTCCTCGACCTAGTCTGGTGCTGAGCCATCTAAGGAGAGCTATCGAGAGCAGGGCCACCGAGCTCTTAAGGGGAGGGGGCACAATGTTAACTGGCTTTTATTTTATACGCCTCATACCTACATCATGAGAAATGCATTCATAAGAAACGTTTTAGTGTCAGCGATTAAAGTATGGATTTTATTTTTGAATAGTAACACGGGTATTAAATGTGTATCTTATAAGTACATATTTTACAGTTTTTTTTCTAATGACAGCACGGGCGTTTTATGGTAGTTTGTTCATATTTTATTTGTAGTTAGTTATATATTAATTGAAAAATCTACCATTATTGGTTGACTAGTAGATAAGACGGGATGTCGTAATACTACACAATGACGTAATTTCGGTGCTGACCGGTGCCGCAAAGTTACATTCTGTAATGTTGGCATGTTGTCCTTACTGGACAGAGGCAAAGCTGTATGATTTTTTAATTCACGAATAATGGTTAAAACATACGCAAAACATGAATATCGCTGGTTGCGACACTGTGAGTCGAATTTATTACTTCGCAACCGGGCGCAGTATTAAAAAACGCTTTGCGCAAGAGTCGATCCGTACCTTGACACAGATACAAGTCAAACTGTCGTTTTGAATACACAAAAACCGGACGCTGCTACCACTATTTTAAAACTATACGAGTACATATTTATTTTGTGAACAAACACAACTATTTTAAAATTGTTTATAATGATATGTATTATTGTAATGTCTCTTCGGAGGCATTTGTTGCGATGACACAATACTCGTAAATACGAGGCGTCACATATAAAGCAACTATTATGAAATTATATTAATAACAGTTTATTTTTAACACAGGTAGGTCATGTGAGTGGTGAGAGCTAATTGAAGAACATGCCACTAATTATATCAACTCAAACACCAAATATCAGCTCCCCCATATACTTACCTCACTTTCTTAAAGAAAACGAACATAAAATTATTAACGCACTTTTTATAAATACACGAAATAAATAAATGGAAAAAAAACCCATTTCTAAACTGGATTGCCTGTGAAATTCATTTTTGTCATAATTATATTTTATACTAGAGGGTTTGCTAGAGATTAGATAGAGCGGGCTATCCATTTCGTAATTTAGTATTTCCTCGTAACTTTTTTTTACATCGATCTTTTTTATTTGATTAAACAAGTTTCTAGTTAGTCTTTCTAGTTGCAAAACATCGTTCAGTTTTTTTTGAAGTGCTAATTACTATATATTTTTATATTAGCATCATCGCTTTTTTATTCTCTGCTTCTAGCCCTCCTCTTGTTGTATTCCATATAAATGTTCAAGATTCAGCCTCAGAATTGGTGCATTAGGGGAGTTCTCTTAGGCAGATGCATCTTGGTGGGCTCTACCACGGTAGACTATTGTCTTCGGATTTGGTGATCCTCAAACATGAAAGTTTTCCTACGATACTTTCCATCACGATTAAGAATAATTTAGTGGACATTTATGTGTTACTTTTTTTTGAATCTCTGATACTAGTATCCTGTTAATTGAAGCACGTGTAATGCTAGTATCTACCTTAGAGTGAATATATCGTCGAGCCCGCATCGCTGTTACATGACTGTTTGTTTGTTATCGCTATTCCGACAGCAATGGCAGGAAACAAGGGCGTAGGCTTAGTTATCGTCTTCAAAAAATAAGTTTTTAATGTTCATAAACTTATATAAATATGAACAAAAATAGTCACAGCCAGCAGGAATCGAATCTGCATCTTCGAGGCATACGCTCTTTCTGCAGTTAGGACAGTCGACTCCTACTTTTGAAATTGATCAGAAATATTGAAGTTTCAACATTCCAAGTTTGATAAAGTTCTTTTAAATAAATGAAATTATATTATAATACCAAAGAAATGAAACTCTATGGTATCACCATTACGTATGTATATATTTTTTCTTGATAGTATTTTAGACGGGTAGAGCCTTTACAACTAATAATGTACTACTACACTACATATTTTAACTACGAAATAAAAAGCCAAAATAACTTTTTAGTATCTTTAATTAAAATATTTAATACTCTAATACGACTTTTAACGCACATTATATAAATTGATACACTGTTGGATAGAAAAAACAAAATAAAATCTTTCTCTCCTTTCAAGGGTAGGTCCCATTTATTTGCTAGTGAAATATTTATATAATTTGGCGGGGAACAAATAGATAAAAAACGTTAATACGTTTCTTTGATTTTAGTTACCTACACTCTAAAAAAATATGGATATTATGATAATTTATTGATTTTACATACGACATACGTACAAAAAATTGTTTGTAAATAAAGCTTAGGTTACACTCAATCAATTTAATTAATGCAGCGCCTGTCGCTGTTTGCCACACAATACAACATTTAACGGCGGTGTAGTTTCTCGTCAGTTTTTAGTTTCTCTCATACGTTTTCGCAACGGCAACGACCAACAAAAGGGGATGACGTAGTTTGTGATGTGGCCATCTTGTATAACCGGTGGTGGTTTCTTTCAACCGTCGGTTCGATGCATAGACAATATTACTTAAGACTCATAAAACACATCGTCTACCATTCTACTAGCACCCTGATGCCGGCTAGATTGGTTCCCTTCCCTGTAACAGATCGTTTTTAGATAAGGTCTTGGTGACACTAATTTTAAGTTTTCTGTGTTTCGTGTAGTATATTCATCCTCATTATGGGTTATTTGCCAAGTGCTAAATCCGCAGTAAGTTGTTTATAAACTTAATTGAATTCTGTCGGTATTGATTATATTCGCTCATTTCCAATTAAGTTTAGAAAGCATATCATCATTATTTTTACCTGTATATCCGCTGTTGTTGACCACCACCCTCCAACATCTTCGAAAATTTAATTTGATATTCAAACAACTGGCGATCGAAACAGTAAATTTAGATAAATATGCCAACGTCAATAATAATTCAAAAATATATCTCTCATTTAATTGTATAAATATCTCACTATTTAATTTCAAGGATGAGAATGATTTTCAAGGATACGCACCTTCAGCGCCATCTCAGAGAAAATAAAAGAACTACAAATACAAAGTACAATGGTAACAGAGTGAAATCATTCAAGTTATATAGGCACAAAATCACGTCTGAAATATCATTTTCATGGAATATATAAATAAACACTCGGATCGCACAGTTACTGCAAGATAGAAAATTGGAGGAGGCTTTTACCGCCAAGGCGGTTCCTTACCGTGAAGATACAAATAATCCTAAATTCGAAATATAAATCTAACATACCTAAACATAAAAATAACTAACCAAATGTACAAACTCTGTTTGTAATACAGTTAAGTAAAATAAAAGCTTTTTTATTTTTATTATTCTCTGCTAAGTATAGGCCTCCTCTCCAGTGCGCCATACAATACAACCCCCAGCCTGTTAAAGACTGTTCTTGCCACCATATTTAGTGCTGTGATCAAATAAATGACATCTCTTTACTATTTTTGTTTTCTTAAGTTTTCAAAATTCATAGTATAAATGTTGTTGCTTTTGACGAACTAAAATCACCTAGTTATTAGTTACCGGTAATCCTGTACTTATTTTTTTGCAATAGTGAGTTGTCTATTATATGTGCTTAATATCGTTGGCTCGTTGCTGTGTTGCTAATTTCGCGTGTTACGTTTATTGAAAGTAACCAACCGCCGAACCACAAAATAACACGAATGCTTCACAAGCAACAACCAGTAATAGCAATCCAACACCTCAACAATTACAACAATAGTCATACCTATTTAAACACCACCAAATTTGTTGAGATGTATAGACCTAAAATTATCGTGTGATTTGGATTGTAAGGATCGCAATTTCACGTTATTGCCACGATTTTTTAATCTGGCTATCTCTGTCAGTGTATTGACTGATTTCATGCAATTTATATATAGATAGACTTGTTGTACCTTGTAATTGATAGGGCGTCACTAAAATTCGTCATTTAATGTAGAGCAGGGAAGATGAATGAATGAATGCATTCATTGAAGATGAGCATACAAGACATTCACCAACCGTGAAAAGAAATGTTAGGAACGGCTTATTAAGTGATCCTATGGGGTTTCTGTCAGTACTTTTGAAGTATAGAATCCTGAAAAAATATATTAACCCTGAAATATAAACTAGAACAATTTAGTAACGTGTAAAGCAGGCCCACGCGTTTCTGATTGCGAAATATCAAGGTCGCAAGCTCTCCATTACGGCGAGAAACCTTACAAATTGTTTAAGTAGGTAACTGCTAGTTCTACATACCACATATTTATAGTGACGTATACAATACAGGCTATGTGTTATAACATGTCCTTTGTATACTTATTTATCTTTGTATACATAGTTGGGGTTTGAAATCGATCAATCAAAAAAGATCAAATATTGTATCATTAAAAAGTAGCACTTTCGTTACTAAGATTTTTTTGGAAGAGATTTTTTCATCATACCGATTGGCAGGATTAAAAGTGTTGCATTTGACAACAATCTTTTGTTATATTTTAGTAGCATATGCTGTGACACACTTATGAAATAAGTTCGAACTTGAAATACCCCCTTTATAACAATCATAGATAAAACGGTAAGTAGAAATATCACGCATCTGTTATAATTTCAATTGTGTTTACTGTATCCAAATATGATTAAAGTACTTATGTCTTTCCAATAAAAGGCATTCCTACTAAACTTTATTATTTAACTCCTACTTTTGCAAGTAGCTTGTGTGAAAGTGTTGAAATTAGAACGGTGTTAAATCAAAAGCAAAGCCCTGCAAAGGTGTCGCTCTAATTGAGAACAACCTTGCTAGTTCCGGTCCTAAGCCTTCCTATGGAACAACTCACACCTAGGTAACAGGCTATTTATGTTCTGTGCCTAAACTTGTAAACTATTGTGTCAGAAGGTGGCATGAAACCATTCACGAATCACACAAAATTAGTGCCAAGTGGAAAGTCGAAAAATCAATATCAAACAAGTATTTCACGGAATTCTATACACGTGGGCGTAACTCGTGCACATGGCCGATGTGCCGATCGAATCCAACCGCTCGGTCACTATTTCGCCTTTGATAGCAAACTAGCTAGTTCTTTAATAATGAATGCCACCTTGACCTTGGTGGGTTGGTGGGCTAACCCAAGGGAATTATCAACGTGCTGGATAACTCTAATACTCTTTACTTTGCGGTAGTTCCAAATTCATGAAACCTGTCTATGTGTGGTCCTGTGGTCTAGTTCTTCCGATTTTTCGTGTTTGTTTAATTGTGGGGTTTGATCATAGAACTGTCTTAGAATATATTTATATTTGTTGGAATCTTTTTTTTCTCTTTATCAGTGCCATAGGCTGTAATTGAAAAAATACCAATGCATTATTTCTAGGCTTTTTTAAAAAAATTATATCGTTTTCGTTAATAACGATAATTGTAATAGATCCATAGCTAGAGCTACATTCTATGCTTGATGAGATGTTGTACGCATAATAAGCTCTGTAGAAGTGGTGTTGCAATGCGGGCACGATTGCTGTACCGACGTATGAAGACGAGAAATGAATTGTTATTTGTATTGATTGATCAATAAGTGGTGTGGTAGTTTGCGGAGGTTCGTGCCAAACTGCCGCCGCATTGGGCTCTGCGGTAATGACAGTCACAAACAGAGCCCGATCGACTCGCATCTCTCGGTATTTTCGTGTTCGGGGTAAATTAGGAAATTTTCAGCAGGAAAAGTATGTCGCAGTTGTTGGCACCGCCTGATGTATGTCAGGTCACCGGCTCGGCGTCATCCGAATTATTTTTATTGGCCCATCAGAATGAGCTCGTTTAACTCGAAATAAACTTTATTTTATTAATGCGCTTGTATCTTTCACACAAATTTTCCGCGAATTCTTTGTTGTCTGCTTCATAGTTCGATCGATTCTTCTTGAATATTCATATTGAAAAGTCATATCAAATGATAGCGTTTATATTCCAACGGATAGACGTTAGCTGATACTAAGCAAATAATAAAATAAAAAGATCTTTTTTGTTCTACTTAAAAAATTTAAACAGAGTTTTTGAAATTATGTAATTAATGTTAGTAATATTATCTTGTATTAGTGTTTTTTCTTTATTATTATTGCATTAAGTATTTATATATACCATTTTTTTTCAAGTTTGTCTCGACTAAGCAGCGCTTGACCAGAGCGCTCCTGCCACCTGCAGGATGTCCGTGTTCCACCTCTGTAGCGGTCTTCCTCTTCTTCTTTTGGCTTCTCGAGGCACCCAGTTTTTAGTTATGTAAGCCCATCTATTTTTGTCCATTCTTTGCACATGGCCTGCCCAACGCCATTTTAGCCTGAGAACTTCTTTTACTATGTCTCTAGACATTGTTGTTTCTCTAATTTTTTTTGTTGTTTACTTTATCTTTTAACCTTAGACTGAGGTAGCTCCTCTCCATTCCCCTCTGACATATTCTGAGTTTTTCAAGTTGTTTTTAAGTCAGCGGCCATGTTTGGCATGCGTACCTATGCGAGGCACGGAAGCAGGCATGGATTCATTGTTTTGGTTTTTAATTTTGTTGGTAGATTTCCTTTGAATATTTCTTTCATAGCCCAATATTTGTTCCAGGTATTTTTTATTCTCCTGTTTATCTCTTTTTCCGTACATTTCTTGAAGTAAATAAGGTGACCTAAATATATGTAGTCCTCCACATATTCTAGAGTTTTAGAGTTCACAGAGATTTCAGATTCTACGCTGTTTGTCATGATTTTTGTCTTATCTTCGTTAATTTTTATTACAACATTTTCACTTACTCTGCTGAGAGATTGTAGCATTGTTTGAAGCTTTTCAGGAGTTTCATACAGTAATATCAGATCGTCAGCGAACCTTAGGTGCGTCAAGTGATTACCGTTTATGTATATCCCAGTGTTCTGCCAATCTGAAAATGTACTGTCGCTTTGTTTTGCGCCCCGTTGGATCTGGAAAGATAGTTCTGCTGAATCAAGTTTAACTTTAGCTGTGCTGTTTTTGTAAAAAAATATTATAATTTCTATGTAGTCTTGATTGACTCCCTGTTCTGATAGGGCGTCCCAGATAGAGCTGTGTGAGATGCAGTCGAACGCCTTAGCAAAGTCAATAAATACTATATAGAGCGGTTTCTGGAATTCCAATTTCTTTTTTTCCATAATTTGCTTTAAGGTGTGTATATGATCCATCGTTGAAAAGTTTTATCGAAAACCTGCTTGCTCTGCCGGTTGCTGTTCTTCTATGTATTACTACTAAGCAAATAGCGATGCACAAAATAATCACCAGCACGCGAGTCATTATAGTAGCAACGTGTTGTCGGCCAGTATACACGTTGTCTCGACAATACCACTGCAGTAACGCTTGGCTGCCAACGCCAGCAGTTCAAATGGCGCAATAAGTTTTGATGCTCGCTACCTACAATATTATCATTATTATTGCAAAACTAGTCAGTTGGTACAAAATTTTACCAGTGTAATCCAGTATAACTAGAGACAAATAATTGCACCTATTGCACCTATTTTATCTACTATATATAAATAACTCAGGTTTTCCTTCCTGATGCTATAACTCCAGATCGCAGGAACCGATTTCCACGGTTTTGCATTCGTTGGAAAGGTCTCGGGCTCCGTGAGGTTTATAAAAAAAAACGAAGCCATCTGGTGGCGAAACGGAGTTCGCCGGATTTGCTAGTTTATTATACTTTTTCACGCGTATCTTATCCGCGAAAACATTTTGTCGACAGAACGTGAGTCAATTTAACCCGCACGTATGAAGATAAAACAGTGTATAAAAAGTGTGCTACCTAAGTACATGGTCGCGGACGATACGACGAATGCTACTCTGAGACGTATGTGGGTCACAGCCGAGCCGAGCTGATAGCACGCTGTTGTTTCCCAAACTTAAACACGCTTCTCTACAATTGCGAGAAGTACATTGTATGTACATATATATAGGTACAAACACTACCATTTAAGACCACTGCTCTGGTTTAAGTTTGTATAAACTAAGAGCTATATACATACATGTTGAGAGTTTCAAGGTTCGAAGAATTAATAAATCAATTATATTTCAATACGTAGATGGGTGACACGCATGATGCAAACAACAACAATAAAAACAAGGGTACAATAGCAGTCAAAATCAGTCTCGGAGTAAGGGTATCTAAAACAAACAGCAATGACAAAGTGAAGTTTGGTTAACCAGCGCGCAATGATTTACTTAACGGTTAAGAAAAAAACAATAGTTATGTATATTTTTACTTTTTTGTTTGCTTAGTGTGAGAGCAATATGTTGGGCGTTGGACAGTATCAAATGAGGTCATTATGAGCTTCTTTGCTTTTGCGATATTTTCTTTGTTGTTTATTTTCACTAGCAAAATATAGCTGGTCTATCCTGACACCGGAAAGTTAACAATTCAAAAACGAATGCCCCATCTCATCTCACTTTTTTGTTTGCTTAGTGTGGGGGTAGATGGCGCTGTGTGCAATGTCTCGGAATATATATTTATTTTTATATTATTTATTTGGTTTTCACGAAATGGCTAGTAATGTACAAACATGGAGTTCTAACGTGATGAGCTCATTGGCAAATTTAAAAAAGTCTTAATCTGCCTGCTTTGTCTATTTTGATATTAGTAACGAGAAAAATAGTTTCTATTCAATAGGATTAGTTTTCCGAAGATTAGCATTGGCAGCTCTAATACTTAATTAAATGCAAATTTATGTACTTTGCGAGAAAAGCTATGAGCGTTTACGATTTATATAAATCATGACAAAAGTAGCATTACGTATAGAATCTATGAATTAAACGAACATTTCGTGAGCCTTTAACCAAACTTAAGTAACCGCTGTTTGTGCGTGTCTGGTGTTATTTGCTCTATTTTAATGTTAGTCGAACGCACCAACCTTGCTCCACATTCAAAAATACTGTTAATTTAAGTAGGTAAATAAAAACTAGTCAAGCCACAAGCATTTAACAGGCTTTTAGGTGATGAAATTTAAATTATCATGACCCTTCAATGCTCTTTTTTTTGGGTTTACTGCAGAATTGACGCCTTTATCCTTTACAATACTTAGTTAAGGCATAATTTAGAGAAAAAGTCTAAAAAACCATACAGTCGTCCGACGAAGACGTTTAGACAGGGCAACCGTGCCGTGTGAGGGGCGAGAGGCGGGAACGCCGAGCCCGAACTGCTAACAAAACATTGTTAGTAGTTCGGGTCTGATGATTCAGAGCTAACGCCTAAATTATTTAACCGACTTCCAAAAAAAGGAGGTTATCAAGTCTTCTGTAAGTTTTTTTTGTGGGGATGTTTTGCGATTACTCCGTTGTTTATCAACCGATTTCAAAAATTCTTTTTTTATTTGATGAGGATAGTTTCCGAGATGGTCCCATAAAAATGTTTTTCATTCAGTTCAGTACTTTTTGAGAAAAAAACAATAAACCAACAAATTGATAAAGTTTATGCAAACCAATTTTACCCATATTTCTACTATTAGTCGGATTTTGATAGTTTTCTGAAATGTGTTCAGGTTTAATGGGTGCATCTTTTTAGCTATGTATTACGATGACAACTCACCAGGGGGCGCTGCTGTATACACTATATCTTCTGAATTATCAGCCCGATTTTGAACGGTTTTCTCTGATAGGCTTAGATTTGTTTAGTAACGTGACAGTAGCGTTGAAGTCGATTTTTGCTTTTGTTTAAAATAATTATTATTTAAAATGGTGCAAACGACGTGTGCTGTGAGAGAACGCAAGTCTTCATCTCGTATAAATAAAGAAGATGATTTGTGGATAACATCCGTAGGTTAGAAAAAGAATTGATGTCGATCATTTCTTTTGCTGAAAATAGCATTGGGCTCATATTATTTAGCCATATGAGTTTAGTAGAATATAATACAAAACAATGTAAATGCTGCCTAGTAAAATTTTTGTTGGAATTATTTATCAGGATGAGATTTTTTATATACCTAATTAAGTTCAACTACAGGAAATTTCAAATCTAATAAATCTAGAAACCGAAAATATTTGTCAGTGGCCCAATTATATTTTTTTTTTAATTTTTGTCATTGTTGTTTATTTATTTTTGTTTTTTTGACATTACTACTGACCAGTGTACTGATGTAAGTACGGAATTCGAAATTGTTATATTGCTTTATTAAGGTATAATACTGTTTTAATTATAATATTGCTGACTATGTTGATTTGCAATAAAAAATAATTTTATAAATATTGTTTACTTGTGACAAACCTTGGAATCCTAACGCAGTCTAGACGATGTCGGCATTTTCCACGAGATCAAAGGCGTCGTCCTGCTGTATTGATTCTTTATTTACAATAATAAAATATAAAAACAAGGGAAGAAAAACTAAACATACTACTTACTAACTACTACAAAAAGGAGCATTACCACACTGGATGGCAATGCTGATACGTTGAGCCAGAATAAGGCCAGCATTTTGGTCATGCGTCGCGTCAACCAAGCGCTCCGAGAGGTTTTGGAAAATAGTATGGGCTCCCGGACCCCACGGCCCCAAAATCTCTACTCCAAAAGGCTCAAATATGTAACCTCGGCCGAGGTTAGTATATTTGCGTCTTTTGTGATGATCGGCAATAATAGCCATTATTGATTCTTATATTGTGGATGTGGTAGTTATCTACCATCCATAGCAATTCTCACGGAGCAAAGTTTTCGCTGGGAAAATATAGTACAAATGAAAGAAGAGCAATATGTTGGGCGTTGGACTGTATCAAATGAGGTCATTATGAGCTTCTTTGCTTTTGCGATATTTTCTTTGTTGTTTATTTTCACTAGCAAAATATAGCTGGTCTATCCTGACACCGGAAAGTTAACAATTCAAAAACGAATGCGCCATCTCATGGTGAGCAAGTAAAGAATATCTGTTTTTTTTGTCTAAAATAATACTAATCAATCGTTTTGTAGGTTGTAGTAAGGCCTCCAGGGCAAAATACAAAGAGTCGACAAGTCGTTTCTCATGAATTGCATGTATTTTCTTTGTATCTGTCGTATTTATTATCCTAACACATGATGCATTTACTCGCACATAAAATTATATGTTGCATGCTGAATCAACCAACCAAATCCACTGTAGAGTACTTATGTAGTTATTATGAGACTAAACCTTGTGCTACTAATAAGCATTGAAATGAAATACATATTCTACTCGTTACGTTTTCTTTCGCTTCTTTTCAATTACCATCGCAAAGGACCTGTTATTTTCTACAGAAAATAACCACTATAATACCTTTATCATTAGAAATGTTACGTGAATTCTTACAACTGGCATTATAACAACACATTTATATTTCAAGCGTAAAGGAAAAGAAATGGTGTCAACGTGTTGCGATGTTTTAGGATTTGTAATATTTTATTTTTTAATTAGGTGTTTTATTATTTTGTCCTGAACTTCTTTTGATTCTGTGTTATTTCAATTTGGTTTTTATATGTTATCCGATCAGTACGTCGTATTAATAAATAAATAAATATTCCGGGACATTGCACACAGTGCCATCTAGCCCCACGTTAAGCAAACACTTGTGTCGTGGGTAGGTACTAGATAACGGATAAAACTCTCATAAACTTTTTTTTTGTAAATACATACTTATTATTATACATACAAACGACCAGACTCAACACAAGTAATTATAAATTTTAAAGTTAGTACATAAATACTTGTGTCATTCGGGAATCGAATACCGTAAATTCTAATGGTAATTAGTATTATATGGTAATTCCATCTATTTCAGATTGATCAGTGGCAGTGGTGATGGCGATACGGCCTCTGGCCTGAGCTGCAGAAGGCGCATCCTTCTGTATTCCTGTTGGTGCTCAGTGCTCAGTGGAAGCGAGTGGAGTCACGTGGCGGGTTACCTCACATGGTGTAACAGCGGGCGGCAGGCGCCGAGCTGCAGCCCGCACTCGTGCAAACGTGCCCTACTGACACCGAATCGAATCAAAATGCGTCGTCGCACCGCCTACTGAATACGAAACGACGGCGCTATTTGACAATACACCAGTACACTCATTCACCACACTGTGGCGGCTAATTATACAATCTAACTATTCTCGAAACACGTTCCGAGAGGCTATTCTCCGAGAACTTTAGTCAGTTTTACGTCGTCTACCAACTCTATCGTAGCGCAGGATAGCGCGAAAAAAACCATTGCGGCGTTGCCACACCGTGCAGCCGAGCGTACGAGCTCCAGGTAGCTCTACGATGCATGGACAGACAGAGTTTTAAATCCGTCTCGTATTGTTATACAACACTTGTCTGTTTGGACAAATATCCGAAATAGACTCACAGTCGTTTTTATTAAAATATCTCGAGGCCTCATGTCCCATAAGCGTGTACGGTACAATTATATCATTCTTACTGGACACCAATATGATCATTGCGCCGAAATGTGACTGGAAATAAGCTCATTAGACAAGGAATAGAGATCTCTGTAAATAAAGAAAATACTAATAGGACGCAAGTAAACGACGCAATTTTATGTATATTATATATTAGGGCAAAGGAAATGTATTTAAACAGCCGTGTAGGCTGATAGCGATAAAGTAAATGTAAGTAAGAGAGCAGGATACTTACCGGCGGCATGCTCTAGATAGTCGATCTTGAGGTCCAGGTGGATGCTGTCCGAGGTCTTGGGCTCCGTGGTGCTCATGACGAACTCGGCCACCTCGGTCGCGGCATCGCCGAGGGGCGCTTCACTCGAGGAGGCGGCCAGACTTTGCGCTACGCTCATTTTTGGAGCGTCTTCGTGCATCATGCACGACAATTTGGCGAAACGACGCAATTATGCAGCCTCCACTACCTTCAATGTATCGCGCGAACCCGATTGCGATAAATTGTATCTCAAAAAGCGCCCATTAAAAGCGATAATTCGTTTTAAAAACAAAATGTAGGTCTCTAGGCCACTTCACTTACACTTTGATACTCCGACATAACTACAACTAGGTTCAGTGAAGCCACTGTATTCATGACTGACATTGAAATATGTCGGTAAAGGGCAGACGGAATAACCTAATTCGAAAAAAATCTATGTCATGACCTAATTTTTATTAAGATACCAGTCAATTTGATCTTAATTAATAGTTTGATTTCTATCGGTACTTAAATTAAGACAATCTTAAATTTGTAGCTGAGAAAATTTTGTTAGGACATAAACTCCACATTATTTAGAAGATGTACGTTGTCATGAAAAACTCATACAAATGATGCAAAATAACTACGTTTGCTTATGAATACATTGTGTTGTGTAATAAATGACCGTTTCTATTGCACAATCCTTTCACAAGGGCTCTGAATGTAGGTCAATCATTATGAGTACAAAATGTAAAGCAATACTTTATTCACGAAGGCGGCTGAAATAAACTTAACTCACTAGAATATATTCAAGATGATAATTTACAATACGATTTCTTTATGGGAATGTTATGGGTTTCATTTAAATAATAAATAAATACTAGATTGACTGCGTGCTGATTTCCGGCGCTAGTATGTTCAGTCTACTCTACACTACACTACGTATCTTATGGACGACGTCGTACACGTGCTTCTCGGTAGGTAGCGTTTTCTTCAAATTGCCTTGCAGATGCGCTTTATTGAGTCACCAATAGCAAGTAAAAACTTAACGAATGCCCTATTGTCTAATTCTATATAATAAATTATTTCTTTAGATACTCATGAGATTGAGTCGAAGCGTTTGAATTGTGCAAAATAACTGTTTAATTGCAATGAGACCTATAGGTTAGCTTGTCAGTTTGCCTCACTGGCGCCATCTAGAATACGTCTCAGTTACTATTACGTTACGGTGCTAGCATAATTTTCCCAACGGAAGCCGCGACTGGTTCGCTTGGTTCGTCATAATGATTGCGGTGATGCCATGCGTGACCTACTCAACTCTTTACACGAAACTCGAGCTCAAAAAATGTTATATTGTATTTTTCATACATACCTTCTAACCAAATACAAGAACAACTAGTTATAAGTTTGGTTTAAGTTGTATAATTCTATAGATAAACATATTGTTTGATTTTGATACAATTTCCCTTCTCCTTACAATTTAAATTGGTCTAATCTCAATAAAGAAGAACATCTCAATACTACAATGTGATACTAACAGAAGTTACTTTACTTATCAGCTTTATCATTACAAATTTATTTAGCTTTAGAAGATGGAACGATTTATTTTTCGAGCAAGCGATCTGTCTCTACATTTATTTGATGTTGAGTTCTAGTTGTTAAGTCTTATTAAGAAAACGGAAGAACTCTTGTGACTGTTCACAGTTACAGGAATTCTTCCATTTTCTATGAATAGGTACATGAATATATGTTAAATTCTGGCTAGCCCAACATAGTGACTACTAGGCTTAAGCAATTTAAAAAAATATCTTAAGCTTGGAAAGGTCGACACTTAACGGGGAAAAGCCACATGCCTAAGGAAGATCAAAACAAAATTGTCCCAATTCATGTATGCACTAGCCATCTTGAAAAGGAACACAAATAGCAACACGGCAACAACTTCGTACTATGCCTATTCCTGGCTGAGATATGGAGTTGTATTATGGGGAAACAGTGCCTATGGTGACAATTTTAAGCGCAATGCAAAAAAAAAACTGAATATTAGCAAATATTAAATCGCGCCAAAGTGACCACATTACATCAAGCTAAAAATGTTTAGGCCTACGATGTGAGCTCTTCCTTATTTACTTTAACCACATTATTAGATACACATCACTATTTGTAGATGACGTCTCCCAAATATTCAAAGGTTCTCCAAATTCCAACTACCAGACACAATTTAATATCATAGAAACTTTATCAGCTATAAAATAATGGCTATCACATAAAAACTTAAAAATAAACTCAAAAAGGAAACTAATCCAATACTTACCACACCAAAAAAAAAAACAACGACGAAATAAAAAAATTACGAGTCGTTATGGAAACAAATTTGAACTGGAAATAACACCTATCAAAACTAAAAACAAAAATGTCCCAATTTACTTATGAAAATGTTTTTTTTGATACAAGAAATTAATTACGAACGCAGTTAACATATTACGGAAAGTAAAAAGACAAATAAATTTGCACATAGCAATTTCTTGTCACAAGCCGGCCTCAACTCAGCATGTGCTGACTGCGAACAGTCAGCGCCGGTCTTCCGTTGAGACCGAGGGGTGATGACTCGGACTACGTTAAAAACCAATAACACAATAAATAGGTACATGTAACACACGAATGAACAACTAAGAGAATAAACATTCAAACAAACAAAGACAAATTAAACGGACGACATATTAATTAAATTTAATTAATGAAACAATAAGTTTACGCAGATAATACTTAAACGATCCAGTTACATAAAAAAATATTTTAATTTCATGATTTGCGCTTGCATCCTTACGAACCGGCGCCTCAGTTTTTTGATAATCAAAAATAAACATTCTGAGTTTATGCCCTCTCCATATAGTCCATTGAAATGTTACATGAGCTTTGCATTTCTGAAAAAAAAAAATTAAATTTAACGCAAAAAATTATATAAACATATTTGTAGGCAAAACAATTTGCTACATATTATGTCTTAACAATTTTTTTGTAAGATGCATAGTTTCCGAGATATAGCGGAAAAAGCGTTTTTACCCCTTTTTCCAAGATGGCGGCCGGAGGACAAGAGTGGCGACCCCACAAACTTGAAGTTAAATCGGCAACCGAAACACAGTTATAAACTAGTTCGGATGCCTTTGGATTTTCATACAATGTTATGCCATAAGTATAATGCAAAATAAACAAATTTCATTTCATTTCATTTCAAACTTCTATTGACCCCCAAACATGCCCCAAAAATAAAATTGCGTCCTCTAAGAAATGCAATATTCGGACATAAAATTGTAACATTTCAATTGACTAATACAAAATCAATATATGTAAATATTTATTTAATCAGCATTTACAGCATATCACGCCTATCCTTTTGCCAGGCGACGCTACGGTGTAATATTGTAGGGAAACAACACCGAAGTTCAACGGATATTCGTTATGCAAAAAAAAAACGAATAATTGGTAATATTCGTATTGGCTCCAGCTGCAGACCACATTTCAAAGCAGTCTTCGTGAGAAAAAATCCCAATCTTCACACAATAGACCCGAATCCACGCAGAATATTTAAAATAATACATCCCGCGCCAATACTGGAAATATACAAAAAAGGTACGTACTACATGTCCATACGAATTTACCATAAACTACCAAATTTCATAAAAAGTGAACATAATAATAAATTAAACCTTTGCAAAACAAACTAAAACAATATTTAATACTGAAATGTTATAACACTGTAGGAGAGTTTTTTAATGATGAATGTAAGGAATGTATAATCTCTCTCGAGTCTAACAATGTCTCTGACATTCATTGTCGGAGGAAGTATAAAGGGAACAACAAAAAAAATATGTATAATCTAATTGTAACTGATCTCGATAGATTAAGATTAGATAAAGATCCAATAGTATTAGATCCAGTTAAATTTTATGTTTAGTCTATGAGCATTAACAAACATGTAAAATAGATTAATAACTCAGTTTATACTAGTTTAAGTAACTAAATAATACACTATAATAGTTTACTTAGTTTTAAATTATACTATATTTTATACTGTGCAGACCTCATCCATGTTGGACCCCCAACTTTGACGATGTCGTCGACCCATCCTGCAGCCGGACGACCCACTCCTCTGCCAGTTTTAGCCCACCACTATAATAATATAACTGCTTTATTCCATCTGTTATAAGTTCCCTTAACCACTTGTCCTATCCAGCTCCATTTTGAACGCATTACTGCGAGTCCGACACCACGAACCTGTCATTAGCATCATTCTTCGCATATTGGCACCGAAATGATGTTACTAACTCTACTACTCTAAAAATACTTCAACTCTTGTACATCTTGTAGGCATTTATGTCCTTAAATAACCTGAATAATCGATGCTATGGAATTATAGCTCCTTACAAATGTCGCGACGAAATTACTTCTATAACGCAAAAACAGCTTAACGGATCATCATATTTTATGGTATGTATATAGATAATATGAGGTCTTAGAAGTGTCATAGGCTACTTTTTAACCGACTTCCAAAAAAGGAGATTATCAAGTCTACTGATTTTTTTTACTTTTTTGTGGATAGGTATGTTACGCGATTACTCCGTTGTTTATGAACCGATTTCAAAAAATCTTTTTTTATTCGACGGGGATAGTTTCCGAGATGGTCCCATGAAAATTGTTTTTCATTCGGTACAGTACTTTTTGAGAAAAAAAACAATTACCAACAAATTGATAAAGTTTATGCAAACAAATTTTACCCATATTTCCAAAACTACTAGTCGGATTTTGATACAGTTTTGGCGCTGCTGTATACACTATATCTTCTGAATTATCAGCCCGATTTTGATGCGGTTTTCTCTGATAGGCTTAGATTTGTTTAGCAAATGAATTTATGTTGTAGTTTTTTTTTATAGGCTTAGATTTGTTCAGTAACGTTACAGTAGAGTTGAAGTCGGTTTTTGCTTTTGTTAAATAATTATTATCATAAAATAACGGTAGCGAAGCCGCGGGCGTCTACAAGGGTTATACATATATATTACGGGACATTGCACACACTAATCAAACGCTTGTGTCGTGGGTACTAGATAACAGATAATATACTTTTCTGTTGTAAATACATATTTATTAAACATAGAAACGACAAGACTCAACACAAGTAATTATAGATTATAAAATTCATAATCACTTGTGGCGTTCGGGAATCGAACCCTCAACCCTAGATCAGAAGGCAGAGCCAATACTAACTACAGGCCAGTAAATATATCTATCTATTTTAATTTAGGTAATAAAAACACATAAATCACGAAATGTAGTAAAAATTTATTTTGATATAATACATAAAAAAAATCGTTTATAACAGTTCTATCTAAAAGTAGAAATAAATACATCATCACTTGATAGACGATTGATAAAATATCTGTTACAAAGTTTAATTCTCTTGGACAATATATAAGTGATACTTACAGTTAGACGTTATACTTGATTACATGTTCAATAGCTTATATAAAATAGCACACTTACATGCATTATAAACATATTTTAAAAGGGATCAGGAATTATTTTGGAGTCATTTAAATATTAAGTTAGCAGTAAAAAAATATAGGTCTAAGAACTAACAAGTTTTAATGTTTTGTCATGTATAAAATAATTTTTGAAGTGCCCGTAGCTCAGCTAACGGAGGCAATCGCATGCGATTACCAATGTTAAGTAAAGGTCGACGCGGCCAGTCTTTGCATGGGTGACCGAAAAGTGGCATTCCATTTTGGGCGCTCCCGTGGGTCGGATGACACGTTAAAGTGTAGGTCCCGGCTGTTTGTCTAGTACGGCAGTCGATAAGCCATGTCAGAGGCCCTTAGGGCGGCTTGATGAACTCTCGACACTAGAGTTGGCCACTCTCATTCGATAAGAAAAAGATTTTTCGGAAAAGTACATAATGCTCTGATTTGGATCTATTAACCAGATAACATCCCAAATATTCTGCTAACGTAATATTTGAATGTTCCATTCGAGGATTAACCGCCACCACAGGTTATTTCAGTTCATGTTTCATAGGAGACGTATTAATCTTGTATACAAAATGTTTCTCAGTGGTTCTATAAAACGTATTCTATATACATACAAACATATAGGTACATTGGTTATACCTACACAACACGAAGTCCACACAAATCTTTTGATATCAGGATGAAAAGTGTTTTACATATCTATATAATTTATATTCGAAAATTCACTATATTCTAGACCAAAAGAGGTTAAATATTGTTATCAAAACAAATAAAAATACCGTCCGCATAGCAAATTCATTTTTGTTTGATAAGATGGTCTATAACTGAAATCAAACGGTAAAAGTGTAAAGATTTTTTAAGAAATTGCAGGCCAAAAATAGTAACTCATTAATGTATAATAATGATATAGTAAAACCTCAATCATACGAAAACAGAAAATCCCGTCAACTTTATAAAAATCTCGGTAACGGCAAAAGATTTGTTGGGTCTACATATTTTTCCTTGGTTTTTTAGTTGGACTGCTTGGCAGCCGTGAAGAGTTCCCTGGAGATGATGAGTCTTTGGATCTGGGAGGTACCTTCGTAGATCTGGTAGATCTTGGCGTCGCGCATGAGTTTTTCCACGGGGTACTCGGTGTTGAAGCCGTTTCCACCGAACACCTGAACGGCGTCAGAAGCGGCTTTGTTAGCCACCTCGCTGGCGTGGCACTTGGCCACGGACGCCAGCACCGTGTTCTTTTGTCCTATAATACACAAAAAAAAGAGTTTCAGCATAGAAGTTGCGACTACGGCAACAGAATATATATTTAATTAGACATATGTATATAATGATGTTCGTATCTACAAAAAGTTTGTTGAAAATAAACTAATTTTGCCGGAAGTCTGCGTAATCTAATGGTTGTGAAATTGGAAATAAAAAATAGAAATTTAAAAAGTTTAAGCAAATTTCAAGTGAAACCTCTGTTTCAAGAACGACAGCAGACTAAATTCTTCCATCAAAACAATTTCTACGCTCTACGAGCTGTCATTAGCTGAAAATCAATGGTAGCACGTGAAATTGATTTCATGCTACAATCAAACAGATCACGGTTCTACAAGATTTCTTTAATTGACGCTAAATTATGAGAACGTAGTCATATTTGCAAAGCATGTGTGTTTATTTACCGTGGTCGACCATCCAAGCTGCCTTCTGCCAGGCGAGGCGAGAAGTCTCGACGCCCATGGCCATGTCTGCCAGCATGAAGGCGACTGCTTGGTGGTGCGCGATCGGCACTCCGAACGTCTTCCTCTCCAGGGCGTACTTGGTGGCCTCGTACAGTGCTCGGTTGGCCAGACCAGTGGCGCCGGCGGCCACCTGCAACCATATATATCAGGTTCTAAGTACGAAGGCGAACGAGGGCTATACCCAACAGTGGGACGAAACCCGCTGCGGGTGATAATGATGATGATAAAGATACGAGTGGTATTAAATAAACTACTACATTGCTAGGTACATGTCTAAAAAAAAACTAAGCGGTTTTACTAAGTACATGGTTAGTAACGTAAACAATAACCGTTACCCAAGCAAGTGAACTGTAAAATATGGAAAATACAATGTCTAAAAAGATAAACATCGCAACGAGATTTAAATAATGTTTTTCTCAAAGGTGCATAAACTGATAACGGTACTGCAGCAAATGCTTTGCTATTCAAAATAAATGTATTACGGAAAACAACAGCTACAGTAAACCTTGTTCCATTTTACTTAACAATGTACAGTTCAGCAGATCCTTGCCAACTCATTGTGTTGATAAATCATTATAGCATACAATTAGTAAAATTTATTTCGAAAATTCAAGTCAGACCTACATATCCAGTTTGATTTACACAATCGAAAATTAAAAACAGTTTGCGAAACTCGATCACTGACCGAGAGAGCCCGACGTCTGAAAAAATACAAAAAGAACAGCAATCATATTCCGATTTATTCTTATATGTCACAAGTAGTTTGCAAGCTGTCCTAATTTCACAGTGAAATCTATCAGCTTTACATAATGTATACAGAATCCAGTGACATATGATAAAGCGGGTGGCAATGTACCAATCAATAAATCGCATATGAAACAGGCATGAGGTGTTAATATTCGACCCCATTTTGGAGAATATAATTCATAAGATGGTGAACGGATTCTGTTGACTTCATGAATGCGTCATGTGTTTCGCAATATTCCTCATATACCAACTTTCTCCCGTTATTATAGGTAAATCGGACGGTAACCAGTCTACTCAATCCCGCGGGTTCGATCGACGAAATAACTATTGCTTATTCCTTAATATTACTAACAATGTTGCCTAATCTTATGTGTTTCGAAGAATTAATATACGTGATATAGAAAAAATAACTTGAGATATCTGTGCTGGATATACGTCTCTTGGGCGTTTATCATCATCATCAGTGGGTCGTCTGCCAGTCCCCAAGGCCTCATCGAGATTAGGTACTCTCTTTAGAAAGGTTGAGGGAGCTGCTCTAGTGCTAAAAGGGGCTGGGCTCCGGGGCACACTGACCCCGGGGAAGTCACGACGAGTCGCTGTCCGGCGGCGTTCCATCGACAGGCAGCGCTTCTTGACGTGGTGATGTGTGGTGAAGTGCCTGCCGTGGCGGCGCTTTTCTACAGCGCCGGAATGGACAGGCGGTGGTTCCTGCAGGCGCATCGACCTCCCGCTCGGGAGCAGCAGCACGACGCACTGCGCACGCAACCTCACGAGAGGGAGCGGCTATTGCAACGCGACTCAACAGGAACTGGACGTTTATCGAACTGCCACGAACAAACACATCTGGAACCTTTGAGGTTGCTGCATCCAGAAACGAGTAAACAAATACAGTAGCTCAATTCCGAGATGCCTGATTTGAATGGAATTGTTAAGCTTAAGGACAAAAATAAGTTGAGCAATGATTATAATTGCGCATTTTATATCACCTGCAGCTGTTTATACAGAAAGCGCTAGAAGAACATTAGGTAGGTCTGTTGTTTGTGCTTCCATCTCGATGAATATTTCATGTGTCAAATGTATTTCTGGATACTAACAGTTTATTGCGCCGTTACAATGTAGAGGCGCATCGGTGTTACTTTCGTATTAGGGACACATGAATCATACAAGAGATAAGATTACAATTTATTTTACTTATAAACTGGTGTGTTGTCAACAACTGCAGTTTTATAGATATTGCAGTACCTATCTGTATAGATATAATTTAACTATGTTGCAAACGATAATTCACAATGAAATAGTCCAGAACTTCAAGTCATAAAAATAACACACATCTTATTTTTTTCTTCGCTTAGCAAAAATTAAGGTATTATTTACCTACCTCACGTGAATAGGTATGATTTGCAAAGTAACGCAAACACGTTTTTTTCTTTCGCGCTTGCATGTCAGTTGATCTGGGTTCGAATCCGGCTGGTCGTGACTATTTTAGCTTATTTCCAATTCCACGTTTATGAAACACACATAGCGATAGTTATGATTTAATTTGAACAGTAATAAACCTTTTAAATTAAAAGGGAACAAAATCAAGTGTATGAATTTGGGAGTAAATACTATGCTACAGACTAACATACAAATCCAGAGAATAAATAGTTTATTCTTAAATTTTAAAATCATCGCTCTTACAAATAAGCGGCGTGGCGAACTCTGGTGTCGATACTTTTCAAACCGCCAGAATACAAATACAAATCAAGGGACTTGTTGGTTTGGCGACTGCAGTACTAGGACCATGCTAGGACCAAGTCCTACGCCTATATACTATTATTCTTTAACATAAAAGCTTTGCTCGTGTAGGTGGAGCAATCGCCACAATTCACAATTCAGTTTTCTCCTTAACCTCCTTGCACGACTTATCTTTTATCTTTTGCGTACGTGACGTCACCTGCCGGTCCCGTTAAAAGACTAGCGCTGATGCTATCATCCAGCACATATACTGAGTAGGCGCCGGGATGTGTCATGAACATCTTTGAAAAGGAATGGTTTGAACTTTGACACCATGTTTACACCTATTTTATGTTCATGAATTTTCACAATGTCTTTTATTTTTACTCTTTTCTCTCACATTGGCTTTCTCCTTCCACACCTCGCTTCCAGCTTTCCTTCTATAATGTTCTTAACGAATTATATCAGCAGAGTGTTGGCCACTCTCATACCAAGATGAAGATAATTAGATAGAGAAGATAGTTTTCTTAACATTTCAACTTAGGCGTAATATTTTAACCAATAATAGTGTTTACCAATATCTTTTGTTAAAATATGTTTGAAGTTTTGTTTTCGATTTTAATTTTCAATTCGTGTTTGAATGGAGTCTTATTCGAGTGAAAGCTCTCCGAATTTGTCAAACACCATGCAGTACACAATCTTTGTAAAAACTACGAGCCATCTTGTTACGTTTTTGGTAATTATTTTAATAAGAAATTTATCATAGACATTATTTTATCAGTCACAAAGGTTTTCTTTACTGTACAATAATGTAATATTGATTAATGAATATTCATTATGTTTCCAGGCTCACTGTGTGGCGCAGAGGGCGTCCACAGTAACTCTCCATCTCGTCCTGTCTTGGGCTTCATGCTTCACTTCGGGGCAGGTCTTGCGGATGTTCTTGATTTCGTCCATGACGGAGCGACGATAAGTTTATTTCGGGCGACCACTTTGTGATTTTCCAAGACTCACATCCATACAGCAGCACAGTTGGACCGGAAGATCTTCAGTTTGATCCATCTCGTCAACTCCACCGAATGCCACACTGAACGGAGTTGTGTGAAAGTAGCCCTCACCTTAGCGATCTTCGAAGTGATGTTCTCTTTTGTCCCTCCAGTAACTGACACGGCGCTCCCAAGGCAAGTAAATAGGTGGACTCTCTCCACCTGCTCTTGGTACACACTCCACATGTAGCGGTGTTTCATTATTCACGCTAGATATATATATATATCTCTTTTGGCTTCCCGGTGTTAATTTAAAGTCCTGCTACTGCTGCTTCTTAATTAATTTCATCGATTTTGGCTTGCATGTCGGCGCATCTATGGCTAAGTAGACAGAGGTCATCGGCATAATCTAGATCGTCTAGTAGTCGATAACCCCCACTCTATCCCGCGTCGTTTGTTCTTGTTGACCCGAATCATGATACTATCGAAAACAATGAGAAACAGCAGAGGTGAGAGAAGACATCCTTGACGAACCCCTGCATGTACTTTGATGTCGTCGGAGATAAGCCCGTCGTGGCTGACTTGGTAGGTATATTGGGCGTAACCAGGTTTGTTTTCTTGCTCGGAAACCCTTATCTCGCACAGCTGCGCCCGTATGCAGCACCAAACCAATAGGTTTTTCAAAATATTCAAAGGTCATGTACAGATCATTCAAATTCTGATGCCTGTTCAACAATGATGCGGAGAGTGTTGATTTGATCAGTGCATGACCGGCTTGCACTGAATCCCGCCTGTTCTCTGCATAGCTGAGGCTCTGTCTAGGATAACCTTGCTCAGAAGCTTTGATGGGACGGAAAACAAGGTGATAAGGTCTTATTTTTTAGTACTTAGGCTTTTGTTTCAGTCATCTGGACGAATTTGTATGTTTATGATGTGGATTATGGATATTAATTATTAATCTACAAATAATGCTACTAATTACGTAACTGAGACATAAAATATTTGCACAACAAGGTCAATCGCCACTTCCGCGGATGAGTAGGTGGGCGGGGCTTAGCCCTATACTCGACGACATCCGAGTATCTCCGACGTCGCAACCAATCACGTGTTAGCTTTGTGTATGGGAGGTGTGTTGGAGAGAGATTAAATGTAGCAGTATTTTCGGGTCGACATTTGTATGGTATTACCGTCATATACCGTACCGTTATCATCTCATGTATCCTACGGTTGCCTGGAGGAGATTGCTTTTAGCGATAAGGCCATTTATGGCACTAGATTTAAAGTGTATTTCTTTGTGTTCAATAAAGTATTAATGTATCTATGCAATGAAATTGACATCCGGATCCATAATGCCCTCCGTTGTAGCGCAGGCCTCCAACTTCAAGTTGCTGACTGGCGGGAAGCGGCTTGTATCGGAGGCGAAGACTCACTTTGGGTTGTTGCGCCAGCGGAGTAAGTAAGTATCTATGCAATTGTTATATTCAATTGTAAGTTTAAGTAGAGACTTACGGGAGGGCGGGTCTTGTCGAAGGCCCCCATGGCGATCTTGAAGCCGGCTCCCTCGCCAATGAGCACGTTCTCCTTGGGGATGCGCACGTCTTCGAACGTGATGCCGCGCGTGTCCGACGCACGCTGCCCCATGTTTTGTTCCTGACAAACAATCATACATAAAATAAAGTTAGCACTGTACTAAAGTTCCCGTAAAGCATGGTTAAATTTAATTGAAGGTAATAACCAGCTAGCTCTTTCGCCAAAAAATATGTCAAAATTTACCTCGCATTCATTAGCTGATGAAGGAGCCCGTAGGGAAACATTTCGATCTTATTTTCGACATAAATGCTAGCCGGTTATTAATTAAATATACAAATACAGTTAAAGTTAATAAGTTACTATTAAAAAACTAACTCATACTAATGTTTCAGTAAAAAAAAATATAAAATATTTGGCAAGGATAATTGGAAATGTTAGTTATAACTGTGAGAATTTTCCGTAATAATTAGGAAATATTAATCATAACTATGTAGAATTATCCGAAATATATTTGAAAATACAATTATATTTGAGTTTAGGTAAAATGCTCTGATAGGTATGTGTTATGTATCTAAACTAGGCTTGAAATTAACGATTGCAGGGCGCCACTGTCTTTTTTATTCACTATTTATTTAATCCAAGACATTTTCCATACGACGGATTCCGCTGTTTTTTTCTTGAAAAATGATATAAATGCATAATCTATATCATCTAGGAGACTATCACCTTGTTTCGTATTTTATTTATATTTTCTTAAATATTAGTAAGTATTTAGGAAAATGATAAGTTTAAAGCATAGATCATCATAGGTACATTCTCCTAAAAATCATTGCATTTATTTCATTTCCCAAGAAGGAAACAGGTATTCGTTTGTATGGAAAAAAAATCCGCGAACGCTCTTAATTTAACGGAAGTGTAATTAATTAAATAACTAACTTTTCTTTTCTTTCCAGTTCGTGTCAAAGCTAAAGCTTTTTTGTTTTCGTTCTTACATGTTGACATGTAAGAATTTTGTTATCAACAAATTTGGTAAACTTAAACTTTTATTGGAAAATGAGAGAAAATAATCACGACGGTCAGATATACGCAGGTTTAAATCCTGGCGGTCGTGATTATTTTCGCTCATATTCCAATAAAATTTTAAGCTAAACAACCATAGTGCGGGTTAAAATATCTTATAGATCTAGATAAAATAACAACAACACATATGCACAGGTAGCTTAGTGTAGTAGTAGTACCTTGCGTCCGGGCGTGACTCCCGCCCACTCGCGCTCCACGATGAAGCCAGTGAAGGCCTTGCTGGCGGGCGCCTTCGGGTCCGGGTTGGTGCGCGCCAGCACGAAGTACCTTAAATATAAATATTTCATGACATATCACACAGCACCAGCTAGCCCCATACTAAGCTAACGCTTGTATCATGGGTACTAGATAACGGATATAATACATATATACCTTTCTTTTGTAAATAAATACTTATTATACATAGAAACGACCAGACTCAACACAAGTAATTAAGACATTTTTAATATTCATAATTACTTAATCGATTAGAAGGCAGAGCCACTACCAACTAAACTAAAACACATTACATGTGATAGGCTCACGCTTGACTACACTTATGTGTAATCTACGATCTTGGGCGCTTACCTAAAAGAAACCGGTTTGTTTTCGACTAAAATTTATTAATTGTAAAATAACAGTATTTAAAAACCATCTATTTTTTTTTAACTTACGGGTTTGCACTTGGCCATAGTTTCTGTTTTCAGAATTTCGCCTATAATGATGTGGCAGCTTACGCCATCATCAGGGACAAGACTAATTCACTTCCTAATGACTGTTATTACTAACATTACAAAGTAATGTAACCCATTATCTTATTTCTGCTAATGGTTACTCTCTTGAGTCTTATTTTCTAATGACTGAAGGTTGTGACTCCCCCGCAAAATTAATCGATAGGGGAGTTCTCTTGGGCAGATACATCGTGGTGGGCGCCCAGGTCCTTCCACGGAAGACACATGTCCTCGGATATTATAGTCTTCAAACATGTCGGTTTCCCCACAATGTTTTCCTGCACCCTTAAGTGAGTGCAAATCCACACTTAACTTGAAAAACAAGTCATTGGTGTAGGGCCGGATTCGAACCAGGGTGCGTCTGGATGAAAAGCAGATACTGGACCCGCACTCACTTTCAATGTTACGCTAATGGTTACATGCAAAACTAAAGTTTCCGAACATATACCGTATATTAATTTGTAAAAAATTCGTTAAACATTTCGATTAGGTATACATATATGCCCGGAAGAGATCGATCTATGCGATAAGGCTGCCTAACGTACCTAGGTTAGGATAGTTTGACCTCTTTAGATTGTTTTATGTATATTTTTTTCTGGTGTTCAATAAAGTTATATTGTATTCTATTCGATTATCAAAGCTACATTGTCACTAATATATCTATATATAATACATGATCCCACACGTGTACCACGCTAAGTAATCATTGAAACTTAATGATAAAATACGTGTACATAGTATACTTGTTTGTTTGCAGTCAATTCTATGTTATATTATATCTTTGATGTCTGACGCCCTGAGGGCCAATCGCTCTGTAGATGCTACCACAGTTTAGCGGGGCCGTTTCTAATATTCATTAACGAGCGATAGTGAAAAGTTTTTGACGAAACGCCCATCAAAGACGCCTAACCTGTCATATTTCAGATTCACAATAAGTGGCTCAGAAATTAGTCAGATAAGTTAAGAAATAAGTCAGATAACATATGCATGATATTTACATAAAAACATACCTTTTGAAATACTCTTTGTCATAAAAAAACCACATTACAATTTATTGCGTAGTTTTGAAGATCTAAACATAGAAGAGTACAGCCAGCGGGACTTTTTTATACGATACTAGTCTAGACGCACGCAGCTTCGCTCGGATTATTACAGGATAAAAGTAGTCTATGACACTTCTAAGACTTCATAGGTACTACTTATCTACAAACAAAAAATCATAATGATCTGTTCAGCCGTTTTTGCGTGATGAGCGTTTAAATAAACAGACAAACAGAGACACAGATAAAAGATATAAAAACTGCTGAAACGTGAAAACCTTTTTTTCTAATATCTTTTAAGTACAGTTTTTGACCCACTTCAGTTTTATTAGATGTATAGAATAGATATAGTGATGATATTTCTGTACCAGTTGGCGACGCCACCGTTGGTGATCCACATCTTCTGTCCGTTCAGAATCCATTCGTCTCCCTTCTTCTCAGCCTTAGTCTTGACTCCGGCCACGTCGGACCCGGCGCCCGGCTCCGTCACACAGTACGCCTGAAAGTAGATTAATAAACCAAAATGAATGTTAAGAAGTTAGAGCACTTAGAGTTGCGGCTAGTGACTCCCGCCCTGAATCGTCTCTGGTGCAACGGCAAGCTATTGCCATTCAGCGCGGAAACGCAGCTAGCTTCATGGGCACATTTGTTATTTAGTTAAATAGACATTTTATTTTATTTTTTTAATTATGTATACATAATTGTGTGACTATAAATGTTTGTATTATTTATATTTAGATTGATGGGTAGTAGTAGATGAGTAGTATAAGTAATTTATTGCAATATTAGTATAATTCCAATAATATGTTGACGTGTAATATAATACGAGGGATAAATGAATACTGAACACAAAATCAATAAATAAAATACATATTACAAGACATATCACGCAGCGCCATCTAACCCCATACTTAGCAAAATCAGCTCGTCAATAATTGTGTAGCAAACAAGGAAAAGATCTGGAGCTCATGTGGTGAGAAAAAATTATATCTTGATTGGGAATTAATCATAACAAATTTGTTTTTATACCATATCTACTCTGAAAAGCTTATTTTATTCAAGCAAAAGAGTGAATAAAAAGGCCTTTTATTCACTGTTTTGTTTTTATTCACTATTTTGGTGTTTGAATTTGGAACACAAAAATATATCCGGTCTCTATTTCAATGCTTACACAAACTACTTGCGCTAAGATTCGAAATTCAAAACTCTTTGGTGCAAATAAATTCTCGAGATTTGATTGGTCGATATTTGCGACAAGGAGTTTGGCATTAGATTAATAAATTTAATATTGTTTCACAAGTTGACCACCCTAATGATAATAATAAGAAAATTACGCTTAATTTCAGTCATTGCTCTAATTTTAATGTCCATTTCTTTTAATGTAACAATTCTTATTTTTTTATTAAATTTCTATTTTGGCTTAAATTATGTCTTTTCATAGTACATAGTAACATTCGTAGTCATGGTATAAAGTATAGTATGCAACTCCTGAATAAAGTACGAATTTATATCGAGGGCCATGAATCACTCGCGTCGTTCAGGATTCTAACAGTTGAATCCTTCACTTGCTCGTGACTCATCTACGACCCTCGCTTTAAATCCGTCCTTTATTCACTAATTGCATAATATACTATTGTACATTAGATTGGGATACATAGATGTTGTTTTGCGAACGTTAATCCGGAATAAAAAAAAGTCTGTTTTTCCAGGATGTCATTTCCACGCCAAAATTTATCTCAATCGGTTAAGCTATTCGTGTATGAAACATAAACAGGCATACACATTCACGAAATATAGCTTTTTCAATATTATACTAATTTTTAATCTGAAAATGACAGTACCTAGATTTATTTAAGTTGACATATTGTATGATTACATACCTATTATAATGCTTGACATGATTTTAATAACAAAAATTTTCATTATTTTATCAATAAAACTAGACATTATAACTTCTAAAATTTTATTAAAACTAAATGTTATAAATTCAATTTGACGAGATATTGTAATTTGTGTAGCATATTCTATAATATTAGTACATACATACCTATACCTATGTATGTTACAACTTTACAGTATCAATAAAGATTTTTTTTTAATCCAGATCATCAATATGTCAACATAGTTACCCAATGTAAAAATATATATTATGAAATAAAGATGTTTGGAAACTGAATAAGTGAACATATTTCCAAACACCGGGTGAAGCCAATGGCGTCTTAACCTTGTCTTATAAACCTGACAAATATTTGCATAACTACCTTCTAATGATAGTGTAAAAACAAAACATGATAAAAGTTAATTAAACTCTGGAGAAATATATAGTGTTTTTCCGCTGCGACTGCTCCTTAACCTCAGCTTATATATATAAGCTGAGGTTAAGGAGCAGGATGTATATTTGTTTCATTTACAATAGATTTCCGCAAAGTAACGCCTGATTCAATATCATGATAAACTAAATGAGAAGAATTGACACTTACAGCCACGAGAGGTTCCTCAATCAGTCTGCCGAGATACTTCTTCTGTTGCTCCTTGTTACCAGCAATGATCACCGGAGTTTGCTGCCAAAGAACAAGGATTAATATGGGTTCCTTTATTTCATTTATTATTATTAGTTAGCTGTAAAACTGTTACTTGAGCCCGGCCGCGGAGCAAAAATAATTTCGAACGTAACGGCGATTATTCGTAAGTTCACGCGGCGCCTCCGTCGCTTTTTTCTCTATTTTTTTTTAAATTAGATACCCATCTAATGCGTGTTAGTTTGCTAACTGATTAAACACATTAATAGTAAAAAAAACGACGGTGGCGCCGCGCATAACCGCGATAACAATGATATCCAAGACACAGGGATTACAAATGATACCGCAAAATTCTACGTAATCCGCGCCCGAACAAGTTATACAGTATATTAGTGACTGGCGTATAGGTACTTGGTTAGTTTTATAGGACTATTAAAGTGAATTTAGTAAATACATGTAAATACTCGTATGTAGTGCAATAAAGCTAAGAAGCATTAGTACGCATAGTTCGGGGAAAGTAGTAGGAATTATAGAAAACTGACGAATATTATGTAAGTATTTACGAAAACAACACGATATTTACTATAAATTAATTTTAACTTTTATTGGAAAATGAGCGAAAATAATCACGACCGGCAGGATTCAAACCTGCATATTTCCGATCACCGTCCGGAACGCCTTAACCATGCCTTAACCAACTAGGCTACGGTCTACTAAGTTTAAGTTAAACAACCATAGTGCGGGTTTAGCACTTAATAAATTAACTCAAAACTATAAATCAGTTTCTTGTTTTAGTTCAAAAGATTTTAAGTCCTTTTATGATTGAATTACTTTAAAAGAAAAGAGATGCATTCTACAAAAACATTTGTACAACAGTTAACAATAAACTGATAATTTTAACTAAACAAAATAACAAGTGTCAATGTCAATGTCTCCAGAGTGGATGTGATATTTTTTTACTATCCGACCAAATTCAGTGGAAATCAGTTTTAAAAAGATTGGTTTAGAAATTTAAGAGCTATAAATTGTATAAAGCATGCTCGATCAACATCCAGTGTGGAAACCGTCCTCTACGAGAGAGCAAGCAATACCGAAATGCAATTTGCAACAAGTGACATTTGGCTATAGGCTCATAATTTATGTATTTCTTTATATTTGTCGTTATTATTTATGTACTTATTAATATGAAGCTTTGGACGACTTTCATTTATATCGTGTAGCATCACTGTAGCACATATGTCCATTCATAGTTATATATTTATTTTTTATTCTTATCACAACAAAGATTCAAACACTAATTCAGGAAGATGAGGCTTCAATTAGGTTTGGTTAATCTTTATCAATTCTCGAAGCTTCTTTATGTTTCCGACTGCAATGAAGCTTAGTTTGCTAGAAAATATGTACATATATATAGACACATATACAGATATTATGTTTACATATATTAAATCTTCAAAACGATATTGATCCAGTGATTATTGGGTAAGCTCGCTTCATTTTCGACCACAATCATTGCTTTAGATCAAGCTGTGTACACATGTTTTGGAATTTGTTCTGGATCGAAACCAGCTTAAAGTGTATATTCAGTTAATTTTAGAACATATTCTGTTTTGTGTGCCTTAATAAAATAAATAAATAGTGTTAAAGATCGCCTATTGGTCAATGTACACTTGTTGCAGTAGCGTCACTCACGCCGAGCCCGCTGGCTTCCATCGCGGTCATGATTCCAGTGCATCCGAAGGCTAACTCCTCGGCCACCATACACCCGTCAAATACACCCACCTCCATTCCACCTGAGGATGGGAACACCATGATGGCGGATGGAGAAGCGACGAACACGAACAGGGAAGAGAAAAGCTTAGTAGTGATACCCTTATGTCTGATTGATCCGTGATAAGTTTCGATCGGTTTGATTGGTGATACGGTTCGATTGATCTGTGATAAGTTTTGGATTGATTTGATTCAGTGATAAATTTCGATTGATTTCATTAATGATCGAGTAATACGACCAGGAAAGAAAAGCTTACAGACGTGATATCTTTAAATGTCTGGTTGATTTGTGAAAAATTTGATTGATTTTGTTGGAATTTCGATTGATTGATTGGTGATAACACAAACAGGAAAATAAAGACAGAAAGAGAACAGAAACATATGATACCCTTAATATCTGATTGATTTGTGAAAAATTACGATTGATAAAATTTGTGATAAATTTTAATTGATTTGCGAAATAATATAAATAACATTGATTCATGATTTCGAGATGTAGAGAAAAATATTTAAAATACGTAGTTTTATGTATAAGATTTAGTACAGGGACGTGTACATACTTGTTTTTATTTTTTCTGATTAAAGACTTTCATACAGCATAAATATCTTTTAAAATACCTAGGTCAGGCTTTATTGGATGTCTTGCACATAATATTATCCTAACACTCATTGTGATTGATAAATGTATCCCATAAACTATTGCAATGAGACGTTGCATTTTTATTTTTCAAATAATTATCAAATTTAGTGAAGGCAATTTGACAACTAGACAAATTTGACTATCATTTTATAATCAATTTTTAACAACACAAGCAGTTTTAAGAAATTCTAATATGGTTTTATTTAATTGTTATATTAAAGAAAAATTACAATATGTTACAATGAAATCGTTATACATGTATGCAATCGACAGTCATCAAGACACAAAAAGTAAGAAAGAATACATGATGAAAATAGCTTCAAAAATAAGGTCGTGTCGAGACACCATCAAGGCAGAGTACCATCTACCGACAAGTTTTGGTTGAAATCCGTAAAGTGCATTCTGTTAGGAATATATTGTACCTGTTAGCCATATGATAAGTGCAATAGTATCAGTGCTTCATACAAGATGCTATCCCCTTGCTCGACCCAGTGCAGTTTAAATATCAATTAGCCAAGCTTATCGCTGTTTACAAATTACACAAGACCAATCGGTGCAATTTTCCTTCACGAAAAATTTACTTTACTCCTTAATATAATTATTGTATATTATTCCTTCTATAAATGCATCAAGTACAATTACATGGTTTAGGTATTCATGCTAATATCCATTTTTTACAATATGTGTTAGCAATAGAATATAAATCGTGTTTGTAATTATTTCCATTCCCCATTATTAGAAAAGTTACTTCTTTATTATTTTAGTTTTTTTCCATCGGACCCAGCAACCCAACATTAGAAAGGTTTTCATAACTGGCTGGTGGACGCACCAGTTTTACTGTAGTACTTATTTTGTTACATATATTTAAAAAGCGCTAAGCTAGGCAATTGTTATCATCGTTCATGTACAGCGGTCTGCGCCGTTCACCCTCGGTGCCAAAGAGGAAAGAGTCCGTGAGGTTTGGTATCATTCCTTAGACATCACATTGCGACATATATAAAGCGTCTCCCCTAGTGCAGTAGAAACACTCACTCCAAGACCGGTGCCGCCGATGGCAGTGGTGATGCCGGTGCATCCGAACGCCATCTCTTCAGCCGCCAAACATTCATCGAATACTCCAAAGCTACCTACGCCGCCTGAAATACCTCTCCTATCTCAATTTTTTGTGCGTGTATCTTATTTTTGATGACAGACTCAAACAAAAAAATTAACAATGGCGCCTACAAAAATAAAAACTTATTTGTGAGATAGTATAACAACGATTTAAATAGAATACTTCTAACAATGGATCTCATCATTTTCAATAACAAGTAGACGTCATTGAAGTCACCTTGTCATCGAGAATGATTTATTTATGTGAATAATATCTGTAAAGCAGCTAATTAAAATGTAAGAAAATATATCCTACACTAAATCATAACATAAGTAAATAAATAATAAATTATTCTTGAATAATGTCATGCAAGACATGTTTATGAGAATGGTGTATACTATGTATAGGTTGAAAATATGCCTGAGATTTGAAATGGGCCCGTACTGTTAACTCCTTAGCATGTTTCTGTCAGCTCCAGCAGCCATAGACATAGTACAGGCATCGTTCACAGACTAAAGCGTTCATAGTACAGGCTGCTCATGATCTCTCAGAAAAGCGTTTGCATTCCGAGTATGAAGCTGTCACCAGAAGGCACACATCAAACTGAACTCAGGGCTTACGCCGACTTCCGTGATAGTAAGGGCAGCCATAATCCCAGAACAGCCGAAAGCATACTCTTCTGCGACGAGACCGGCCTCTAACACGCCGAGGTTCAGACCGCCTGAGGAGCAGCGATTGTCAAGATCATAGAGATCAGCGACGCTACTTGCACGCGACAAGTATTCATAGCAATAAGTAACTCTAGTTTGGACTTTATTCAAATTACTATAATCTACAGCAACTCTGGTTCGAGCAATCTTTGCTTGTGCCTATCTTCAATACCAAATCTATGAGTTGTTATAATATCATTAGCAGAACTACCTATATTGTGTTTGTGTGTTATCTTTTTTATTCAGAGGGTTTATGTATTTTTAATTTTATTTTAAAATCTGAATGTAAACAAAACTTTAGTATTATTGGTCGATATTCAGTTAAATTACATTGTGTTTAAAAGGGAATTTATATAAAAGGATGATTTTTAAATCTGTCTTATTTGTCGATATGCTATCATAATATTCCCACCCTCTTCAAAGTTTTTATCAAGTCATTAAGCACTAGTACGTAATTATCAGCAAAGGATGCTAATCCGAGAGGACTCCATTGGTTTTTATAATTAAGAGAAACAACTCTTAGACAATTATTTTCTATTGACTACATTAAGTCACGCAAAACTGTAGCTCTGTTTACTCGTAATTACCGTAATAATATACAGGGCCGATTCAAAATGTGAAGTTATTTGCATAATTAGCCATTTTAACAGTTCATTACAGTAATTGCATAGCGAACTATATTAAGTGGAAATCAATTGGTTGTGTTGTATCTGGAGAGCTCAACGTTACTATAATTTAAAGCTCAATGACATACGATTGTTTTTTTTAATGTCGCAGATTAATTTGTTCAGTTAATAAAAGCCGCATTCGCTCCTTCGCTGATAACTCCGTACATGTACCGTCGGCCAACTTACACCTATATTAGAGGTGAGAAGTGCCGCCAAGACTCCTGCACAGCCGTATGCTACTTCTTCCGTAATAACGCATGATTCGACCACGCCAAGTTCATTTCCTCCTGTAATGGACTGCTATACTCACTATTTATAATAGGTATGTTATCTGCCTCGAATATTTAGAGCGTCTAATGTGGCATTATTTTTAATACAATGTTTTTGACCTAGGCAATGTAGACTACTTCATTTATTACAGTACAAAATATGTTATCATGTTATGTATTTAAATATTTCGAAAGGGCTACCATAAGTTGTCTCGAATGTCTTGTCTTGAACCTGCTTTTGGGATTTGTCCTAAAGTTACCGTTAACCTAACTACATGTGTACCTAACGAGGCAATACTGGCTATCATTTACGTAAGAAAATGTAGAGAGTAGCTATTTAATCGTTGGAGCGTGATTGTGTGCAACTTCTTGAAAATGAGGGCCATTTTTTCTAATCAATCAAAGTCAGTTTGAAGATTTTATGACGTAAGTGGTAGCCAGTATTTGAAACATCATTTATTGATCGTATTGGTGACATTGTTTTTTCTTTCTTTTCACGATCATACATAGGATCACTGGCAACTAACGCATAACTTTCGAATGGCTTTTCAAGAGTTCTCAAGTGATAGAACACAAGTTGTTAGTTACCAGTTACCCTGCATGTCCTATCATCTCTTGTTTGGCTCTGTTAGAACCAATTGGAAATCAATATTCGTAGATGATGTAGATAAGCAAGTGGCTACATTACCGCAGTGCTCGGGGATGTGTCCGTTCATGAGGCCTAGCTCCCACGCCTTCTTCACGATGGGCCAGGGGTACTCGCCGGTCTTGTCGTAATGAGACGCCTTGGGAATGATCTCCTCTTTGGTGAACTTACGCGCCAACTCCTGGAGCGCTTTCTGATCATCGCTGAGTTCTGGAAAATGCATTGAGGTGGTTTTAGTAATAGTAATATGAAATTGTTTATTTTGCGTTGTAACGCAATGTCCAAAGTATGGGCCGGCCTAGATACCGCTGGAAGTACGCCGTTGAAGCACACCTGGGAGAATTAGAAGTTGCATACTGGCAGGAGGTGGCTCAAGACCGGCGCAGATGGCATTCTCTTGTTTTGGAGGCCAAGACTCATATCGGGTCGCTGCGCCAATGAAAAGTTTTTAAGTAAAATTTTACGATGTTAAAATTCAAATGTCCCCGCACTAGATTGCTCTACCGAAGCTAACTTCTGTAAGTAACTTCTCTGTCCAAATAACTAACATAGTTACATACCTACGAGAAGTAACATGTATTGAGCATTCGTGTGTATAAGTACGTACGTAGGCGTATTTTTTTACCATAACTCAAGTATTTTTTCACAGAAACACGGTAGCAACTAGGCATATAAGCTTAGGTCAATAGATTTATAAGTTCATATAATTAGTAATCATAACTCAATTTATAATTGCTAGGCTAATAAATTACTGAAATTCAAGTTAACGAAAGTTAGTTCAATGAACATTTGACGTAATACAAGCAGTTATTTAGTTCGATTGCGTAAAAATATTCTTTAATTAAATTAGTTACGTATATACATAATGATGAATATTTACTGAAATAGGTACAACTTTTCATTGTGTATCTATTTTTGAGTTTTCTTATTGTTTGATAAAGAACTATAAAGAATAATGTTAGTCTTTGTAAATAGAGATATTTTCACAACACATAATATCTGACTGATTTACATATTATCCAAATAATTTAAATTTTATTATTCATGTTTAAACCGTTTTATTACCCTATTTATTTATTTTTACTTGAGTTGTACACATTTAAGGCGCTTAAGACGAGGTGCTATGTAAAATCGACATTTTATAAAAATCAAATAAAATAGAAGTAGGTATATAAGATGGAGCAAAATTTTTTTGAGATTATATAATTTTGATTCAGTGTTAAGACAATAAAAGACGCCAAAACACGATTACATATACTTCGATCGATAGTTTTATTTTTTGAAAAATAGTTGTTTTGAAATAATTTTCACCTTTTTTTCTAAGAGTAGTACAGAAATTTAAACCAATTTAATTCTAACTAAAAGGTAATGCTATTATTTAGAGGAGTAGAAAACCATAATGAGAATATTCTGAATTGCTGATTTTATATGAATTAATTTCGTCAAGAACGTTTGCAAAACTGCTCAAATTGTGCAAAATTGTTTGCGTGTGGACAAGACTCGTCGGCCGGAGCTATGCGCGCGATGCTCACCCTTGCTCTAATGTTAAAACGGCGTGGAATTGCATGCGAAAAAGCAACTGTAGGCATTTTCCAAGCGCAAAGCGTTTTCGGGTGAAATTTCGTGGTTAAGCTTATATTAGTATAATATTACCCGGGATTCTAACTAAATGTAAATAATATTGAAATATTCGATTATGAATGGGATACCGGGAAGACAATCTTTGCAAAATAATAAAAACCGTTAAGCTTTTATAGCGTTTGTTAAGTATGTTGCTAGATGGCGCTGTGTGAAATGTTTTGGAATATTTATTTATTTTATAGGTAATCCAATATGCACGTTTATTAAGTGATTCTTTTAGGTTCGCTTTCAGTGTCGTTGACAGGTAGTTCAGTGCATTCAAAATGCAAAGTAACTATTGTTGAGAATATATCTAAAGGGTCAGGGATTAAGCAGGCTATTGTCCTGTTATTATCGGATTGTGGCCCGAAACGTGTACCTGTATATATTTTTATATTTTATTGTGTTGTGTATTTCTTGTTGTTTCGTGTCCCGATAAATTGATTTTATTCTTATTCTATTACCTTTGTACTACCGACATGCTTGCATAATGTATTATCTGTTATATATATATGTATTTACGCAAGAAGAAATTTTTCAAGGCTGTGTATCTCATAGAGTAAAAAAAATGCTATTAATTTTAGTCTCAAAAAATAAGAATTAATAAGTAAATGATAAATTTCATATAACTTTAATGTGGCATTTAAATAAATACATTTAAAAATAAATAATACTTACTAGACATACACAATCATAACACAATAAATATATAATAAAGAATAAGAAATTGCATTGAAGATGTTGATGAAACTAAAAAACATATATATTCCCACTTACCTATTTCATCATAATACATTCTAAGCATATTATTTATTTTATTTATCTGAATGTTTTATTTTTAGGTGGTGTAATTAAATTATTTCTTTTGTTTATCTAGATCGTTTATGAAAATTAACGACCGTTACGAAATTGAAAAAAAAAGCATTCAAAATGTTAATAAATGTATTTTTAAAGTAAAATATGCTCACTGTGTGTTTATTTTAGAGAATTAATGATATAATTTATCAAGCTATCTTCTTCTTATCGAATGTGAGTGGCCAACTCTGGTGTCGAGAGTTTATCTAGCCGCCCCACGGGCCTATAGGCTATGTAATACCTATATTATTGTTGTCAAGCTATGTATACCTATGCATTGTGTATTTACGACTTTGTATCTAAAGCTTATATAAAATATATTTATATCTCCTTACTTTTCAAGAATCTATTTAACACGTTTTATTTAACAAACGATAAGATAGTTGAATTCCTTTTTATGAGTTGTTATCCAAATCGAGAAGTTAATCCTAACGATAATATGTACTAATAGCTGTGCCTGCGACTTCGTCCGCGCTTTGAATTTTGAACCGTTTTCGCAGCGCACGCAACGGAAGCCCTCAGAGATGAATAATTTTCCCCGTTTTTTCCACATTTTCCATTGTTTCTTCGCTCCTATTACATAGTTGCAGCGTGATGTTATATAGCCTAAAGCTTTCCTCGATAAATGGTCTATTCAACACAAATATAATTTTTCAATTCGCACCAGTAGTTCCAGAGATTAGCGCGTTCAAACAAACAAACAAACTCGTCAGTTTTATAATATTAGTATCTCTCTCTCTTGAGTCGTATTCCTCATGACTGAGGGTCGTGACTCCCCCGCAGAATTAATCCGCTAGGGGAGTTTTCTTGGGCAGATACATCTCGGTGGGCGCCCAGGTCCTTCCAATATTAGTATAGATATAAATAAATAGGTTACCCTACGTTTATAAACAAAATTTAGAACTAAACGACCTACAGATTTGCGGACAGACTAATCCCCAATTAGTTCTTGAAATTATTTTAAGGGATCCGTTTTCAAATGCACCACTAAAAATAATTTAAAGAATAATTACTTAAAATAATAGTAAAATTATACGAACGGAACCGTGGGCAGAAAACTATGTAGTTACTTATATTTTTCAGCTGATGATGGTATACCTAGTTTAGCATTTCAAAACCCATGCCACTATAAATGTTTAGGACGAAGTGACCATGTCACAATTGACAAAATTATGTGTAGGTATTATAATAAAATAATAAAAATGTTTATTGGACACACAAATTCTTATAATACTAACACTTATTAATAATGTAATTTAAAATAGGGCATTTTAGAAAACAAAAGATATGTCGAGCAGCTGCTACGCTGAGAGAAAGTGGTCTCTCGTGTTGTAGCAGCTGATTCCTTCAGGGAAACATTTTTTCAATAGGTTGGAAAACTCGTCTTACAGAAACAAAGCTAATCAAAATTGAAATTAAGAAATAAAAAGAGAAATATTTAAAAAGAAAAACCTTAGCCTAATTTTGTGTATTGTGTGAGTGTTGTGTGTGTGTGTGTGTGTGTGTGTGTGTGTGTATATATATTACACATGTAGTGTAACCGTGTTTAGTACATAACAGTTTTAGTTTAGTAGTATGTGTATTCATGGTTTTATCAATTTTTAGGTAACGTTTAACTTCTAGTTTAGTTTCAGTTACTAATTCATTTTATAATCATACTATAACAAATAAACAAAACAAATATCAGTATATAAATATATTCCATGAATACACACAACACAACACGCGTGACACAAGTATTTATGCATTTTACAAATTTATAATTACTTGTGTTGAGTCTGGTCGTTTGTATGTATAATAAGTGTGCATTTACAAAAGAAAAGTATATAAGTATTATCTGGGGGCACGGCAGTGCCCCCGCCAAGTCGAGCGCGAAGCAAACACTGCCGTACCATCCTTTTCTCGAACCGTTTCGCCGCATTTTCAGCCCCCTATTTGAGAACCTCTTGATAGGATTAAAACGCTAAAATTTTCGTCATCTAGAAATTCGTAATAACACACTTGAAATCCAGAATTTCAAGTTGGTAGATCAATTAGTTCCGAAGTTATGCTAATGCAAAGTTTCGCATTTTCGACACTGACTCACTCACTGATCATCAAAATAGAACTAGTACTTCCCATAGACCTAGAGAGCTGAAATTTGGTACAGAGGTAGATTTTAGCGGCCACATAAAGGAAAAACTATCAAAACAAGATTTATGGAGATCTGGACTACCTGGTGACCCTGATGAGAAAACGTAAGAGTACAGCCAAATTAGCGTTTTTACGAGAAATATGACAACGCAGTACATGCGACGTCAAAGTGAGCGGGATGCGAGGCCGAAAGCCGAGTATCACCATCACTTTGGCCATCAGACCTTGGAGTACCATAAGGGATCCCGAAAACTATAAGAGATAGCGGGTTGGTGCTTGAACTAAATATGATGAGAACTGGTGGTATGTATCGGATCTTACAAAATCATCATCATTCTCAGCCAACTTTCTACTGCATTCAATTTTCTATATATATATATATATAACTGTATTCTACTCAATAAATATATCAGCATATACTCAATAAATATGCAGCTCTATCGAGACATGGCAAATTTTTTACAGAATGTTTTCGGTGGGATATCCGTTATCTAGTAGGTACCCACGACACAAGCGTTTGCTTAGTGTGGGGCTAGATGGCGATGTGTGCTATGTCCCGGAATATTTATTTATTTATTAAATATTTTTTACACATACGAGTACATATGTATAGGTACATAAGCTAGGTAGCTACGGAACCACAATCAGTTTACTCCTACATGAATACCTCAATAATATCAAGATTACAGAGTGTACATATATAGTATCAAAGTGCAAAGTACAATAGATATGGCATATACAAATACCTAATATTATCCCAAGTATGATTACATTACGGATTACTGTGCAATAAGAAAACATTCTGATAATATTTTAAGGCAACAAAAATACCTATATGTAAAATATAAAAACAAGGAAAGAAAAACTAAACATTCTACTTCTAACTACTACAAATAGGGGCACTTAGAAAATCTTTAGAAAAGCCTAAAGATAATCTAAGTGCTCCAGCCCACTACCAGAGGGCAGCGTGCCCAGCATACTGGCCGCATTACCACGCTGGATGGCAATGCTGATACGTTGAGCCAGAAAAAGGCCAGCATTTTGGTCATGCGTCGCGTCAACCAAGCGCTCCTATATGTTGGATCTTATTTCTATTGAACTGCAGAGAGTTTGATTAAAAATTACTCTCTCTCTTGAGTGGTATTTTCTCATGACTAAGGGTCGGGACTCTCCCGCAGGAATAAATTCGTTAGGGGAGTTAAATATATAAATAAATATTTCAGGACAGATCACACAGCGCCATCTAGCCTCATACTATGCTTACGCTTGTATCATGGGTACTAGATAACGGATATAATACATAATATGTACATCATATTATGTATATGCTTTTCTTTTACAAATATATAATTGAAACTATTTTTATGGAACTAACAGTGAAGTAATAGTTAAGTTTGATACTTTTTATTATAATAGTAATAATTCAAGAAATATTTTGCCTCTGACTATTATTATTAAGATCCCATATATGTATTAGGAATTATTTTGTCAAAAGATTCCATACATGACGCGTAGACAAGTAGTAATATATTTAAATTTCGCCTTAAACATTGGCTTATCGAGCAGACTTTCTATAGTTACGAAAATTTTCTAAAAGTCGACGGCAGCATTAGAATTAAATAATAATAAATACTTAATTGTAATAATAATATTGATTTAATTAATGTATACATTGCATTAAGCAATAATTACATGAAATTATAATGCATAACTATGTACTTATGTATATGGATTGTTGTAACTAATTTTATAAAGGTATTAAGATTTAATCAATGACATGTAAGAATTTACTTACCAATAAATAACTTTGACTTTAACTTTGACGCTGAATATATTGTACTGAAAGTGGCATAAAAGAAACCTTACCTTGTCAGAGTATTTTCCTCATTTGAAGGTCAAAGAGGGACATTTTGTTAACACATATGTATGTATGTCAGTTAGATCACTAAAATAAAAACCCTAATGACAAGTGCGCTAGACATGAATTATATTAGTTTATTAGTTTACACCCATCTGATTATACAGTACATATACCCAGATGAAACCTTTTATTCTATTGTACGTTTGAATATTATAAATAATTTGAAAGCCCCCTATTTCTATACCTCAGAAAACATCATTCAGTTTCAAAATTTCAGTGGTGTGATTATTCTATATAATCTATTGGTATTTTGCTTAAGTAGTGGACAAGTACTTTATTTACAAAAATAAATAACTAATATTTACTTATATTCCACAAGTATATACAAAAATGACTTAAACATACAGAAAAACTTATAAAAAACAGATATTTAAATATTATTTTTAATATTATATTTTTATTTAGTAGTGGACATACTATAACACATATTATTGCATATTAAAAGAGTTTTTGTTGGTCTCTTCTCTTTATTACCCTTCCACACCATATCAATGGATCTTGAATTTTTGTATAGTGTTAGTATAGGTCTTCAAAAATGGCATAAGCCATTTTTTATCCCGAAATAATGCAACCAAGGCTAAGCATGCACTAGTACCTATATAATAAAATTTTAAATATAATGTGTTGATACAATGCCAATAAATTAAGGCTCCTAATTTTACCATGACTAAATTATAAAGAATCAAAAATAGCTCGAGTTGCTTATAGATGATGATGGTGATAGACTATAATATACTAATATATATAATATTACTAAAATGATTGAATATTTACCGAAACATAGTCCAGTGTCAGGTATGGCTTTGGGAGCAGAGCAGATGGAGGCGGTGGTGGACAGCTTCCTGTAGACTGGCCGGGTGGCACGGACAAGCTGTGGAGAGAAAACATATAAACATTTCTATTAATAATTTGTCAGAATTATATGTCACATTACAATATTTATCTACAATTTGCAGAGTGATCAAATCATGCTCATTCCAGTGGGGTGTACACATATGAAAACTCTTCACTCAAAAATTATCTGCCTATGTACACCAAATAGTTAGATAGCTTTACTAAACAGCCAAATAAATATGTTTAACCTGACATGTTTTAACCAATGACAGTCACTTTTTTAGTGTATGATATGTTTAGAAAACACTTATTAAATCTGGATTAGACAACTTTTAGATTGTAAGTACATAGATATGATATATACCATGTTTTACTTAAAATATCTACAATGTTACAGTTTCAATAGGTATGCTATATTGTGTATTATCTGACCCTCAAGATTTACATGCAATAAACTAGGCTACATTTACGTCATCAACTTTAGTAGTTCGACAAAAGCTATGAAAAAATGTGGTTAAAATTCTTCTAAAAATGATCTTTTGTATTTCTATAGATACCCATAACCAGCATTCTTTAGTAAAAACAATATAAGTAAATACATAAAAGGTTGTTATACATCAAACTAAATTGGTATAAATTTTATACATTTTGTTTCAAAATAATCGCCAGCTCATATATATTTCATTTTTATGTCTGTACATGAAAGAGGATGTAAAGAATCCAATTAAAATTGTCTTAACTTTTTATAGAAATTAGAAAAACAAGAGAAGTAATCAATTTCACAAGATGTTAAGTTTCTTGAACTTTGGACTTTGGATTCATTACATTTATCTCAGTTGTTGTAATGATAATTTTTAACAACTTCATTTCAAATAAAGCTTCAGCTATTTCAGTGAAATGATCATATTATTTTATATAAAACGATTTATTAATTAGTACTCGATTTTTAAATAAATATAAAATACTTACGTGAGTAACAGGGTTCATAGTGCTCGACGATAGTTGTCTGTTTTGTATAAAATATTATAGGTAGGTACTTTAGAAACGATTCAGCTAATCCGCAGAGACGTTGCTAATGAAGCAATATATTTTAAACTAAAAAATCTGCTTAAATTAACAAAATTACAACTTTCTATTCCGCCGTTTGAACATGAATAAAACACAAGTCATTAGTCAATGATATGGAATGGACGAACGAAAAGAACACGGCTGCGCGTGCGCTGGTGGCAGGGTTGCCAACAAGAAATTTATTTCAGTATTATGACGCAAGCTTTGCAATTCCATTTATTTTTATAAGCTATCAAATAATATGAATATAGGCATCCTTGTGTACGATGCACCAATTTAATGCAGTTCCATATCACGATTCTGGAAGCAAGGCCATGGAATTTCATCTCTTATGAGCAAGACACAAATAGTAAAAGAAAACTTAAAGCGTAACTATCTTTGTCCACAAATAGAAGGGCTCAGGAGCCATGTCGTCAGTGTAACGATTATTTACAAAGTAGTCATTCATTAATATGGCATCCGACTCTAGTGCTCTTAGTCATTAGTCTAGTCTAGCTAGTCATTAATATTGAAATTAAAAAGGTCCGGAGAATTAATTCCACACAACACACCAGCCAGCCATATTCATTGGATGTCGTGTCACCCCACCTCAATATATGTATCTTTAGTTTAGCTGTCCTGTCCCATAGTTCCATGGTCAAAGTTGTAATCGGGTCTGTCGAGGTATCAACGGTTTTAAGAATTGGTAATGGCAACATTTATCGTCAAAGTGGCAACATTATTTTATGACATTGACAGTTGTGACGTTTATTTGTTTTTATTTATTGGCTTCAAATGTCGGTTTCATATCTATAAAAGTTATTAAATAATAATGACGAAAGAAGAAGAATAATAAATAATCATACAAATCTCCATGTAACTATTGTAATTCAGTATTAGTTTTTAGGAACACATCCTAAATATATCTTAAAATTAAATCTGAAGAATGTGATAAATACCGCTGTAGTGTGTAGTGTGTAAATGTTCCTAGCTTTTTTTTATTTTTAATAGCATAAGTTAATGTAATTGGAATGAACTTTACTGCAGTAAGAAAGAGACACACAATTTTGTGCTACGAATGTTTGAAGTTCAGAAATTGACATAACAGAAAAATAATAATGCTGCATCTGACAGTAGCAAAGGCCCTAAAATGAAGATAAAAAAACGATTAATGAAGTCGGAAAAAAGAAAACGATGCCAACATTGCTAAAGGACTCTCCGAGTACTACCGATTCTTCGTAATTTTCTTAGAGGGTGCATTAAAAATAATACTCAAAGTCAATTAATTTCGTGCAAACCTGTGATACGGAATATTTAGAAAATCCGTGATAAAAAGTGGGCGAGTCGATGTACAAATTTAAAATACGTGACAGCATGTCAAATAGTCATAATTGCTATACACGTTAAGGGCGTGATGTTTATTGTTGTATTTTTTCTTGATTCCTCAATCGGTATTTGTACAACATTTGTTTCTATGTGCTGAGACACTGTGAAGAGTGATCGTAGCCGTGGTGGTAGTCAATTCGTAATGTGGTATGAGCAAGCAGTGTTATGAATGAGGAGGCTCTGTTGGCACGGGCTTCCGAGGAGAGGGAGCGGATATTCCAGCGGTACGAGAGGGGCAGAGAGAACCTTGCGGGGCAGATCGACCCCTGGGAGGACCCCGAGTTCGAGGAATACCATAAAACCGACAGGTACGCATCTCTCACCCAGATTCTGTAGCTTCATATGCTGGCGTCAATATACATCACTTTGTATCGTGATCTCAATTAATAGATGGGTTCACCTACTCGACATATTCACCATGACTACACTATAATTGGGGTAGGAGTTCTGGATCTTTGTCAGGAGTTGCAGGCTGCTGTTGCCAGGCTGCACATTTTCTAACATTTTGTAAGATTTGTGTTGGCAGTGAAGACCTTTGTATTCTATTCAATGCATGATAGCATGGCACAGTTGATTGTTACTCAGAAACACTACTTACCTAAATATGTTGATTAATTGGTCACTTGGTATTCCCATATGGAACATTTATAAATTGGTACAGTAAGTTATGTATTTGTACTGTCTTTGTATTTTAGTGGTCCTTTCATTGTGGTTGTTTTGCCTGCTACTAAAATGGGTTTGCAATGGACCACAGTGTGCTTAAAGTGTTGTGTTAAATTTCAAAGTATGTTAAGTTCATTTATAGATCTGGTGGTAGCTGTATGCTAAGCACATAACTAGTCAACATTTAACCAAACCATATGTGAGTTGAAAAAAACACCGTTTTAGTGTTTGGTCGTAAACAGAATCTCCCTGTGATGCAAAATGGCAGTGCCCTAACTGTATTTTAAAGCAGACTCTCAGTTTCTGGCAGTCAGTTTAATTCTCCCATCTTGCGCTGTCTTTTAAACTTTCAGCCAATCTTAGCACATTCCAATTGATTCTTTTAATATAATATGAAGGCTTTAATGTGTAGTAGTATTATCTATTTACATATTTCAGATTAAATCATGCTCTACATAACAATATCAAGTTTAGTATGATATTATGTGATGATAGAAGCATTAATGTGTAATCAAAGTAGGAAAAATGGTTAAACATATGTCAACGAAATTATGGGTACATTTACATTAATGTATCGAATTATATCCCCTTCATATGTTTGTTATTATTATCAGGGAATAAAAACAGCCTGCATTGTTAAATTGAGTTTCCCTTCTACTTATTGTACACCTCTCCCTTTACATTAAAAAAATATATTGATTCTGTCAACATATTACTCAATTATATCTTGAATAAATTTTTTGAATTAGTCTTATTTAGGTATAGAAACTGTCTCATGTGGGGCTTGTTTATGAAGTTCCTTTTTCAGTTATTCTATTGTTACAAAGTAGTGTGCAAGTGCTTCTTCTTCTTATCGAATGAGAGTGGCAACCCTGGTTTCTAGAGTTTATCAAGCTACCTTAAGAGCCTCTGACATGGCTTAACGACTGCCATACTAGACAAACAGTCAGGGTCTACAATTTAGTGCTAATTGTGTTTTAGTCTGATAGACATGTTACTGCTGAAATTACTTCTTTCTTTGTGTGGGGTAGGTTTGTGATTGACTAAAGCCTGCCTGATGTTAAGCATTGCTGCAGCCTAGGGTGTAATACGCTTACATAGAAGTTACCTATTATTTCTAGAAGCTTTGAAGATCCCTGTTCTAAGTCAACACATCTATGCAAATCCTCAAAATATGTAAAAACTTTTGCCATACATGTACCTCATGGTATGTTATGGGAGCCTCATTTGAGAGCAAGTTCCAATCCAGGACATACAGGCATACTCTGCAATGAGCCACAATGTTTACTTGTGTGGGTACTTCAGGTCAAATGCCAATCTGTAAAGAGTAAAAAATAACATCTAAACATTACACTCATATGTGTAACTCGATAACATGACCCTGATCTCATCATTCAGTAGAGTATTTAATTTACTCACCTATACAGTAATAGTACTATAATGACATACATTGTAATGTAAACTGAGAAATGGATAATAGATATTTTGTGATAAGCAAACCAACATTCATTGTGTGTTTCAAAGTAACATGATAACTATTTTCCGTTTCCTTTGTGGGAATGTGTGTGTGTGTGTGTCTGAATTCTAATCTACTAAACAATTACTTCTTGCTATAGTTTCAATCACAAATATAACAAATTATTATTGAAAAAGTATTGAGTACAGTATTTAAATACTTTTATGTAAAGTTTCATATACTTAGCTTACAAGGTTTAGTAGTGGGCAATAATAATGATTTTTTAGATTAGATTTATAGATGCAGTCACAAATAGTTAACATTATTTTAATTTTATGTCATGAATAGGTATAATGCTACCAAGGAACAATTTACATTCTGTATTATCATTTGTTATATTGTACATAGTAAATAAAGCTGTGCCACACTGTAGGTTGTAATCAACCATAAAGAACAAATTATTTAAACTTTGTAAAGTTTAGTCTACATTTTGTAATGATAGGTTTTGTTGTATATCATTTTTGTAACATATTTAGAGCCAAGCGACAATTGAATCAAGATAATTAGTTACTAGTTTGCTGGTGACATTAATAGCTCCGCAAGTTTGGGCGAATGTTGGTGTTGAAATATCAATTTTAGCTAAAATTGCGGAAAATTATTCCTCACAGTTGCTTGCTAATTCTGTTCATAAATATGTCTGTGTGTAAAAGGTATCAATGGGTTATTCCTCATTGTAGGTATATGTTCATATACCAGTAATATAATGAATTTCTGTATTGCATTTCAGATATGGCTTCATACATGACGAGCGGTTGCCGCAGAAAACGGCGCCGCAAAAGATCAACATTGAAGTCGAAAGAGAAAAGAAATGGGTCAAGATGCTCGGCTCGTGGGACCTGCCCGGCACCAAGGAGAAGATCCACAGGCGAATATACAAAGGCATTCCAAACTCTCTCCGCATAAAGGTGTGGTGCAAGCTGTTGGACGTGAACCGCAGTAAGATGGAGAGCCCCGGCAAGTACCAGGAGATGCTGCGGCTCGCCAAGCAGTGGTCCACGGACGTGCGCCAGATCGACTCCGACGTCAACCGGCAGTTCCGCGAGCACCAGTTTTACCGCGAGCGGTACTCGGAGAAGCAGTGCTCGCTGTTCAACGTGCTGTGCGCCTACAGCATGTACAACTCGGAGGTGGGCTACTGCCAGGGCATGTCGGGGCTGGCGGGCGTGCTGCTCATGTACATGGACGAGGAGGACGCCTTCTGGGCGCTCGCCATCCTGCTGGGAGAGCCCAAGTACGTCATGCACGGCCTCTACGTCGAGGGCTTCCCCAAGCTCACGCGCTTCCTCGAGCACCACGATAAGATACTCACCAAGTTCATGCCCAAACTCAAAATACACTTCGACAAGTTCGGGCTCGACGCCATCCTTTACTCGCTCAAATGGTTCTTCGTCTGCTTCGTGGAGAGAGTCCCCTTCAGCCTCTGTCTCCGCGTGTGGGACATTTACCTGCTGGACGGCGAGCGGGTGATCACGGCCATGGCCTACACAATACTCAAGCTGCACAAGAAGGCTATAATGAAACTGAATGATATGGACCTAATCGTTAATTATATTCAGGTACTGTTGTTTTTCTCGAGTGTTTATTTGTTTGTTTATAAGAAGATCCCTGATATTTTAATTGTTGTTCAGGTGAAGCTCCACAAAGATTTCGGTTACGAGGACGACGTGGTGATCTATCACTTGGAGCGTTCTATGGAGGAGCTGAAGCGGGCCAAGCTGGACTACCCGGGCCCGCCGCCGCCGGGCGAGCTGCCCAAGCGCAAGCTCGGCATGTTCGTGGAGCCCGATAAGAAGGCCAAGATAGGGCAGCGGGCCGAGAACTTCTCCGACACTGAGAAACAGGCGCGGGCCAACGTTATTCTGAGGTTACTGCTCATATTTTCCATTCAGACATTAGTCGTTTTACTTCGTGTTTAATGAATAATTGTCATTGCTTTCAGAAGAGAGAAGACCGCGCTGGAGCTGCAAGAGCTGCGCGTGTCCCAGAGCGACACAGTATCAGGTAACTTGGAGATGTCTCCACCGCCATCCCGCAGCAGCTCTGAGGAGACGTTCGGTTCAGACCATTTCACGCATTTGTAGAACCGGCGAAGTGGCCGGGTGAGGCGGGCACATGTGCCAGCGACGAGCGGGTCTTGAGTAAAATTTTCTTCTTCTAATTTGCGCTTACCAATTGCTTATTAGACGTGTATTCTAATATATTGTTTTAACTCATATAATAATATACATATGTGTCCCTCATGGTTGGAATAACATCAATAGTCCGTGAGGACTAATAACGATTTGTTTCTGTAAAATTATGAACTCAGCAATGACGAGAGCTTCGAATTAGATAGATAGATATTTGTATACTTCTTTTTCTCTCACATTTTTTTTAATGTTTAGCAGGAATTTATTTGAATACAATGGAAACCCCTGTTTTGTTGCTCGTCGCTGGTCGAATCGCCCGCTTTCACTCGGGCCACAACGGTAGCTATGTGACACACATGTTCGCACTTTCCACTCGATGCAAACCGGACTCCCACAAATTGGTTGCGTAAAGCATCTTACACATGCAGGTGCGGTTTGCTAAACTTTTTACTGCACCTATTTACGACATCCACTACAGTATTCTTTAATATACTAAAACATGAACCCAAGGAATTGTATTTCATTATCTCATATTGTTTGGTTCATCCAACACTATCAATGTAATTGTGATCGGTGACTGAGATGTTTTCTTGGTGATAATTAAATAGTTAATGCCAATAAGTATGCGTTTCTGAAAGAGCCTGTGTGTTACATAGTCTTACAATACATATGAGTAGCGTGTGTTTTATCTTGACCATTTATTTGCATGCTACGCACAGAAGTGATTGATTGCATGGATTTCCGAAAGTTAACACTTGCATTACAAGTGTTGCCGCCAAATTTAGAGAAAGAAACACATTCCGAGATCAGCTTTTAGAGTGGTTCTAGGCGTTTCGATAGATTTTTAGTTTCAACAAAAACAATATTTCAATTCACCATACTATATTCATATTTTGGGATGCTGATAATCAGCGTACAGCAATTTAAATAAAAGTTGTAAATATTATTCACAAAATCATAATCAATACGTATATATTTAATGTATGTACGAATTGCTCATTTAAAAATCGCTCGTTGTTTATGAACAAAACAGCAACACACATACTTCGTAAGAAGCAGATGGTTCTTGATTTTCTCTTCAAATGTGTAAATATGTAATTTTAATAAAGTTTTAAATTCTAAAACAGACAGATTACCAGCACCCCTGTAAGTATAGAGTAACAATCATGCCTATTGTTATAGTTTCCTATGTTAACATTAATTAGAAGGTCACAAAAATAGTCCAAATAAAGCATGTAAATGGTTATTATTTCGTTGGTTAGTTTTGAATGTTGCCGATATCATTGCCAAATTATATTTGAAGTTTTATGATACAAATTTTGTTCAATTTCGTCTATTTCATAAAAAAATATAATAAATATAAATTATAGATAATATGATTTATTTAAGTAAACGGATTCAATGAATGAGACGTACAATGAAAGAAAACATGGATAAATGTGCTATTTGTATTGTACTGGTCTATTTATTTTCATAGGAAATATTTTATTAGAATTCAATATACGCTTAGTAAAATATTTATATCAGTAAGTCAGGTTATAAAATTACGGTGGTTATGTTAAGCTACAGCAAAAAATCTGTAGTGTTTGTGCACATAAGATTTATCATACATTAATGTTTTGGGTTCCGTACAGCAGTCAATAAATTCATTGATCAAGCAAAGCAAAGCACGCCTTATAAAACATGTGTACGGAATCGTCAGTGTGCTTTTACTGATCGCTTCTGACAGGTTCTTCGCTAATCCCACCGGATGATATTGAAGTGTACAAAAGACTTATGAATATGATGAATAAATCATATCTGATTATCATCTACAATGTATGACGTGTCTAAAATTACTTCACTTTAGGTTTACACGACGAATTGACAAGAAATAAATGGGAATTAAGTTGATATTGCTAAAATTTCCTCGAACATACATGCATATGTAGTAGACATATAAGCATTCTAACCTTAACAACAAATAAATAATCAGATAATCATTTTTTGCCTGAGAATGCTTAATATTTTCGTATTTCGTTTAGGTAATTCCTGACCATAATTTTTTAGAATATTTATAATGTTTGTTTACGATAGAAACACACGCAAAATCGTATTTGTAAAATGTGATAACGCATAACAGGACGACTACGAAATTTAGTGATCTCAAAATCCACTAAATCGAACATTGTGCACTTCGTAAGCTTTCGTCTATCACAATCAATTATGTTAGCAACAACACTATGAATGACATCGACATTCTACAAATGTCACATTATATTTGTTGTTGTTTGCACTATTGTTTTGAGTACTTATTTGATAGCGAATCATTCCTGGATATGACGATGCTATTTGTTGAGTTGTTTAAATTGATATATGCGTTTTGTGGTCGTCCTGCGTTGCGTTTGAGAGTGAAAATCGCTTGCCATTTCTTTTGATGCCTTATGACCTCTGGCATTTACGAGCTTGACGTGTCCTGTCTCCTACTTATGGGCACGATTATCTGATTCTTGTAATTTATTTAATATAATAATGTAAAGTCTGAGTTCCTGCACTGGCATGTTTGGTATGGCGGTGGGTTTATGTCATAATTAACACTAAAAGGTTTGCATTTAACACGCGTCTATATAAGATTGAGGAGGTCCCGCTTCAATAACTTTGATAAACGTTCTTCTTTCTTCTTGGAAGTATTTGACTGTTTACACGAAGATGTTCTGACTCTGTAGAGCGCATTATCGACAACATAACGCATTATATGCCTGAGTGCTACAATAAACGCATTTCTGCTTGATCGATCAGTCAATCACAACACTGTGATGTGTATATATTATTGTTCGCTGGATCGTGAAAAAACAGAACTGATTTTTGGTCTGTGTTCAAGGCAAAGTTATTTTTCCTAATTAATTTACTTTTTGTGAATTGCTCAAAAAGTGTTTAATAGAACCAAATATTTTCGTATAAGAAACCTCCTCATATCTTAAGTCTCACTCGGCTTTGGCATCATACTTCTTGCAATCTTCCAATTTCTATTTAACATTGTGTACTATACATTCTCATTATATTTATAAATTAACAACCACATTTAGCATGTAGTTTGATTCACTAGCTTCATTGTAGGATATTTTGTAACTTAAGCCAATGAACTGAATCTCTGCTCGTTTTAAATATTATTTTTACTACTGTTGAAGTTAATTTATTGCATAAACCCACTCATGCCGTATTTGTGTGTAATAGTCGTGTTATAGCTAGTATCTGTAAGGAATGTATAAGTATTGCCTATTTCTATACTCTTATGTTCAGTAAACTGAATTGGGTTAAATGTTACACTAATTAATTTAGTTAATAAATTCATGCTAATTGATTAATGCAGACTAGTTTTTCCTTTTTGACCTCTAAATTCGATTGTGTTGTGTGAAATGATGTTTGTTGTCGTTTTAGTTTTGCCTCCAGTGGTGATCTGACGAACACCAGTATCATAGTATACGATTTGGCATAATCAAACTCAGTCGATACAGTAATAGCTCATGGTACGTGTAGAGGCATTAATAATTCACGTTAACTAGTACACATGCACTCAATATTACCTCATCGACGACGCTTCATAGTTTAATGCTCACAACAATGTAGTTTTGTTGAACTTGTAGTGATTTACATTAGGAAAATTATGCTATCAAGTTATATATGAATCAAGCCTCGACCTTATTTTTCAACAAATGTCAGGCCAAAAGATCTTACATCTCTCTAACGTAACGCATAAGCAGAGATGTCATTAATATGTTTATCTCCTTGACTTGTCTACCGCGAGGTAGTCGAGTATCGATTAGTGTTAGGTTTGTGCTAGGTATACAGATGCTAGGTGTATGTGTATGTTGTGCAGATCACCCCTCCGCGGCGGCCCTGCCCCTGCACAACTCCCAGGCCACCCTGGACATCCACGTCCCCGCCCCGCCCCCCTACCCTGCCCCCGCCCGCCCCCGCACCTGCGACAAGGCCCGCTCCAGCTATCTCATACAACCACACAATAAAAAACCCAAAAAGCGAAGGCATTAAGTGTTATAAAGCCGAATGTTGTAAATAGTTATGCAATAAATAAGTGCTACACGATTCAGTTTTGTTTTCTATCTTATCATTATGAGCAGAGGTTTATGTTTGTATGTACAAATGCCCCGCATGTGATTTTGGTGGCATATTGTTGCACAAGTATGCTAGAAGATGCGACGAAGGCTTCGGTAAGTACCACCAACTTACTTGTAGTGTTTGAGTTCTAGATGCTTGTTTTATCGCTTCTTTAAATGTTATGCTTACCAATTATATTTTTAAGATAGATGTTAGGCCAACCAGAAAATGTCAAGTCGTGAAATTCGACACACATGATAACATCAACAACACGTCTGTTTTTATTATATTAAAGCAGAAATCAGCTTCAAATCTAAGAAATAATTTTTACTGCCCTTGTTGATGTAGAAGAGTATCGTGACGTTTAAGTAGAGTCTAATTTAGATGAGCAATACATAAATATTGGAATCCAACTTATCGAATGGCTTGGTGCTAAGCAGTGTTGAGTGACTTATTTAATGTGATGTGCATGCTCTCCAATTCATGATTAAATCCTTGACATAAAGGCAGAGACAGTTTATGTTCCATATAGTATATATGTTTTTAATAAATACGGCTTTAGCATCTTTCTCCTCGCGTCATATTCCTCATTACTGAGGGTCGTAACTACTGAAAATTTTACTCGTTGGGGAAGTTTTTTCGGGCAAGTTGGCTATAGCAAACCTGGATTAATGTGTCGACGTGTGCTATGTATTAGTCCATGTTTGTGATGTGTGTGTATGTCGCGCAGAGCACAGCGGCGCGGCAGGCGGCGCGCGGTGCGACGACTCCGCGTCGGCGCTGGGGTCGCGGCGCTCGCTGGCCGACACCAGCGTCACCAGCACGGCCGACCTGAGCGTGTTTTCGAGCGGCCGCTCGCACGCGCCCGACAACTCGCTCGACGACCACAGCAACGTCTCCGACGACGGCACTGGGTCAGATGGGTGAGATATGTTTGGTAGAGGCGGCGGCCTGGCGTTTGGTACACACACTGTTCTCCATAAACAAATGAATACATATATTATTATGTTTCATCGTCCATCACTGTACTAAAGTTCCCGTAAGATAAGATTAAATTTAGGTATTACTGGCTACCACTTACCTATACACGGGAAATCCTAAAGGAAATCCCTTAGGTGGCTTAGGTTAACACGTTCCCTTTTGTAAAGAAAGGGATAGTCGGTATTATACCTTGATATCATCATCATTATCTTACACGTTCAGTTTTTTCCCCACGGCGTCTCTCTTGTCATGCTAACCGTCTCGGCTTTGTGCCATTTATATATTTACTTGCATATTTTATACCATTGAAATATAACTTTTTACAAATTTTGCATCGACAATTATTCCATTTTTTCATTTCTACCTGAATGGCCTGCCAACTGTACTTTTTTGTACGAATTTTTAACGCAGTATTGTTTGCAATACTGCTGAGTTTCCTTGTGGTAAGCTCTTATGTCAAAGATTTTCGTTGAAATTATCTTTCAAAGTAGACCACAAGAAGAAAAGATAATTTCAGTATTCTATAACTTTCCGTATTTTGCGGACAGTTTATATGTTTGTTAGTTTCTGTAAAGTCACCGTACTATTATTTCCGAGAACAGTGTAACAATTAGCTTACTAATATTTTTATCTTAACACAATCTCAAACTTTTTGCGCAATGTACTATATTTTTAAATAATTAAGTACCAAACGGCAAGTCTGAGAATGTCCGCGCTAGGCATGCTGCAGCAGCTAAATGAAATCAGGAAAAGCTAGATCAGAAATAATAAATGTAGACCAAATCTGTACTAAATGAATGCTACTTTTGTGGTATGTCCTTATCTACATCAATTATTTGTTGGATACTAGTAGATGTCTGCGGCTTTGACGGCGTTGTATCGAGACCAAGCGGTAGTTTATGTCACAGGAATTATTCCTATTTTCGTCGCAACGAAACGATGGATTTTCGTGATCTTTGGTATGGAGGCAGTTTAAAGTCCTGTATTTTTTCCGAATTGGTCTAACAACATTCTAATCGCAGGCATCTAGTAGTAGAGTTTGTAAATAGTTTTTGCTATGCTTTCTGCTTTTACCTTACATTTGGCTCCTTTTAAAGTATAATACAATATTTGTATTTTAAATTTACTTTTAATTTTTTAATTATTGTCAGAAAATATGTTAATAAATACAAAATGTTAATGTTTTTGAGGTATGCTACAGCTAAATCGAGCACACAGTAGGAGTTGCATTTAATTCTGTGCATTGCTTGTTTAAAATAAAATAAATTGTTGACATGTGAAATGAATTAGACATTTGTATGATTCCAGTTCGGGCATATGCGGTGTGAGCATCCAGCGCGCGCCATCGACCGCGCAGTCGACGCCGCGCGCCACGCCGCACCCTCCCTCGGCGTCGCCGCTCTCTGACGACGTGGTCCGCATCCACGTGACGTACAACCCGCTGGCCGCCAGCCCGTCGCACCTCCACCCCCTGCCCGCCGCCAAGTACCGCTACTCGGACGACCACCACAAACCCTCCAGCCTCGGCCTCGGCTTCTACACCACCAACGGCACCAACATGCCCGCTGACAACCGGATCCGAATCCAGGTCCCCTCCGAAGAGCTCCTCACGCCGGTCGTTGACTCCGGCCGAATCATACCAGGACGCTACTATGAATCTCACTCGGATATGTACGATCTTAAATAATGCAACGCCCCTTCTGATATTGTACGAGTTGAGAGAATTTACACTCGAAACGGAACACCAATCAAAGACGCTTAAACAGGCATATTTTTAACAACGACGACGTGATTCGGCAATCATTCGATTAGAAGTTGTAAGGAGTTCTATGAAAATCGAGTGAAAATTATTTGATTTTGTGAAATATTTTACATCTAAGATCTTAAGTGTATGTGTGTAAACGAAAGCAATTTTACCAAACAGTTAGTGAAATTCAGATTGCTCAAGGTCCGCCGAAAGGAACTTTTATTAAATAGATAAATAGCTATGGTTGGACTTCGTAGGATGGATATAAGTAAAACATTGAAATGTGTATGCAGTAATACGACCAACTATCCGAAAATTTAACCACATATAGGATCAAATCATATATATTTCTCTGTTTTTAATAAAACTATACTATGTGAATGAAGTTATGCCGAAACGCACTAAACAATACCCAAAGCAATATGTAATGTTCAATTATAATATAAAATAGTTATCTGTTTAAAAAAAACAAAAAGATGCCTCATTTAAATAATCAGCAGAAAGTATTGTATAAATGTTGTCTATAGGTATTTCTTTTACATTGAAAACAAAAAAAATATAAGCATTTAATATTTGGGTTCAGGTTAAAGTTGTGTTTATTATACGATCGTTTTGAAGATACCGATCACTACTCAGATAACTTGTGCTAAAGAGCTCATTCAAAAATCCTAAGAAAAGGAAACTGTTTTGACATAACATCGTTTGCTCTATTTCTCATAGTATATTTTTTGTGATCGTGTTTTCATTTACGTAGTTGTACAGCGTTCGTGGAACTGTATGTAATCTGTAGCATTAATCGTCTCGACTCATTGATTTGTCCAACTGATTACATGTGTTTCAAGTATAAAGCTGTAGTATATCTTGTATAGACGCATTGTAACTAAAGTAATGTTAGACCGTACTTATGTGTAAATTAATTATAAATCAATCAAACTCGTATCTAAGTTTCGAAATTTCAGTGAGATATGCAATAAAGTCAGTTAAACTGCCTGTTTTATGAATCTTAAGAGATATACACTGTTAAGTGTACGATAGTGTACATATATAATTATTATTATTATATTGAATAGGAACATAGATACTGTAAAAATTATATGCATTTGTAAAATTAAGAACGAAAAGAAGATATTCTATTGTAATGCCTACAGGCTTTTATTGGTGTTTTTGTGTATTTTTGTCATTTACACATCATTCTGACAGTGAAGTTGGTTTTAAATAGTAGATACATATTTGTCACATAGTTATTTGTATTGTACATTTTATTTTATAACAATCCATACACAAAGACTAGCACCGAGTAAATAAGGCATTATTTTAATGATTATTAATATATTCACGTGTATGTGAAAAGTTAGTTTTAAAACAAATAAAATGACATTTATTAAATTGAAATCATTTTTATCGTCTCAGTATAAGTAATTGTCGTAAACAACACTAGAACTAAAGAAATTACGAAGAAGATAAAATACAACACGTTTCTCTTTGCCTTGGTTGAAACAAAACGCACTAGTGATATTTTCAGCGAACTTGTTTATTGTAATAGTGTACTTAACGTATGTACCAATTAGACATTTCGAATTAATAAAATAATAATTAAAATAAAATAATAATAAACGATTAGTTATTCGTGATTATCTTAATTGACGATGCTGTCTTTGACATTTCATGAATAGGTATTGTTTTATAAAATGTTTTTGTCCTAGCCTACAAGCTATTGCGCTAAAGTTGTACTTAAATATTTACTGTGCATTGGTAACCATTATATTTTGCAGGAGAAATCAATATGTTCATTAAAATAAGATGTATCATATGAGAACGTAGGTCCATTTTGTTATACGTTGGATTTCAAGACAGAATAGAAAAGTAATTTTAGTCGCAAAATTGTTTATCAAATGTTTTTAGGTAAAAATACACCAATGATACTTAAAACGTGCCTAAATTTTGTATATTATTGAATTGATATTTAGTAAATATATTTTCTTTACTCAGTTTCTTTTGGAGAAAAGAACTTTGCGATATATTTATGGGAATAATTTTAATTTAATCTCATTCGAGGTTATTAAGAATTGAAAGATTGGCTGAAAGTGGGTGATTGTACTTTGCCAATGAATTTGTGAAAAAACAGCAATTGAGTCGGCTGGAGTACCTTTATTATAGTCGAAATTAATAGCCCTGTATGTTTAATTATTTTAGTCGTAGGAGGTAATTTAAATGTTCTAGAAAAGCACCGCTAGTTATAGCATGAAGCACTATGTTTATAAGTTTGGATTAGTAATTTTAAACGTCCACAATAAGGTACCACAAAAAATCTGTGCCATTTTAACTAAGGAAACATTCTGTAAGACTCCGTATAAGTACTCAACGTTTCGTGGATTTGTTCAATTTGTTTTTAAGCTCTATGAATCTTTTAAGAATCTTAAAATGATCACCGTTGTGGTGGTTCGGATGTATTAGGTTTGCTAGAAATTAACGTCTCCGGATATGTACCTACTCTAGGCGAACACAACTCAATAGGCCCTTGTAGGCAGACTTCTCCAAATATCTTGTGTGAGCGATGATTTATAATAAAATTAACTATTTATATATTCTCTTTGCTAACTTGTTTTAGCTGGTCACAGTTAGTGCATTTGGGGCGATATCATTCGTATCCGATTTGTTTCGGATTTCAGTGTTAAAGTTTAGTAATTTTTAACTTTCTCCCGGAAAGCAGTCTTGCTAACCGACTGTTTGAAAGTAGAATTGGACTTGTCTGTAGATTTGACTGAAAGTACTGTTAGTCCTTAGTGTCAATTGAGTTTTTTCGTTTCGCCAAGAGTTAAACGATATGCATTTACGCTCTATTTATTTTCTTCATGTTTGTACTCGCAGTAATCGTCGCGTCGTTGGTGAATATCTTTCTATTTTATTTTTTTATTTATTCTATTTCCTGATGCATTATGTTGATGTTATAAAAGTCGTAGTTTTCCGTCCATTGAGTTTCTTCTAATGATATACTTAGATATAAAATATTCTCATTCTGTCTTTTAAATAGAGTTAATGGGGCTCGTAACTAAAAATCCATTTAATTATTTGTATTGATATAATATTCATACGCCAGCGCTAATATTGCATTGTCAATAATATAATCTAAAATAAATTATACACGTACATAAAAAGTTTCAGTTCATTTTGTAGAAAAACTATTTTTTGTAACTTTGACGTAGAGGTAAATTTAGTAATATGCAGCATTCAAGGTACAAATATATGCTGTCTATTTATTATATACATAGTAATACTTTATCTGTGTTGGTAAATTATGTTTTAGTTTAGTGCTGAATGTAATTACGTGCCCTCATAATATACAGTTTCTTAATATTCGTATATATCAACGTAATGTTAAACAGCAAATATCATCAGTTTGTTAATAAAAGGTATGAATAATTAAGTCTGTTAAAAAGTGTGAAAATTACAAAACACATGGAATTGTATTAGTACTGACAAAATACAAAGGTTGATAACTGAGCTGCTAATGAACAATTATATGCAATACAAAGCATATATATATATTATATTATAAAATAACTCTTGTGTTCAATAGACCCCTACTCGTATATGGACTTATAAGTGAGAACACTCAATACTTTTAAGATATTTGGACATTCGGGACTTCATTCTGCGTATCGCACTAGATAGCGTTTAATTTAATGTTGTCAGACCATTTGAATGTTGCAGACAAATTTGAATGAAGGAATGTTTTTAAGTCAATCGATGGATTTGACAATCTAAAAAATTGGATGTTATAAAATGATTCCATTACAGTACAGTATGTCTGTCGGTTTGTTGTCTGATGTCCCGATGTCCAGTATGATAGATGTATTGGCGGGAACGTATTCTTCCAAATTTCTCGATAGAATCTCAGTGAGACTAGTGCCTGCACGATTGCTTATAATTTCTTTATAACTGTAAAACTAGATTAAAGTGTTTATTCCGTGCTATCGTATAAGCAATACGTGGTGTGTGTTTGAGAGATGAAGGATATTTTGGCAGATTATTTATTATACAATCGGGACTATGAAATTGCCTGCTAAAACAGCCTTGTTTGTGTACAATTGTATATTTAGTTTTTTATATGTTTGCTTAAGAAGTTTCTCGTTTCTAAGTGAGATTTATTCCGAGTTAAAATTAGGAATCATTCACAGATATCACCACGTAGGTGTCGGCTCTTGGAGCACTGACTACGCCAGGTTATCTTAGTACTTATATTGCATTTTAAGTGTCATTGGCGTTCTTGACCGATTTACTATAAATCAGCATATTTAATTATAATACCTTTCTAGTGACTAAAATGCTAAAATCATCATTTGTTGCAGCTTTAGTCTAGATCCTTAATTAACGCGTGTTAGCTCAATTGCTAAAATTAAGCCGATAAGAAAGTTCCATATTTTTGGTTTCAAAGGTTCTGGGAAGTACCAAACAAGTCAGGACTATTGAAATAAAAACTCACATTGAACAGGAACATTGGGTCTCGAGTTAGTAGAAAACTTATACGAGTAAAGACCGTCGTGACGGTTTTTGGCTCTTCGGCCTAATTCAGATATCCTTTAGTGTACTGTATTATTTTTTCTATTTTATTTGTAAAACATTATGTCATTCTTTTTTATATGTCTAATCTGTAAATGTATTATAATTATGAATGGATATTTTTATACTTCGCCATATTTTTTACATGTACGAGTAGATTTATATTTGTAACTATTTTAAAGGTGTGACCATATAGTGGAATTTTATGTATTAGAATCTATTTAAATTTCTCAATTGAAGTCTCCCAAGAATTGAAGCTCGTTATTTCGGAGACCTAAATCAAAATCCAACGTTTTCAAGCTCGGAAAAAAGTAATGTAGCAAAAATGTTTGTATTCTAGCGAATACAATTAAAAAATTAAATGAAAATGAATGAAAAATTCAATTGTTCAAAGAACCTCTTTAGTAAAAATGCTATGAAGTATTCCTATGGGTACTGATTTGGTATCAGTAAGATGTATCCACTTGCATTTTCTTATAATATAGGTAGTAATTGGCCCAGTAGAGATAAATGAATCTCGGTGTTGATGAATGTGTGTAGTTCTTTTGTTATAATTAGGTGATGCATACTTGTGTACAATTTATGATATTTTTGTATATAAAAGACTCGTTGGGCACTCTAGGCTAGTGTTAAATGCATGTGTTTTTTTTATAATTTTAAGTTGCAGTGACATTTGTGGAGTTCATAAATCAATTTTCTGTAAAACATAGATATGACTATGGGGGATTAGTTGTTAAGTTCAGTCAATTTAATTATTTTACTGATGATTATATTTTGTATTTCTATTGTAAGATTATTTTACGTAATTAATTAATATTGCAACATGTACAATACAATGATATGCCTATTAGTACCTATATGGAGCGATACGAATGCGACCAACATCATGTTCCAATGTGTACTTATATAAAGTTGAACACATAATGTCTCGTAATTATTATCGCTCTGTATATATACTTTTAAGTTAAATTACGATCAGAATATTGGAGAAGAGAGTTACCTGGCAACCCGGGAACACTCTTGTCCAATAATTCAAGTGTTTCTTAGTTTAACTTGTTATTTATTATGTATAAGTCCATATATACATGTTAGCGTGTAGTTAGCGCAGACGTCCCTGCCGTTTCAAAAATACCAAGAATAGATACCTACTGATTGAAATACATTAATAAATTATTATCTATCTTGATTTCTGCTTTTCATTTTCATTCTACCTTTTTAGGAATCAAGTCTAAGCTATTCTTTTTTAATAATTTACCTAAAATAGAGATTTTGGTGCCTGTAAGTATGCATAAGTAAGTCGTTAGATACACGATGGCATGAAGTGTGGAAAATAAAGGGGGCGCCACTTGTAGTACTTTGAAAATTTTTCCTAACGCATCAAATTTTAGTTTATAAAATAGGTAAAAACTTATTGTATTTTAAGTGCAGCAACCTTTTGTAGGAGATTTTTGTCAACATGTAGGGTTTTTTTTATGTATACTAATATTTTTATTTCGTTCACTATATTAAAAGTTTTTCTTACTAATTTTTACATGTAATTATTTTTTATAAATCAGCCTTTTCTTTTAAAGTCCAACCACTTGAGCATTTACGCTAAAAAAGTGCTGACTTAGCTTGAGATACCTAGCGAGGGATATTGATGGAAGGTGAAAATGAAACCAAAGTGTTAGCATAGTTGTACATTTTGTATTTATAGTGTTTAACGATAAAATGATACCTATTTTCATAATTCATCTACTTTATCATACAACTGATATTTGTAAAATAAAGTCCGACGTGCCTAATAAACATTAATTAATACACTATTACATAAATAAATATAATACAGTAGGAACTTCTTTATAAATAGGTATACAAATAATGTATGTGTCATCGAGACTTGGAATTGATTTCGAGGGTTCCGTACATTTTTAATTTATAGGTAATATATTGCAGCTCATGCAATGGCAACATTGTAATTAAAAATGTATATGTTTTGACCGAACACACGTAATAAATCCGTAGTAGAGAGGCTTAATCTAAATATATAAAACTCAAAGATGACTAACCGACATAGTGATCTATCAACGCACAGCCCAAACCACTGAACTTTTGGATATGCCTCTTTTAAAGGGGTGCACCGCTAGCACCTACTAGTTAGAGCGTAAAGTATCTGCTCAATAATTTCGTGCTAAAAAGCAAGTTTGTTTGGACGGAACCCGCGTCACTCAATTCCATTTCTCACTTGGTCCATTGAATTTAGAAAGGCATTGTAATAAGTAAATAAAACGGTAAAACTGTTGATAAAACGATTTCTTACGTGTTTACTTTTTAAAAACTTTGACTATTTTTTTTCGCTTAAGAGGCCCCCAATGATATTTTTTTAAATGTATCACAATTTGTTTTCACATCGGTACACATTAGGCTTTCATGCCTTTCACACACACCTGAATTTAAATGTATAAGTATATTATATACGTATAAAATATATTTATACCAAATATTTTGTAAAATGTAAGTAAAATCACATCTCATTTTAAATGCAACGTTATTTGGGGCTTGTTTAATTTATCTGTACCTATATCTACGTCTTGCTTAGGTACACAATAAGCCCGCAGCTTAATGTCATAATATAAAATGTAAAAATACAGTATACAATAAGTGATATACGAGAATCCTATAAGTATTTCATTTATATACTTGCAAGCAAATTTTACTAGTGGCAATTATTATGATTATTGCCCGACGCGTTTGACGTTCCTAAATATAGTTTCACTCACATAGTTATGGTACCTACTTCCAGGTAATTATAGAGGAGTGACAGAATTGGCCCTTCCAATGAGTGCCTCTGACAAAATGTGGTACATTCTGTTGTTAATCTATATTGATCTACAAGAACCCAAAAGTACACTATATTTGGTTGGTATTAATATATACGTAGTTTTTCTTAGATTGACAAAACACACAAATCACTAGTATGTACCTAATAGCACAAAAATGCTGGTAAATTTGTTAACCATACAGAGTGCAGAAAAAACTGAGTTCTCAAATGAGCTTTCTGAAAAGTACACATACCTATTTTCTCACAATATACATACCATTGGAAATAAAAAAAAAACATTCATGGTGCAAGCACTTGATTTTTAAGTACAACAACTATTTCAAACAACCTGTACTTGTATATTTGTCTAAAACAACGAAACATGTATTCTTCTCTTTACAAGTATCACATATTACAGCATACATTCGCATCATGTAAAATTCCACACATCTACCTACGAATTAATAAATTTATACATCTCGTTCTGACGTTATTACCTACATACACAGTAAACATTAATTTCATACAAAAACGTATTTGATCCTGGTCAGGGAATGTCAATTTTTTATGTAAAAATCAATTATAAATAAAGTAGGTATAAGTTCTAATACGTGGGCAACAGGGAATAATCTGCGTATATAAGAGATAGGGCATAGTGTCTCTTAGCCATAGGTTTCGGTTTGCGCATGGCTTGCGAGATTCGATTAACTATTGGACTATCGGTATTTTACTCAGAGTCCTCTTTCTACGTCGCGTCAGTATGTATTCTGAAAGTATGAATACCGATAGCCAATTATATTGATATTATAACTTCTCCATGAATATGCAACAACCGCTGGGACGTCGATTTCGGGAACGATAACATAATATTGTGCTTTCCAAGGAATACTACATATATCACCATTTACGCGTTGCTTTTATTATATCCCTATACCTACTTAAAATGCTTAATTGCACAGTTGATTTCATTTTTTATAAATAAATAAATTATCCAATTAATAAAAAAGTTTTACATACCTAATGTAAAATTAACATATGCTTATTATACATATATTTCATTGCGAGTACGTAAAAGCACATACAAAATAATTACATGCATTACTCTTGAAAAATATTGTTTGGTAGTAGTAGATACAGTTCAATAATAGGCATCTACTATTCTGAACTATTCGGAGTCGATGGCGCAAGATCTTGCGGGAGAAGATGATCCGTGGCGGGGGTCACGACCCTCAGCAGTGAGGAAAACGACGCGAGGAGGAGGACTATTCTGAACACTCGGATAGCGGTCGTCGCGAGAGATCCTTATTTTATTTCAGAGCAAACAATAAGTTTCAAGCCGTTAGATTCCGCAAATTAGGTTTTTAGATACGATATTTCGCCATAAACTCCAAATTTTTAACTAAAATAAGTACAGCCAAATACTTAAACGCTTTTTGAGCCACCCACCTCACGTATTATGTCAATAACGGCGTCTTTGGTGCCAAAAACGAGGGCGAAAATTCCAAAGATGAAGACGAGAATGTTTTTCCAAATTAGGTATTTTCCGGGGCCGAAGCCGATGTCCCAGTAAGTGATGATTTCGATGAAGGCCGGGGCGATGAGGCCGAGGATGGAGAAGCAGAAGGCGCCAATGATGCCCATGAAGGGCGCGATGGTGGGCACAGCGATGGCGATGAGGACGCACACGGTCACGAGCACGGTGCGGATGACGTAGTTAGCGAGGTCGGGCCGCTTGCTGTACCTCTCCTTCAGCGAGTCCCACGCGATCTCAATGCACACGAAGAACTGGAGACCGAACGTGCAGAACACGGCCACCGCGATAGAGATCTTCACCACATGGGCGAGCCTGGAACAGACGTTGTTATCATTACAAAAAAAACGAAACCAATGTGGGTACTATTAGTAGGTCCTTCTCTTTAAGTTGCTTTGTTATAAGTAGTTGAAGGCCGTGACGTGACTTACCGCAGAAAGAAATCATCATGAGAGTTATATAAGGTAGATACATCGTGATGGGCGCCCGTCTTTTCCATGAAAGACACTACAAGGACCCAATAAAACGTATTTCCGAAATGGCAATGTACCTATACAATCCATTTTATTGCGTCATTGAATTTAATAGTTACACAAAAAGAAACCAGGTACAAACCTTTTTTCCAAATGCATTTAGTTGTAAAATATGAACATAGCATTCATTGTTCGTGTTGAATCACATGTTTAACATAAAGGCAAAATGTATATTTTCAAGAGGTTCGAAGACTCAACATCAAAACTCGGCACACTCATACGAACCTACACAATAAAATACTTAAACTTAAAGATACTTACACATTTGTGTTATCCAAATTGAGAGTGATGGAGTCTTCGACAAACTCGCCGTATCGCAGGTAGCCAAGGAACCCTAGGATGATGTAGACGAAGGTGACAGCTGTCATACTGCGACTCAGCACGCCGCATATGCCCAGCATGGCGCGGGGGGTCTTCATGGCGTTCTCGAGCGGCATCACCACACCGATAGCTTCCATGGCGAAGATAGTAAGAGAGAAGAACGAGGGCCATTCCTGTGGCGGCTTGAACAGCATCTTGCCCATTTCATCCGTCTTCAACTCGTTGGTCCCGACGAGGAAATACACCGTGATGCCGAGACCAAGCGCCATGCATATGTTGGCCAACATGGATACCGGCGCCAAGTACTTCAGGTTACGGATCCAGGCCATCAGGATGAGCGGAATTAACAATGCCACGAGGAAAATACGGATTTCGATGTCTTCTTCTTTCATGCCGCGATAATGTGCCACTACCTGGAAATAAAATATATGGGATTGTATAATGATGTATGATTTGTTAATGCTTCTCTTCACATCTTAAGGGATGAAAATCCTTACTTCACATAGAGGTTAAATAGAAATTTAATGAGATAAAGATTCTGAAAGACTAAGTATATTTATTGGGTGAAAGTGTGTTTAACTGCCTTTTGGCAATAGGTAATTCCCTCCTGGCAGGCGTCGTTCGCTGGGCCCGGGGATAGACTGTCCGGCAGTTGCCGTATTTGTAAAAGTATTACCAAACTGTATGTCGCGCGTTATACATTAGGAACATGGTAAAGAGGAATTTATTTTACTTGAGTAGATCTTTTCATGTACAAGACAAGACACCAACAATGGTAAGTAGTAGGTAAGGCAGAATATTTAGAAATTACTATTCCTGTAATACTAAAATTAATTACTAATCATGTAATAATGCTCACCTGTACAATGTTTTTCGCGATGAGGACGGTATACACTGAGCACGTTCCAAAGTATGTAACGAACAAACTTATTTTTATGAAGGCGCTGCGAACAAAATATATCATAATTTATTTTTTATGGCTTCATGGCAATGCATCCACCAAGAAATCAAATGACAAGGGCACCAATATAAATGTTTGTACCACAATAAGTCCCTTTGCAGTGGAACTGTTTTCTAAGAATACTGGATATATCAGTACATGGCCAGGTAAGACTGTTCTAAGAAAACGAACCGAGTAAAGCGTTGTACAAATAAACGTAAGTGAGTGAACTGTGATGACCAGGGGCCTGGTCGTGCAAGGTATATTTAATTAGGTACCTTCTCTGAAAGTATGATATTATTATTATATATTACTTTTTACATCCTGGTTTCTTACTAATAAATATCATCAACTGCTTTACAGTGCACCCGCAACGGTAATAATTCAGCGTGCGGAGATATTTTCATGCTATTAAAACGTTAAGCTGTTGATGGGTGACTAAAAAGTGGTGTAGTCTTTTTAGACATCTTCGTGGGTCAAAAGACATGTTAAAACGTAGGTTCTTCTGGTTGTTGTCATAGTACGGCGGTCAATAAACCATGTCAGAGGTCTTTAGGGCTGGTAAGATAACTCTCCACAACAGAGTTTGCCACTCGAACATACTTGCAGCACAATTACATACATCAATCGGGTTTTCTAGACTTTTTCAAGACGAACGTTAACTGTTATCCTATCCCTGTGTTCTAAAGAGATGTAGGTGTTGTAATGTAAGCCTACCTGAAAGCTGAGCCCCACCCTCTCAGTTTCTCGGGTCCATGGTCTAAAGCCGCCTCTCCAACTTCGGCGAATGTCATTTGAGTTCTTCTCGTTTTCTTGTACAACACGTGTGCGCATTTTATCTGAAAATAAACAACGTTCACATTTTTAGCTGCCACAAAAGGAAGAGGAGGTAATTCAATTCTATGTATAGGATCTTATCTTTTCATTTTTGTAGAATCGATGTATCATATATTTTTTTATTTCATCAGCATTTATAACATAATTTAAAAAAATATGAACTTATCCACTACATAACATACCTACTGGTTTTTACTAAGTTTAATATAAAAACAATTTCGCGGAGCGTGTGTTATTATTTGTAGTAGATACATAATATGTTATATAAATATGTTTGTTTATCTACAAATAAACAAGCTTCAGTTGCATTCAAGATTTCAAGTATTTTAGATAAAACTCGAAATTGTATGCGCTATTTATCTCTATATTCGATGTAATGATGCATATCAACTTTGCTTGTATGCGTTATATTTCGTAGTTGTTTTTCTAAAATGTACAAGAGCTAAATAGAATGTATGTAAACAACACTATGACCAAATAATCATTTGTATATTTTTACGCCAGCTTGTTTGGTCACACACTAACATGTAAAACTAATGTAAAGTAGGCATTTTAAACTTATTTTGACGTTTGTGTTCGCTAATTTGTGAAAAGGATATTTAGCCAGCCGATTGTGAGATAACAAAACCACATTGTCACGACATAATTTCATATGTAATTTCGCTTGTAAGCTCAAGGTCTATTATGTAGGTACTTACAAGGACATAGGCACAGTGAGTGCAGACGATAGCTACTAGAATGGTGAAGAGGATTCCGTTGACCAGACCAGCGGCTTTGAACGCTTTGGGCATGGCCAAGATACCGGTACCGAGAGACGCCTTCAGGAGATGGGTCTGTGTGTCGTTGTTTCTGTAACAATAGTCACTTATTGCTTTACACGTTCGTATATATTACCTTCTTGGTAGATTCGTTACACACTAGGCTAGCAATGCTTTAATAAATTATAGGTACATTGTAGCGTATTTAAATAAAATATATTTATAATAATTTAAACAACTGAATTTGCAATCGCGGCGCATGTTTCTCCTAAGTAAGCGTGACACAGTCTACAGGCGGGCTGTAGTCTAAAGCAAATCTATCCTATGTACATATAAAAAAATGTACCCAAAACATAGATGAATATTGTAAGTATAATTTATCGACGCAAGCTTTAGGGCCAATAAAGGCTTAATTATGTACAATTAGTGTACATATTATAACTGATACATAACAAAAATTCACTGAAATCGGAAAAACTGTGATATATATTTATGCATTCGCGATAGCAGTGTCCAAGGACACATGAATAAAAACACACGATAAAAAGCATACGTTATTCAGGAAAATTGAAAATCAATTCGCAAAGGCAACGTTCACGTAAGTAATATATTATTAATTCTACATGCGACTTTCCTATGAGATAATATTGGTAATCAGTTGACATCAGAGCTTTGTCATATGGTAAAGAAATTATCATAAAATGCGTCCAGTTTTTTCAAGCTGCTTTTGTTTTTATTTGTAAAGAAAATGTTATTCTTTATTAAGATATTACGATGACATATTACCCATGTTTTCATAATCATAGCGTACGGGAAACTAAACCTAAGAACTTTAAATACCAAAGAATTATCTTCAATAGAAACAGGTGCAAATATTTCATATATTAAATTGATAAAAAACGAGCCACTTACGAAGTAGGTTTATCCAGCTTCCTCTCTGCAAACGGATCGAATTCTGCAGATTCTGCATCCTTGGTCATGTTAAATCTGAAAATATTTATATTAATAAATAAATTAAAAAATATTTTAATTCCTCAACCCATATAACATATACCTATATCAATTACTCGAATATAAGTATAAAAAATATATTAATCAAGATCAATTTTCATACAAATCAGTCAGGTCGTTTGGGCGTAAAGACGAAACTTACACACGAACAAATTTACTCCTTTATAATATTAGTGGACATATGTTTCGGGCTATTTACTCGTAACTACACAAATAAGCATTTGTATATATTAAATACTAGACTCATATAGACTATTCATCTTTTTACTAAATCTGAAAGTAACTGCTCATAATTAGTTGTACCCATCAAATCATCTTATTACTGTTTATAGTCATTAGTTGTAATATAAGTTTACTGTTTGTTTATATTATTAAGATCATAACAAGCTGTTGATAACGGCTTTCTTGTAGCAGTTTACCAAATGATTATACTAACAATAACTACACTTATATAATTACACAGGATAATGAGCTGGGTAAATAAATATTTTATTAGGTATTCTTATTTAATGTATATGTATTAAAACAAAGGGAAAAACAAAAAGTTCTCAGATGCGTAGGTAATTGAGTACGGTACATCATTCATATTGAAGAGACATTCAATAGCTACATCAGGCAACTAAAATACAACTATATCTACATAATGGACGATTGTTACTTGCAGCACCAATTGTGATAAAATTTGGTACGGAGATAAATTAGACCCTCAAATAACACAGGCTACGTTTTCTCGGATCAAAGTGAATAACACTGCAGGATGCCACTAGTATGCCTGTGTATATTTAAAAGCGTTGTACAAAACATCATCATCATTAGCCTTATTACATTTAAGTAGCGTCCATACTATTTTTACAACTACTCTTGATGCTAAATCACCCAATGCGAGAGCCACATATGCGGTCAAAATAATAAATATTATTTGTCTCACTCACTTGCTAACAATTTTCTCCTTGCCCCGCTCCTCTGGAGAAAGAAACGTTTCCATTTCTTGAGGCGCGTGCGCCGACCCATTTGTTTCCTGAAATAAAAGTTATTTTATAAATTAAGATTCAGGTTGAGCATTCCAATAAAAAGGCAGCCCGTATGAGAGAGGCTAACTTTTTCAGAGTTTTTAAACCTCCCTAAGGATCTCTGACATGGATTAACGACTTCCGTATTATGACATAGCTTTCATTTTAGGTGCTAAGACAGACTGCTATTATGTTTAGCAATAAACGTAGCCCGAAAAATACGTAGCTAGTTTATTTCTGTGATTTATTGTTGCGCATTGAGACGCACACGTTCTCTAAATTATGTACCTACATATATCACCTATATCTATGGGTATACTGTTACAGCGTCAGAGTAAGAACGGACTACACACACTACCTTACTGGAAAGTAAGTATCGTAAACTTACAACATTTTGCCCGTGTCTTAAAAATATATATAACTAAGGAATGTTACTACTCTATCGACGACTTTTTAAATAATGCATCTATTTAATGAGATATGAATCGGGCCGCTTCTCACTTAAACATTTAGTTCAATGTTCAGTGTTCACTTTCCACATCTTGATTGTGTAACTGTGTACTTTATAATTTGCCAAACTATGACTATGAAAGTATATACTTTTACCATCATCATCATATTTGTGGCAAACAAAACTCATCGTTACGAGAATCATCGTGTACCATCTTTTTATTGGAATACAGTGCGTGGGCAACATTTTCTGCTATCCCAAGCTGATATTGATTTTTGCACAATTTGTGCAATAAATGATAATGGTCGAAACTAGTTTTGACTAAGCGTAAAGTATAGTATGATGATGATGATGCATTCCAAGCCGATTTCGGCTACGGCGAACGTATTTCCTACGGGTAAGTTACTGATGCGTCCTTACATGACTAATATACCCTATTTAGCGGTGAATGTTCTAGAACAGTTGCTAACAGTTCCAAAGTATAGTATCGTAATAATGTACTCGTATAATATACATACGTCTTCACGCCCAAACGATATATATATATATATAACATACACACGAACCAATTTACTCCTTTAGGTATAATATTAGTTTAGTGGACATATGTTTTCGGGGTATGGATGTATTTACTAACTTAACTATTTACTCGTAACTACACAAATAAGCTTTTGTATATATTAAATACTAGACTCATCCAGACTTTTCATCTTTTTTATAAAATCTGAAAGTAACTGCGCATAATTAGTTGTACCCATCGAATCATGTTATTACTGTTAATATTATTAAGATCATAACAAGCTGTTGATAGCGGCTTCCTTGTAGCATTATACCAAATGATTATACTAACAATAACTACACTTATTTAATTACACAGGATAATGAGCTGGGTAAATAAATGTTTTATTAGGTATTATTATTTAATGTATATGTATTAAAACAAAGGGAAAAACAAAAAGTTCTCAGCAGAAGTAGTATGTTAAGTTTTTCTTCCCTTCTTTTTATATTTTATTATTGTAAATAAAGTTCAGTAAAAGTTCTCAGATGCGTAATTATTACTATATATTATAAACAATATAATAATAATAGTTGTATTTTAGTTGCCTGATGTAGCTATTGTATGTCTCTCTCACATTGAAGAGACATACAATAGCTACATCAGGCAACTAAAATACAACTATTATTATTATATTGTTTATAATATATAGTAATAATATCGTAATATATGTATATCATAGTGAACAGTATTTCTTTTTTGTCAAAAATAAATTAGTTCTATATTTAAATGGAGTGAGGTTGATTGTCATTCATCTATAATTTATATCATATGATATATATGAATTCTCTAGATAATGAAATCCAATGATAATTTGATATAACTATTACATTATTATCTGTTTGTTACTTATCAGGGATTTAATTTTGAAGAGAAAGTATTTTCTGTTGCTTGTTGTTTTATACATTTTTATTTGTCTATTTATTTACATAATTAACTATCTCATCTATACAGCTACAATGATTGTAAAAATTAATTAGTAATCACAAATTTATGCTTAAAATGATATCAATGTTTGACGAGCATGATTCCAGCCAACAAGAGTATAATAAGAGTTTGGTGTAATTCTTTATGTTAATAAATTGGCCAAACAAAAAAAAAAGGTAATAAATGTTAATAAATGATATCTATTATCGTAACATGAAAATAATAATAATAAATAAATATTTCAGGACATATCACACAGCGCCATCTAGCCCCATACTAAGCTTCCGCTTGTATCATGGGTACTAGATAGCGGATATAATACTTATATACTTTTCTTTTGTAAATACTTACCTATTAGACAAACAAACGACCAAATGATGATGATGTTATTGTTTGGGCAAAAAAGAGGACGCTCATGCAGTGTTGATAATATAATATATGATTTGTAGTGGTTTATTTTATGGAACTTATAAAAACAAATTCTAAGCATATATCTAAATAGCGGTTATGAAGATGTCTTGCTCCAGCGACAAGCCATAGAAATATGGCCGATAACAAACATACTATTTTTTAATATACATAATTATGGTTCCAAGTCCCTGTTTCATGCAAAGCATTACCTAATTCTTCAGGCAGAGTAACACGGTGAGTTCAGAAACTAAATAAATATATGTATATCCAGTACCAACTATGATACATATCCATAACATAATAGTATAGGAGTTAGCAACGTTTTCGAGAAAGAATTTCAGGTCAGTTGAACAAATTAATTTTAGGTTTATGTATACGCATGTAACGTAATATTAAAATTACAGACATACTAAAATGATTTGATATTTTAATAAAAAAAAAACGCGTATGGTAGGGTCAAGTGTTATACCTGTGGACAGTTCCCAGAATTGAAAGATATTTATTTTTTATTTTGAATATTTCTCATTTATTCTTGTAATAAAACTTGTAGCTACTTTAATGGATAATTCAGCCTTCAAAATGGCAGTACACATACTTTATAAATATAATAATGAAAGAGATAATCACAGTTTTAAAAAAAACTACATTTTGTCCACAGGTACAATAAACGTTTGTACTTGTGGACAGCTGTGTTGTACCTATGAACTATGCTGTACCTGGGGACAGAAGCTTTTAATCATTATTTACTTAACCCAAACATAATTATATTATCAATTAAAATGTTTATACTAAACTTACACATATGGCACAGAAATAAAATAACAATTTAACACAGGAACGTAACGTAGGAACAGTAACAGCTTTCTTTGGAAATTGAAACTTACAAATATCTATCTATAACTTATTTATAGACCTGTCTACATTCATGAAATAAAGTTTGGACATCAATCTCATCATTATTTTGGCTGTCATCGTCGCTATCATTGGTAACTACGTAGCAGGCAACACAAACAAACTGATCACTCTCATCATCAGAGTCAAAATCAAACAGATTCTTGTGTGATGTAGGAACACACTTATTGTGATAACTTTGATGGCAGAAAGTACATTTCAGCATTTGCTTCCTATTTTGTGAATATTTTTTACATTTAGAGCACATAATAAGAGTGAGATTCTGATCTTGAAGTATTCTAATGCTTGATGGTCCAGGTTGCGAATCTTGAACAGGTGAAATGACCTGAGGCTTCATTTTTTTACCTTTCTTTAAAAATTTTTCTAAAAAATAAAAATTTTTCTTTTTTTTTTAAAGGCTATCATCGTAGTGTTTACTCCTCTTTCACCAGAAGTAAGTTGCCCTAAATGGCGTATCTGTTTAGGGGCTAATACTTTTCTGGGCTTGTGCACCGTTGATATTCCGGTTTCATCCATGTTGTATATTGACTCAGGCGGAAAACTGAACTTTTTATAAACATCTTCGAGGTTATTGAAAAACGCGGTAATATTTGCTCGATTGAAACTAGTGGCTCTAGCTAGACTTGTTCCTTCAGGTTTTCGAAGTGACAATTGTGGAAACCTTGCTCGAAAATACCTAAGCCAACCAATTCCAGCCATTTCATGCGTTTTCCAGCTGTCAGGGATATTTGATTTTTCTTTACCTACAGCAAATTGATAAGCTAGTTCACGCACTTGTTTTGTTTGCAAGCCCATGCACAAGTGAGCTGCTTTTTCCAAATATTCTGTCAACTGCAGTTCCTCTTGCTCATTAAACACTTTCTTTACGTCACATTTCAGTAGTTCAATTTTTTTTACGTCTAAATTTGTATCTTCATTCATTTGCAAATACTTAAAAATAGTTGATTTGGGTATTTTAAATTTTTCAGCTATTTTTCTTATTGATCCTTTCTGATTTTGGACCTCTTTTACTGCTTCGGTGAGGGTTTCGGGACATATAGGTTCCCTTTTCTTGCCGGTTTTACTTCGAGGCACTAAAACAAACATTTAAAACCTATTTTAGTATAAGCACCTAAGTATTTTAGTACGAACAATACAATGTCCATAGGTACAACTTTACAGTCGAACCTGTGGACAGTCCATAGGTACAAATACCATGTTGTCCACAGGTACAAATTTAGTCAAAATTAAAACAAACACAATTTGCCATGCAGGACATAACGCGTTAATTATTAAAACCATCTCACTAGCACTAAAAAACATTAAACAAAGCGATTTAGTTATCAGTTTACGCTAAAATTATGTAGTTTTACCAAAAATTAGCTCAAAATCCATTAAATAAACTTACTTTTTGAGTGCAAAATCTTCCGACGCCCATAGCACACGACCCAAAGAGTGAAATTAAAATGGTGGCTGGCCAGTGTTGCCAACATGTAAAAATGTCTAAGGACGCGTTCCAATTTATTTTATTAATCGATTTTTTTACTCGAATCTGCGAGTGTCCATAGGTACATCCGTCCAAAGGTACAACACTTGACCCTATATCATTAGCAATGATAAAAGTGTTTGGCAATAAGAAATTTGTGTTTGGTAAGCCTATCTTAAGACAAGAAATTGATAATTTAGCTTCTTGAAATACTTTCAAAACCTTGGATTATTACCTTACAGGTAGGCTGCGCACTAATAAACGCAACAGCTACCGCCAGCCAGACAGCCCAGGCTCTTCCCGAAAGAGGAAGGAGGAAAACATATCAAAAATTCAACTGACCTGAAATTCTTGTTTTCCCGACGTTGCTAGCTCCCGGACTATAATGCCAAGTTAATTCTATGGCAATTAGTCCAGAACAAAAATAAATTAAAAACAGTAAATAATTATGAAATGAAGTGCTCGACAATCTAAATAAAGTACAATATATGTATTACTTACGATGACCATCTTGATGTGTTGCCCGTTATCAGCTAATGTGTCCCTCAGCTGTTAATTGTTATCTATGAACAAAGAAAAACAAGTGTAAAGTACACAATTTCTTAAGTAGTAGGTACTAATAAAACAGAACGCCTGTCCTGCGATCTGACTAGTACTGGTTCGAATACGGCCATACGCCGGTAGCTTATTAACAGACTTCGTAAAAAGAATGAGGTTCTCCAATCCAGGTGAACGCTTTTTTTCAATATAATCGAAAAATAGGCCATCGGTTTTATGTCCATGGAAGATAAATGTCCTTTTTGTATTGCATTATTTCATGCTCCATGATATTAATTACCTATATAGATATTTTACAATACATTTGTAGACAAATATACAATTTAAAATAGTTTACTTGTACATCGTATACATTACATAGCTAGGAAGCCTGAATAAATCTTAATCAAATGTTATCCAATTCTAGTTTTTTAAAAATCAGTTTGAATAGACCAATAAATTTCGACAAACTAATTTTAAAATAGACATCATGACTTCATGACAAAGCTTTTTGGTATTTCACAAGATTACGCCAACATACAAAAGTTTTATTTGCAAGTCATCTTTTTTTGGTCAAACATAGGTACTTACACATACATATTATATTAGGTACAAAAATGGATGACGTTAACCTAACTCTAACTAGACACATATATAAAAACAAAAATATTAGGTAAAACGCATTAAGTCATGAAATATCATGAGAGTATCAATTAGGTACATATGTTTTGCAACAGTTACATAGCTCCTCAAAATGTAAGTGTACAGTAGTAGAAGTGTAGATATCTGATAAATCTGATGCATAAATGCTATCATCATCATCCTGTTACTGCCCACTGCTGAGCATAGGCCTCTCTTCTAGTACTCAACTCGTCCTGCGTAGATTGAATCCAGGTGCTTCCTGCGGTTTCTCTAATGTCGTCAACCCAGCGCATTAGCGGACAACCTCTGTTTAAAAGAAATTAAAATTCTAAAGTAGGTATATACTTTTTTGGCAAGTAACAACCCTGGTGTTGGGATTTTTCAAACCGTCCCAGGATCCTCCGACATGGCTTAACGACCGCCGCGCACAGTACTATGTATTTAAATAAACAGCCGGGACCTACAAATTAAATGTATTTTCCAACCCACTGGAACGCCAAGGAATGCCACTTTTAACCAACTTCAAAAAAGGGGGTTATCAATTCTTCTGAAAGTTTCTTTCCTTTTTTGTGTGTATTTTACGCAATTACTCCGTTATTTAAGGACCGATTTCAATAATTATTTTTTATTCGATGAGGATTGTTTTAAGGGCGACAAAAAATAATTAACGTTTTTTTCATTAGTTCCAGAATTATTTGATCACTCAGCTGGTGGTGGAGGCAATCGCAGAGCACGAGGGCTTTTTGTGGTTTTAATTGACTTTTGAACAGTTTGTCAAGCGTATGTCCAGCATAATAAAAACATGTTACCCGCCCACAGCTCAAAATTAATTCAATGTAGTTGTACTATTAGCTAACATATTGTGAATGATGGCATCAAAACATGTTATCATGTAATTGTTATCGCGACCGCAATATTATTATTATCATAACTCTATTTGTCTACATATAATAGAGATAAATTAATTATTATCTACTAGTATTGTGACATTGAATTAATAATATGGCAACATTTGCTTACTATGCGAGAAATATGGTGTTTTTTTTTAAGTGGAACTGAAGATGTTTCTTTCCTGTTTTATCTACAGGTTACAGACGCATACCTATCACTTAATTTTATTTAAAAATGACGGCTACTCATACGAAAAGTAGTATATAAGGTACACATTTGTTTGATCTAATTTATTGGAAGCAAGAATAATATCTATACTAATATTATAAAGCTGAAGAGTTTGTTTGTTTGTTTGAACGCGCTTATCTCAAGAACTACTGGTGCGAATTGAAAAATTCTTTTTGTGTTTAGTAGACCATTTATCGAGGAAGGTTTAAGGCTATATTACATCACGCTGCAACTAATAGGAGCGAAGAAACAATGGAAAAAGTGGAAAAAAACAGGGAAAATTATTCATCTTTGAGGGTTTCCGTTGCGTGCGCTGCGAAAACGGTTCAAGATATCAAAAAAATATGTATTAAAGAATTATTTCTCTTGAAATGATCTAACAAAATGTCTGCAACAGTATATGTCTATCTTATAAGGTTAACTCAATAGACCCGTTTTTATGGTAATAACTATTCCACGCGGACGAAGTCGCGGGAACCAGCTAGTAATTAATAAAATTATAAAACATTGTATCAGATAATGTTTGCATTTACATATATTAGAATTCTACACATATCCCGTACTAGTACGAGTGTTACTAATAATTCACAGCAAAGGTCACTTGCACTAGATAAAGCAATATTTATATAGAGTTGTGATTTCAAAGAGTCATTTTAATAAATAGGTATGGACATATATATTGACTTTGAAACTATAAATTTCTCAGTAATTTACTTTCAAAAATTAAGATCAAATTCAATAAATGTTGTATGGTTTACATACATTATAAAATAATTAATAAAAGTGCAAGTGCTATAATTTACATGCAGGATTAATTTTGCATGGAACTGGACTCATTTATTCACAATATTGATGTAAATATATAATTATATGATATATTTAATGATGCTCAAATGAAACTACACTTATTTTACAAATGTAAATAAAAGTAATCGCAAGCTCAGACTCGTACGACTGGTAATGAGACATTACTTGAATGACATTCACTTACATTACAATGCACACTTGAAGTTCTTGTGGACGTGCTGTCGCTTGGACTGCTAGATCACTACTGATATAATACAGCCGGGCTTATTGAAGTGAAGTGTTAATTCTAAAGACCCGATACATGTACCTATTTAGCCAAATTTGTCGCTCGCTCATATCTGTGATAACAAATAATCTCATAACACACGATACTCTTTTTGCAAACCATTATGTACTCAAACACGTTAACTTATTTATGTGTTCGTGTGCTATTAGAGGAGTTTCTTGTAATTTATGTTTATTTATAATTTCGATTTACATATGTATTTATTATTTAGTACTTCTATTAAGTTACTTAAGTTGTTCTTACTAAATGTTTATTTATACCTGAAAAATGCATAATAATGTTTTGTTTAAAAATATATAAGACACATGAGAGAAAAAAATGTAAGCGTTACTTAATAAAATATATTTCAATTAGCTTACATTTTTAATTACGAGAAAATCCAGTCATTCTATTTAAAATGCAGTCTACTCCGAACCGAATTTACTCACAAACGTTACAGGATTGTGTTTAAACTCAGACATATTCACATTCGTATATCATAGGTGTAAAAAGTTTATTAATTATTCTATGAAATTTAAACCGTAACGCAGTCTATTAAAGATGCCAATATATAAAGTTTAAAGGCATATAATGGTTTTATGTATACAAGCACAATTATCTGCGGATCAGCCAGACGGATGTAAGTTTGACTTCTGCCGGGTTAGATCTTATCAGTTCCCTCACAATACGTTATCGTTCTTCAAAAAGAGGCTTTGCAAACGAGACTGGTTAAATGTATCTGTTATTGTACTTAAATATGCCACAGATGTTATCTTAACACGTGTCCTTATTTACGTGTAATTATTCACGTAGATATGAACACGTAAGTGTTATTAGAGTTGGCGCTTACCTCAGGTAATGTATCAGTTTGGCCATTCAGCGAGGTAACGCCGCCTATATTTTAGGCCCAAAATTCAATTAAGGCTTAGTTTAATATTTGTAAGGCAGCATTTATTTTAGATAATATAGTGGTAATATGGATTTCATGTTTTATACGTGGTAATACTAATTACTACACGTGGTATAAAAGCGTTTTAGGCTTTCTATTCTATCATTAAATATTTCAATGATAGAATAGAAAGCCTGCAAGATAGAAAAGTAGCAATGCGAACTTAGCTTTATTAAATGTCTGGTAGTCATGAGCATGGTAATCTAATGGCAGCGCAGGCAGACCGCCAGCCAGGTGGATCGATGACTTCAAATTCATCGATAGGACTCTCAAAACTCGAAGGGCACATTACCGACATCTTAAGCAACAATGAGGCCTTTTCTTAGCAGTGGTTTGATAGGGGTTAATCATGACGATGATCAAAATTCTACGATCAGGAAGGTATTCATCTTTACCTCTTAATTCTAAAACACATAAAGACGTATCTTATCAAAGAAAGCCAAAAATTGGCAGATACGAGTATGTATTTAGCTTGCGTTTGCTTATACACTATCCTGCTCATCCGTATCATTAGATGACGGCAAAAACCTAACAATGACTAGAGGAAACGTCCTGATAAGATAAATATCACTTCTCGAAATAACCAGTTTAATGACAGAACCGAACCAGAATTATAAATAATAAATAAATAAATATTCCGGGACATTGCACACAGCGCCATCTAGCCCCACACTAAGCAAACGCTTGTGTCGTGGGTACTAGATAACGGATATAATACTTATATACTTTTCTTTTGTAAATACATACTTATTATACATACAAACGACCAGACTCAACACAAGTAATTATAAATTTTTAAAGTACATAAATACTTGTGTCATGCGGGAATCGAACCCGCGACCTCTAGATTAGAATGCAGAGCCACTACCAACTAAGCTAACAGGCCAGTCTATTAAAATATGAATAGACAGAAGAGTAGGAAAAATCGATAATTTTATTAAAATCTTAGCATATAGTGGTATTTTATTTAGATCTAGCTGCGCCCCGTGGTGCTACCCGCGTCACAGCCCGCGTCCAGGACAAAACGTAGCCTATTTTTTATCCAGGATCTGATCATAAGCTACATACAAATAAACTTTCGCTTAAATATTATTGTGATGATATTAAACTATTATTTAATTTGGTACTAAGTGAGTTTGCATGACAGTGGTAAACTCTGATAAACATTATTAGTTTATCTATAGTTGGGTTAAATATTTTCCTGGTAAATATTTTCCTTTTAACTGTAGATTTCTTTGTAAATGTTGTTTAAATGTAAAAGAGACAATCTTATGTATATAAGATAAGATGTCTTTATTGAACACCAAAAAATTACTAAGTGAAAGAAATTAATTACAAATTTTATCAAGCTTCATAAACTTCACATACTTGTACTCGTACTCGTATGTAGGTTGAATTTTATTTATACAAAATTATCGACTAATTATAGGTATTTTCGTCCCGCTTGGCTTCGAAACTTTTGGTCCAAAGATTAAGAGTACCAAATTTTTAGTAAAGTTGAATAAAAAATTAACGACGTCACTGGAGATAAGGACACCGGCTGGGTTCCTTGCGCAAAGGATTTCAATAGCAATCCAGCGTGGGAATGCAGCCAGCGTTCTTGGCTCCATACCACATATTATGAATGTTTTAAATTTAGGTAAAATGTACATACTTGTATTTGGATTAATGTATATATTAATTATTTGTTTATTATTGAATATGTATTTTAATGCATATATCCCGTAATTTATGTGTACCTATGCTTATTTTTTTTGTTTATATTTATTTATAATATTTATTTATTTATTTCCGAAATTTACGCGTAATTTATGTTTCGAAACTTATTGATTCCTGGGCTATATATGCTCTACGACTGTGGAATAGCTACTTCATCTGCCAAATCTTCTATCATAAGTCCATTTGTATGTTTTGGCACCTGAGTTTGTATAAACACTATACAGGTACGTACATATACGAGTATAGTACGCTTAGATTCCGATTATAATATTCGAGTAGCGTAGTACCTAGAGTAAAATAGATAGAATAGACAATCTAATCAACTATTACATTTTACTTATGGAATAAAATATTATACATCTACAATAAACATACATATAAAGGGTAGTCATGTTATCTAAATATATAAAACTCAAAAGTGACTGACTGACTGATATAGTGATCTATCAACGCACAGCCCAAACCACAAGACGGATCGGGCTGAAATTTGGCATGCAGGTAGATGTTATGACGTAGTCATCCGCTAATAAAGGATTTTTGGAAACGCCGCTTTTAAAGGGGTGAAATAGGGGATGCAAGTTTTACCGAGCGAAGCTGCGAGCACCCACTAGTTTGAAATAAAAGGAACATAAGAGAAAAAGGGTCAAATCAGGGTGAGCTCATTTTTTCGGGCTACATTTTTGCAAAATTATGAAGTATACTTATGTGTCTCTCATGTTTGGGAGCTATAAAAAAATAAATGCTTTACTTACATATGTTTAGTGGTATCATACTAATACAAAATAAGTTGAATTTCTGCGGAGGCGCGAAACTCAGTAATAAAAAACCTACTCAAGGATTTATTCTTTAGAAATAAAAATAATAGTAGTACTTAGTGAATAAAGTTTTATATGATATTCCTGCATAGCAAAGAGTCGATATAGGTAGTTTATGTATGCAGTTAGATTTAGAATTCAAATGACCGTTATCGCCGTATATAATTGCTGGAGACGACCATTGCATGTCGATCGATACCTTTATTTATTATTTAAATGTGTTCCTAGGTCACAGAAGAATGTAGAACGTATCCTAGGAGTTGTTTATGTTACGAACTAAATGAAATTATGAATAGGTAGTGATCTATATGAGACGACAGTTTGCTAAAAAAATGTTTAATTTAGTAGTTAAAAATAACTGTCCGTTGTTTTTAGTGCTACTATTTGTGTTTCGTTTTATATGTAGCCCGACAATTACAATTCCAAGGTATATTAGAATATGAAAATAAACATTCAAAAATAGTTAAACTTATAAAGATAAGAATACAGCTAGCCGATTAGGTAACTTATTACACACTCTATTGTTTAAAAAAACAGTTACCCATAGCCAAAATGATACATAATTAATATTTGACCTACATTTTTATTAATCTCAAATTCGTTGCATTTCCAATTGCATTAGGTATATTAAAGTTTGAGACTATTTTATAGAACAATATATATTATATCCTGTTAAGTTTTATATATATATATTATGGATGCTTAAGGTTAAACGTATCCTCCAGATAAGCACCCCGCGCCGCTGTTTTCTAAGATCGACGTATTTATTTATTTTAATAGAACTTTTTCGCTTCGGCAAGATAGGGACAAGTTCGCTGAGGTGACAGCCAACCTCCATTAAGGAGAGACACTAGAAGAATTAATACGCAACTAATACGTTTAATATTTGTTGTAAATACTGCCTAATATTTCCTGCTACATAAGCAAACGTAAACATATTTAAATAGATCATTATTGAGTAAAATATAAACAATTTGCGGCACGTGTCAGAAAGGAACGTGATGTATTATAATAAGTACACTATGTATACCTACACTAGTTTCATTAGTATTAGTACAGTTACAGTGCTACTGAACTATGTCTAGATGATCTATTAGTTTTTTTTTTTTTATTATTGTGTTAATACTTCTTACTCCCCAGGTGGTTTATGGGGGAACTTAATCTACGCTTTCTTACTAACTACTTAACATTTTTTCTTAATTTACTGACTATTTACATTTTCCATAATCTATTAGTTACTTATCATAAGAATATATAATAAGAAGGAACTCATCATATTTATTTCACTATACTAATATTATACAGGCGGAAATGTATGCATGTGTGAGTTACTTCTGACGCTCAAGCAGCTGAACCGATTTTAATAAAATTTGGTATTAATTAGACCCTAGAATAACAAGACAACTGATTCCAGAATAAAGCGGGTAAAACTGCGGGGCGCCGCTAGTATTTCTACAGTTATGTTTTTTTTTAACCCAGTATCAGAAAACATGTAGGTTTTCGATTTCTTATTTTATAATTGCTTTGTCCCGACCGAATGAAATAAGCAGATATTCAAATTCTAAGCCGCAATTAAAACGATATGCACGTGTTATAATCTACTTATATTATTGTACATTATACGGTTACATTCTTGCTACGTTAATTTTGTTTTATTTTACAACCTACCTGAATTAGATTTGTTGTAGCCTACGTAAAAAACGCTAACCTAGAAATAGTATTAACTCAGATACTATTATTTTACTACTAAATCACCTTGTGATGAATATATCTGCGTAATGTAGCATTTCCTTATTACAATACATTACAATGCGTATTTTACATGACAAAGTTTATATTTCTACATACTAATTTATATAACGACCTACAGGATAAAAAGAGTAATAAGTATAGTAGTTTATAGTGATGAAAAGAACGTAGAAAAGTTTATCTTTGAACTAATATATAAATTCAGTAAATTATATTTGATGTAAAAATTGTATTAAAAAACCCCATACGAGGCAATCAAATGATTAAAGCTCGTGAAGGTGTCTACGTTCACAAAATCACAAGTTTTCGTCTGTATAACATCAGTGTTATAGGAGCTTTAATTCTCAATTCATGCTTAAACGGCCAAAAGTACAAAACAAATGGAACACAGTTAGTAGACTGACCCGTATGCAGAAATTCGTAAGACAAGTAGGCAATATCACGGAGCGTAGCTTGTACTAAAGCAATGGTAGGTACTAAATAATTTTGACAAATCACAAATGAAATTAAGCCTAAAGAATTTATCGCTGGACTTATAAGCGATGCTCTAATGTATATTATAATACATTGTAATTATTAGTTTACCTATTTATAGGTATATGCCACTTCTTGACGATGCCTCTTTACAGCTGATAGTAAAACAAAGATTTAATTAATTAGCCTTTAAAATTGTTTTTATTTCTATGGTAATAACAGAAATTATAAATAATAATTATTATTATTAATTTCGGTGCCGAGTCATGGACTCTCACTAAAGAGACTGTACACCAAATTCAAGTCACGCAGAGAGCCATGGAGCGCGCCATGCTTAGCATCAAACTACAAGACCGTGTGAGAAACGTGGTGATCCGACGCCGCACGAAGGTGCGAGACGTCGGTAAGGCTATCACTAAACTCAAGTGGTTTTGGGCAGGGCACGTTGCGAGGCAGAAGGACGGCAGGTGGACCAAAACATTAACGGACTGGAGACCCATGACTGGCCATAGAAATAGAGGTCGCCCACCAATGCGGTGGGTTGACGACATTAGAACAACCGCAGGGAGCACCTGGATTCGATCTGCGCAGGACGGGAACGAGTGGCGTACAAAAGAGGCCTATGCTCCGCAGCGGGCGATAGCGGGCTGATGATGATAATGAATTATTAGTGGAAGACGCAAGAGCTAAGTACCTAAGCTCCAGGGTGGAAGTGTTAAAGGGCATAACGCCGCTAGTACCGCTCAGAGAACGCGCAGCACACCTCTCGACACCCTAAGTCACCCACACCAATGTTGCTCTTCCGGCGCCATCTTAGGCTGCCTTTTGTGGAGGGCCCATTTAGTGAGTGGCAAGTCATCACCCGCCATAACTTTTATGAATGAGGCATAGCTGGCGGGTGCCGCTCCTCGTCCAATAGACCAGTTTACTGTTTAGTTAAGACCATGAACAACTCAACACAATAGCGTTTAACATTAATATATGTCTGCAATAGTTATTTTATTTACCTAACGTCCACTCTCTGTAATTATTTACTAAATTTTAAGAATTTTATTGTAAAAGGCCTCTCAGTGTTGGCTACGGCCCCACTGATGCCTTAAAAATACCGCGAGAATCTATGAAAGAGAAATAAAGTGATATTAATAATTATAAATATGTTGACGAAGTAAATCTTGTAACGTGCTTTCCTTCTAATATGTATATTAATTATGAGAATGTAACGTGACATGATTTCGAATAAATTATTTCATTTCATTTCTATGAACACCTGAATAATATGGCTGTCTCATTAGCAAATACTCTATCTTATCTACTTAATGAATTACATACAAATAGTTTCAGTAGTTATCAGGTTCGAGTTTCACACTAAGAAACCTTAACCGTCAATAAAGAATGAAAGTGGCTGTATTGCCTTTCATGCGGTTTATTTACCTAACTAGGAAGCCGAGTAGTGTTGTGTTACAAAAGGAGAAGCCATGCTAAGGCGGCCAGTAATCTAAATATCTTCAATAGCTATAGTAGGTACCTGATTAAAATAGGAGATTAGAATTGACGAGCATCCTAGAAACGTTATATTATTATTTCGCACAAAATAGGCGTTTATATATTATTGCATTTATTCAATCCATTCATAGAATTAGGAAAATACTAATCTATCTAAGAAGAGGCAACTGACATGACTAAACAGTTTAGTTTTCAGAAGAAAACTGAAGGAGCGAACGTATCTACATATGTCCAACCAACGTCTATTCACAATTTAAATTTTATTTTTAATTTTGTTAAATTTGAATAAGTGTTTGAGGTTTATTATACGTTTCAATTTATAAGTTAGGTTTCGGAAGTTGTTTTGAATAAGAGGTGATTGGTTGGTAAAAAAAAATTGAATTGCCTATGAAATTTACTTTTTTTTCGCTTATAAACTGTTCTTGTACTGCTTTCCAAGAGCTTACTTTAAAACTAAAAATTTGTTTTATCACTCAGAAAACCAATTGACTAAGTACTCGGTCATTGACGCAGTCACATTGAATACAAACTGACGGTCACTAGGCAAATTACTACACATATATAAACAGTGAGGAATTGATAAGTTATGATAATGTTTGTAACACTTTTATTCTCGAACAAAGAAAGAAAGAAGAGCATACTGTTTTCCAGAGTTGGCCACTCTCTTTCGATAAGAAGAAGAAGACTGTCAACTGTCGCGAAGTAAGACATTTAGAATAAAAATGATCTTCTATATAAACTTCTTTCTTTAGTAAAACCTAATTGGCTAGAGGGCAGTTTGTCCATTGCCTCGCTCGGTATGCATGCTTGCCGCATTATCACATTGGTAAAGCATCCGCATTCAGGTCAAAGAAGGATCTCTCGTTTTCATACACCACGCCGAACCGACCAGGCCAGTAAAAAATGTTGGACATATTGATCGCTGTGCAGTTGTAAAGTAATCGCACACAACGTGCCACTAAGTTCAATAGTTCATTACGATAACATTGATTTACGTATACATAGCACGTAATAAATGACGTGTGAACTCTGCAAATATAAGCTGAACAAATATCACCATATCAATGTACATACATTATAGATTTACGCGGTCACTCGTAACTTACGAAACCTTCGAAAAGGGCGACTTTAGTGCACCATTGAATATTTTTTGTTTCATGATTTCTCGAAGTTTGTGAATTTAATTCACCAATATTTATGCCGTAAAGAGTTGGTTTTTATCAATAGTTATGGCGATTTTTATTGAATGTGTGGCTGAGTATATATTATATATATATATTATATATATATATATATAATATTTGGCCCATCAAACTAAGAAATATTTGATTTGGCCAAAATAATGCGTAGAACAATTTATAGAAAAGATTTTAAATGTCATATTCTTTACTAGCGATCTTTGCTTTGTCATACCCCGATAGCAAATGAACAAATAAAACTTGTTTAATTCCATCACAGTCATAATAAATTACTATGTGTTTTGTAATCTTTTATTACCTTTTTGACCAATGACCTCTAAAATTACGCAAAACAGGAAATACATTTGGTTGAGATAACATTAAATGTGAAATCATGCTGATCCCACGTCGAGTCAAGTTCAATCTTTTCTTCTCTATAAGTTTGTCTTAAAAGAATTCATTTAAAATTTTGATAATACTCTGCTATATGCCTAGATACACTAAAACTAAAACCCGGACCCTTGCAAAATAAGACCTTCATTTTTCATTATTTTATTTAATATCTTAAACACCTCGTCCTACTCATATTGGTTGCCTGGAAGAGATCGCTCTTAGCGATAAGGCCGCCAATTAAGACGCTGATTTGAATTTCTATGTATTTGTTTTGTATTGTTTTTTTATATGTGGTGTTTTAATAAAGTATTGATCTATCTATTCGTTATTATCTTTCAGATTGATTATTTTTAAAAACAATATTTTTACATTTATCTTGTCTCATTATTAATTAACTCAAGAATATTGGTATTCAGGACAGTTTTCAATTTATGACACCTAACTGAAATTAGATTATATATAACTCTATTCAGCTATTCATATACATATGCTATAAGATTTTTTTTAAATTTACCACTACTAAAGGCTGATACGCCATGAATAAAAAAAAATTTATATATGTATAAACTATGGCCAAGTGCAAACCCGTAAAAGTTAAAAAAAATGTATGTTATGTGTATTTATAAAAGAAAAAGTATACCTATAGGTATTACATCCGTTATCTAGTACCCATGATACAAGTGTAAGCTTAGCATGGGGCTAGTTGGCGCTGTGTGATATGTCCTGTTTTTTTATTATTTAATAATCACTCTATACCAATAAAAATGGCATAATGACGGAGATACTTGTTTCCCAAACGGTGAAAATGGAGATTATAATGCCTGTTCAACATGACGTATATATAAACCTGCTCCAAGCACCCCGTACGAAGTAACAAGTAATATAATTTGATACGAATCGTCAATTACAATGGCGATAACAAAGGAAAGTTAGTATAAATATCGCGACTGGCTTGACTCCAAAACACATAAAACTGCAGCGTGACAAGTGAAATTTACGCCAATTAATGAAGCACATGCAATATACGAGCCAAATATAGCACATCTATAACGTACTTGGTATATATACAAATAATTTCTATTATTAAAGAAATACACGTAAAATTGTTGGGAGACTGAGTCTTGACATCTGCTCGTGTTTTTAAGCAACTAGCAAACCCAGCGAACTCCGTTTCGCCACCAGATGGCTTTTTTTTATATAAACCTCACGGAGCCCGAGACCTTTCAAAAAAAAAAAATTATTTTTGTGTTGAATAGAATATTTATCGAGGAAGGCTTTAGGCTATATAACATCACGCTGCAACTAATAGGAGCGAAGAAACAATGGAAAATGTGGAAAAAACGGGGAAAACTATTCATCTTTGAGGGCTTTCGTTGCGTGCGCTGCAAAAACGGTTCAAGTCGTGGGCAACAGCTATAATTTATTAAGCTGAAGAGGTTGTTTGCAAAATAAATATGATGCCCAAAATAAACATTCCACGCGGACGAAGTCGCGAGCACAGCTAGTAATGTATAAAAAATATACATTGTTTATAAATAATGTTTAATTCATAGTCGTTTCATAGTTTAGTCTGATGTAAGCTAATCTGTTTGATTTTGTACTATATCGATATCTACATTATATGTATGTATATACATTACATATAATAAAACTAAAGAGGGTCGAAAGTCAACATGATTCAAGAGAACATTGAAGATATTCGAAAAAAGTTTGGAGATACTTCGAATTGATAACGGACACGGTCCAACAATTTCTAGAAATAATGTCTGTTTATCTGTGTTTTTGTTTGTCTGTTTATTTAAGCGCTAAACACGCAACAGCGGCGGAACGGATCTTCATGATTTTTGGTGTGTAGGTAGTATGAGGTCTTAGGAGTGTCATAGGCTACTTTTTATCTTGAAATAATTCAAGCGAAGCCGCGGGCGTCCACTAGTGTTAAAAAAAAAAACTAATATATGATCGTTTCTAAATTAAGTAGCGCTCATGATCAAAGAGATACAAATTTTGTATTACCTAATTAATAAATAACCTACCTACTGTTTTTATCACAAGCTGAGCAATGCCTGTAATCTTAGCTGTTGATTGACTTGAGATGTCGATAGACTTTCATGTAAATGTAGATAAGTATTTAATAAATAGTTTACTGGTTCGGTTACTTATACAACATTGTATTTATATATATTACTATATATTATATATATTTACTGATACCTAATTATTTTTTATAAGAACTCTCTGACCTTTTTGTTATGGACAAACAAAAACAAGTTGCAGTCAAATTGTATATCTTCTTTATAAGTAATAAACTGCATTATTGCTTAGGGTTTAGTACTCGTATCACAATAAGATTAGCATTGGAAAAAAATCGTTTTATGTTATGCAGTTATTATAATTAAACCGATTATTTTACTGCTTTCTTGGTTTCTACTCATTTAAGTAATTATTTTAATAAATATTTGCCTTCGTGCGCAAACAGATTTATACCTAGTTAATGATGTTACATCTTTTATTTTGTTATATACAAGAAACACGTGAATACTACGTGCATTTATATTGTTAAACTAGTGAGTGCCCGCGGCTTCGCTCGCATTAATTTAAGATAAAAAGTAGCCTATAACACTTCTAAGACCTCATACTACCTACATACCAAAAATCATGATGATCCGTTGTCGTTTTTGAGTTATGAGCGTTTATATAAACAGATAAACAGACAAAAATTCTAAAGACGCTGAAACGTGTTCTGTTATGGATTTAAAGTAAAAAGTAAAAAGTACTTTATTCTAATATTTTCTATTTTTGACCCTCTTCAGCTTTATTATATGTATAGCTAATATAATAAACGTATTTTAAAGCCCGTATGGCAAGTCTCTAAACAATGTTCCTTACTTAGTAAATCCATCAGGTATCTAGGGAACGGTAAGAATTTAGCACAATAGGACGTACAGACCGTTATAGTAAAATTTAATCTAAATGTAAGTGACGTACTTTCTTCGCTAGAATGTCAAGCATTCGCGGACCACACACAGCGTACTATACATTACGCATGTTTGCGAATTATAATAGATAGGATTTTTTTTTGGTGCCATCTATTCTGTAATTTTATCCAATTTTTGTTCAATCTACAAGTAGCTTGCAATGAGAAACATGTGGAAACACTATCATGAGCATAACGATTAAAAATTATGTATAATACGAAAAAACAGGGGCACATGGAGTTTCAAAATTAGGTAAACTCAACGATTACTTTACACCAAATGTCTTTTACAGCGTAACAATTTACGCAACTTTATACAATAAACTTACAATAAGTACCTTTATATCTTATCTACAGTGTATTGATGGAAGAGAAATTATAAAAACCGATTTTAATGAAACTTGGGATATTCCCCGATATAGAACATGCCCAAAGAATGACTTACTCTTAAGTTAGCTCTTAAGTTTAAAATTGATACTGATGAAGTCCACACATTTCACGATTTCAATGTAAAAATAACATGTGTCAACCGTGTCCTACTTAATTAGTTTCACTGCATTATCATTGTAAATCAAATTATTATTAATTTTGATATAAATTTATATGGATAGAAATGCGTGTATATTTTTTTAAATAAAATGTTTTTAAAAAGTTCTCATCTTAAAGCCCCTACTTAAAACTAGAGGATTTGGCTAGGGACTCTTTTCACTTTTAGAGATTAGTTCTGAATAGATGAAAGGTATTGTTTTAACAAGTTAAAAAAATGGGAGCTGCGAAAATTATTTCTACTATCTGGTGTCAGATACACCAGCAGCGTCGCAGAACTCTGTAGCTAGGACCAAAATACACCGCCATTTCTTCAATTTCTCAAAAGTCGCAAATATATTTCACAGACCATATATTTCATCACAAGGCGACAAACTTATTGCATGGAACAGTTGAATGTTTTTTCGTGAATCCCCAACACCGTAAAACAAAAGCTCTCGTATATGACCTACCTGTTAATGTGATATTATTTACGTAACCCTGTGTATGTATAACATACCTATGGCAACTACACCTGTATGTACCTACATTATGTTTATGTTGTGGACATCAGCAGGGTGTTTCACAATGAGTCGGATATGCTCCGATCGGCTCGTAGTAGAAATGGCGCATTAATGGCATAATGCCAAATTTAACATTTTTTTTCCACAGATTTCATATGAGAAATGATATATAAAAATGAATGAATAAATAATGAAATGTACATCATGAAAAAAAAAAAAACGTACGGAGTTTGACGGAAACGAATCCGCTAGCTTTTGACTCAAGGAAAGTTTCCGATTGTTCTGTGGAATAGATTGTTAAAGGAATTGTATGGACGCATTGTGACTTGGACAAATCCGTTTCGTACCGTCTCAATCAAATCGGATCCGGTATCCGACTTATTGTGAAACACCCTGTTAACGCTTGTCGGTAACAGGACCGCTCGTACCTACACTTATTTCACAAATAGACATGACATTAGGGCTTTACAACTTGTTTCCGTTGTCAATTAGTCCTATTAAGAGACATTCTCGAAAAAGAATCGTAATCACAGTTTTTATATAACCAACTTCTAGCCTGACTATCCCGAGGCACCGTTGTTTCCAATTTAGACGTATAGGTACGAATGTAGCTCTGTATTGTTGGGGTTAAATAAAATTTTGTGTGGATACACAATTTATTTTTTAATACACCACCACCCCACGTTTTATTTTTTAATACAGAGAGAGATGCTAAGAAGATCTTCTAACTTAGAGAATGGTCTAAACTCCTCTAAATTCGTTCAGAATTTTTAAATTCAAATTCGGGTATTTCTGGATCGCTGTAAAATTCGGTTTCGCTCTTGTCAGTGGAGCGGCCGTCATGATTCTCGATTAAATTTTAGTTTTTTTAAATATTGATTTTATAAAATATTTTAGTATATAGAATATTTTTCTTATTTAGGAACCTTAATTACCAGTACCTATCTGTAGCTGCTTTCTTCAGTATGCAAACTTTGTTTAAAACGATTAAAGTTGGTCGGAGGTTCCAAATTTTTTGTGCGATCTTTTTTCGATCCTCCATCTCATTGTTGTTTGCGAAGAAGTACAGCTAGTCGATCTACATTCGACACGTGCCATTTTTTACTGAAGCAGACTTGTATATTCAGAGGTACCTTATTCAGAGTGTATTTTGAATGGTGAGTTTATCATGATTTTGCACATATTATTTGAAATTTGAATTGCCTAGGCATGTACGGAATTAAATATACTCAAACTTTTTAAATTCTCTCCACCACGTCTTCAATATTTTTCCAAAATGAAGACAAAGGCAAAAGTTTAATGTCAGTAAGCAGATATTTTTCTTATAGTTAAACGATTTTTCTTTGATTTTTCCTCCATCATTTTCTTTCGAAAAAATACAGACGTATGTTTCAGTACGATATTTTGACACTAAATATAGGAAACCAAGCGCAGATAATCCAGATGTCATCATCGTTATTGCAAGTCGTATTCAAAGGCGTTACGATATCAGTTTTTTCAGTCAGTTATTTTATAAGCTAAAGTATTAAAGAAGTTAAAAAAAATTAGGGCCTTATTTAAGCAGAAATGTTCGTAAATGTCTGACAGGGCAGGTCATTGTCCTAATTCTATAAGTGATCGAGGCCGATCGATGTTATTATTAGACTTATCGCTGCCGTACTATTTAACTGTAAGTGGCTCATAAGATCCTTTTACTTCCAATATTGCATGTGTGTTTTGTATGCAGCTTTACATCGGTTACTAAGACTGTTCAAGGTATCCTTTCTGGTCGCCTTTTCAAACTTTTTGTTTAAGAGTTTATTGTTCTACTAGTGGACGCCCGCGACTTCGATGATGATCCGTTCAGCCGTTTCTGTGCGATGAGCGTTTAAATAAACAGATAAACAGGCAAAAATTCAAAAAAACTGCTGAAACGTGTTGTGTTAACTTTGAATCGATAAAATGATCGATTATGAAGTATACCCAAATCATTTTTTTTCTAATATCTTGTATGTACAGATGTTTGACCCTCTTCAACTTTATCATATGTATATATAGGTAGATATAGATTGTATCTTAATGAACTCAGGAGCAAATACTAACATAACTTTGCTACTTATATAGAACATTTCATTTGCATGTACTTCATCAATGCATCTATTAGCTTTAAATAGCAATCAAAGTTACTCACATCCCTTCATTGAGCTTTAGTTTTATTTAGCGACGTAAATTGATAATTGAATGGCAAAATATTATTGAAATTATTTGTAGGCACATTTTTCATTTTTATTACATTTGGTTTTATAAGCTACATTGAGACCTGAAAAATAACATATAAAAAGAGATTGCCAAAACAAAACGATAAAAAAAACTAAAAGGGATTCAGAATACAAAAAAAATATCACCATTATTTCATCCAAAAAAATAAATAATTTCCTTTACAGTTAAATACACAAGTTTGAAAAATATGTAACGGGTAATTGAGATCTTTAAACTAAGGTATTTGTTCTACAATGTGGTACCAAAGTCAATGTTTCTTGAACGTGGTATTGTCGCGGCACACCGTCAACATAATGAGGTGAATTGAGGTGAATAATGTCCGTTTGTGCTATTTAAAATGCATGGAAGAGGAAGGGGCGATGGAACAAAAAATAGTTAACAGCGTGGAGAAGGGTACGTGGCTTAGGTGACAGGTACCTAGAAACGAGCGGTCACGCTTTCGTCGAGCGGTTAGTTCTGTCTGCCACAGTTTGCACTTTAAATGTCAAATAATCAACAATACAGTGCACTCATACCAAGATTTCTACAATCTCTACAAATCTGTTGACATGACGAATGAGCTCGGTAAACATAACATGAATTAGAGCATATCGCGTAATGTTCTTTCTATTACCACCAGTCGCGACTCAGGTAGATGGTGCCGTAAATAAAATAATACGTAGCAGAATAATCATAGTACATATGAATATACAATATAATACAAATTTTCCTATTTCATCAGCACAGCATATATTATGTACCTATAGTCATGAAAACTTTGTATCGTGTTTCATTTCAGCATTACAACTGACCTAATTTTCATTCGTAGCCAACACAAATGTAAAACTGAACAGTTTACTGTCATTAACAAACTTAATTTTTACTCACAAATAAACAGAGATAATGTAATTAAAGTCACCGGCCTGTGTTAAGAACTGGCTTTTAGTTCAGTAAAGTGTCAATACTAAAACTTAACTTTACGTGGCTGCAACTCTGAGCTGAATGAATCGATATAATTTGAACAGAATATTTAGCGCTGTGTAATTGACTTACCGTATTCTGGGAATATCGTCGGCTGCAGCTGGTTATAGGTTATGAGTTACAGCGAACCACCGTACCACGTGTTGAAATTGAAGTGAGTTTACGCGAGCGTCTCGCTCGGGTGTTATAATCGGAATGAAAGACGGCCGGCGCGGCGGCGAGCAGCGAGGGCGAGCGCAGTGCCACGGCTCCACTGTGGCAACTGCCCCAGGTAGGCAAGTCTGGGCGCACATTGCGTCATTCGCTCCACCAGACGTTAATACGCCCGAATTCCGGCGTTCTCCTCGGCCCACTGAACCTGACTCCGACACACAACACTCCGATTTGGTCTCATTCCCCTCGCGTGCATGTGATCGTAAAATTAACGTAGCCTAACACGTAGAGTAAGTAATGGTAAAACCGTAAAGTCAAATACGAGGTATAATAAACCTATTCAAGTATCAAATACTGTTATAAAACCACGAGCCTAATGTGAAAATCAATAAAAATATGATTCTAAATTGCTTCAAAACTACAGCAGCTCTATCTGATGTCTGAAACCGTCTCCTTGTACCCAGATGATGAATTTTTGATTTAGAGTATTTTTAAAACATATTAGGTCCTTACATATGAAATTGGCGTTTTTCGTACAGGCCACTTTAATCGCGAATTTCTCCTCTTTGGTAAGGAATTCCAAATTCAAATTTGTACAGTTATTTACTCATGTATTTGTGCTTCGATGAACGTCATTCATTTGTTTTTTCAAATTTAAAATATCGTATTATTTACGAGTACCTACGAGTTCCGCCGTGGCACTAGTGCTGCGGAAACGACTCGAAGGGTGAATGATGTGTATGGCGGTCGTGTTGCAAAAGAAAACACAGTTCGTTTTTGGTTCCAACATTTTCGTTCTGGAAATTTCGACCTGCAGAACAAGCCCCGTGGACGGCCTGAGATCAAAGTTGATAATGAAGAATTGAAGGCTATTGTAGAAGCGGATTCATCGCAAACCACGTCCGAGTTAGCTGCAGGCTGCGATGTTAGTGATTAAAACTGTTTTATTTCACTTAAAGCAAATTGGGAAAATTAAAAAGCTTGAAAGGTGGGTACCTCACGAATTGACTGAAGCAAACCGGCAAACGCGCGTCGACTGCTTCGTTACATTACTGAACCGGCACAATAATGGAGGTATTTTAAACCGAATCATTACCTGTGATGAAAAATGGATTCTTTACGATAATCGGAAGCGCTCAGCGCAATGGTTGGATCCTGGTCAGCCTGCCAAATCCTTTTTTTTTTTTTTTTTTTTTTTTTTTTGACCCAGGAAAACCCTTTAAAGGTACCACTCGACCCCGGGGAGGGCGAGTGGTTATGTGGGAGTCTCCGCCAGAAGGCCGGCATACCCACTAAAAACCTGGGGTGTTCCACCTCTGCATCGCGATCAGGGCCCCGAGAGTGCGATGCATGCGTCCGCAGCCCTGGCGATGCTGGCCCGGAATCAGGCCCCGTCTCGGGGAGCTTTTGCTCGTCCCTCTAATGGACGACGTGTCGGAACACGGGACACGTCGTGCATCCTGTGGGGACTCAGTCCTAAGGGCAACAGGTTCCCCGACCTGCCGCCCGGAGTCCCCTCTATGGAGGTCGGCGGTCGTACGCCAAGCGCCGCCCTCCAACGCGCCTCCTGCGCAGGGAGTTTGGCTCCGCGAACCTCTCCCGCGCGCGCTCCGCCTCCTCCTTCAGTGCGAGAACTTCTTCGCAGAAGTCTCGCACCGCGTCCCAACCAACGTCGCTCTCGACCATCGCTTTCGCAACGGCCGGGAGCGACAGCCTCCGGTCTATGGCAGCCACGAGCCGCGCCCTCTGTTCCTCCCACGCCGAGCACTCCACGAGGGTGTGCTCCGCCGTGTCCTCCGGGTCCCCGCAATGGTGACAGGCTGGTGTCTCCTCCCTCCGCACAACCCCGAACAGGAATCGGCCAAAACAGCCATGGCCTGTCAGGAGCTGCGTGACACGGAAGGAGAGAGACCCGTGCTGCCTCGCCAACCACTGCACGAGGACAGGGCGGATTGCCTCCACCGTCCGCACACCTGCGGTAGGCTCTTCGAGCCGCCGCTGCCACCTTTCGATGGCATCGTTCCGGGCTTGCTGGCGTAAGCGCCGCACCTCCACGGGCAGGGGGTACTCACCCTGCTGCTTGGCGGCCGCTAGCAACCGGTATATCCGGGCCATCATTTCGGCGTCTATGTCCCATGGGACAGAGCCTGCCAACGCGCAGGCCGCCTCGTACGAGACGGTCCTGTAGGCTCTTGCCGCCCTGATGGCCATGAGCCGCTGCGGCCGCCGAAGAAGCCGAACATTTTCGGACTTCAGGTCCTCCGCCCATATTGGTGAGCCGTACAGCGCCATCGAGCGTACCACCGCTGTATAGAGGCGGCGGCACGCGACGCTAGGCCCACCCAAGTTCGGCAGAAGGCTGCCGAGGGCAGCGGCTGCCTTTGTCAGCCTCGGGGCCAGGCGGCGGAAATGCTCCCGGAAATTCCATCGGCTGTCGAGGACGAGTCCCAGGTACTTCATCGTACCTCCGACGCCGATGGTAGCACCTCCCACCACCAACTCCGCCCCCGTAGGCGGTCCGTTCCGAGGGCCGTGAAAACACAGCGCCTCGGACTTTTCGAGGGCCACCCGCAGCCCAAGGCGCCTGATGCGCGCCACCACATTCCCGACACCCGCCGTTGCTAGTTGCGCGGCCCTCCGGTGGTCCCGGCCTCGCGCCAGCACTAAGGTGTCGTCGGCGTAACACACCAAGCTGACCCCCCTCAAGCAGCCACCACGGAGAACCCAGTCGTAGCCGATGTTCCAGAGCAGGGGCCCGAGTACGGAACCCTGCGGAACACCGCACGACATTTGCCACCTGCCCCACTCGCCCCTCATCGGATAGACAATAAATCTATCCGAGAGGTAGTCCGCGAGAATCCGGCGCAGGTAGGCGGGAACCCCATGGTACCGCAGCGCCTCCTTGATACAGCTCCAGGGGAGGGTATTGAAGGCGTTGGCGATGTCTAAAGACACCGCCAAGACGACCTCCCCCTGGGACACCGCATCTTCCGCTAGGGCCCTCACCATCGATATAGCATCGATGGTGGACCTGCCCCTGCGGAAGCCGAACTGGCAGTCAGCCAGATCCGGCCCGACACGTTCCAGGTGCTGGATGAGGCGCGCCGCGATGACTCGTTCCAGCAGCTTGCCCGATTCGTCCAATAAGACGATCGGGCGGTACCCGCCGGGCGAGTCCGCAGGCCTCCCCTCCTTGCGCAGCAGCACCAGGCGCCCGGTTTTCCACTGCCGAGGAAATCGCCCACTCTGGAAACACTCCGTGAGGAGGTCTCGGAAGCGCTGGCCCAGAGCCTCCAACGCTAGCACCCAGGCCCGTCCGGGAATCCCGTCAGGACCGGGGGCCCTGTTTTTGGCCCTGAGCTTGTGGATGGCCGCCGCAAGCTCACCCTCGGACACCTGCGGCACCTCTGCTTCCTCCTCCTCAGCCTCACCGCTCCCCGTAGTTGGTGGCATGGCCGGTGTGGCGTGGTCCCCCACGCGCGGGAACAACGCACCCACCACGGTCTCCACGAACTGCGGCTGCATAGTCGCAGTCAGTGGTGGCGCCCACGCGCGGAGCCTGCCCCGGACCATCTTGTATGGCCGGCCCCACGGATCGCGGTCTAGCTCTTGGAGCATCTCCTCGCGAGCCCCCTCTCTCGCCTCCAGTATCGCCGCTTTGTAAGCGGTCTGCGCGACTCTGTACAACGCGTACAACTCCGCCTCCTCAGTCTCCACTCGCCGCCGCCGTCTGCGATAACGCGTGTACCGGCGCCTTGCCCTCACACATTCCTCGCGGAACTGTGTGAGTCCGGCATTCCACCAGTACACGTTGCGACGGGGCGGCAGAGCCTTGACGCGAGGCATGCACGCGTCGCACACCTCCACGAGCGCTACGCAGAACCACTCTGCTTCAGCGTCCACGTCCATTGGGCCCTCTGGCGCCCGGGACCACGATTGGACGAGGGCCGCTTCGACGGCCATCTCGCAGTCCATCCGCTTGAGGGCCCACCGCGGCGAGTTCTCCCTCACTGGGATCATCGCGCTTGCTGGGAGAGGCAGGTCGTACCGGATATACCTGTGATCTGACAGGTTCTCCTCATCCGCCAGCACCTCCCAGTTTTGTATACGGCGCGCGAGCGCAGGGCAAGCGAACGTCAAGTCCACTATGGAGTTGCCCTGTGGTCGCACACACGTATGCACGCTCCCCCTGTTTAGAAGAACCAAGCCCGTGGCCCTCAGCCATTCTTCCAACGTCTCACCCTTGGCGTTGGTGGTGCGGGAACCCCACATCACCGAGTGGGCGTTAAAGTCACCCGCGACGAGGACCTGGTAGCGGTGGCACTGGTGCACGAGTGACTCCAAACTCGTGAGCCAGGCCTCATACTCACCACGGGTCTTGTTGGGGGATATGTAAACGCCCACAAAGGCCATACCCCCCGCAAAGACAGCCACCCAGCCATTGCCCCTCTGCACTCTTTCTACTGGGGGACATCCAGCAGAAGCTACAGTGACAACTGCTGCCACTCCGTCAACGTCCCCAGCCCAGTTGCTCTGAGGGGAGACGAAGTATGGCTCCGCCAGAATCCCAACCGAGATGGAATGCTGCGCCATGCTCTGCATCAGAAGATGCTGGGCAGTGGCGCAGTGGTTGAGATTCACCTGCAGAATGCGCAGAGCCATACTATGCCGGATCGGTCGACATCCCCTCGGCCCCAGCGACTGGGAGAGTCGGAGGCGGCTGGGTCACGGCCACAGCAGCCCTCGTCCTCGCCTTCCCTTTGGGGGCCTTACAGGCCCGCCCTCCAGCACGGTGATCTGCCGGCTTGCCCGCATCTGCACATACTGAGCAGTGTGGAGCCGCCGAGCAGTCCGCAGACTTATGGCCGAGCTGGCCGCACCGGTAGCACTGGCTACTGCGGTCCACCGCTGAACCGCACTGTTCCCGGACGTGCCCCAACTCGAGGCACCGGAAGCAGCGCAGTGGCCTCTGGTCCAGCAGCTTCACCTGCGCGGAAACCCAGCCGACCAGAAGTCTGCCACCTGTCATCTTCTTTGCGGCTGTCACCGGGCAGCGCACCAGGCACGTTCCAAGCCCAGCCACATTGAGCCGGATAACTCCGACCTTTACGGCGTCGGCCGTACAGCCTCCAGCGCGCGCCACGGCAGCCGCAACCTCCGTCTCGGTCACGGAATCATCCAGCCCACTGATGCGCACCTCCACGCTTTTAGTGGGTCTGGAGATCCGGACCTCATCCTCCTTGAAGACTGACCCCAGCTTTTCAGCTAGGAGGTCAGCCTTCTCGGCGCTCGCTGCGCCAGGCACCTCAAATATCCTGGCCCCCGTTACCGCTCTGCGGCAACGGAGAGCCGGGATGCCCAGCTCCTCTATGTCGAACCTGGACTTCGCCTCAGCTATGGCCACCTTATAGGTTAGGCCCTTCTTTGCCGCCTCGGGCTGGATGGTCAAGACCACCGCCGCTGTTCGAGGGACTCGCAACTTCGGCTTGACCATCCTCTGTGCCGCCGAGGCAGGCTTTGGGGCCGGCCTAATCGCACTCTGACTCGGTGCCACAGTCGCGGTCTTTTTGGCAGCTTTCTTGGCGCCCTTCTTCACCACCGTCACCCAGTCGTTGGCTACTGGGGGTGGCGCCGGTGCCTGGACTTCCACCACTGGAGGCGGAGCAGCCGCAGACTTTTTCCCCTTGCCTTTTCCTTTGCCCTTGGGCTGGGCTGGGCTTGGGGCTGCATCTTTGGAACCGGAGGGTCCCAGCTCCGGTGTCGCGGTCTTAATGAAGTCCTTTCTGAGGTTGAGGACCTCAGAGGACCTCAAAGCCGCGGCAGCTGCCGCCCTCCGCTCCGCAGCCAGTGGTGGCCGCACGCGCTTGGCTGGGAGGAGGCGCTCCTCTATCGTCTCCATCCGCGCGCTGACGACGTCACCTACTTGGCGTAGGATTGACGCCGTCAATTCCTCTCCAAGGGCGGTCTGGGTTCCGGAGGGCAGGACCTCGCTGCGCGTTTCCTTTCGGAACTCGGCGCGCATCTCCGCCATCTCCTTCCGCAGACCGCCAAGCTCTTGCTGTAGGCGCACATTCGCTGCCTGCAGCCGCCTGGTCTCTTCCGTGGCGGTCCGAGTGCCCAAGTGCTCCACCACACTTTTCAGGGCCACAACCGCCTCTTTCAGGGCCTTTTGGTATGTGCCCTTCAAGTTCCTTGACTTTTTGCCAACCATTTCGATGGTGGCTAAAGAAGCCAACGCCTTCTTCTCAAGCTGGTGGGCCAGCTCGTCCTCGTCGTCCTCAGTAGACGACTCGGATAGCTGGGTCCCAACCAAAGGCCCACCGATCTCAAGGTGCAACTGAGCAACCTCTTGCTCAGCCCTAAAATCGAGTTCAGCCCGCTTTGCCGCCATCAGCTCCCTTTTTGTCTTGGCTAGGCCGGCTTCGCCCGTGATGGGCGACCGGCTTCTGCCCCTTCTTTTAGAGGCCGTGGCCTCTGTTTCCGCGAGGAGACCAGCTGGTCCTTCGCACTCCTTCCGTTTGCGCGATGGGGCTCCATCGCGCGCCGACAATGTGCTCCTTACGGAGCGCATTGACGTGACGGAGGAATCCGATTCCTCCGCCCCTAGGTCGCCAGACCCTTCACCTTCTTCTCTCCTTTCGATCGTCTTAATGTTTTTATTTTTTGAACAATCCATATAGTTCCCACGAGTATGGGGGAAAAATTCAGTCATACCGGGCGGTGCCCCCTGCACCCGGTAAACCCTATTTACTCCGGAGGTCGGGCGGTATCCGGAGGTGACCTCTAACTGGCTGAAACATCGTCTCCAGCCACCAATGGGCGCCGCGACGGGGATAGGTCGACCCGTGCAACTTAGACGGATTTTTTTAGAGTGGTCTACTCCACGCGGGCCAGCCAATCAAGGCAAGCCCCTCACCAGCACGGCGAGTCGGCCGACGGTGACCTAAGTCTGTCCGGGGGACCGTGAGTTAACATAGCCCTCCAAACCCGCCGCCCCTCGTCCCGCATCGTCGCTACTCAGCATAAGGCCGAGACGCCGACCGGGACCCTACTTCAACCGATGCCTCGCGGCATCCTCCACCACAACCACGTCCCGCGTCGCCGCTACTCGGCATAAGGCCGAGACGCCGACCGGGACACCGACACATTTCGCCTCTCGGCGAACTCCTCGAGCTCACGAAGAGCAACCAGCTCAGCCTACACCACGAGGTGCGGCGAGCTCCACGCCTCGGGCCCTACAACCAGCCCTCTCGAAGGGGAGGTATAGGCGAGGGCCCCCACTCGATCGAACTTTTAGACACAGGCTAGCAAGATCCACCGGACGGTGGAAGTTACTAACCTGTGGACGGGGTGCACCAGGTTTCCCCAACTAACCCCAAATCCCCATATGGAGAGATGAAATTAGTTGGGCTTACCCAACGTGAAGGTAGTCCGATCCACGCACCCCACAGCCTGCCAAATCCTGCCCCAAGCCAAAATTAACCCCAAAAAAGTTACTTGTAAGCGTTTGGTGGACTAGTGCCGACATTGTTCATTACAGTTTTCTCAAATCTGGCCAGACTATTACGGCTGAAGCTGATGTCTATTGTCAGCAATTGCAAACCATGATGGAAAACCTAGCGGCTAAACAACCTAGGCTGGTCAATCGCTCCACGCCACTGCTGCTTCACGACAACGCTAGACCACACACTGCACAACAGACGGCTACTAAATTAGAAGAGCTTCAATTGGAATATCTAAGACATCCTCCGTATTCCCCGGACCTTGCTCCAACAGATTACCATTTTTTAGAAATTTGGATAACTTCTTGCAAGGGAAAAAATTGAACTCCGATGGGGCAGTCCAAATCGCCTTCAAAGATTTTATTGATTCCCGCCCGACTGTTTTTTTTTTTTGTAAAGGGATCAATAAACTACCTATGAGATGGCAAACGTGCATAGAAAACAAGGGTTCATACTTTGATTAATTAAATATATTATATAAAAAAATATTCGACTTTTTGTTCCTCCCATACAAAACGCCAATTTTAATGTAAGATTTTCTACAATAAATCTGGTAAACATTTGACAATGACATAGTTGACACTGACTGTCCTCTAACCGCGTTAGCAAAATGATAGTTACTAGATCTCTGGTCTAGCTACATACTGCATTAGTGCTAAAATCCCTGAGCGGACTTCAACAACAGGTAGAAATTATCACGGTGCTGCATCACTTGGAGCCAGCGCCACTTACCAAGCTGACATCTTCTTTACACGTCGGTGTTGCTCCGGCGCAAGGCCAAAACGGCTAAAACGCACAAAAGCGAAAACATTCATTTCTTCTCCAGAATTACTAAGATCAGGCAGACTAATAGTCAAAAGGAAACCAAATCATTCTTTCACCTGTGGTCCTTACTCTGATACGACATCCACACACCATGGCCGAAGGCGGTGTCTGTACTGCAGCGCAAGCAGGGAACGAGGACTAAAATATAGTCACCACCATTTTATCCACCTGTCACCATACACCAAGTTGATAAAAATGATGGAAAGACCATAAGTCCTCGTGCCATGTTCGCCTTGTTGGAATGGAAGTGACTCCCAAACAGATGGTAACTAGTCAGACGTGAACCAGAAACTAAAACAAAACAGAGAACCTTCATATCAATAAAATAGATACACACTATGGATACACATAAGGCTGAAGACGTTATTTTTTGGTGTAGAGTTGTTAATTTGCATGTCATTATGTCCACATGTTGCCAGTGCGTTGTTACATTATATTAGGTACCCGTTGACACAGTTTCCTCGTGATGATTCATCAAGCTGACGTTTTGGCACACTAACGCTTTAATTTTACATCTACTCCGGTGAATGACATTGCTTGTTTAAAAATAGATCGGATAGCTATATATAGATAGTTTCTTGATTAAAATCGTATTTTAGCCTAGTCGGATTAATCCGATGCTAGAGATTTGATTAAAATATTTTATTACTACCCTACTCACGGTGCTTACAAATATCTACTATGATAAAGTACGCCATAAGCATCATTATGTAAATATTATTTTATTTGCAAATAATAATAGTCATGCAATATTTGAGCACATTGCCTTTGGTGACCCTCAAGTCAATCGATAAAGCATTAGCACTAGTTAAAGTAGTTAACCTACTTACAACTAGTGACGAAAGCTTGAAGGAATTACATCATATTTCGCCGGCTGAAAGTAATGAAACGTAACGTACGCATACTCTTCGGACCAGTGGGTGTTACAGCTGTTGTGGTTTAGAAATTGAAAGCTCCTCTTTCTTGTGTCATATTTCATCAATACTGAGGTCGTGATAGATACATTGTGGAGGCGCCCAGGACCTATCACGGGGGATTTCAGAGGAGTATTGCTCGCTTGTGCCCGCCAAACTCGTCCTTGTTGAGACGAAGAACATCGTGGTAGGGTTTAGTAGCTAGTGGATTCTCATTAGCTCTGAGCATACCCCACTGCAATGCATATCCTCCACGTAAAAAAGTAATTTGTAAAAAAAGGAAAGTAAAGCAAAAAACTCTGGTGCTTTGTGACTAACATGTCACAACTTTCGATTGGAAGGAGCAAAGCCACGCCAGTAACATTTAACAACCGTAACAATGAAATCGCAAATATCAATAATTACTTTATACCGTGTTTCCTTGGGATGAAGATCTCGAAAGTCCAGATCTTTGCGCAACCTAGCCCTTGAAGTTCCTCCTTACTCCCGAATATAAAAAAATCTAATTTATATTATCTTAATATCTTATCCATCTTATTTTAATAATATTATTCCATGCCCGGACAGTACCCTAGTAGGAACTAAAATTATACTAGTATTATTAATAAATAGCAATGTACTTTAACTATCATTCTTGTATTTAATCTTCAGGAGTATTTAAGGTAGGTAATTTCAGTACCATAATATTTTATAAACATTTTTTAATCATTTTTCAGATGGTGTAACTGATGTTGATTTTCATACTATATACAAGCACTAATGTATTATCAGAAGAGAATATAAAAAGTCACTTAATAATGGAAAACGTAGTTTAACTAAAAATAAAGTAAGCATTTGTTTAAGCCGATTCAACATGTCAATTGAAATTTACTTGAACAAATATATAATATATACATATTCATGATTTGCGTTCAGGTTAGGGTTACACGAAGGTCCTTTACACAGATGAGTTGGCTTGGCAGAAAACATTAACAATATTTGCATAAACGTAGCTTACCTATTCACACCTACACTTCAGTACTTACGTCATTGCTATTCTATTATGATGATTAAGAAATTTAATTTGTAAACGTGTAGGCCACCTTGTCCAAAATGAAGAACTTCTGCAAAACTTCCTAAGCAGAAATTTGGAAAACAAAAAAAAAGCAGGTCTAACGAAAGACATCCGAAAAGGGCAAACAGTGATCAGATTAAAGAGAATTTTAAAGTACAACGAGATCAATGATTTAAAAAAAACTTTCAGAAGACTTGATAACCTCCTTTTTTGGAAGTCGGTTAATAATAGTGATACTTCGCCAACAAGAGAACATCAGACAGGCTGTATTCAAACGTAAGCCAACCCCGTGTAAAAAAAACATTCCTTAAATAAGAAGAACACATATACTTATATTAATAACTTTCATAATATTTCATTTTCTTTGAAACTGCAGTGCTTACACATACAGAAAAAGTATATTAGTATCACATACCTATCTATTATATTAAATACCATTTCAGTAAGAAAACAGAAAGATTGTTATAATCAAATGAAATGAAAAAAATTGCTTTGTCATATTTGTATTACTCTACCTAACAATATTTAAAACGGACTTGTTTTTGGAACTCTCTCGTAAATACATATGTTATTACTGATACTGAGCCTTATGTACGATCTATGAAACACAACTGTGACCTTGGTCAGGCTTGTGGTACTTTATCTTTGACTCTAGTAGCCCTAGTTACAAAGCCGACATAAAACGGGAAAATAACGACTTACATACATACCTCTTATTTACATAGGTACTTACCTTTAATTTTACGATCGTAGGCTTGGCTATATAAGCTTCAAAGGTCAAAATTATTCATTCTTCAATAATTTTTTGGATGACAAAAATTGGTCTCCTAAGTAGCCAAAGTTTTAAATAAAAAGTATATTATGTTAAGTTTGTTTAAAAATATTAGATATAAGTATAGCATTAAAACTTTCGTGAGACATTTTATCAATATGTTAACTAAACGGTTTTCACTCGCGTGTAATTCGCGTATGTTGTTTACGAGAGTATAGTAGACTATTAGATGTAGGTAAGCAAAATTTGTAAAGATACTGGCTAGCATAAAGCCTTAAGCCATGTGTCTTGCTATGCCCCAGTACCTCGGGGCACTTGTAACCATTTTTTGGATAATTGTATGTGTGCCAGTATAAATAAATGAATGAAATGAATATAAATGAGTTTTCTAATTGCCTATGGGTATCTGACATGATCAAAACAACAGTATTATCATCGATCATATAATAATAAGTACCTACCACAGACATGATACCACAGATATGACAGACAGCCGGGACTAAAAAATTAAACGAATAGCAAATCCATTCTTCAACGTGAAGAAAGGACGAAAATATATTCGCCCACACACAAACTTACGCTTTCATTAAATGACTAATATCTGCCCGCGGCTTCTCCCGTGTTCTGTCGAGATAAAGGCAGCCTGTCAATATCCGAACCTTATACTAAACCAATGTCAAAAATCATGATAATCTGTCTCACCGTTACGTAGAGAAAGAAGAACCAATAGACTTTCGCTTTTAATGGTGTGACATCCCAACACTAGTTGATACCCGCGGCATCGTCCGCTTGATATCGGTGTAAAAAAAGTAGTCACTCTCAAGACCCTACCACCATACCAACAATCACGATCGTCTGTTTCCGTTGCAGTGTAAAGAGGAACAAATAGACCAATGAACACATTTTCGCTTGGACTTACTCGTATGACATCACATATAGATTATGTTAGTTTTTATTCAGTGTCAATGTGAGCAAACCTTGCCATTAGACTTTTGGGTGGGTGTGTTTCAAGTTCATTGCCTGGGCCATTGGCTGACAGCTCGTCTCGTGTGCATTCCTTCTGACGCAATATCTACGCTCGGTTGCCGTTGAATTACGGTCTTACGAACATTATTCATTCTCTAATAAACGTCCGCGAATTCGCTCGGTCAGGAACAAATTACATAGGCTAGGGACATATTATTAAAATACAATGTAGATTTATGTGATACATAGGTATAATGGTGATTTTCTTATCAATTACTCTAATAAGTTGTTCTAATAACCATGTTTTTGTTATGTTATTACCAATTGCTTGAATTTTAAACGAACCATAAAAACAAAAAAATAAAACATGTGTTTTTATTATTATTTACAAAGAGTTGTTATTATTAGTTACAAAGAGTTGTTAGTTAGTTGCAGCTCATGAATAGTATATGGTGCATTTTCTCAATAGAAATCAATTTAAGTATTTTTAAAGGCGTTATTGCATTAATCGTTCTAAAATGCGTCGGTATAATGACGGACTTATAATTGTAGACACTCAAAGAAAAATTACGTTGTATAATTTTGTTGAGTTTCTTTCTTAATACCTATTTTCTGTACTATTCTATTGAAACTAGATGCCAGAAGTTCCAAGTTATAACTTCAAAACTATTAAAAAAACAATTATTGAAAGACATTACTATCCATCTATACATTATTATACGTAATGCAAGCAACGAAATAACAAAAATCTCTACATAGAAGATTTTCGACAATAAATATGTTTGGTTACACTTTAAATCAATAACAGATAACAATAATTCACAAAACAATATTCTAAAAACTGCTGCAGTTTTTAGAATTATTGTCTGTTAATTTAATAATCGGCTACTTTATAATTTAATGATCCGAAAGAAGGTACTGTCGTCGTATCGTCAAAAAAAATATTATCCAAACAAAAGGTAAGTACATTAAAATCTAAGCATCGTAATTTACTTCATCGTATTTTTTTTATGTCCACCACTGTATATTGTATAATATGAATGGGCGACCATGGCATCTAACAAACACATCTGGGTCGCTTGCACCTGCGCTTGCGCGGCATGGCCACGCGGCAGGCACGGCACGGGCTGCAGCAAGGGATGTCTTCCTCTTCGCACTGGATCTGCTTGCACGAGTGAGTCATCGGCTTCATCTTAGCAGGAGCGCGAGGAGTCACCAGCTCCACCTTGGAAACAAAATACGTAGGTACAAATAAATCACAATAATAGAGAGATCAATGGCGTCTTTTGGTGTAGAAGGCCAAGATCCGGTAAATAATAAATTAATCAATATTCCGGGACATTGCGCACAGCGCACACTAAGCAAACGCTTGTGTCGTGGGTACTATATAACGGATACAATACTTATATACTTTTCTTTTGTAAATACATACTTATTATACATACAAACGAAAGGTGCTACATCTTCCACTTCACCGTCCCATCAGGCGTGGTGCAGTCAAACGCAACCAGTCGTTGAGCCAACCTAGTTAGTTAGTTTACTTGTTAGTGGTTGACTGACTGATCTATCAACGCACTTCCCAAACCACTGGCTGGAGCGATCAGGCTGTATTTTAGCAAGCTGATAGTTACTATGATGTAAGCATCCGCTAAAGGATTTTTGGAAATCCACTACTAAGGGTGTGATACCACACTACCCCATGAGTGTGAGATATGAAGCTTTTTCTACGCGATATATGTAAGAAGTTATAATTATAGGGTCCTTATCTTTCGTTATTATTCCTTATCATTCCAAGACTAATAGTTAGGGATCTGTTCAACCGCTTAAATTATTTTGATGCATGGCTGATGTAATATCAGATGCAGTGTTGCGTATGCACCGTCTTTGATTGATATTTGTGTTGTCTCGAAGCAGCTGTGCTTTATTGGTAGGCGTCAAGTCCAAACTACCAGTTTAGTTAACAGACTAGGTCAGCGCTTGCACATTACCTCGTCTGTCTCAGCTACACATTCATTAATTTTTCCAATTTATATTAAATCAATAAATTAATTTCATAATAAAATTATTAATTGTTTATAGTAGGTAATTGAAATAAATTAAATTTTACACTCATTGGTGGTACAAGCACAGAATACAGAATACATGGTACAAGTGGAAGCCAGCCTCACACGTAAAAATAGAAAACACCTAAGTACTGGGAAAATCAAGAGGAGCAATCCATCTAGCTATAAGCGATTTTCCAGTACCAAGTTAATTTGATTAACAAATGTTGCTAAGAGATGGCGCCACCTAAGCGAACCGGCTTTTCGCCCCACATAAAAAATATTATGCCTCTTCTACACTACTCGTGAAGTTCCTCAGCAAAATACTCGGCCGAAGTTGACTGAAGTCCGAAGTGCTACACTACACACTCGTTCAACACCGCGAGGAGCCGTTCGTATCCTTTGACTCGGGCTCAAAAACCGACAACAAACGGAAGTCGGCCGAGGCGAGGTGAAGTTGGTCGAAGTAAGCCCAAGTGCCTCTGTACATTATTCTATTCGTCTAACTTCGTTCAACTTCGCGAGTAGTGTGGAGCTAGCATTACGGATTTATTTACTAGCGACACATAGTGTGCTTTTTGAACAACTTTTTTTAAAAATTGGAGATCTGAAATAGCTCATTGAAAATTAAGTTTTTTCATATCACGTACTTATTTATTCTGTGAAAATACAGCTTACTTACATTACATTAATGCCCCTAGTAAAATATGCATTTTTTAGTGTAGTAATAGTTTCGGCTGTGCATATGGCATTGGGGGTATCGAGAAAAGATTTACTAACTCATTGAATATTAGTTAGGTAACCGAACTGTGTAGAGTTGTTTCTCAATTAAATCTTTATCAAAGGTTCCTAACCAAAACCAAAATCGACTCGCTCAAGTCGCAAATGTATACAATTTATCCTTGAATGCCTAGAAAATGTAGCGTTTAGACATTCATTCAACACCACTAACTGACTAGAGGTGGTTTCACGTTGCATGTTTGCGATGATTTTTGTCTGATGCGAAATGCTAACTTCCATTCTTGTACTTTGTATAATTAAGTATCCTTACTTAGAAATTAGAATTTGGGAATATCTCTGTGTTCTCTTCTCTGTGTGTTTCGGATGAGCATATGCATAATAGGAACGGAGCCGGCTGTCACCAAGAACCATTGAAAGTAAATATTGGGATATGTTATAGATAATTCCGCTCTCCATATTTAAATTTGACACTTGATCTTAGTCGAATCGTATTATGTCGTATATTTGAGTAGGTAGTATTTTCAAATGTAGTGCATTACAGGCTCATTGCTTTCGCGAGAAGTCCCCGTGGCTAGAAATACAAGCAGTTTGCTTAGTTCTGCCGCGGTGGCTGATTGGGGAAGTGGTGCGACTGTAGGTACTATAATGACCTACTTAATTTAAAATAACTTTTGTTTTTACATAAAAAAATAGGTAGATTATTAAGATTATTATCTATATTAGTCTGTAAGTTTTGTTTATATGCCTACATTTAAACCTGTTATTTCTGTAAATAAATATTTTTCTTTCTTCTTCTTCTTTAAAAAAATACTAGAGTTTATCAGTTTGTATGCTTTTTTTTGTATTAATGACTAGCTGGTGCGCGCGACTTCGTCCGCGTGGAATTGTTATTACCATAAATACGGTTCTAGTAACCTTAAAATATAGACATATACTGTAAAAATATAGACATATACTATCAAATTAGGTACATCCTATAAGTTGGGAACTCAGATAAAATACCAATTGGTTGTACCTATATTCAAAGGTTGGATAAGAACAACGACCACTTACTTCAATACTTCCAGTGCGATTAGGCTCGTCGGTCTGTTTCCCAATCTTCAAGATAAACACGTCTTTGTCGGGGTGCAGGACTTTTTGCGCCTTCACGCCTTTGGGGGCATCGTGGGGAGTGACATTACAAAGAGTGCATAGATTGTCATGGGCTTCCTTCCTGCTATATACCATCTCGGAATTAGCTTGCGTGCGGTTGGTGAAGGCCTCGGTTATGTCGTCAGGAACCTGCGGATTTAATTTTTAACTTGACGACGCTATAGTAATATGCAATCGTATATTTTTCAAAAGACAGGACCTTGGAATAAAGCTGAGTTGAGATCTCCTTGTGAAATAAGAAATTTTCAAGTATGTATCTTGTCTAAGTACCTACATATATATATAATCTACATTATACATCATATCATTACGTTTGGGTTTTTGTGACAGAACCGGACTAGAAAATTATATATTATTAATCAGCATAAATTTTGATTAATTTGAGTAATTGATGCATCAAATAATTTTATATAAATATTGATTGATTCAGCACATACCAGTAATTCGATCGAGTAGATATTTGTAGCTAGGTAAATATGAATAAGCATCCTTCTACTATGTACTACTTGATTATAAAAATGTTTTTCATTATGTATGTTTTATTTTTATTACTTAATTAATTTTATGTACCTTTTTTACATACCTACTATTTATATTATCCATGTTCATGTTCTGCGTTTAAAATGCACAGAATCTTTTCCTAGCTGTATATTGTGCCAAATAAATCATAACATTAATAAAAATTCCAAAGTGCGTTTGTATGTTACCTGGTCCGTTAGAGAGAGAGCAGTTGTTGAGAAGCCGAGAGAATCTACTACTACTAGTAATTGGACGATTATTCTCTTTCTTTGAGTCGTATTATCTCATGACTGATGATCTTGATCGTGCAGAATTATTTCGTTAGGGTAGCTCTCTTGGGCAGATACATCGTGGACAAAAGTTAGTATTAATAATAACCTGAAAGTTGAGTCTATTGCCAATGTCAGCGGTGCCAAAGCCGCAAGTTTCAGAGCACACAGACTCATCTTCATCGCAAGTGCATTGCTGCTGCAGTTTCAGCTGAGACGGCGTCAGTTTGGACGGCTTGCACGTGCTCTTCGGTACTCGAATCTTAAACTATAATAAATCAAACGATTATTACTGAGTATATATACAAGCACCTGATTTGCTTTTAGTGTCAGCATTGTCGATGAGTTCTCAGAAACATCTAGACACCGATCATATAGGTTATAACAGATTAGTACGTTTTTATGAGTAGGTTGTAAGGTGTAGAAAGTTTTTTTTAAGCGCTCTAGTATGGTGTACCCAAGAACCTAATTTGTCATTGGTGTTTAATTTCACGTATTCTCGCTGGGATGAATTTTGTAGTCAAAACAGCTCCAGAAGTAAAAATATCAAGCTAAGGTGTATTTTAACTGTATATAGAAAAAAATAGCAAATTGTAATGTAGGTATGAATACCTAGTTGTGTTTTGAGAGTGTAGAAAAGCTACAATGGATTTTTTTTATTGGCTCTACTTCAAACTGTTTGCCACGTAGACTATCCTTTCTTGTATCCTAGCTTGTTTGTTAGCAGCATGTTAGGGTATGACCTTAGGGTTGACACCGGCGGTTACTTTGATCTGTCTGGTCAAGGTTAGTTTGTCTGTAATAATAAATCTTAAGTTTGATAAATAATTAAACCGAAGGTTATAACATATTCGGTGTCCACAATATATTATACTTATGTTGATTTGATTGTTTGTGTATCTCCGTATTCAGAGATAGAAACTACTTCCTTTATCACAAAATAATACCGGCGTGGTCGCGGGCACCAGTTTAAAATAAATAATAAAAGCTATTGTGGCATTTACCTCGTTTCCATTAAAGATAGCGCCGATTTCTTCGTAAGGTCGCCGGGTCCCTGGACCTTTTTGTCCATCCTTAGAAGCAACCCCAGGACTAACATTACCGGGGCTGTTAGACACTTGAGGACTTGCCATTTTACATAACAACTGTACAGAAAATTTGGAGCACAATAGATTTACTCTTCGATTTAGATTAATTTGCCTAAATTTTAAAATTTGTATTGACCAAAGAATGCTAATACCCTTTTAAGAGCTTTGACGTTCTGACAAAAAATATCTGACACTAGCTGACAGAATATTTGCTAAGAATGCAAGAAATGAAAAACCAAAAGGTAACAAAGACAAAGAAGCATGGAAGTGATTACCACAGAAAAAGTGATATAACATTCCTTGAAAGGAAGATGTGTTATGCCTCCTCTTCACTATCGGCCATGATCGACACTCGTTGATCGTCTGTGATCGGCAGCGTAATTGTCACGGTCATCGTACAAGCATCCACACTTATGTCCGTGATCATTTATTGACCGGCAAGCGTTCAAGATGGACGTAGAGGTTTTAGCTGCGACTACCTTTACTTTAATTTCCGTGTATAATCATTTTATCAACGTAGTTGAACGAAAAGTTGCGAAAAAAAACGGAAGAAGAGAAGATGGTGGTGTATGAGCATTCATCGTAAGAGAACAAAGTAAATATATACCTACCTATACAACTTAATTGGTGATCCTAGTGCCCAGTTATGATTACCTACCAACTTGAAAAATCTTAAAAATATTAAAAAAATAAAACGAAGTAATTTCCGCACGGCTCGCTGTCCTCCGTCGAATGGATGATCGGCGATAGTGTAGGCACACGCACACAACTACAACCGATTCCCTTTGATTCGTGCCCGAAAAACCGACAAGTCACCGATCACGGCAATTACGACGACGATTAGGAACGATGATGGGCGACTACAGGCGAGTAGCCCTTCTACACTATCGTGATCGCTTATGATCGCCCATCATGGCCGATAGTGAAGAGGAGGCATTAGGAAACCGTAAAGCCTCCTCTTCACTATCGGCCATGATCGACACTCGTTGATCGTCTGTGATCGGCAGCGTAATCGTCACGATCATCGTACAAGCATCCACACGTACGTCCGTGATCATTTATTGAGCGGCAAGCGTTCAAGATGGACGTAGCGGTTTTAGCTGCGACTACCATTACTTTAATTTCCGTGTACATTTTTTTTATTTTTTTTTACAAGAAATGCGTTTGCACTTGACCGTAATTCGCCTGATAGTAAGCAATCATTACGGTCTATGATGGAACGTGCTTACCAACGAAGTTGAACGAAAAGTTGCGAAAAAAGAAACGGAAGAAGAGAAGATGGTGGTGTCTGAGCATTCATCGTAAGAGAACAAAGTAAATATATACCTACCTATACAACTTAATTGGTGATCCTAGTGCCCAGTTATGATTACCTACCAACTTAAAAATCTTAAAAATCCTAAAAAAATAAAACCACGTAACGTCCGCACGGCTCGCTGACCTCCGTCGAATTAATGATCGGCGATAGTGTGGGCACACGCACACAACTACAGCCGATTCCCTTTGATTCGTGCCCAAAAAACTGACAAGTCACCGATCGCGGCAATTACAACGACGATTAGGAACGATGATGGGCGACTATAGGCTAGTAGTCCTTCTACACTATCGTGATCGCTTATACTCGCCCATCATGACCGATAGTGAAGAGGAGGCATAATAGGAAACCTACAATTTGCCTTGCCTCCTCTCCATCATCGGCCATGATCGACAATCGTTGATCGTCTGTAATCGGCAGCGTAATCGTCACGATCATCGTACAAGCATCCACACTATCGTCCGTGATCATTTGTTGCGCTGCGCGGCAAGCGTTCAAGATGGACGTAGAGGTTTTAGCTGCGACTGCCATTTCTTTAATTGCCGTGTATAATCTTTTTTTCAACGTAGTTGAACGAAAAGTAGTGAAAAAATATGGAAAAAGAGAAGATGGTGGTGTCTGAGCATTCATCGTAATAGAACAAAGTAAATAAGTACCTATATATACCTACCTATACAACTTACCTAATTTATTGAAAAAGAAGACCTAATAAAACGACGTACGTCCGCACGGCTCGCTGTCCTCTGTCGAATGAATGATCTGCGATAGTGTGGGTACACGCACACAACTACAACCGATTCCCTTTGATTCGTGCCCGAAAAACCGACAAGTCACCGATCGCGGCAATCACGACGGCGATTAGGAACGATGATGAGCGACTACAGGCGACTACAGGCGAGTAGCCCTTCTACACTATCGTGATCGCTTATGATCGCCCATCATGGCCGATAATGGAGAGGAGGCATTACTCGTGCAATATCATGACATTGATGAAATGTGTTCTCCATACAAAATAAATCGAGATTATGACAACCTAAATCGCTTTCCATGAAACAGCGAAGCTATTGCTATATGACACTATACCAAAAGTAAGTCAATGGTGAAATCTAAGAAAGTCTTCCTACTACAAACTACTACAGACTAACTGAAGTTAGGCCTACTCAGAAACTCGATGGAATAACGACACTCAATAGAACTGGACATTCAAAGAAATGGACGGTCGTAGAACTGGACATTCAAAGAAATGGACCGTCATAGAACTGGACATTCAAAGAAATGGACGGTCATAGAACTGGACATTAAAGTACACTGGACATATCAGGAACTGGACCTAAGAGACCGAAAGGAGAATAATAAACATCTAGCTGCATGAGGACACAGAAATTCGTGAAAAAAAATGTTTAAGCAGGAATGAGATGGACTTACTTCTAAAAAAAGAGAATGGTTTTAGGGCCTCAATGCCACTTTTGAAAACCTATCTAGACACCCCAGATTCATAGGATTATTTTGGGTATGCTGAGTGTGTAGCCCCCTCACTTTTTTTTCATATTTGTACGAGAATAAGATCTGCTAACAAAAGAATACATCTACCTTCCTACATACTTGCTAATTTATATTTAGTAGTTCTTAACGGTTTAGAAATAAAGCGGCTATGAGTTGCTAATATCGCTAAAAAGCTACTTAACCCTTAAACGCGATGGGGCTGAAGTATTTTACTAACCGTTTGGCGAAAGCCACCTGATGATGAGGGGAGAGCTATCTCCTCCAGAAGTGATTTTATTATGATACAAATCGCAGATTCAGATTGCCATCTGAAGACCTGCTGGATAACAGCGCAGATCGTAGTGATTTCATCTGCGTTGCTCCGGTATAAATCCATATACTGAACAACAGAACATCTAAATGCCACAAAATTACATTCAATTCTTATATCAAGGTATAATCTGAAACTCCGGGGCGGAGCGTCACCGTTTCATGGTAGTACCAAAAACTCGAAGCGCTTTACTTCGTAGTAAGGACAACGATACCATGGAACACTCTACTAATAGCCCTGTATCTTGAAAATAATAACCCAGGGTCTTCAAATCCAAAGTAAATAGGTTCCTTCTAAACAAGCTGGCTACATCTTGGACTACAGCAACTAATATTAATGTAAAGGAGGTGAATGTTTATTTTAAATCTTAAAAATATACACGCATAGTAACAAATAAGAGCATACATTTTTAAACCAAACTAGCATTAAAATATATCCATAGCACGTGCAAGACATTATCAGGTGTTTAAGTTACGGAAATCATAGTACTTAGAGCAAAATACATAGGTGAGAAAAAACGTAAATATTACACTTGGTTTAGCTTACGGGCGGGTAAGACTGAATATCATAATGTACTGATCTACACAATGCACTAAATTCAAAAACACCTTTTCCCAAAATGACTGATTTTCTCAAGGTCTTATTTATTTTATGTCGGAAATAAAACTGTCAAATATGGGTACAGTCGCTAGCATATATATTTTCTACATAGTCATTGGTCATACAACCCTTGTGACAAGAGTTCAAGTGTTCCTCGATCTTTACAAACTCTTCTGTTTGTGAATGTGACGCTAGAGCTTATTATTTATAGAGTTAGTCTTTTAGCTAGATCTCAAATCTTTTGAAAGAGTATGTCCACGATGGTTTTGAACCACTAGAATTTGAATGAAGTTGTTTTTGGTGGGTTACTTGTTTCTATTTTTATTTTAAATTATGTCAGTGTGTGGCTACTTTTTCTTTGTTCTATGCATCCCGCCACAGCAGCAGCACGGTTGCGGGTCAGGGTCACACTGGGTCTCTCTGGTATCCACTCGTGCAGGGATCTTCTTCTCGGGGCGTTTGGGAGTGACCAGCTCGAGCTCCATCTTGCAGCGTCTGTCGCCTGCCGCTCCCACCTTGGCAACCTAGATCACATTTAATCCCTACATTACTTTTAAATAACATTTGAATATATATTTATTAATTTTATGGTGGCACACAAAATAGAATGTGTTCCTAAATGAACTGAATATACATTTAAAGGTTTTGATCCAGAACAAATTCCAAAATATAAGTACACAGCTTGATCTAAATGTGATAATTATTAAATTACAAAAATAGTAAGTAGTATATAATAATATAAATAGTATTACGAGATAGTAGTTTATTTACTGCCGAGGGAAGAAAATTAACGAACAAACTTTTGGGGAAGCACCTAGTTGTGGGCAAAATCCACAATACATCCATTCATGTTATAATAAATAACAAGTGTTAATCAACGAGAATTGCAACTTCATACACTCTTAGATGTCACTGCGTTAATCCAGTATCAAAATGCATAAGTAAGTACCCTAGTTGTGTTATAGGCTAGATAGCGCTGTGATAGATGTATCTGTCGAAATAGTAATTTGTTATTGGGTTTATCCAAGACATTAATAAGTAATCATTAAACCAAATTTCAAATAATTAGGTTTTGCTGTTTGACCATGAAAGAGGAACAAATTTATTATGAAGCCAAATGCCCATAAAACGATAATAATACATGCTGTACAGAAATAAATTAAAGGTACGTGTCCATGGAATAGTACCTTAAACACAAAAACGTCTTTCCTTGGATGTAAAACTTCCTGTGCGGGACCTGGATCCGGTACATTGGCTGGTATCATTTGACAGATATGAGGACATGGTGCTTTTTTATTTTTGCTGCTTTTGGGGGTTTTTTTGGATTGAACTTGGGTGCCTTTAGCTGACATGGTCGCGAAATACAATTACACAATAATTTAGAATTTTGTAAAAACCTGAAATCACATTTCGAAATTGATGCTTGAAAGAAATGACAAATTCATTCTGAGTTGATAGCACATTGATGTCAACTTCAACTTTTCCTAAATGGCTGATGATCTCCTTTTTCAAAAGAGTAATAATAGTATTGCATGAACACTTCTTCCATGGGCTAATGTTGATATGTTATATGCATAGAAGTTAGTTGACCAAAGAAGGATAATAATTTCCGCTTGTTTACTACCGTTAACCTCTTGAGACCACCTGGGTGAACCGTAGAAAGATTTTTTTCCAGCGGCTCACCTTTGTTCACTTAGGTGTTCGGTGGGAATTATAAAATTTCTACCGTCCACCTTGTTATCAAAACTGTTCAGATTCAAGTGCAAAAAGTTTATCAGATAAAACTACTTATACGAATGGCAAGTCTCTGCGGCTACCCAAATATTTTTAAACTTTATTCCTTTCTAAACTGTAGAAATATGTAGTGTTTTTCCGCTGCGACTGCTCCTTAACCGACATCAAACAACAAACTTGATGGTTTTTAGGTATTCCTACATATAATATAAAAAAACCATCAAGTTTGTTGATTGATCTCGGTTAAGGAGCAGTCGCAGCGGAAAAACACTACATATTTCTACAGAGTTTCAGTTACAATGGATTTCTACAAAGTAACGCCTGATTCAATATCTTATACTTTCTCTTTTTTAACTGTCGAAAGAACATCATCATAGATGACTGAGAATACCGATTGCAATGCTGAAGATTCTTAATCCTGAATTTAAAGTTTGGTCGTTGTTTATGTGACGCACGAAAAGCTTAAATCTTTTTATCTCTGAGCAAGGACAAGTGGGATCCTAGGTGCCATTTGGAAAAAGAAGAACTATCGAATACAGCCTACAAGTCATTAAAAGGGAAGACTCCCTTTTCTAAAGATTTTTCAAGTGCCCTCTATTTATTATTTTGCAGTAGTAAGAAGTATGTTTAACTTTTTCCCTTTGTTTTTATTTATTAATATTATTTTAAATAAAATCCTACAACTCATTTATGCCGCTCTTTTACACATTCGTTGTAAATAAGGTAAATACATTTTTATAGAAAGCTAAATTGACATCGAAAATAAAATAACCTAGTCTATAGATTTATTTGTTTATTGATTTGGCTGTCCGGTTGTAAAGGTAATATACAATTTACATTGGGAGAGGATATTACGGTGTCCAGCATTAGCTTTGCAATAATCTAGCCTACCAAAAAATAAACAGAAAACGGACTCCGTGTTTTCTTCAATTTAAAATCACTGTACGAGAAGACTTTAAAACTTTTGAAAAAACATTACTCGTGCGCATTCTGAAAATAAAAGAGTAACTCTGAGTATGATATATATTTTAAAGAAACTGATATTTAATTTCATATAATGGTTGTTAAGGTTGTATTACGTATGAAAAGATGAGTGTACTGAAACCTTCATAATCTTCTCCCTTCTTGTAAATGAGTCGTGCTCTCTAAAAAAGATTTTTTTAACACCCCTGAGGAATTAAGAATGCAATAATTTGTAAGCGGGGCGAAACCTTTAGTTTATATAAGCATTCTCTGTGTATGTAGTCATGCCGAACTTAAAATTTTACGATGCTACCGTACAAAAAGCCATGTAATTGTTTATGTCAGCTTTAGTTAATTCACGCACGGTTAAAAAGATTTTTATCTTAAGCACAGCAAGAAGAACAAGTACTTTTACAGCATTTAGGTTTGTATGGGAAACCAGGGCAGCATTTAGGCGGGGGACATGCTACAGGTCCACAGCAACCTGAACATGGTCCAGGAAAACTTTTACATCGTACTACGGGACAGTACCGAGATTTGTTGCGGCACGGAGATATCCGCCTTTTATGTGCTCGTATGCGGGGCTGGCTGCAACACCTGCGAGGTCTTCTGCGACCCACTGGACACAGCTGCAAGCACGGCGAGCTACAAGGCGCGCCGCATGGCGACGAATCACAGCAGGGTGTAGAACAGGGCTGTCCACAAGGCACAGGAGGTCTACACGGTGGGCAAGGCCTGCAGGGCGAAGCGCAAGGAGAGCCACATGAAGGAGGCCGACATTTCGGTCTGAATGGCGAAGGACGGCGGGGAACCCGACAGGGTGCCGCACAACATGCTATCGGCCGACACGGCGAGCGACAAGGTGAACGACATCGCTTCGGCCGACATGGTGAGCGGCACCTCCTGTTTGGCCTCGGACATGGTGAGCGACAGGGTCTGTCGCATGGATTCTGACAAGGAGATCGACACGGCTTGTAACATGGAGGTGGGCAAGGTGTCACGAAGCATATAGGCGTGTGAAGAGGTTTATAGCAAGGAGTGCGACAAGGAGACCGGCATGGTTTATAGCATGACGTTCTGCAAGGAGATGTACAAGGTTTCGGGCAAGGTGAGCGACACGGCTTGCGGCATGGCTTTTGACAAGGATACGGTGAACAATATGGAGCATAGCAAGGTGAGGGATTTCGGCATGGCCTTTTGCACGGATCTCTACATTTGGGCCTGCATGATGATGGTCTGCATACAATCATTTTACATTTGGTTGGGCGACACGATGGGCCGAAAGAGCATGGCACAGAACAAGGAGAGCTGCATGTCGGCGGTCGTGGTGGCGGGGGCGTCCATTCCAGCATGAGCTCATTTCTTGCTAGCGGAGCTCCATTTAACTGTCGTATCACTAGTTCAAACACTCCACGTCTAGGATTTGTGACCGTTGATACTTTGACTGGAACTTTTTCATCTTCCGCTGAAGTTGCTAGAATACAGTTTGGGCCTGTACACGGGTCTGCTCCACAGAAAGGAGGTGGACCTATTCGAATATGAGATACGATTGCCGATAAGTCTCCAGCTTTAGTGCATTCAGGTGAGCAGGTGTCTCTTTCAACTGGGCATCTGTCATCTTTTATACAAACTGATTTTGATGTGTTTGTTCCTGCTGAAGATCCGATAGCGCAATGAGTTTGCGCCCAAGCACTGCAACTGTTTGAACAGTTTGCTTGTATACTTATGCCGGCGGCGGTTCTGGTGACACGTGGTGGGTGCCCTGGGCACCTGCTAGGTTTATTTTGGCTAGTGTTGGAATCAGTTTTTTCCATCCCCGATTTCTCTGCGGTTTTTTTTGAACCAAAAAAATAAACATCTGAGTTACGCAAAATTGCTTTATACGACCGAGTAGACATCGTAGTAGAAGAAAGCACATCTGACTTTGTGCCAAATGTGCTTGGTGTATTTCGCAAGTATTTAATTTCATTCGGCGCTTCTTTAGATACTTGCAGACATTTATTAATAAACGCTGTAGCTTGTGTACCAGATGTGTAGCTGAAGCGGTAATCATTGATCAGAGTCATATAGACGGCAGTCTCTTTCTGGCCAAGTATACTTTTTCGAGGTAAATTATCAATATTTATGAAATCTGTACATACGGTCTGCGTGTTTAATTGCAAGATGCCAGTGCAATCATGACGCTCAGTAGGAGTTAAATCACAATTTAATAATGAAAATTGTGACTTGCAAAAGAAGTCCTGTAGACATTTTGATATGGCCAGCTTTACTTGGGAGTTCGTGCTTGAGATTGCATCAAGTTGGTGTCTTTCTGTGTCCTGATTATCGTCCTGCTGCGGTGTTAATGCGTCCAGACCGCAAGCATCGCTGGAGTCTTGGCACAACGGCAATCCCGACGGTCCACCTACGGCGATATTTTTGTATTAACAATCAGTCATTTTTTCAACACAAGAGGTTTTTGTATAACAATTGCCTCCTTATATATATTGGCAAATACATAACAGTAAACGTTACGTTAAATGCAGTAATCACTCGAAATCATCGTAAAATACCTACTTACTCTTAAAAAATTAAATTATAAAATACAACAACTTTAGGCACATAATAAACGTTTAATAAAGAAGATAAGAAGAATGCTATTAGACAGTATCTATTTGCACCTAGCCGAGCAACAATCACACGTGGGCAGGCACTGCGCGGTGCGCGTGTCTGTGACGGGCACCACCTTCTCGTGGGTAACTGCTGGGGTTATGAACTGGTATTCGAATTTAGATTTCCTATTGGCCATTTCCACAGTCTTTGCAATTCGTAGCTTGATGACTTGAGACGAGAAATCGTTGATGACCCCTTGGTATTGTTCGGAGGCGGCGGGCACGAGCTGGCCGGGTTCGTCGCGCGACACGTCGCCTACCCCGTCATTGGTGAAGTTAAAGTAGGCGCGCTGTTTGTGCCCTTCGCACGGATCTTGCGGCAATTGGAATATCACCTTGTTCCCCGGCGGACAGCAATCTGTACAGTTTAGTTAAAATATTATCTCATCAGCTTTACACGTAACTTTTTATCTAAAAACATGATAAAATTTTAGTTTTAAAGTTGATATTTCTTGATTTGATAAAATAATGTACTAGAAACACAAGACGTGTGTTGGCTACCTTTGAGCCTGTAATGAGTCTTTCCCTGTCTTGTAAGTGTCAAAGCTACTTTGGAACCGAAACAATACTAAAAACTACATTTTAAATCCGCGTAGGTATTCGTATATTGCCGTAAGGATACTCTAAGTCGTTTGGAATCTACTTACTAAATTAAGAGTAGGTATTTTTCTATTTATGCCTACTTAAATGTTTACCCCTGCTAGTAATATATGTATAGTAACAAAATTAAAGTAATTTGCCTGTACCGAGAAATATTTTTTGACCAGCTGAATATTACATGAATCTGGATCTACGTACTTACATAAACTGATGATCTCTAAATTAAATCATAAGCTCCTGTTAGTGAAATAGAGTGAATTGTTGGTGCCAATAACGAATGATAATGCGAATGAAGTTAATAAGCTTCAAATAGTGATTTTTAATGAGTATACAAATAACGCAATTTGCAGATTTTTCCGCAAAGACTGGCGATGATAACTGGGTCCATTCCATAATATCACGCAGGGTCCAAAACTTCTCACGCATTTAACTACTTACTAAAGTTGTAAGTAAGCAATACTTGCAAAGTTCCCTAGCTCTTTCTACTAGGTTCTTCTGGCCTGTTATTTTAATTAACCAATTAGGGCATAGCAAAAGTATGGACCAAGCAGCCGTGGTCATATGCCTAAAAGTTGTACAAGTTAATGATGTCACCTACAAAGTACAAGAACATGTGATAAACTATCACGAGTATCACCTAAAATTTACTATAAATTGATATTCAATACACATTTAAATAAATATAAATAAAATAAAATAAAAATAGCCTTTATTTCAGATATACTCAGTTGATTATTACAATAAATATATATAAATAATATATTTAAATAAATATAGCAATACAATTATTACATGGAATTTCTTCCTGTAGAGTGAGTAAATTTCGTAGACTACGCATATTGAATTGTTTGTAATTCATATTCCAGATTTTTAACTTTTTGAACTGCTTTATTTATCGGTATGGCCAACAAGATAAACTTAATTTCACTGCCTGTTCACTGTTATATAATTTTTCTAAAATACCCATTTTAATTTCGTTAACAGGTTAAATGGCTGACCATTCGCCATAACCGTGATTGTTTCATATTTGATAGTTATTTCTGGATCATTAAATGAACTAAAAAAATCTACTAAACGCTTGCCAAAGTCTATAAGAACAATCATCCGCAGATGAAGCTATTTTCCCGGAGACTAAGTACCTAAATACGACTTTAAATAATCACCACTATTTTAATAAATAGATTCAAATGAAATACGGTTTTAAATCAAATCTGCAGGCACGTCTAATACGAGTAAGTATTTACAAACTAGGTACCTACGAATCCCTTTCCATTTAACTATAGGTAGAGGCTTGTTTAGTGGTGGCTTAAATTTCACTCATATAAACGTTTTCTGTCTCTGGGTTTCTTCAGCCGTGGCATGCAGCAATCACAATCTGGGTCCGATTGCATTCTGGTATTAACTTTTTGGACAGGCATTCGTTTTTGCGGGCCAGTGGGCGTCGTGAGTTCCACTTCAAATTTGAGTTTTCTGTCGCCCTGGACGGCTGTCTTTGCTACTTTGAGTACAAAGACGTTGTGGTTGGGTTTCTCTGGCCTGGAGACGTCGCCCTTGCCCATGGGCTGAGGGCCGTGCTTGGACAGCGCCGCGCAGCCCTCGGTCACACACGTGAACTGCGTGGTGGCGGGCTGCGGCCCCGAGCAACACGTCTTCTCGCTCGGCAACGCCAGCAATATCTGGTTCTTTCCGCAAGGAGTGATACACTCTCCTCTATCGCCATGCTTTCCGTTGTCGTACGGACTCTGCATCGAGCAATGAGTTTGACTTATCTTCTTTATAACCGATGAGGCGGCAGGCACTTTGATCTTTAGTTCGTTGCCCCCCAAGGTGGTTCCTATCTCTTCGAATTGTTTGCTCCGACCTGCCCATATCAAACACTTCGTTCTAGATGCATTTAAAATCCGAGACAATTACCAAAACTAGGAAGATATAAGTTAATAGCAAATTAAATATTGCGCACCTACTTAGTGTGTCAATAAATACTGCACATAGTGCACATACGAGTACCTACATATATTATACACTAGACAGTTACTTAAGCATTACGGACAACATGTGATAAAATTCAAAATAAATCAAGTTTAAAACATACGTATAATACACCTACTGGTGTATTATACTTGAAGTGAAACTATTAATGGTCTACGGGCGGCTAATAAATAATAATAATATAATCTACTACAAAAGATAAAAATTTGGTTATGATTCAAATTTAGTCGTTTAAAAATATGATGATAAATTTGCAGCCGTTTGTAGGACTTATTTATTTAGTTATGCTCACCTTTTGGAACATGCAAGCAGTACTGGTCTGTATTTCTGCAGATCATGGGTGGCTTTCGAGCTGGCTTGGGCCCAGAACAATAGCAAATGTCATCGGTCTCATCGCACGGGTTGCTATTATAGGGGTCGCGCACTGAAAATAATAGATATATTGACATATCATGGCTTGTGGTACCTTGTGGAAATCCATTCCTTATGATAAATTCAGAAAGATTATTCGAAATTGTTTTGCTGCAACTTCTTATCACCAACATCAGAAAACAAACAAATGTTATTTTTTGTCAATTATCACCGCCATGACCCCCGTCAGTGGCGAAATCGAATTTCATAGTATTAGGTATGCGTTTCAAAATATTTTTACAACATTTGTATCAAAGAAGGGAACTGTAAAAAACAGAGAAATGTCTTACTTATGGGGCAAGGAGCGCCCCCGCCGCCACCCAGAGCCAGGCACGGCGGCGCGCCCGTGGCGGTGGTGCCCGCGCCGGCGCTGCGCCCCGTGCCGCACGCGCAAGGATCCAGCGCAGTCTGGTAATCTTTCTGGGGGTTGCATGACCGGTCAAAAATAGCAGCCTTCGTAGCGTCGCCGAGCTTAGGAGGTCCAGTTGCTCCTTGAAACTTAGTAATTATGAGCTTCCCGAAACAAGATATTCTGAGGAACATCAAAATTTCCCCGTTCGGAGCGCCATCAGTGCCTACTATCGTAAACGAATCCTTCAGAGCTTGATAGCTCACAGTGTTGGGATCTTCCAAGAACTTCTTACGAGCTTCGACGAATTCCTTCGTCATGTCAATCTTAGCTTCGCCCATGATGATTTTGGTCGGAAGGCAGCCGCATGGCAGGGACTTGTACACGCATATTTTAATCGGGAAAGAACTCATAGCGCTGTTTATGTCCGACTGTTTGAGCGAAAACAGGCAAGATTTGCCATTGTTGAAGGATTTCACGAAAGGACCGCCACTGCTGGCGGCGCACACCCCAGGGTCGTCGTCACAGATCTCCAGGGGCTCCACGGAGGGCGCCTGTATGTTGACACATGTCCTGAAATCTTTATCAGAGAAGCAAGGACTTTTTATGAAAATTATCTTGTCAACGAGCACCTCCAGAAGGAACAAACCATCGTCTTGCTTCGTCATTGTTTGGTTTATTCGGGGATGGAAACTTTACTGTTTTTAATTGGGTTTAAAAGATTATTATTCACTTAAAATTTTGACATATCTGATCCTGATAAAAAATAAACAAAAGAAGAAGACATTAGACAATTTCACATCTCTCAAAATACTTGGTTCGAATAAAAGTTCTTTATCTGCTCAAAAAGTTCATTATTTTGGAAACAGATTTAGTCCGTGTTTTTGTGAAAAGTCGTTTTTAGTTTTATCTGGCATAAGTAGACGTCAACTGTGTTATTATCTATACATATGTACAAATAATACAGCTTAAAAAAATCTGTACATAGAAGATATTCGAATAAAATATGATTTAGGTATACTTACTTTGAATCGCCTTACCTACGCCCTAATTCCCCTATAAACAGGGTAAATTGTAAATTCATATAAGCTAATAAAGGAATTCCTATCCTGTCACACCCAACTTGTAACACTGTATGTGTATGTATGTAGGTAGTATGAAGTCCCGAAAGTATACTTGAGTCTCGCGACAGACTTGAGTGGAGCCACGAATAGCGCCGAACGCGCCCGACTATAGCCGAGCGCATCGAGTTGGCTCCGCGATGGTTGATGCGAGCGAAACGGCGGAGCTGTCAAAATTGATGTTATTGTTCAAAACAATGATTAAATTAATTGATTATGAATGTTAATAAAATAATAAATAACTCGTTAACAATTATTATTTGTTCTTGTGTAATAAGATAAGATAAGATATTTCTTTAATGCACACCAAAAAAATTACATTATGAAAGAAATTTAAAAACTATTTTAATGCACATTGGGCGGCCTTATCGCCTTGGGCGATTTCTTCCAGGCAACCTTTGGATGGACAGGATTTAGAATTATAAATAGGCGGTGTACAAGAATACGTAAAATAAATAAATAAGTGAAAGAACACAATACAAACTCAGATAATACACTAATAAATAATAATAAACAATACAATACATAATACTATATGGATGATAAGTAATGATGATACACTAGGTTTTGAAATATGCTTAAGGACTTAGCTTGCCTAATAGGCAATGGCAACATGTTCCAAATGTAATATTTGCTGACAAACAGTTTATTATTTTATTAAAACTAAAAACCACTTGGAATTGGTTTATTGATTTTCGGACGGGTCCGCGCGTTCGATCAAAATGGTTCGCGCGGATCCCGTCGCACTCGCAATCGATTTTAATGATTTGTATTATCGTTTCCACACCACTCTATGAAGTCGATAATATTGGCGCGTTTTTTTTATAGTGGTATCCCCGATAGGCCTACATCCACTAGTACTACACTCTCTGAAACTATACAAATAACAATATTAAAACTTGTATCGTTTATTCAAAACAACTTACATAACACAGAGCAGTAATCGTAACTAATTAAAAACTAAACCTTATAATAAACTTAAAAATACATTAAATCAACAACTATATAAACAAGAATATATACAACCTTACAAATAATATACTAAACTGAATTAACTAAAAATATTAATAAAACTAATTAATCAAACTATGATGTAAAGACGACATATTTATAACAAAATGAAAAATAATGCTATTTAGTAGGTTGTATTATATTAGAGGGGGGACAAAATAGGTACCAAAATCCTTTTTACAATCTATTTTTAACAATATGTTCTTCTTGTTCAGTCGGAAGGTAAATTTAAAACAAAGCAATCGGTAAAACATTTCATCTTATTGTCCTATTGTTACAGGATTATCACAAGACTCGCCATTGATTAGTCTCATTATAAAATTTAGAGCCATACATATTTTCCGAGATTTAGCAAACTGACCTTTTACGAAGTAATCAGTCAATATACTTAGTATCCATTGTTAATTTTTTTATTGTTTGTAAACAACAAAGGATTTAACACCTGCGCGCAGGTGTTAAATCCTTTGTGGTGTTTAATCCTCCTTAAGAAGATTTGTGGCTACGAAAATACCAAAATAATTAATGTTGTTATTTGTATAGTTTCAGAGAGTGTAGTAGTAGTGGATGTAGGCCTATCAAGGATACCACTATAAAAAACGCGCCAATATTATCGACTTCTTAGAGTGGTGTGGAAACGATAATACAAATCAATCGCAAGTGCAACGGGATCAGCGCGAGCGATTCTGATTGAACGCGCGGACCCGTTCAAAAATCAATAAAATCAATTCCAAGTGGGTTTAGTTTCAATTAAATATTAACTATTGGTCAGCAAATATTACACAAGAACAAATAATAATTATTACTAATAATACTGTATTTATTTATTACGCGCGAACCATTTAATAATTAAAATTTATAATCAATTCATTTAATCGTTGTTTTAAACAATTAACATCAATTTTAACAGCTCCGCCGCTATCGCTCGTATCAACCATTGCGGGTCCAACTCGATGCGCTCGGCTATAGTCGGGCGCGATCGGCGCAATTCGTGGCTCCACTCAAGTCTGGCGCGAGACTCAAGTTCCCGAAAGTATCATCTATAGGCTGCTTTTTATCCCGGAATAATGCAAGTGTAGCCGCGGCGTCCAATCATAATATAATAATCACCCAAATTAAGTATTTTAATATAATTAATTATTTAGGTAATTTTATTGTTATGTGATGCTCATCTTTTAATAGAACCAAGAAAACGCACTAAGTGTCGAATTATCAAAGTTAAAAGGTACCTCCCAATTCTTCACTTAAAAAAATAGTTTAGATATTACAGTGACACTAAAAGGTGTAGAAATTGAATACCTAAACTTCGTATCTATTATAGTTTTTATACTAAAAATAAATGTAAGTAAGTACTCCGTCAATGTGTCAAAAAATATGCGGCGCTATTAATTAAATGTACTTTTTCAATATTTTGTTTGTTATTTAAACAATCATGCTTTATTGTAAGTAAAGTAATTACCTACTAATTTTTACCTATACCTATGTAACGCAAACGTGATATAGTAGAGTTTGGTTCACTATTACTTTTTTTATTTTTTTTTTATTTTTCCTTCATTTGGGTTAAAACTAAACTTAGTTTTGCACACTTATGAAAGTCAGTTTATAACAACATGCGTAGTAAATTAGTTAAATTTATTCTGTTTTTGATTAATTGTGAAAAAATAGTTCGATATTCAGTATTAATTTTTTGAACAAGCTAAGAAATGTTGCCTAGATAGCCACATTTTAACATAAAATTTGCATTCCCGCCAAAATTCATATTATGAATAAAAGTTGACAGCAGCGAGCTGACAGTAAGGTAATGGCGTGATTCAGCATATGGATAGCAACGTTTCGTGAATATTAATTGTATTTATTTAGAATAAAGAAAATTATTTTTTATGTATGCTGAATAAAAAGAGGAACTTCATTGGCCGGAATAATCTTTTTGAAGAATATAAAACTAAAACATTAGTTTATTTTGTATTTGTTAAAATAGTCAAATCGACTAAAAAATTTGATTTCATGGCCATGACTAAAATTTAAAACAACAAAACGCTTGTCGCTTGTTTTATTTTATGCGATGTGGTACGCTATGCAAAGATAGGATTGATGACGATTATGTAGCGTTTAGTTAGAGAAATAGTAACTATGTGACTCATATACAATTACAAAAAAATAAATAGAATCGTTAACATGGCTACAAACATTGTATTCGAGGGGTGGTTGACCAAATCGCCTCCAAGTAAACGGATCTGGCGCACAGTAAGTAGCAACGTTATTGCTTTGCATTTATGTTTTACTATGTACCTTTGTTGATAGGTTTCGTGAAAAGTTTGCTTTTGTACTGAGCACAATGTGCGAAATATCTTAGATAGCGATAAAAAAATTGTAACTCCATAAGAAAACTAACATTTCGTAAATAGAATTGTATGTAAACGTGGTTTTAATTTGTTCTTTAGAAATGGCGAAGAAGGTGGTTTGCCTTGCGACAGTCGGGCGAGCTCCCGGGCCAGTATTTCTTAGACTACTATGCGGACCGGAACTGCAGGCGGCTCAAGGGCACTATCAACTTGGATTTATGTGAACAAGTAAGTGAACTGTTTAGCTAGGCCAACGCGATTTTGGCATTGAAACAAAGCAAACTAGCACCCTGTGATAGTAACTTGAAAGTGAAGAAATACTTCTTCTGTCAATAATCATGGGTAAGTGCTTTATTTTGTAGTAGTAGGACTACTAATCTGACCAAAAACTTTTTTTGTTTTACTCTTAATATCCAATAATGGTTCTCATGTAAACTTATGATCCTTTAGTAAGTAATCCTCTAGTTATAAACCTCAAGATTATGGTTACAAGCCTGTACAATCCCAATGTTAGCAAAGGTTTTCTTATCTATTTATATTTACTTCAATACAGAGCTGTTGTGTTTGTCCTCGATTCCTTGCTCTGTGAGGTCTTCTATTTCATTTAGTGTCCATTATATTATATTTGTTGTATTTGGTTAATGGAAATGTAGAGAAATCTACATTTCCATCACATACACCACTTTCATGATATAAGTTACTTTTCTCTCTGTAATATAATAAGATCTTAATATGTCTGATTATTTACCAAGTCAACACATTGGTTTGAATTTTGAATATTATTTAATACCACTGATATATTACATATAACAAGCGACTAAGTAAGTAGGTTAAGTGTTATTAATACATTATCTGTAATCAAATGACAAAATATGAAGTAAATAACTAAACTTATTATACTCGGGCACATTAACAGTATATGACACATTCCTAGTACCTAGTCATTTGGAGAGCCTTGTTTGAACTCATGTACTCATATAAAATAATATTTTCATGGTGGATGGTAGCATACTTAATTTCTGGTACTTGGCTCTCTTATAACATCATGTTTTAGGAGTTTCAATTAGGGTATTGTAGGACCCGTTTGTTTGTCTAATAAGGCAGTCATAAAGCCTTGTCAGAGGCACTTATGGTGGCTTGATAAACTCTCGACACAAGAGTTGGCCCTGCTCATTTGATAAGAAAAAAGAATAGGGAACCATCTCTTTTCCATATGGGTTTCACTAAAGGCTGCAAATGGCTGACTCAAAAAACATACTGCTACAAATTTATGAATATCTCATTGTTCATTTGGTAGTGTTCTCATTAAGTATGCATATTTAACTTTGTTTCAACTTTCCTGGTGATCATTTTCCTGTAATTGAGATTACCTATATTCAGTACTGTAATTTCATACTTTACCTACTGAATATAGGTATTTTGTTTGGTTTGTTTGTCAATGATGAGGTAAATTTTTGATGGAATACAGTCAGTAAATCAGAGTTATTTTCTAGTCGAGTTGTTCTGTAGTTGTCAAACTGTTGTAAATATAGAATGTGAAGAGTCACCCTGGTAAGCATCACAACTGTCTCTTTTAGATAATGTAACAGTCCTAATTTTAAATATTAAACAAGTAAGGTATATGTATAATTATATATTTATGATCATGCTTTTAAATCTGGAAATGCCTTTAAATGTATACTTATCTAAATTTATGAAACCTAAGGGTGACTGACTGACATATGATCATGATATGACATATTGATCTATAAACACACAGCCACTCACTGGACAGATCAGGCTGAATTTTTTCACAACCTAGACTGTCCACGAAGCCCACCATACACACTGAAAAAATGGATTTAAAACATTTAGTTTATTTGATAACTTTTTTGGAGTCGATTAGAAAAATGAAGCGAGTGTGGCTTAGCGGTTCCAGTGTCAGCTTTTCATACAGACACACCCTGGTTCGAATCAGGCCCTACACAAATGACTTGTATTTTCAAATTAAGTGTAGATTTGCACTTGCTTAGCGGTGAAGGAAAACATTGTGATTGTTAAAGGGGTTAAATAGGGTAGGTATATGTAACGATAAAGATAAAAGATAAAGATAAAGAATCTTTATTGATAATGTAAAGTTGTAACATAGGTATAAGTACTAATATCATAGAATATGCTACACAAATTACAATATCTCTTCAAATTAAATTTATAACATTTAGTTTTAATAAAATTTTAGAAGTTACAATGTCAAGTTTTATTAATAACATAATGAAAATGTTTGTTATTAAAAACATGTCAAACAAAGGTAATAATAGGTATGTAATCATACAATATGTCAACTTAAATAAATTTTGGTACTGTCAACCATCTGATGGATGTACTTACTGTACCTACAAGTTTTACACAATCTAACTAAATACCTAAAGTAGCTCAGCAGTGCCTCAGGTTAGTAGTACTAGCTTGCTATCACACCACATTGAAAGTTGAAGGTGTGTGTTCATTTATTTCCTATTTATACACAACCATTTGAGGTGAACAGGTTTGAATGAAATTTAATATGGAGATTGATATGATCTTGGATCTCAGGTTATTTATTAATCCCAAATTAAAGTTGCTTATTTGTGGGTCACCGCTAGTAATTAATATCCACTTCCTACCCATCCTACCTGGTTTACAATTGTATACTTGTTAAGGATTTTTATTAAAAAAAAAAATATTCCAGAACATTGCACACATCGCCATCTAGCCCCACACTAAGCAAACGATTTATTTAGTTAATAGTTTTACAGTATACTAGTTTGCATGTATTAGTTACTTGTGGGTGCTCGCGGCTTCGCTTGCATTAAGAAGTAAAACTTGCATCCCCTATTTCACCCCTTTAAAAGTGGCATTTCCAAAAATCCTTTCTTGGCGGATACCTACGTCATAACATCTACCTTCATTCCAAATTTCAGCCCAATCCGTCCAGATGATAGATCACTATATCAGTCATTCAGTCACCTTTGAGTTTTATGTACATATTTAGATTTCCAGTATTTTTCCACATGGAGGGCTAAACGCTCTGTCTCTCTGACGTGATAAACAACCTGGGTGGCAACATTAAGGAATTTCAAAGTACATAATGTTATATAAGTAGACATATAGAATTACAGTAGAAACACTATTCTGTCTAGGCATTCCCTGTGATTTTATATCCAATATCCAACCTTAGGTGCTTTTACAATGTCTTACTGACATGTGATTTAAGCTATAATATTTCATATTCTGCAAGACTGTTGCTTGTTAAGCAGTTTCCCTGACTAATGTACCGTTACTTGATGCTTCACACAGGATCTGAATACATTTGAATCTAGTATTTGTGATTCAGTACTTAAATAGATCACTGCACGGGGAGCATTCAATGTGACACTTTCAGAGCTGCAAGCGACACTTATTTGACGACGTCTTCTTTTTATCTACAAAAAGTATTCTTCTAAACTAATCCTGCCTGAGGCATCATTTATGTAAGTTTTTATGAATATCACTTTGATAAGTAGGTACTAAACTAACTTATATAATTTAAAATTTTGTTTTTTCCCCGTTAGGTTGATGCAGGACTTCACATGGAACGAACTGGGAGTGGAGCGCTAGACCCCAAGCTCCGAGGCTCTGTGTTCACCATCCAGACACAGTCGCGCACCTACCACCTGGAGGCGGAGTGCGAGGCCGACATGGAGAAGTGGGTCGACGCCATCTGCAGGGTGTGCGGCCTGCGGGCCACCGACGAACCACCTATAGCCATGGGTAAATTTACTTTATATTACTTAACTACTGTTTTCCTTTCTTTTTTACTGGAGCTACTTTCTTGTCTGTAGAGCCGCCGCCGCAGTTCTCGATCCTTTACCTCCTTCCCTCCTCCTCGTGTAGTGTCCTCATTACTGTGGGTCCTGTAGATTTTATTAATTGGGGAAGTTTTCTTGCGCAAGTACATCGTAGTGAACGCCCAGATTATTCCACGGATGGCACATCCTCGAATTTTGTAATCCTCCAATATGTCATTTACTTACTATATTTTCCTTCACCGTTAAGCGTGTAAAAATCCATACGTCACTTGAAAAACAAGTCATTGGTGTAGAGCTAGGACTCGAACCGGGATCATTGTAAGAAGGACGCTTCCCCGACCGAGTCACACATGCTTTTTACTTTTTATTTACTTACCACCACCGCAGTTCGCCATACTGGACCTCCTCATAAGACTTTTTTCATTGAACAGCCTTACATGGCCACCAGTTACACCTGAAGTGTACAACCACAAAAGGGACACTAGTCCTAGTAGTAGTATGTATTTACAAAAGAAAAGTATACATGTATTACATCCATTATCTACTACCCATGATACAAGCGTAAGCTTAGCATGGGGCTAGATTGCGCTGTGTAATATGTCCTGTATTTATTGATTCATAGTGTATCCACTATAATACATAAAATTGACAGAGCTGACTGAACTCCCAAGCTTCAAGAATAAAGACTGTTCCCCATCTTAATTGTACCATTCATACTCCTTTGAGGATCTACTTTCTTCTTCTGGGCAAGTAGCACATACACGTGTTTTATTTACAACTGCCCTTGCCGGTTGATCTTGCTCAGTGTGAAGGTACTAAACTGTTCAGATGTGCATTGAAAACATGAATCTTATTAACCTTTTTTGTTGTGCTCTCCATATTATTGTATTGGAAATGAATGTAAAAGTGATGAGATAAGAAATGACAGATATGCAACCGTTGCAGATTTAAATAAAACATGCACATAATTTATGTATATGGAGATAAAAAATACAGCTATTTTTCATTGTAAACTTTGTTGCATAAAATATCTTTTGGCCAAATGATTAATGTTTGCGATTTCAATACAGTCATTGTTCGATTGAATTAGTTGGTAGGTTGCAACGCTGATAAGCACGTTATAATCTTGTTTGTGCAATGTTTCAGTACGCTCGTGACTCATGCTCGATATATCAGATGGTGATGCCATAACTGTATGATCATCATCGTCAGTTCATTAGAGCCCACTGCTGGGTATAAGCCTCCTCCCATTCACGCTAATAATATCACTGTTTAGCGCTGTTTATGCCCAGATGTTTCCTTCAAACTTTCTTATTTTGTCCAGCCATTGTTGCTCAGGTCTTCCTACACTTCAACAGTGTGGTCACAGGTTTTAGCAGTTCAGTGAAAATGCTACTTTTTCACGGAACGAAAATAATTAATAAATAAATAAGTACTAACATTAACATTAGCTAACAAGAAATTTGCAGGGCACATGCCTTTGTATTGGCTCGATCGATAATCTATCGAGTTGACCACTCCTATTAAAGTTTATATGAACTAATAGACCAGACGTAATTTGTCGTATTGTGAAAAAATACGATCGCATTGTAAATGTTTGATTGGAATTTCGGTAGATACTAGACAACATATTATACCGTGTTTAAGAAAGACACAGTTTCATGTTATGTATGTTTCGGTGATAGTGACAAGATTTGCTATGAATATATATTATATTAAGCCACTTGTTGATTCATGTTTATAACTAAGACTTTACTATCTCTGGTAATACGACTCAAAGAGAGAGGTGATTTTGGATTGTATATTTTTTCTTGTAACTTGTTCCAGACACTTACCAAAACAACATTGGCAACATGAGTGCGTTGAACGAGCACTACCAGCGTACGGGGGACTCCACCGGACCATACATTCCTATCTCTGAATGCATTACTGGCGTAAGAGCAAAGGTACATCTCAGTTTTTTTACTTTAAAAAGGACAGGTTTGTTCACATTGACCTGCCAGAAAAAAACTGTATTCAAAAGCCAGCCCCAACGGATGACCAGCGCTGGTTGCCTCCACACAACCAGCATTATGCTGAGTTGGGGCTGTGTTGTGGCAGATTTTTATGTTTGTTTATTATGTTTTTACTTCTGTGTTCTTTTGTTAAATCTGTCACAATAAATGTTTTCTTTCTTTCTTTCTTTCAAAAGAGTTGGGATGAACCCATTCTAAAATTAGTACAATCCAATTTAATACACAATAGTTGTTCGGTTTCTGAACGCGCTCGTCTTCTGGCCTCAGCTGCACCTGAGTCCGGGTACTGGTTGCAAGCCCTTCCTTCATCAAACATCGGCACCCTCCTCGACAATTCCACTTTCGCTCTGTCCATCAGCCTACGAATAGGCGCCGCCACCAATGAGCCCCACCAGTGTCAGTGTGGCGCCGCGGTGGACCGCCAAGGACACCATTGGCTGTCTTGTCGCCGCAGTGCCGGCCGCCAGTCCCGCCACGCCTCCATAAACGACGTCATTCCCAGGGCTCTTACCTCCGTTAACGTGCCGGCCATACTTGAGCTGAACGGTATCGCACGTGACGATGGTAAGAGACCTGATGGAATGACTTTGATTCCGTGGAGCCGCGGTAGGCCGTTGGTGTGGGACGCTACCTGCGTGGACACGCTCGCTGCGTCGCACTTGCCGCGTACTTCAAGGGAGGCCGGTTCAGCAGCTTCACACACAAAAAACCTTAAAAGGCGGAAATATAAATGCCTCGGCGAGGGATACATATTTCAGCCTTTTGGGGTAGAAACTTAAGGGCCTTGGGGTCCCAACGCACACCGTTTATTTAAAGATCTGTCCAAGCGGCTGGTGGACAGAACAAACGATCCGAGAGCTGGAGCTCACCTCGGTCAACGCTTAAGTTTGGTGATTCAGCGAGGTAAAGCCGCCAGCATTTTAGGCACCTTGCCCGCAGATTCCGATTTAAGTTAAGTATATTATTTGTAAGGTTGTATATAGTTAAGATTATATAGTTGTTAATTTATAGTGTTTTTAAGTTTATTATAAGATTTAGTTTTAATTAGTTAGGTACTATTATTTCCCTTTAAAAGTCATACATTTGTTCACCAGCCTCCGCAGCATAGTTTAAATCGCGATAGTTATTTGTCGACGCCTTACAGACCAACAAACACTTCCTCATTTATATAATTAATTTATTAATTAACTAGTGGATGACCGCGGCTTCGCTCTCGTTAAGAGATAAAAAGCAGTCCATGTTACTCTCTCCGTTACGACGTCAAGAGGAATAAACAAACCATCAAATACGCTTTCGCATTTATAAACAAGCTTTTGTTTGTTTGAATGTACCTAGATGTAAGATTTAAACACAATTAAAAAACATTAATATATAATGGTATGATATTTATTACCATCTACACGTGTGCATGAAGATCTGCTAGCCTCGCCGTGCTGCGCGCTCAGACACCCACTGAATCAGTGGTGACGCGCCTGCTCGCACAGCAGGCTAGCACTGTGTGAATTATCCGAGCCGTTGTGTGCTATAATAAAATAAATAAAAAGAAATATTCTGGGACATTGCACACAGCGCCATCTAGCCCCACACTAAGCAAACGCTTGTGTCGTGGGTAGATAACGGATATAATACTTATATACATACTTATCATATTATATAAAAATATTAATATTATCATTAATATTTGGCAGGACGAGCAAAGGACGTTCACGTTCGACCCTAACAGCATTGTGATGAGCACGCGGACGCCGTTCGAGCGCGTGTCCGATAACCGCGCGCACGACATGTACCTCAGCCAGCCGCACATCAGGATCAACCACGAGCTCTCCGAGAACGAGTCCACCCTCAGCGACGAGGAGTGCAAGTCGCTCAACGCTAGCCACTCCAACATACGTACGTACTGTAGCTAACATATTATATACGTGTATAGATAACATATGTACGTACTATAGCTAACTTATGTATGTATCATACGTGCGTGCTATCTCATAGTTGGTGCTCTGTCTGCCTTCAGTGACAAGGGTCGCCAGTTTGATTCCCCCACAACACTTTTATTTTCACTAAAACTGGTTTGCAAAAAAAGGTCACCCACCAACGCGGTGTTGATATTAGAAAGACCGCAGGGAGCACCTGGATTCTATCTGCGTAAGACCAGGACGAGTGGCGTACAAGGAGAGAGACAGTGGGCGATAACGGGCTGATGATGACGATGATGGGTTTGTACTTGACCACAGAAGGTCTGATAGTAAGAAAAAAATATGGTCTAAGATGGAGCGTGATTACCGATAAGGCCCTAACTTTTTAACTTACTATACTATATGATTTAAATTTATACATTTCAGGAGACTGGTCGGTTGCGAAATCGTTCACGAAACTGGCGATAAGTCCGAAAAGAAACGGATTCCCAGAAGATGGTAAATGTTCTAATATTATTATGAATTAACTTTTACCCGTGGCTTCGCACGCATTATTATATACATATAAACTTTCTTCTTAAATCACTCTATCTAATAAAAATACTGCATCAAATTCCGTTGTGTAGTTTTAAAGACCTAAGCAAATATATGTACATTGTACATACAACAGACATACGCGGAAAACGACTATGATGTACTGCAGTCAGCCAAAGCAACAAATTCGGTGACATACTTTTTTAAACCAGCCTTTTCCTTGCATCAACAATCCCTTTTCACTCGTTATTGATATAAGTAATCTTTTATGCCATTTTGGACCCATGTTGATGTGACACGTTAAATTAAAGGTCTCGGCTGTTTGTTATAGCAATTACTAAGCCATGTCACAGGCCCAGGGCGTAGAGTTGGCAACACAAACAAACTTACTTAAGTACTTACTTTACTTTATTTATTTTATACGGTTTGAAAACACTGACACCAGAGTTGGCCACACAAACTTGCATTTATTTTTTATTTATTTTATAATTGAATTGTGTCCTCGCTTCCAGGGCCGCCGGTGCCGCCCCGTCCGCCGAAAACCTTCGCAATGAGCAAAGAAGTGTTCAAAGACAACGTATGCTATCAAGGACCAAAAATACAAGAACCCATCGAGTCACAGGAAAACGTTTCTGTAAGTTTGTTTACTTATTGTGTTGAGTCTGGTCGTTTCCATGTATAATAAGTATGTGTTTGCAAAAGGAAAGTATATATAAGTGTTATATACCTCACAAGCTTTTGCTTGGTGTGGGGCTAGGTGGCGCTGTTTGCAAATTCCCGGAATATTTATCTATTAATTTATGGTAATTCTATAAACAATTGGTCATCAAAAAATATACAGTAAATTAAGACTGTAAGATGTTTAATCGATTCAGCCGTTTTTGTGTGATGCGCACACAAATAAAGGGATAAACTGATAGAAAGTCTAAAAACTGCTGAAACGTTTTATGTTATAGGTTATGTGAAACATTATTTTTCTAATATCTTCTATGTTCAGATTTTTCACCCTCTTCATCTTTTTATATGTATAGATGACTAGTGGGTGCTTGCGGCTTCGCTCGCATTAAGAAGTAAAACTTGCATCCCCTATTTCACCCCTTTAAAAGCGGTGTTTCCGAAAATCCTTTCTTAGCGGATGCCTACGTCATAACATCTACCTGCATGCCAAATTCCAGCCCGATCCGTCCAGTGGTTTGGGCTGTGCGTTGATAGATCACTATATCAGTCAGTCAGTCAGTCAGTCACCTTTGAGTTTTATATATTTAGATATTGTTCAGCGAGTTTATCCCGTGCGTTGTCTGCAGCCGTACCCGTGGCACCGGCGGCGCTCGCACGGCGCCGCGTCGTCCCCGTGCCGGTTCTTCCCGCACCAATACGTGCGGACTACGGACGATGAAGACGACTCCAATCCTGCGCATTCGGTAATAACCCTGATAATTATTTATTTGTATTTAAGGCTCAATGTTAATTATTTGAAAATAATCTATATATAAAAGAAAGTGGTGTTAGTTACACCATTTACAACTCAAGAACGGCTGAACGGATTTAGCTGAAAATTGGTGGGGAGGTAACTTAGAACCAGTACATACGATACTTTTTACCCCGATTTTTTAAATTAAGTTGAATAAAATCCAAAATCTCTTTATTTATATTGCCTCTAAGGCGGAACAGAGTTCGCCGGGTCAGCTAGTAATAATATGAAAATAAAATGCGGGCTTATACTTTGGCCAAAATATTATCTTACCATTCAACGGGGCATAAACAGATAAACATTTTATTGATAATTTGTTCGAATTACATGTCAGATTATTATTATAAAATTAAAGACATATTCTAAATATGTACACTTATATAAACATACTTAATTAGTTAAATGTCAATTCGATAATTCCATTGATTCAATCAATAGTCTAATAAAATTAAAAAAATTAAAATTTGTCTAATAAAATTAAAATTTGGCGTTAGTACAAAAATTGTTAAACGAGACATAACATGGTGTCCAAAATTATTAAGAAAAAAATTCTTTTGACTCCCAAAAAATTTACTGATGCTATAGAACGTTCTTTGAAGGAGCTTGTTTTTGAGTTTCAATTTGAACACATAGTTGCCATCATTTCGGGTACGTTTCCTTTTGATTGAGTAGTGTATATTGTGTTTGTCCCGTGTTATCTCAGTCCAGAAAATCTTCCTTAATCGCCCTAGAGACAAAACATGCTAAATTAGAATAACGTTTTCGCCTAGTAATGACATTGTATAATGCTTCCAAGTGTGAATAGTCGAGAAGTAAATGATGTAATAGATGTATAAGTTATGTATTTATGCATGTGAGTTTATCGGTATATAATGCTAAGTCGTATGTGTCGTCACAGTACTACAACCTGCCGTCGCTGCCGCCCGCAGTGGACCGAGCCCTGAAGCCACGGCATTCCAGCCACAGCATAGGTCATATAAACCATTTTATTGGACAGGTAAGTTTCCTTTTCAAATTAACTTATTTATTTAATCAAGTAATCAACTTATGGCCTATCTACAGTTACATACATATAATAAAACTGAAGAGGGTCGAAAGTATGAACATTGCAAATATACAAAAAAATATAGTTTGGAGATACTTCGAATTGATAGCAGAATACGTTTCAACAATTTCTAGAAATTTAGTCTGTTTATCTGTGTCTCTGTCTGTTTATCGGCTGAACGGATCATCATGATTTTTGGTATGTACTATCATGAGGTCTTAGGAGTGTCATAGACTACTTTTTATCCTGAAATAATGTGAGCGAAGCCACGGGCGTCCACTAGTTACATAATATGTTCACTGCACTCACACTATTGATGATAGAGAGGATTTCATTTCTTATAGCAGATAACAAAAAAGTACACACAAGAAATATCTTTTCTTTCTACTATATAAAAATAAGTCGGGTTTCCTTCCTGACGCTATAACTCCAGAACGCACGTGAACCGATTTCCACGGGTTTGCATTCGTTGGAAAGGTCTTGGGCTCCGTGAGGTTTATAGCAAATAAAATTCAGGAAAAAATTCAACAAAAAAGCGGGAAAACAGGGAAAATCATTTTTCACGTACAGCGCCATCTCTGATACATAGCATGTACTACAAACTGGCGAAGCGGAGTTCGCCGGGTTTGCTAGTATATTATAAATGTAAAACTACATAAACATAATACATGTTTGCCAGAATACAATCCCAACTCAGCATATTGCTGGCTGTATAGCCAGGCGGGTCTTCCGGTGATACACTCTGTCAAACTATTCGAAAAATAATAAACAAATAATTTATCTGCCCTCTAGCCCTATGTTTGCACTTGACTACAGTTTGCACATGTGAAGCAATAATTACCACGTCTCTTCAGAGAATCCACTTCCACATTGCACACTTCGGTGACATTTTAAGAAAACGTCGAAATGTTAGAAAGAAAATTAGAAGGTATAAGTCCGTGGTCGCAGCTCCATGCGGTGGTCGGACCAGGTCCGCGCCACCCTCGAGGCCAAGCAGCTGTACGATGCTCAGCACGCTGCTGAGGATACAGTTCAACGGCGAAATGTTGCGCATTCAAGTGCGATCCAAGGAGGAGGTCACGACCCTCACTAATGACAAATACAAAGCGAAGAGGATGCAATATTTGTAGTCTACGATAAATGGTGTATTATACACAACTTAACTGATTTATTCATGCTATTACGATTCGTGTTTTCAGGGAGGTTTGCGAGTCTACCATGCGGATGCATTGCAGTATCTCGATTTGGACTTGCACACTTCCAAGCCAGCACCAGCAAAGGTAAAAAACAATGTTATTTTTTTATCAAATGAGAGTGACCAGCATTGGAGCTAAGACTTTCAAGCCGCTCGCGGGGTCCTTTGACCTAGCTCATCGAATGCCGTGACAAAATTTGAGCGCTTTACGTAGGTCGGACAGATGATATATTAAATAGTAGGTCCCGGTAAAATACTTCACTACTTGTAACAATTGTTTTGTTACAAAATAAGTATGATTTTTTCATATGTAGGTACTTATTATGAAACCTAACCTAACCATTATTTTTTTGAGCTTGAGTTATAGGTGTACATAGAAACAACCAGACTACACAAATTTGTTAACTGAAAATGGACAATTACTTGTGTTATAGTAATAAGGAATATGACCAACTTTTTTTTATTACTTCAATGACAGCTTTTGAAAGCTCTGCACTGGGCATGGCCGGTGTAATTACTTCCGACATAAGTGGGGCTCGAGAGATAGTGCCATGTGGGTGTAGCGAGGACAACCAGACTATAGAGCATATAATCCAACGCAGTCCCCACACATCCTATAGCGGCCCACCCGGAGATATGTTCGATCTTCCATCTGACGCAGCTAACTGGCTAAGCAGTCTTAATATACCTATATAGCCTACTTGATAATGCCATACGATTAAATAAATAAAGCTTTATAATAGACAATCAGCATAGTGAAATTATTTTTCAATTAGCTTTAACAATAACGCAGTTATACACGTTTTTAGCTTACGATTAACCAGACATGCCTTTTGACGTCACATGGCACTAACGCCATACAAAATACATAGAAAATTCTGTTTTTAAAGTAAGAGATGGAATGAAATCTTCAATTGGTCATAACTTCTTTATTTTTCAGTGGATATAAATGGGGTTTGCATAGCTCGTTTAGTATTTTAGTATATGTATTTTTATAGTTTATTTACAAAAATCAAATTTCAGTTCCATACAAATACCCTATTATGTGTGTGTTGTAATAGTGACCTTGTTCTGTTCCAGCCTGTAGAGCCGGCCCGCAAGAAGTTAGATATTTCCCACGGCAAGTCACTGTCGGCCGTCGATGCGGACTCTGCGTACAAAACCGTCGATTTCCTCAAAACAGAAGCGTTCAATATCACCAGACAAGATGCTGAGGCATCACGGAATACTCCGCACTAAAATAATCCAAGAAATTCTATTACAGATGAGTAGAAGTTACAGTAGACATTACAAACGTAGACAACATTTGTAGTTTACATGTTCTTACAAATTGTTTACTTTAATATAAAGGGACGAAGGTGCTCGAATTGTAACAGTACAAAATATACTTTAGGGTCAGCAATGCACTCGATTTAGATCTTTGTGGCTAGTCAATATAATGCTACAATCTGCAGTAAAAAGCTTTGCACGAGCTTCAATCAATCGTCGATCGTTCGTTGACCGCTTTCATACGATTGGCTATCGACATCTTTTAGTATATTTGTGATTGTTAATGCAATATTCGTATTACAAACGTATTATTCGAGTAATTAATAATTGACTGTCTATGTCGGTTTATACAAAGTCTTAACGCACAATCAATCGTTATCCCAACAAATTAAGAGAATATTAAGGGGCCATCGGTAGTTAGATTTTAGTGTAGTTAGAATTTTGCATGAATAGTGAGTACTTTCTTATGACGAAAACATTTAGAAACGTAAGTATTATATTTACTTATTTCTACACTGCCGTAACATTAAGCCTAAATAAATTAATACATTCCTGAATTGATATAAATATGCACCTCTCAGATAAATCAGTAATAGAAGCTATGCACTAACAAATTAAAACTTAAAGACATGCTATATTTCTAGCTTACATTGCGAAGACAGTTTTTGGTATGAAACGGTATGCACTATACACAGAAAAACTGATAATGAACCGTGTTTGGATACTTTCCTTCAGTCATGCTTTTGGCTGGCACGAAATATACATGTGAAAATAATATCAATTAATTTATCATCACTTCTGGCAAATAATATAAAAAGTCTCTTTGATATTACATGCCAATGTTAGGCAGTAAATACACGATTATGTAAATGATTTACAATCATCATAAACATTAGTTGTTTGAAGTCCTGTTTCTTAATAATAGATTGTAATCAATCTTTCTACATATTTTATCGTTAAAATTTCGTGCAATGTAATTTAAGACAAATAAGAAATTACAGTTAACAATTGATTATAATAACCCACACATAAGAAGTGTAACCTATTTAAGTATGAGAGCTGTTAAACCTTTAAAGACATTTTTATTTCAATATACGTATATATTACTACTTTATAAACTTATGCAATAATTTTAAAGGTATCTTTAGGGTGAATTTTTAACGAAGAATAATTATTTTGTCATGTCAGCAAATAGCCGCAGTCTGTGGATAAAGTTCTAGAATTTGTCATTGTCTGGCGCTAAATATATTCATTTTTGTCTACATTTTGTGTGTACTATTAAAAAATGTAATCAACCTATATCGAGCTGAAAACATTATCGTATGAAATAATTTCTACTAGGTTGGGCGGGCCCACAAAATACCTAAATAGGTGTTCGTAACTGTAAAGTATTTCCTTTGTTTAAAATATCACCCTGTGGTACTAGATTAGTGTCATGCACCGTATTAATTCCATTGAAATTAACAGTATTTTATTAATAAGGGTTTACCTGCCTGTTTATGTTATATTGTTTAAAATTAAATTAAAGCAATACTTTGTGAACATTGTTACAAGTCAATTCTGGATAAGTGAAGTTGAGAGTTACCTCTCACAAGTTTGTGTGTGAATTTGCTCTAGTTTAAACATGTAAAATAAGTATTAGGAATTGTACGTTACAGTGATTGTATGGTAATAAACAAGCATAGGTAGCCATTCAATTAAAAGCGCACTCCCTTTACTGATTAACTGTCAGCAAGTGTACTAAGTGACTCGTGTTTCCCACAACTAACATTTGACACTAGGTTTGGATGTTTGTGTAGCAAATTAATTGAACGGCTGAGCTGGTGCAATGCAGGTAAATATACAAATATTAAATATTGATATTTTTCCACCATTACTCTTTGTGAATTAGTTGCCTTAGTTTCAATAATATATATATATATTGTATATCGATGTGCCCTTGCTGTAATTTAATATAGGACTGTACTTAAATAGCAATCTATTTATATACATTAAATAAGACTACTATTGTAGTATTTGTTTATAATTTGTTAGATTTTATATATTTTTAATATACTTAGTTGATGATAATAATCGATAATGATATGACAGTTGAAAGTTTTGTTACCATTCACAATATGTATGTATATATAGATAGCTTGTATTGAAGTCGTGTGTGTCGGCATCATCGTGTTTCCTGAAATGTTTTGGAATTTCCCAGATTGAGTTAATGCTTTTTTTGTGATAGTCTCTGATGTATTAAAGTATCTGATGCGATTCATAGGGATATGGTACATTAAGCTTGGACAGTGGCATGCTCAATTTTAAAGCTCAAATTTATGTTGTGCTACTGTGAAAATATAGGCCTTGTTGGTACTATGGGTACGGTTTTGTTTCTACCTATTTGCCATGTTCATTCATCTATGAAAATGTGATGCTTTCTCTGCTCATCGTGTTTTTTGGTATGGTAGTAGTAAAGGGTCGCACGAGTGACAATAGCTACTTTTTATCTCGAAACAATGCAGGTGGAGCTACGGGTAGCCACTAGTGCATGCTATATACACGTATAGAATTGAACTACAGTCAGCCTACTTTTAATAACAAAATATTACCATACTTTTGGATAAACATATTTTAAAAACCCAGAATCGTCCATTAATTTTTTATCTCTGTTGTAATTTTTTTTCTACCGGTAATTTAGGCTGCACTGAAAACCAAATAAGGTTTTAATTTTGTATAAAGTTTTGTTTGACCGCGAAGGAATGATATAAAGTATAAATGTATGAAATGTGTAATTGAATGTGAAAGACAATTTACTATTTTATAACGTAATATTAGTATTGCTTGGTATCAGCTCACGCACAAAATATTAGTTTAAAGGTTACAAGCTAGACACTGATGTCCAACCGCTTCCATTTTAATGATATTTTTTAGAGATTCCGTCACGTCCTTTTCCTATCGCCCGCCTTCGAACTAATTCTTAAGCTTTCGTTTCACGTCGAACGTTTCTTTAGTTATAAAAGTGATTATAGATTTGGTTAATTGACGTGTTAACGAAAATAATTATATACTTAATGTTATTTCACTTATACTAATTATTGATGAATAATATGGTAATATTTATTGAAAACTATGAATTCGGCAAGATTTCCTCATCCGCCCAATAAAGCAAAGGTATTATTTTCTTGTGAAGGTATTGCCATATCATATGCTATGGTTAAGTAAACTAATACCGGCTTATTTAATATTATCAATAAATGCAACGACAAAATATTAAGACAACCGTGTGCCCTATTAGTATTGGTCTGTAAAAATTGCAATTTAGTAATAGTGTACTGTAAATAAATAAATATATAAAGTTGTGTAAAATGTTGTTATAGCCCACACTGCCGTTACGTGAATTTCGAAGTTTTTAAGAGACATACAATCTTCTCTGGCTCGTACAATTCAAAAGGTACAAAGAAAATAAATAATAATAAACAAAACAATTTGTTTGCTGTAGCAATAAACAATGACTTTGAATTTCATTTGACGGTCTAGTCTAGTGTAAATATAAAAGCTCATTAATTCATAGTAGGTAATAGTATCTATTTGTTGCATGTTATTTTACTTATACCTATAGTTAAGACTGTTAGACAATAATCATGTTTTTAATCATATTGTTACTGACACAAGTTAAGGTAAGCATTTTTACGGTTATTGCATTTGTATGAGCTACGTTTGTGACCATTATTTGTGTAATATTTAATTTGCTAGTGAGTTTATGCAACGACTGTATTGAGAAATATATATTAACTATTTATCACTATCAATAGTTATTTCTGTTATTACTAAGCAAATTAATAGCATTAAGTTGTATTTGCTCTGAATGCAAGTATTGATTTGTATTCATATGTGTAATTTGCGTTATTATACACAATAAAATTAATATTAGGTATTTCTAGTTATATTGCAAATATACATTATGTAAATATGCAATCGTTATTTCGCTTGGTGTGGGTACTTCATTTTCTTTCCTCCTATAGTGTATTTATGGTGAAAGGCCTGTGAGCTATTGCAAATCTGCTCTGTCTGTAATGAACACCTTTCCTGGAACTTGTGCCCGTGAAGTGCAAGGTCAAGGTAGACTGTAACTGTATGGTAACGCATCATCTACACCCAACTTAATGCTTTAGGCCTTCTTAAAGGGTTTTCTAAGTCTATTTTACTATGCAGTAGCACTTAAGAAGTAGGAAGTTTAGTTTTGTCCTTATTTTTGTAATCAAAACTCAACGCTCCAGCATGTCTACAAAACACAGAGGAAAAGTTAAAAGTTTTCGGTTTGTAAAATTATGTATATGATTGTTTGTTCCGCCAAAAAAACAAGAAGCAATGTCAATCATCAGATAATTTAGATTTCTGTTTCTATTAGTTCAGTATTTTTTATCTTACATATTGTTAAAGTATGTACAAAGCCAGTATTTATAATTTTACGATTCTAGTTTTCGCATAGATAGATTTTTTACTCCGAGCGTTTTTTCGGTGTAACAACGCCATCTGTCGAAACGAGTTTGAACTACATACAACAGTCCGTAAGTTTTTTAACGAAAAAATTCAAACACCATAAAAGAGGTTGATGTCAGTAATTTTCATTACCTCAAAGTTCAAATTACAATTTTATAATACTGGTTTTTCGGGTTTTGTTTTTTTTTTAACAAGTGTTTGTTATTTATTTTCATAACAACGACTCCTATCAAAACATGTTCTAAACTCCAGTCTGTAATGAAGATGGATTGCAAAACGTTTTTTAACGAAAACCTTAATAGTCTGTGATGTGATCTAATAACCTCTTCTTTCCGTAGAGAATTCTCTCTACGCTTCTTTCTTATAGCGCAGTGTTGCCAATGCTACGGCAATTACCGTGTTCTACGGCTTTCAGGCCAAAATATGGCTTGGGTACTTTATGTCTACTTTATCAAAAAGATCACTGGCACAAAATGATCACTTTCTTGTAATGGCTACCTGATATTCCCAAAATGTGAAAAATTTGGCTTGGGTACTTTATGTCTACTTTATCAAAAAGATCACTCAAGATCACCGTTTCATCCATGTTATCACAAAATGCACGGCCTGCGGCTGCAACCCTGAAGTCGTAGCAGATTCTACGGCTATTCGCAAATTCTAATTCTAAAAAATCGCATCGGAGGTAATTGATTAACTCCGATGCGCGAACTTACAAATAAGATGTCAAAACCACTCGATTGTCAATGTCATTATTTTTTTGTACTTCTCACTTAACCAAATATTATTTTAGGAGAGGAACAGCACTTTAGGATTGTCGATTTTTAAACATCGGAGTAGCTTACTGTATTCGATTACTAATCCAAATATACCAAAGAAATATACCGAATGCCAACATTGCAAAGTTGTCTATGTCTGTATGGACTTTGTTACTCTTTCTACTCTATAAGTAAAATGAAATGTCTATGGCGTGCAGCTATAGACGGGGATTTCCCAATTATCATATATCAAATAGTGCATCCCTTTTTTCTTTTCGTGGATGAGTGATACAAATGATTAGTTAGCTAGCTCACAGAACACTATTACTCCTAGAGCTAGCGAAATTATAAATTTAAACACGGAATCTATTGCCCTAATTTTTGTATTCATTTATTCTTTGAGTATTGAGTGTGTCATTTAACAGTTTTTATCACAAAATGGACTGTGAAAGTAGTGACGAATGAGAGACTTTTTTAAGGTTTTTAATGTTAAAAACGTTTAATTATCATTAATTAATCGTTATTTGTTTAAGCAATGACACGGCCCACCGATGATCTTTTTCCATATAAACACGGCTTTTTTACCTAATATACACGACCGCCTAAAAATTTTCATTGGCAACACTGATAGCGTCACTGGCACTGGAAAAAAAAACTTTTTCTTGAAAGCTTTTAGAAAATGGCGGCTTGCGTTCTAAAAAATTAAATCTTATTTAATTTAGGCATAGGCAATTTGTGGTTGTGGTCAGAATTAGGAAATACTTATCGTTTGGTCAGTAAAATTCAAGCAACAGTTTGCGTTGATTCTGTTTATCTCCAGATCTCGATTTTGATGCAAACAGACCTTGGACAGAACTTTTCGTTTTGGAAGTTAACTCGCTCAATTTTGAATTCGTTAAAACTTTTGTGGTGACTTTCGTCGTTCCAATCAAAATAATGAAGAGGAAGTTTAATTGCCAAATATTCTGCACCAAAACTAATCCTGGACTATTGTGATAACGTCCTGCATCAAACCTACCTACCTAAACCTTCTTTGTTGTGTCAATTGTGTTTTCCATGCCTTGATTCGATGTTTCTTTGATGTTTTCAACACTGATTGTTCGAAAATATAGTAGTAGCGTTGATTGTGAGGTTCCTACTCGCCTTCGAAATATGGGCACTCTGGCAAACACCAGTTTCTCCAATGTACAGATGGAGTTGTTCACTTCTTCAGTGGTTAAAAGTTTTATGTCTGTAATGGGTTCATATTAGTTGGTTATCTCATCCCCCATTCTAAATATAGATGTGAGTCATATAATTATTATCAAAAAAAAAGCCTTGGCTTTCTCCATGAAGTATCTTAGTTAACAAACCAATGATAGTTGTAGTATTCTAGAAACAGTAGAGTTACAATTTTCTTTGATTCAATGTATCTCCAGACCTTAAATTTGATGCAAACAGAACTTGGACAGAACTTCACAAGTTTTGGAAGTCAACTCGCTTTTTTTCAATTTGTTTAAACTTTTGTGGTGACTTTCATCGTTCCAATCAAAATAAAGAAGAGGAAGTTTAATTGCCAAATATTCTGCACCAAAATTAATCCTGGACTATTGTGATAACGTCCTGCATCAAACCTTCCTACCTAAACCAAAGGTTCTTTGTTGTGTCAATTGTGTTTTCCATGCCTTAATTCAATGTGTTTCCTTGATGTTCTCTACACAAATATGTGTAATTGAGGTTTTAAGTGTTGTTCTACATATCATCTACCAGTAGTGTTGTTGATTGTGAGATTCCTACTTGCCTTCGAAATATGGGCACTCTGGCAAACACCAGTTTCTCCAATGTACAGATGAAGTTGTTAATTTCTTCAGTGGTTAAAAGTTTTAATTTTTGTAATGGCTTTATATTAGTTGGTTATCTCATCCCCCATTGCTAATGGGGGATGAGACAACAGATGTGAGTCATATAATTATTATCTAAAAAAAAAGCCTTGGCTTTCTCCATAAAGTGTCTTAGTTAACAAACCAATGATAGTTGTAGTAATACGACCAACAATAGACCAATGTCATACTTATGTATAACATTAGTTGAAGAACAATACTACAACTATCATTGGTTTGTTATTGGTGGTATGTTTAGTCAGTAAAATTCTAGAAACAGTAGTTACAATTTTCTTTGATTCAATGTATCTCCAGACCTCAAATTTATAGCAAACAGAACTTGGACAGAACTTCACAAGTTTTGGAAGTTAACTTGCTCAATTTTGAATTAGTAATCTTTTGTGGTGACTTTCATCATTCCAATCAAACTAAAGAAGAGGAAGTTTAATTACCAAATATTCTGCACGAAATTAATCCTGGACTATTGTGATAATGTCCTGCATCAAACCTACCTACCTAAACCATAGGTTCTTTGTTGTGTCAATTGTGTTTTCCATGCCTTGATTCGATGTGTTTCCTTGATGTTCTCAACACATTTGAAAATATTAGTAATTGAAGTTATGAGTCTTGTTCTACATATCGTCTACCAGTAGTAGCGTCGATTGTGAGGTTCCTACTTGCCTTCGAAATATGGGCACTCTGGTAAACACCAGTTTCTCCAATGTACAGATGGAGTTGTTCACTTCTTCAGTGGTTAAAAGTTGTATGTCTGTAATGGGTTCATATAAATTGGTTATTTTGTTCCTCCTTGCTAATACAGATGTTAATCATATAATTATTATCTACTGAGGTATATTAACTTAGTAAAAGCTACAACTATAATTAGTTATCAAGGTGTCTAGCTATCATAAAAATAAATTCAGGAATATAAAAATATTAGTACGATTAGGTTGTGTGTCTTTACATATACAATATAAACTGTTGACCTCTAATAATTTGGATATTGTTAAATGTTGGTTTGTTTGTTTTTGTTTTTCAAATTTCTTTATTTATAAGCACTTACAAAACATTTGTGGTAATAGTGTACATTATCCTATCACAACAATATCATAAGCTACAATTTGTTTAAGTGGTTAGTTACCTTTTAAAACTTTTCACTGCTGAGTATTATCATGCAGCTGCGCTTCAAGCAGCGGGAATCTACAGACTTTAGGCATGAGTTACCTACTGTGGCCGGCCAGCCGTCGTCGCGCGCGGGACTCTGTGCCGTGACTGCATTGACACAAGGTTAAACATCGTGCGTACAGTTGCGGCCGACAAGACTCGCGCGCACGCAAATAGCCACCACTACGTCATTCTATTCATCAGTTAAGAATAAGTGATGTGGAAGTTTGTAACGTTTGTATTTATCGATAAAAGTTAAGTTTCGTTTACGAGTCTTACATATGTTGTTAATGAGTTTATTTTTACTATTAGGATTTCTAAAGAGATAGAATGTTTTGGATAACTTGTATATGTAGTTAGTTAGATTAGGTAGACCAATTTTATCGTGTAACTTTTTGAGATTTGTTAGTGGAGGTGTGTTAAAGGAACATTTAAGGGCCTTATTTTGTATTATTTGTAGCTTATTAATGTTGGTTTTACACGTGTTACTCCATACTGGGCACGCATATGTGATACAGGGCCTGACTAATGTACGATAAATTCGTAACTTAGTAAAATTGCTAAGACACGACCTTCTGTTCATTACTGGGTGAAGTGCATTTAACGCTTTGGTACCTTTGATACTGAGTTTCAAGGAGTTTTCAGTCCAATTCAGTTTGTTGTCTATTGTGAGACCTAAGTATTTGACGGACTTACTCCATGGTATGCTAAAACCATCAATCTGGATTCTACGCGCAGGAAAGGAGCGTTTTCTAGTAAATAGAATAGCTTCCGTTTTTGAAGCATTTATTTTAAGTTTCCATTTATTGAAAAAGGTTAATAAGGAGTCTATTGCTAGTTGAAGCCTGCTTATGATAATGTCAATGTCATTTGAGGAGGTGTAGCACGCCGTGTCGTCGGCGAAACAGGCCAAACTAGTACGAGTTTGGATGGGGATGTCGCTGAGAAAGACCAAAAATAAATATGGGCCAAGAATTGAACCTTGGGGCACACCAGCTGGAATTGGTTTCGGAAGGGAAAAACTATTCCCAACATGTACTTTGAATGATCGTTCCGTGAGATAAGACCGAATTATTTTAACTAATGACATAGGTGTGTTAAGACTGATTAATTTATGTAATAATGCTTCTTGCCATACGCTGTCAAAAGCCTTCTCAATGTCAAGAAGGATCATTCCAGTGGATACGTGGAGGTTTAGATTATGCGACACGGCTTCTGCAACCCTGGCAAGTTGTTGTACCGTGGAATGACCCTTCCGAAAGCCAAACTGCTCATCTGGTAGTAAGTGCTCGGTAGCATGCGCTAGTCTGGAATAGATTATTTTCTCAAATAATTTTCCTAAACAGGGAAGTAGGCTTATCGGGCGGTATGATGTGGGATCCGAGGTGTCTTTGCCAGGTTTATGTATTGGAATAACCTTTGCGATTTTCCAAATTTTTGGGAAGTAATTTAGAGCCAAACAAGCATTGAAAACTTTGGTTAGTAAGACCACACACTTTGTAGGGATATTTTTTAGAAGTAAATTCGAAATTTCGTCGTTCCCAGTGGCTTTGCGAGTTTTTAAATTAATTAAATGTTTCTTGATTTCGAGTGGACGAACGGTAGGTTGGACTGTCTTATCTGGTGGGTGGTTATCTAATGCGGTAAGAGAGCAATCAACAGATGCTTGTTCGTCGCTAGGCCAATTGTGCGTTAAAAGCATGTTATTCAAAAAGGTCTCAGCTAGTACATCGGACTGTTCTTGTTGGTCATGTGTAAGGGAGTTGCTATTTATTTTTAGAGCTGGCAAGGCTGAATTTTTATTTGATTTCAGGCTATTGACAAGGCGCCACAGATCAGCTGATGGGTTATCTACCTTAATTAACTTTTGGTTCCAAATACTATCATGATAGGACTTTAGAGCTAGATCAATTTCTATTTTAAGTGATCTTATCATTGTTGTAAAGTGCTTCCGGATATGAAGTGTAGGTTCAACAGCAGCATACCTCCGCAATCGGTTTTTTAACTGAATCAGCCGCTTAACGCGTCTAGGAACTGCCGTAGGGCGCCAGGGTTCGATTTTGTTTTTAGGGACACTTTCATTCCTAGCATAGATAATTGAAGATTGTAGATCATTTACAGCTGAATCTATATCTACGGTATTATGATACACTTGAGAAGATAAGTGTGTATTATCATTCAGGAACTGTCGGTACTGAGGCCAATTTGCTTTCGAGTAATTAAATTTTATAATGTGCTTACGGAAAACATTAGTAGTGAAGTTTACGAAGACTGGGAAGTGGTTAGACGATAATGAAGGCATTGTGACTATTCTATCTAATATATGAAAATTTTTGGTTAGAAGAAGATCAGGGATACTCGGTGTCAAATCAGAACGGTAGTGAACAAGCGTTGCGTCCAACGGGCTATGAATCAAAAAGTCACTGGCAAGCATGTGGTCATATAAGACTCGACCACGACAGTTTGGAGGCCCAGGTGACCAATAAGGGTGTTTAGCGTTAAAATCTCCCATAATTATTACTTGACTACCAGATTCCATAAGCAGGTCTACATCTTTTGCAAGAAGAGGTTTGTTTGGAGATTGGTACGCGGATATTAAAACTACTTTTCCTGTACCAGGTAGCTGAAGAGAAACCAAGACAGCTTCAATATGTTTTGTGGGAGGGGTAGGAATAAGCGAATGTACAAGATCATCTCTAATTAAAATCGCTACTCCCCGTCCAAAGCCACTAGCATGTTTGTCTTGTCGGTGACAAGTAAAACCCTTTAAGTTAAGCTTAAGCCGGTTAGTGAGAAGTGTTTCACAGATCGCGATCATGTCAATATTCAGGTCACCTACTAGAGTCGCGAGTTCCCGCTGCTTGCTGTGAACGCCATCTGCGTTCCAGTAAAGTATTCGAAACCCAGGAGTTGTATCAGACATAGTGTCCCAAGCGAGTAAGTATTAATATTACTTTATCCATTAAAGTTTTACAATTGATATATAGTTAAATGTTGGTTGAAGAACAATACCTACTACAACTTTCATTAGTTTGTTATTGGTGGAATAACCTGGGTCGGCCATAATAGAAACTTGAAAACGTTAACTACATGGACCTACTTGGTATAATCACACTTGGACTATTAATTAACTGTCAGTAATTGCAACTTTGGTGTTATAAATAAATAATAATCATGTTATTACAATTTTGTGATACTGGTTAGTTGAGTCACGTAGTTTTTCTTTTTTCGGTACAACATCGCCATCTGTCGAAACAAGCTTGAACTACATACATACGTCCGTAACAATGATGGGCTGCTAAACGTTAAATAACGAACAAATTCAAGAACCAACGAGAGCAGTAATGTTATTTAGATTTTTTTGTTAGCTGCTAAGCTGGCAGAAAATGTCGGCGCGCGTATTAGACATTTAAGTGAAAAATAAAAGCAATATGTATGTGATGAAAAGTAATACATTAAAAGTGGTCAGTATAATTCAGGAAAAGTGTATCTCCAGATATCGACTTTGATGCAAACCGGTCTTGGACAGAACTTTTTACAAGTTATGGAAGTTAATTCGCTCAATTTTGATCTTGGAGCTCATGGAAAACGATTGTTTACTAATTCAAGAAATAAACATATGCGTGGTGAAAACTTTTGTGGTGGCTTCGTTGTTCCAAATCATGTACTTACTAACTTATTATAATCACAACTTTATTCGAAATCAGCTGCAGTAGCGGGAGAGCATTAACTTTTTTCCGGTTTTGAGCTCTGTTTGCTCTGGCCTCGTTGAGTATCATCCTTGTCTCTGCTGTCTCCTCTAGACTGTCAAGATTGGGTGAAATCTTCTTTAACAGCGCCTCTCCAAATGCCCGAAGCTCGTCCACAGTGGCCTTCCTTCTCGTGGCCCAGTTAGCTTCATATATGCCTTCCGATTCTCCCTGGCACTCTGCCACTTGAGCCAGAGGCACTGCACTTAAGCCAGAGGTTCTTTATTGTATCATTTATGTGTTCCTGTCTTGAAAAATATTTGCGATTGAGGCTTTGGGTGTTGTGCTAACTGACATCTACCGTAGTAGCGTCGAATGTGAGGTTCCTACTTGCCTTCGAAATATGGGCACTCTGGCAAACACCAGTTTCTTTCTCCATTGTACAGATGGAGTTGTTTATTGCAGTGGTTTAGAATACGGATTTTTGTTAAACTTTGTTGCCCCGCTCTATTCCAAGTTGCACATTTAATAAATGATATCCAACTGCACTTACCTTATTTCTATAATGGGTTGTTGTTGGTCATCTCGTCCTTCGTTGCTAATTTAGATGAGGGTCATATATTATTTACTATTTACTGAGGTACATTAACTTCGTGAAAGCCATGACATACTCCATGAAATAACGTATACCTAACTACATAATGTTGGCTTTGCTTCTGATAAGATACCAAACATGGTATCCATATATTGCTTATTACAGAATAATACAACAAATATCTTCGGTTTGTTATAGGCAGGATAACTTGTAGGTACTTATCATAAAAGGTGTTAATACAGATTTATTACCATACAATGTATACCAAGATGCGGCTTGTATTTTTATATACCTACATTGTTTCATTTCGTAGCGATGCTCTATCTGCGTTGTGGATTTCGATCATAAATTTTGACAAAAAGGTTAATTTTTTTTAGTCTTGCAAAGTAAGTTGTCTAAACAATATATTTAAAGGGGCACTGAAAAGGTGTTACGTAAGTAAACGGCAGCTTCAGGAAAAGCATTTCGTCTCTTTTACGGTCCATAAAGAGTCCTTATAGTTGGATAAGACGGTAAAGTTGGTAATTAGCTGAATAAATGTTCAGTCTTTCAAGAGGTCCCTGCTTGTAACAATCTTTATAATTCCTTTGCACTATGGATAGCGCGGGACTCAAAATTAGGCATCAGAACTAACGTAGTGGCACCTATTATGGACACTTTAAGAAACTCGTCGACGGATTTTCTCAGTGGGAAGCAAATCTTTTGTGTTACAGTTACGGAGTAAAAAGTAATCAATAAAGTGATTAATACTCTTTTAATTTGACGTATGAAGGCATTGTAGATACATTGGGTGTAATAATAAATTAAGTTTTTTTATAATACCTACGAAATCACCAGTGCTGGACAGTCTAACTCCAATAATGACGACCCAATATTGGACAGTCTGCTCCACTAATGAACACCCAATGATTGACACATTTTAATTTTACACGGAATATCCCTTTCCTTTATAATAGTATAAATGAAGTTACTCAAATATATTACAAATTTATTCCAATATAATAAACGCTTTATTCTTCGTTGTTTTTTTATTAAGAATCAGAACCTAAAATTAATTTAAATATAAGTCCGGCAAAAACTTTTCCATTTCGGCCACTTTATAATAGCCTCTGTTATTATGTTTTAGAGGTGGACGTATCGGTTCTATTATGTCATTGATGTTGTACCAGATTATGTCTGGTCTGTCTGGCCATTTAAAAGTATTCCCCGTGCCATGTGTCATGGTACTTATCTCGAATTGACCATTGTCTATGTTGTTGATTCTTCCAGGGAAGTATTCGCCTTCATACTTTATTATTACGAAACTTCCTTTCTCTAGATTTTTCTTAGTAATTTCATTTTCTTTTCCTGACGAAAATAGAAATTTTCTTTCCGCTGTTAATTTCGGCATAGGTCTCTCACATAATATATTATCATCAGAATCACATTCTTCATTGATTGCACTTTCTTCGCTTTCCTTGTACTCTATATCAGTGTCTATATCATCGGATGATGACATTTCGACTTTCTTTTTCTTCTTAGTCTTCATTTTATCTCTCTTTTCTTGGGCCAATTTCTCTTTCAATTCTTTTTTTTCTAGTCGTTGTTTTGCTTTTAAATCTTTTTCTTCTAGACGTCTTTTCTTTTCTTCCTCTTTTTTTTCGTAGTACTGTTGCCAGGCCTTACTTGTAACAGCCGATGGAATTTTTTCTTTCTTCCTATTCTTTTTGGGCCGAACATTTTCTGGCCAGAAAAGACAACTTTTAAATGGCGATGGTACTACAACACTTAATGCTTTGTTTATTGTGTCGCGCGAGGTTGACGCAGGGGAACCAATTACAAGATGTTGTTCTGTAATGATCACATTTGCCTCCGAGCTTAAATTAGGCTCTTGATCCTGGATTCCTGATGCAGTTGCACTAATCTCAATATTGTTCTCTGCAACAGAACCATGAAATGTTTGGTGTTGTTCAATTATATTAACTTTGGGATTTGAGTTTGTATCAGTATCTTGAGCTTGCACTTCTGAAGTAGGTGAACTTTTCTTTGTGTTTATATGAGGAATAACGTCATAGGATGTTTGAATAGATTGGGACCCCTTGATATTAGCCCATAAGATGTAGAGATTCTGATCTTCTTCTAAAGCCATGTTTTCGATAACATTCCTTCCCTCGAAATATAACTTGTGAAACATATCCAATTTGTCTTCGCCAAATATCTGTTTTATTTTTGTTTCCAAAAACGTTAGTGCTTGTCTTGTTTTCTCATCTTCTACCTCATTTATGTCTTGAGTGACAGGATTCTTAACTCTTAATTTAGACAAGTCTATATATTCCGGACCAAAAGGATACAGTCCTCCGCATCTAAAGCCGTTTTTGATGCAATCTGGTGTAATTTTGTCTAGAGCTTTTTTAAAAACAGGAGCAAAAGAATCCTTTTTTAGCTTTTCCCCTGAGTTTTCCATTTTCCACTGAATAACTTCTTTGCGGAAATATAGTTTTAGGGGTCTAAATACGGCAATATCCATTGGTTGTAGGATGTGTGTTGAATTTGGAAACAGTGCAATAACTTCGATACCATTTGCTGAGCAAAATTGTGACAGATGCAGTGTCATGTGCGATCTGTGGCCGTCCACAAAGAACAAAACTGGTTTTGGAATATTTTGTTTTATCAGCCACGGATTGAAAACAGTAGTGATATATTCGTAAAAGGTCTCACCGCACATCCAACCACTTTCGGATTTTCCAATTCCCCAGTCCTCTGGTACACTTTTGGCAATATGTGCTGGAATGCGCTCGTATGCGTACACTATCATCGGTGGTGCAAGTTTTCCAGCTGCATTTGCCGTCACCAGGACAGTCAAGTTTTCTTTGTCATCACCACTTGCCGTGTAAATGTGTTTTTCACCTTTTTTAGCAAGAACTCGTCCTGGTTTCGGGGCTAGAAAAAATGCACTTTCGTCTGTGTTAAATATTCTATTTGGATCTCTCAGAGCTTGCTGTAGTTCCAGGCTGGTTAAATATTTCTCTATTTCAGTGAACCACCTTATTATTTGCTCTTCCGTAACATTATCTCTAGCAGTTGATAAATTTGCTGAGGTTCTTTCTGCTATAATGGGATGTCGCTTTGAAAAAGCATTATACCATTTTTTTCCTGGACGATTACCTGTAAAAGGAGTTTGTCTTTGTTGTTGCGTCACTATGCGTTGTACACTGTCCAATAAATGCTCCTTTGATATTGGAAATCTTCTTTGAGCTGCGGCCAACAACCACTTCACAAGTAAATCTTCTTCAGGCTCTGTCAGGACTGTTGTAGGTCCCATTTTACATATCATCGGACTCTTACCCGATGTTTTATTATAAAGAGTAATTCTTGGAACACCGAAACGTTTTGCTGCTGTTGCAACAGGGGACCCAGCTTGTACAGCTGCAATTGCATCCCCCATTTGCTTGGGTGTATAATCTTTCCTAGGTGCCATCTAAAAACAAGAAATCCATTAATGGACACCCAATAATGAACATGGTGTACATTACTGGTAAACTACACTTTTTTTTTTAATTTGTCAGATGTTAATATTTGTTTAATTTTTCTAAGTTCATTTAGTTGCAAAAATGAGCGCAAGTTAAAAAACTTTAGTTTCGACACGTGTTCATCATTAGTTTCACAGAAAAAATGGGTACCAGTAATGGACACCCCCCATAAAATGGTACCACTAGGTTTATGCATCCATTTGTTGACAAAATATTGCATTATATTTAGTATAATTACAATAAAATATAAGTAAAACAACATTATATGTAAGATACAGAATTCAAAAACACAGAACTACACCAACCTTCTTATTGATTGCTGCAATATATCACGCTAAATTTGAAGAACGCTCAGCGGTTCTTTAGGCATCATGCCAGGATCCATCATTACATTTCAATCTTGCTTTCCCTCCATGGCCTCTTCGTCCACCTCGCAATACTCGTTTTCTATCTCTTTCGGAGGGATTGGGGTCAGGTAGCCTTCTGAGATATCTACTGGATTAATAGAGTCGTAATTATCAAATTCCGACTCTCTATCCTCTTCTAGAGGACTCTCTACAAGAATAGGTAGTGACGTCTCTAATGTAGGGAATTCTGTGTTCTTGATGCTTAAATCTTTTGACAGTGTATGATTGTCTAAACTAAGATTGAGCGTGTTGTCCGCTCACCGGGGTTAGTTCGCGAGGATGCTTGATTGATCCGATCTTTTTTATTGCGTTGTACAAGTTTACATCTATGTCAAACCTATGACCCTCCATGTTCTGAGGTATGAAACGACCCTTTTTCTGAGTGTTATTATCAAAGATTACACTAGAAACAGCCAATACACGTGCAGTATCAACCTCTATACTTTCTTCGTCTTTCAGATTGATTACACTCACTTCCATTTTGGGGCTCGATAAATGTGTCTACGCAAAACTAACAGTCTAGCTATCGTCAAAATAAATCCAGGAACGCAACTAAAATGTTATTACGATTAGGTTGTGTGCCTTACATACACTTTGTAACTAATGACCTCTAATAAATTAATAAATCAAAATATGTATCTTCTGGACTGGAAATTTCTCACTAGGTACATACATTTATGTGCGAAGTGTAATAAAATAATCATAACAAGCTATTGTGCTCTTGTCTGAGCAAGTTTAAATGTTGGTTCCCTTAGTTGTAATGCCCATTTGTGTTATTTATCAGTTAACTGTACAGTAGCTATACTTTTGAAAACATATTAGTTGCAGTAACTAAAATCCATATTGGTATCATGCATACACGAAAAGTAGTAGTCGTCCTTCTTCTACTCGGATGTAATAAATTATTGATTGATTCTTTAAAAATGAAAATTGGTTTCCGGGAGAAGTGTGCAATGATTACAGTTTTCATTAGAATCCTATTGCCATTGAGAAGGGTTGGGAGCGTTCCGCTACGCGCTACGAAATATCTATGAAGTATATAAGCGTAGTAGATATAATAGCATACGCAGCGAGATGTTCCCGATGCGACGCCAACATCGCGCATGAGCCGAAGGGCTTTATGTAACGGGCCCAACAGAACCCGGCCACGATCCATGGACTAGCGTCCGTTAGGAAACTTTGCTCATTCATCTTTTCCCTAAATTCGGGGTGCGGGGTTGCGCTGCGCTACACCCCGCATTATATAACTAGCGGAGAGCAGTGTTACCAGCCGCACAGTTTTACCTCGAGTTCTTTCTAAAATATTTTAAGAATTAAGCCGGTAGTGGTCTCTATGATCGTCATCCACCACAACGTGCTGTAAACATGAATAGTCATATAAATTATTGTTCTTTTGGCAATAAGTACCATTTTTATGTAACATATTCTGGGTTTATAGTTGTTTTTTGCACATGAAGTGCTGAATTTGATCCAATTCATATAATACGGTACATACCGCTTTAAACAGTTTTGTCGTGATTCTGGTACTGAATGCCCAGTAATTGGGTGTTTTAAAGAAGAGTCAATATTCTTTACAGACCGCCTAAAATCTAAGTTGGAATCCCACAGGGGAATTATCAGCATTTGAATTTTGGACAGTGAGTAAAATACTTTTAAGAACACACACGGATAATACTGGGGGAATTAGAAATTTGCTATTAGGGGTGTTGATTGAAACCAATGTATATCGGAAAAGTGATTTTGACCCCTCGTTTCAAGATTGAATTGTAGTTACAACAGTAATGTAAACACTTCATTCTGTTTCGATTTCTCTGCAATCAATTTCTTCATTCATAATTCGTTCCACATTAGTAGTATTATCACAAACCTTGATTCCGATTTCTGGCGTTACGTTACGTTTTAATCATAAGAATATGAGTTGGTCTGAGATATTATACGGTTTGGTTGCCGCGTGGCGGTGTTGCGCGTCGTGGGGTAACCGGAGAGGGTGTAACGGGCAGCACTGCGCAGGCTGGCAGTGGTGGCGGCTACATTTCGTTGGATCGTCCCCGAGGGTAGACCCGTCCCGTGCTCGGTCCCCGCTAACAAAGCGCGCGTTATTCAAACCCGCTCCGCCAGCCGAGAGCGCCGAGCGCCGTGTGTGGCGAACTATACCAACCTACTTCAAACTTAACTGATCTCTACTGCTCCCTATCTACCACAAAGGCGGTAAGCTATTTGTTTACTTTTGTCTTACATTCCAATAATCAACTTTTTCGCTCTACCAGCTCCGTATTATATAACACATTTTTCGTCTGTTATTTTCGACGTTTGGATAAATTGTTTGTACAAAGCTGTGCGTTCCATAATTTAATTTATATTTATTAGATTTTTAAGCTAGATTGTTGTTTTATTTAATGTTATTCCAAAGAATTTGTTTTTAAAAATTACTTGTTATTCTTCTGTAGTACTTTTTCCAAGCCTTAAGTTCTCTTAAAAGAACTCAATACTAGAAGAAATTATTAATGGTTTTTCTGTATGTATAAGTTCTGAATGGAGTAAAATGAAGACTCATAACTTGATGCGTATGAATCACTCCTGACGCCTAGCTGCTGCGTTCATGAATAACTAACACGCAAACTCGACAGCGTGTTCTTCGTTACGCGCCTTTTTAACGACTCGTCGTAAATTAACGGAATCAGACAAACCACTCTGTTCAATAAACCTACTGTAAAATATTTATGGTCTTGTAATATATTGGGTATGCTCCATGTGTTGTTGTTTTAGTATTTAATGTGACAGCTTTGGTCTCGTAATATATGCTCGAGCACTTAATCATATTATATCCTTTTGCGTAGGTATTTCTCCGCTACTCATTTTCTCTTTTTGGGAGTACATACGGAATAGCAGAGTTTTCGAATAATTTGCGGACAAGAACAACGATGAATGAACGGACCGTGTTTCTGTCGTAAACGACAAACATTGCGTGTCTTTAATTAAAAATAAAAGGAATCAACACTACTAGCAATACGAGCATAAATTACAACATAATACATTTTTAAAGAATGCCTATCGCGATATTACTATTGTCAAGAGAAAATATGTGCACAATGTTATGATTCCTTTTAACGATGATTATAAAAACTTTTTTAAATGCTTTTCATTACCACCATTTCGGATTCGCACTTGAACATATTAACATCATTGGCGCATTATTTACCATGACATGTTATAAAATTAAAAGTTTGTCAACATTATATACACTAATAAAACTAAAAAAGAGTATGTACATTTAACCTAAATTTAAAACATCCACATGTGGTATGGAGCCAAGAACGCTGGCTGCATTCCCACGCTGGATTGCTATAGAAATCCTTTGCGCTAGGAACCAGCCAGCGTTCTTGTCTCTAGTGATGTCATTCAACCTTTTTTATTTATAAAAGACTTCGTGCTTTTACCCCACGGACCAAAAGTTTCGAAGCCAAGCGGTACGAAAATATAATCAGTCGATAATGATGTATATTTTCGCTGCTTGGCTTCTTCTGCTGTATCCGCCGCGGCTCCTGCCGCTTGTACTGTTCCACTGAGGCGAGAAGGATTGATTATTGGCGCATTTATTTTTTATTCTACAGAATAGTCGAATATATATCTGATAGAATTTATCGGTAGGGTAGGTAGTGTTTATATCTTGTATACTTTAGTAACATTGTTTTTTAGATGATAGATCCCTTCGGTACCGAATCTTTAAATGTCCACCTACCCATACACGCACTTGGGTGAGGCTCACAAAAAGTGTACCTTAACACACGGGAACTTGTGACACACGATAACACACTGGAAATAGATAACACACTGGAAATATTGTTATGGGCAATTTCAACACTTAACAATGAATATACACAATGTGTTTCCCTTGAAGGCTTATAGTGAGTGAGATGAAGTATTACGTATGTACAGATGTGTGGTGCTGAGCGGGAGGCCCGCCGGCGGCAGGCCGGCTCGCAGGCTGCATCCCGGTGCCGCCGTCACTCTGCAACAAGCCGCCCCACTCATTACACCACTGTTTGTTCAACACTAAATCCAATATTTCAACAGCACAGCAAACTATTATATCATATTACTTACGTTCATAGCGCACTGTTTCATTCTTCAATATAACTTTCGCTTGATTAGTACACTGTCGGCAAACACTCGCAGTGCTATATGATGCTGATATGCTGCATCTAGCATTATTCTTATATAATAATTTCTACTTTGTGATGTGAATTGGTTTTGTGTAAGTCTTTTTATTTGAATTATATTCTGCTTTCTTTTGTTTTTGTGTGATTTTCTGCAATGTATTTGTTTTATAGAGCTAAATGTCATTTTTTTCAACTTTGTTAAATTCGTTTCCAGTTGTGATAAACTCGCATTAATCAATACTTACTCCTTCCAATTTGAGCAGGTACCGCAGAATATGAACATACGAGTACTCGTACATACATATAATATGTGTCACCCGCCGTACTTATACAGAGGCCTAATAAAGCAGCTATCATTCTTGCACACCCACTAGGCCGACTCAGTCCATGATTAATGCTTGTCTGAGATTCAGGACGTGACTTCCTATTGTATGAAGTTACTAGCTAAAGCTCGTGTCCCAGCTCCAGTCAATAACGTCGTATAAAATAAATGGGTATCGCGGAAACTGAAATAAATAGCTGGATAAGTATGATTATATATTTTTTGTGAACAGGTTCAGTAATTATTGCCTATGGTTTACAAATGGGTTAATTATGTCCCTCGATGGCACCGCCCCGTTCCATCATCAGCGGAAAGCACGCCAAGGGGAATCGCATTTCAGCTAATATAGTTTTAGTGAAGTGAGCCAGCCACAAGGGTGTTTTGACGCTCCCACGAAAGGTATGACTAGAGATACATAACTACGCATAAGCCTTACTGAATACTTTGATAAAGGAGAGGAAAGGTTATTTAGTTGAGTTGAGGCGCAGGGAGAAACGACTAGGCGAGATATTTCTACTTAGATAAATTATTGTTTGGTTTGTGTGCGACTCGCATAATAAGAATTTTATCTGCATAGGTGTTTATTTCTATTAGTTGTATATTATATACATAGTAGTATTTTATTGATACTATTCGGAGTTTTCACCTCAACGGACTTACTAATATTATTATATTTTTTCTTCACCATACCTGCAGTTGGAATATTTTTCAAACCATACATTTTTCGCTATTTAAAACGTTATTACATTGGTACGTATGTAGGTTGCAAGATGTTTATTTTATTAGTTTAAACAGGATTATGTATATTATTTTATTGCGCTGTTCATTTTTAAACAAGCTCGCATTTTCTTTCGACTCGTTGCTATGTATAAAATAATAATACGATTTTGAAAGAAGCAAAATAATAATAAGGAAGACAGATTTTGTCATCATGGTATGTTTCCTAAATAAGTGAAATTCATTAGCATCATCACTTTTCATCTATGTACGCATTAGTTCTTGGGTAAATTATGTATTATGTTATTTAAACTACGCTTATATGTATTTCAATAGATTTCAACAATTACATATAACAAAATTATAGTACTGATGATTGCCGAAGATTGGCACCAATTTTCCACGTGTACATAAAAACACAAAATATAAAATATAAACAGGTAATATAATCATTCTAAAGGGTTCACAGTAAGGAAACTCTATTCTTCGAATTGCCAGCAATCGTAACCATTTGTAAAAGGGCACAGATGTGGTTGCTGCCACATCGATACATGAGCCGTACTTTATTTGCGCATATCACGATTTGACATTTTGAATACGTCAAACGGTGTGCCACTTTTTGAGGTTTTTCTGATTTGCAGAAAAAACTTCAGCAGTTTTGCCGTCGCAAAAAATACACTCACGTTAGCCAACTATTCATCTATGAGAATAATGAGGTATCAAACCCGTACCTATTTAACATAAATATTGAGAAAAAAAATGTTTTCGGTGGCACATTCTCGCCTGCGAGGTCGGGGTGAGAATGTGCCATGTAACATTTTCCTTTATTTCTCTGAAACGGTTGGTATTGGCCCAAAATCCCCTACCTGTAGTGTAAATAGACAAGTTAAGCTATGCAAAAAAAATAGGTGATTCTATGAAAAAATCAAAAAATATGACTGGTAGATATTAAGATTTTTTCTACCAAAATCCATGTGATTATTTTACGACTCTTTTGTCAACGTTCTTGGTTTTGGTTTCAAGAGTAGTGTTTTTATTATTTAAAATATCTATTTTTATATGAAAAAACGGTAAAAACCAAAAATGACAAAAAAATATTTAAAATCAGATTTTTATTAGGGAATTATCAAAATTCAACCAATACAATAGTTCGATATTTTACTCATTCCATTAATTCAGAAAATTTAAAAAGACCCCTTCTAGATATTTGGACTGGTTCATTGATGGTTCGTATAATTTTAGAATGATTATACCAAATTATATCAGCATTTTTAGGCCATTTCCAAATATTTGGTCCTGATTTCTGCATTGCAGAAACGAGAGCAGAGTCATTTAATACTGTTATTACTTTTCCAGGGTATAAGTTCTCTTCATATTCAACGAGAACATAACTTTTCTCTCAGATTTTTTAAATCACTTCTATTTTCTTTATTTTTCATGTCATTTTCTTTGTCCGAATCTTCTATGTCACACCAATTAGAACTACAGCTACAGTCACTTTCTTGAAGAGACATATTTGTGTCACTCATGCTATCATCATCGGAAACTGGGTGAATTTTCTTTTTCCTTAAGCGGAATTGAGCAAGCTTCCTAGAGCTTCCTCACGATGTTGATGCAATGTATCTGGATGATGTCGATTCTGGCAGAGGGTCACTTGTAGATACGGTTTCTTCATGGTGTACACTAAATATACAGGAATTATGATCTGCTACTTCTATGTTATTTGTATTGATAATTCCGTGTGTTGGAGTATCATGATGTAAATCAGAATTGTCAAAGTCACAGTCCATTCTAGATGAAAGGTTAGTACGAACTACTGTTTCTATATGGGGTTCTACAGTCTGTGTTTCTTGCCATTGTACTCATATCAAGGATGTGTCAGAGTGTATTGGAGACGAGTTTACTGGATCTGTTGTATGTTGCTCTAAATCTGCCATTGTATTTTGCTCTAAATCTGCAGTTGTATGTTGCTCTAAATCTGCAGCTGTTATGCTTTTTCCTGCCGGTACATTAACTCGCTTTCTTTTTCTCGGTCTTGTCTCTGTAACTTGCATTCTCTTTGATCGTAGATTTTCTAAGAAACTGTCACTTAATAGTTCACGAACCGGTACTGTTTCTTCTAATTGTGTGTTCGGCAATCTTTGTATAACTTTGTTACGATCGTGAGGAAACAAACCGCACTTTTTGAATCCAGCTTTAAGGTTCTGGGCTGAATTTGCTTCCAGTTTTTGGAACAAATCCTTTAAAAGTGCTGGAAATTGATCCTTAGGCACGCTAGAGCTTCTACTGTTTCGGTCATTTTTTTCCATTCTGTTAAAACTTTCCTCCACGCTATTTTCATGGGTCTAAAATATGCCACGTCCAGAGGTTGCAACAAATGTGTTGCATTTGGGGGTAGACAAGTAAATGCTATATTGTTTGCTTCGCACTCAGCAATGACTTGAGGGCTAATATGTGAGCTGAGGTTATCACCAACTAAAAACTTCTTACCGGACTGCTTTTTTAGGATCGGTAACATAGTAAACCGGAACCAGTCTTCAAAGCACCTAGCGTCAAACCACCCTGACTTGCTAAAGTCCCCCACATGTTTTCGGCTTTGTATACGACATATACCGGTGCTAACTCTCCGGCAGCGCTACCACACACCACTTCAACATTCTCACTGCTTTGATGATGTCCCTAATATTGGTCTTCATTCTTATTTTTTTGTTGCTAATTTTGTCTGAGAGTTTTATTCCGAGCATACTCTTTTCCATTTTCCTCTGGCATATTGCTAGCTTGTTCTCATCAGCTTTTCGAAGAGCCCATGTCTGACACCCGTAGATTAGGCAGGGTAGTATAGCGACGTTGTATACTTTGCTTTTGATGTTTATGTGTATGTCTTTGCTCTTCATTATTTCTTTAAGGCTCCAATATTTCTTTCAAGCCAATCCTATCCGTCTGTCAATCTCTTTTTCAGTCAAATCTTCCAAGGAAATAGATTGTCCCAAGTATGTGTATTCGTCCACGTATTCTATAATTTCATTTTCTACAATCACATCCTGTTTTAGACCATTGGTCATAATTTTTGTTTTTGAGGCGTTTATTCTCAGTCCGATCTTTCCGCTTTCTCTCGCTATATCCCGTATCATATTTTCTAGGTTTTTTGCTGATTCTGAAAATACTACAAGATCATCAGCGAACCTTAGGTGGCTAAGGTATTCCCCGTTTATCAATATACCCTCATTTTGCCAACCTATGTTTTAAAAAAAACATTTCTAGAACCGAACTAAAGATCTTAGGTGAGAGTGGATCTCCTTGCCGTACCCCTTTTCTAATCGGAAATTCATCGCCATCCCTTTCCATCCGAATTTTTGCAGAACTCGAAGCGTAAATGTTTTTTTATAATTTGTATGTACCCTTCTTCTATCCTGTTTTGTCTGAGCGCCATCCAGATTGAACTATGCTCCAGGGAATCGAATGCCTTTTCGTAGTCAATAAATCCTACATACAAGGTTTTGTGGTATTCTCTGTACTTATTTATGATGGTGCTTACTACTTGTATGTGGTCAATTGTGGAATACCCTTTGCGAAAGCCCGCCTGCTCCTGTGGTTGATTTTGAACCAAAGTTGCCGAAATTCTATTGAGTATGATCTTTGAAAAGACTTTGTACATGTTAGACATCAGACATCAGTAGCTTAGTTAGGTGGGAGATAAGATCTCTTTGTTGAGACATTAAGTCGTGATTTCTTATATCCACTTCTGCCATTTTCTGCTCTAGTGATAATATCCTATTTAAAATAAATAAATAAAGCCATTTATTCCCAGTAACTTAAATAACATTTTGTGATTATATCCTATCATATGGATGTGGAATCAAGGTAGCAGGCTTGTTTAGGACATGTTTGACCAATGCAGATTGGTCAGGTCACGAATAGAGTTTTTCCCTTTTCCTTTACCCTTATTCTTTGCCTGGACTGTAGAGCTCTCATGACTTTCAATTTTTTTCGGAATATCATCGTGGGTAGTACGACGCAGATACGGCAGGGCTGCGGAGTGGGAGCGAGCGTCTAGACTGCAAAAAAGAGCCGTTCGATCTGTCGCAAAAATATCACAGGATGAGTCTGCTCGTCCACACTTTGTGAAGCTAGGGATTACGACGTTACCATCGCTGGTGATATACCAGGTCGCAGTAAACGTTCGATTAAACCTGGCGTCCTACCGAGTTGTGGGCGGCAACCACTCGTACAACACGAGCAGGAGGGGCAAGCTCGCAGAAGAGTCCCGCAGCATGGCGCAGAGTAGCAAGTCCACGCACGTGATGGGACCTAGTGTTTACAACAAGCTTCCCGAACAGGTCACCACGGCTCCGTCACTACGCAGCTTTAAGTCTCGACTCTAGCGCTGGTTGATCGAGCAATCGTTTTACAGTTATTAAGAATGTTATGATCTGTAATTTAATATTATTTAGTATGAAGTTTTATTTAAGTGTGAAAATATATATATATAGCTGCAATGTTCATGGCAGTTACTGAAACGTCAGTTATTGTTTTTTGTGCTATATCCAATTCTTTTTTTTATCGGTAAGAAGTGCGAAAAATAATGCAGTTATAGTATTGTTATTTTCGTTATAGCCGTGAAAACGTTTTTGTAGTTACTCATTTTTTGTTTTACGTCGTCGATACAAAATACAATTATTCTTAAATCTCTGTCTTCATATTTACAATGATATAAAAATAAATGTCGGTATTTCATAGGAATTTCAAAGTCTTTGGCCTGTGTGTAACGGACTTTTTTGGAACCAACCACTTTATTTCTCCCATTATAAAGAGCAGTTTTTACGTTGCTGAACTTTGGTCCCCGATTAAATTTTGTCCGTCATTTTTTAATTACGAATAATTTTGTCGTACCTTTTGTTTAAGAATTACATTAAATACATAAATACATGTTTTTTTGAGTTATCTTCGTTCATCTTCCTAACGCCAGTTCTTTTTACATATCGAATAATCTGGCTCATTTGTTCTGTGTGGGATACGTCTGGAGTGCAGTCGAACAGTATTTGGCTTCTTCCTTTCGCACGCACGGTGTAACGCATTCGCACTTTGCACGCATGCGTGTTGTCGTGATCTGTCGGTCCTAAAGGGTGAACGGGCGTTAAGAAAATTTAAAGTTGTCTATTCGTTTGTAAATAATGAATTTGACCGCCCTCTGAACTAGCCGCCTGGGGCATAGGCCCTGGCTTGCCCCCAATATAGCCGGGGCTGAGAATTAGTACTACAATTATTAGGTGGTACGATGTGTAGTAGGTATTTGACGTATTCTACCTACACATTGGCTGCTATTGTTATTCGCTGACGTGCTGGCGCGATAAAAGTAATCAAAAATGAGAGCTGTGAGGGCGTCAGCCAGCACCGCGCTCGCTCGTTTCGTATCTAAGTAACGATTCTGCAGCTTTTCTACGAAAATAGCTTTCTCTTCGTTGGTAGCGCTTGAGTTTTATAGCGTAGGGTATAGCAATGAAAATTATATCAGTTACCACAAATTCATACAAAGAAAATTAGAAAAGATTATTTATATCTCTTATGTAGTCGAAAGTCTAAATTTATTTATTCGCTAAAGATGTACATGGACGTGCATAAATTAACACAAAAAAGAAAACATTCTCCGAAAATTTCTTTTATCGGCTTAAACTTTTCGCAAACATTTTTTTTTTTCAATTTTCATACTTCAGATGCATTTTAATTACTTGATTGTGATGGTGCACAGTGTGTACTCCTTCGCGCAGTACTTGAATCTGGTCCTCACTAATGGTAAGAGATGCTGCACCCTGTTCTCGTTTCCTTTTTGTTTTTTCGAATATATAATTATCGGTTCTTCCATTCTTTTTACTACTCTACTTTTGACAATATTCCCACATGAAAGTTTTGACGGTTGCACATTTTGTCGTTTGTTCCTTGGACCGTCAGTACATTTTGGCATAGTATCTTTAAGGACCCGGGTAGCCATCACACACCTCGGGCCCTCTTCAGGAAGACCATCCGCTGCCTGGGCCGGAGTCGCACATCTGTCCTGGAAAAAGAGAGTTGCTATTAGAGGAAAGGTGTGCGTGGAAATATATACATTTTGCAATCCTTGTGAGCTGGTCCAGGGATGAATAGATTTAGGTGAGCAGCTCGAGCCTGAAATGCAGTCTTCGAATTGTATTACCTACAGAAATGGGGCGTACGCCATCGTCCTTTTTTTATAGACACACAATGTACCACCATACAAAAACGACAGATAACTAGATTAAGTTAATACCTTCAAAAAAATTTACTAGAGTAATTTCACACCAATATCTCCCGCTGAAGAAGAAACTAGTTCCTGCAGATGCTCCAGTCGTAAACCGGATCGGTCGTAATTATCAACTTGGCTTTCGTTAGCTGTGTTCCTCCAAAATGAGCAGATTCTTCGGTGCAAACGCTCACTCGTGGTAATTTCGCGTCCCTCCAACTTAGGAACGTGCCTTAAAAAAGACGACGCGGCAACCATTATTCATTAATTATTAATACTCTTCTTGGTTCGGTAAAAACACGATGCCTACACCTATGCTAGCTAACCCTATTTATAAAAATACTTTTCTAATCCCCAAAAGCCATAACTGGACCCATAACCTAATAAAACAACGTATTTCTGTGAGTAATCGAACACCATCACAACACAAGAGGTTGGAATTATTGAAAATATATGCTCTATACGGTGCTCAAATCAAAGTTTTGTTGACGTACCTACCTATCTTTAAAAAATTCCCCAATTATTATTTTTTGCAATAGTTTGGTGATCTGTCAACATATTCATTCCAAATTCGTCTCCCTTCTGAACTTGATGTATAATATCATATCTGTACTTTGAGGAATAAGCTATGGATTTCACTCGGGTTTATGCACTTAATCATCTTATTGGCTTTTATTTTGGATAGAATCGGGCTTTTATTGCAGCTAAGAGCTAAATAATTTACTCGTAGCATTTTTATTTTATTTAATTCATTCTTACGCTTAACTGTAACTAGATTAGGTTTGTTCTTTTATTGGAAATGACATAAATAAAAATATATCCATTTCACTCTCTATGACAATTGATGATGTTCAATATTAACGTAAATATATAATATATATCGCGGGCTTCAAACCATAGGGGCGTATCAACAAAACCCCTACTTTTCAGGAGACGAAAAAAACTTAATAACTTTTTAATTAATGTACCTACAGAATTAAAAATTTACATGTAGCTATGAAAATACTTCTCTATTTATGTGGAATGCTTAATTTTTTAGTAACTTTTTCTAAGTTCGCAATAATGCACATACGTCTATTTGGTTTGATATAGTAAGACAAATCATTTCTTATTTTTTCTCAAAAAACGCTTTGAAAGAATGGACGTATAATACAAAATCTTATTATTCAATGTGGTAGGAAAAAAACATAAGCATTTTCTACCAGTATCGTGAAATGGTACATTGGTATAACTTTTCATGCGACTAAATCCACTATTTCCTATTTTTTCTGAGGTTATACGTCCATTTGGCTTGGCAAAAAAGAAAAAAATACTATGTTCCAGGACAGACGTATGAATTTATTTAGGGTTATTTTCAAAGAATGAGAAGTAAAAGAAGTATACTCAAAAAAGTTCAAAAAGCTTTATTTAAAAAGAACTTCAAAATATAACAATTTATACAATTTTAAAGTGTATCAACAAAACTTTTACTGAACAAAACAGAGCTTACTGAACAGTCTTATTTTCTATTTTAATTTTTTCTTCTTATAAAATTCTTATGTCTATGACCTAGGATTTCAAAACAGCACAATTCTTGATACCTAATTTTAGAGTTTAGTTTACTTATCTACATATTATAATTTTCTTAGAGAACATTTAGTTAATTATAAGTATACCAGCGACATGCTTTAATAATACAAACGACACAAATTGCTATGAAATATAATTATTTAAGAAATTATTTAAATGTATTAAAACTTATTGTAACAGAGAAAAGCAATTAATGTATTTCACTCTAATTCTGAGCTTCCTAATGGTAAAAACTTAAAAAACTAAACTTGGTTACTATCAAATACACATCAGTTCTTTTTTCCTGACCGGCGTCTCAAGTATGAGGCTCTTGAGGCAGACAGTTCCAATTCGTCATCATCATTTTGAGGCTTCATCTTTTCCAACGGTCTTGAATTCACCGGCTGGTAATAAAAGTGATGATTTTTTGGTATCGTTCCATTCTTACACATTTCCATCAGATCTGAATGTTTTACTCTTTTTAGCAAAATTTGTTCAGGATAAAGCTTTGCCAGACAAGTATTACGTTCCGATCTTTTTGATCTCTCCTTTAATTTTACCTCTTTGAATTCTTCCCAGTATTCACATTTGAAAAACAATGAATTTGGAAATTCTTTGTTCAATTGTAACCATCTCACATTAGCCCAGTGTAAAGGAGTTCCATCCGTGGCTTTGATTTTGTTTGGAAAAATATTATTGCCAATTGCTTTGAAATCCAAAAAATCTGTATGTTCCATAACCTGAACATTGTATGGGTTATCTTTACGGGCTAGCCGTATTACATTTTGCCAGTCATCAGGGGTATAGATTTTAGCATATTTAGACGCTCGTTCGATTGTAGAATGCATGTTGTCACAGTCCATGTATGTGTGTCCTGGTTCAAGAAATTTATAGTCAATAACTTTGATGTGATTGTCAGGTGATGAAATAATGTAATTGAGCATCGTTGCAACCACAGAATTTCTGTTTTGTCCAGGACAGCAATCGGAATATAATACAAGGTGGTCAACATCAGAAAGATTGGTTATGTATTTATAGAGACATGTCGACACTTCGTTAGATCCTCTGTTGCCTTCATATTCCGGCCAAAAATAACAATAACCTTGCTTGGTTCCTGCATTGTGAATTGTAAAATTCATGCTGCCTAACTTCCGTTTATAAAATACAGGCTTTCCCAAAACCAAAGGACTGTAGAGCACAGCTTCAAAGTCAAAAGTGCAAACTTGAAAGTGTTTATCGACCTTTGCTTTTATTTTATTAGATTTTTTCTCTTCCTGTGCAAAGTATTTTCTGTTTATATGCTCTTCGTATTCTTCTTGTTTCTCCTTTTGTTCATCCTCAGTTAATTGTTCATATTTGTTACACCAACACTGGTCTTTTCTTGGTTTATGAAAACCTATATTCTTTTTTAAAATTAGTTCTTTATAAGATGTTTTGCCAATCGCATTCTTATTATTTTCCAAGCAAAATTGCTTGTATAAACCGTACATTTTTTCTTTATTCAAAGCCGTCTCTAAGCAAATCTTTTTTATATCTTTACGGCACCAATGCGAAGGTGCTTTTGGAAATGAATCTATATGATCATTCGCGAACTTTAAGTCATCTGTGTCCAATTTGTTAGATGGTGTATGACGACCTCTTTTATCAGGGGATGGAATACTTCCTACTCCTCGTCTAGCTTTCTTTAAAGCAGTACGCACCATTTTGTCGCTAATGTCCAGTGTGCTAAGGAAAAACGGTTGGCACACAGTAATTTTATTAGAATCTATCTTGAAACTATAACTTAATGTATATTTCCTCCTTGAATTGTTCACTCTCGAATTGACTGCTTCAGTTGAATTCACGTTAGAGACTATAAAATCTCTTTGTCTCTCAAGACTTCCCAAACTCCAAAATGACAAATGTAGAGTCTCTCTTGCGTTATTGTCAATTTTTGTGTGACAAAGTCGTTGACACTTACAATTTTCAATGCCACTCTTTTTTGCGGGTACATTTTTGCCTTTGGCTGATCTGTATGTTTCGCCGTTGTTTCTTTTCTTTTTTCTTATGTTTTTCTTCCAATTTTCTGGCACTTTCCTTTTATGTCTTTTTACCTCTTGACAACTTGGGTTATTTTCACTTGTGGACAATTCTTCTATTTGGGGTGAATTAACATTACTTACTGATGGCTCATTTTTATGTGTGGACAATTCGTCTATTTGGGGTGAATTAATGTTACGTACTGATGGCTCAATTAAAGATGCAACAGGTGACATTGGAGAGCATTGATTTTTTTCATCTTCGGGTTGGTAACTGCTATTGAATCATCGCTATCTTCAATGTATGTTTGGTCAATAATGTTTGGGCTTTCAAGGGAGTGTACCGAAGGTATTGGTGTGAAAAGCGGTGTAAGTTGGTTTTCAACAGACGGAATGTTTGTTTCTTGTTCAAAATCCTTGTTTGTTGTCAGCACAGACGGTGGCGATTTATTTAAATAAAATGGAATATCATCTTCAATTTCGTCATCAGTAAAGCCTATGTTTCTCATTTCAGCTATAACCATTTGTTGTTGGACTGTGAGAGGTGATTCTCTGTGAACCTCAGTATTTGTCTCACACTCCAGAGTCTTTGTCGGTGACGAATGTTCCATATTATGCAACATCCCCGTATTCTGCTCTTCAACCAAGATGGGTGAATTCTTATTTTCTTTACCCCCTAGAAAAAATAAGTTTTGTAAGGTTTATAATATATTAATAATAAAAAATCTGCTGTTCCATACATTTGTCGAAAATTTACCATACTTTTGTATGGAACAGCTGAATTTTTTTTTCGCGAATTGTTTTTATCTGTAGAACAAAAGTTGTTGGTATAGATGTACTAAAGCCACCCTTAAAAGGTTATGTGTTAATTACCAGTAACCCTGTATACATATTAATATATTTTATTCGACACCCTGTATAAATTATTAATTCATATAGTAATAAGACACGCATTTTGAATCGTAAATTGTTTTGAGGTCAGATACCACACTGTGCAATTGTGCATCGTTCACTGCAGGTGTCTTTATTGATTTCCTAGCTACCACTTCTATTACTAGGTAAGTAATCTCATCAATATTTCAAATATTTAAGTTTGTTTGCGTCTTGTTTAACAAATTCGCATGAAATTTTGCCTGAATATGTACCTACTTTACCAAAACCACAATCATCAACAACAATAACATCAATACTCTCTAAATACGAAAAAAGATACTCACTGTGTAGAACTAACCCCAGAATGTGTTTGCTTCGATTCATCTTCACGTTTTATACAGCTTTTATTACTTTTATAACGAACGGTCCATACGTCCACTATACACGGCCGACTGTTAGTCACTGCGCGGGGAGCGAGGAAGCTCGGTGCGGAGACGCGAAGTGAGGTCGTATGCGTATTCGTCTTTATGGCGCGACGTTTGAACTATCAATTACATAAAATTTGATAGATTTGATATTTGTATGCACATACGTCCATGTGGCGTGACATTATACTACAGGTCTAATAAAAACCGACGGTCGTAAGCACATACGTCCATGTGGCGCGACATTATACTACAGGTCTAATAAAAATCAATGGTCGCATGCACATATGTCTGTATGGCACGATACACAAATTCCTCGCTTGTGGATACAACCGTTGTACGTCCTTCTGGCATGATAATAATGTTTGACTGTCAGTCATACGTCAAAATAACTTTACTTAATATATTTAAAAATAATTGACCGATTTTTACATAAAATTTAGGGATGATGTATCTAAAAAATTAAAAGAGATTGACGTAATAAAAAATAAAAAGCATTTTTGCGTATACGCCCCTATGGTTTGAAGCCCGCGATATATATATGTCTATAGCTTCTGCAAAGAAGTAAATTTGTAGCAAAACTTTGTCAATAGCATGAAAGTCGTTACGTTTAGATACGGTTTAAAGAAAAAAAGACGTACGGCGGGCGAAAGCGGGGTCGACGGGGACAAGTCACCCCTCTAATTATACGGCCCGTGCTCTGCCACCCGCGCAATGATTATCTACATTTCTGGAGCACAACCTCTGCCCTCAAACCAACACTGAAACGATAACACGACCGGTCGTTCCCTTCATGCTGTATCAGCAGCAACATATTATTTTTAGGGATTCATTATTCGTATTTGTGTACGATTTTCTTATGTTTAATAATCATTAATTTTTAAGTGTAAATATTCTTTACAGTGCTCACCAAAATATTGCTTAGTCGGGGTATCCAAACGTCATTCTATAAATTTATCAAGAAATTCAGTTATTGATATTACGTCGCTTTTCTGTTAATTATCATTGTAAATTTATGTAAAATTAGAAACTGGAACGAACATCTGTTCAATTTTTTTTGCGCTTCTTCAGTCAGCTTCTTCCTGTTGGCGTTACCACAATCTGTTTATTAGCAGTGTCATTGCCGTTCCGTTGCGATTCCGCTGAAAATATATGCTGCTAATTTCGGTACCACAAACTTACCGAGCATTATCGCGTGTCAGCTGATTAAAAACTGATTAGAGATGAGACATTGAACGAATGATTTCACTAATATTGCATAAAATGAAAGAATTTGTGATAAAATGTATAAATTATAGTACAACCTATGGTGTTTTCGCTTGTCTTTCGTTCTATATATAATATTTTAAAACTATCTTAACCACGTGTTGCCTGATGAAGATATATCCGTATTTAGCTCATTTAAAATACTTTGTCATTTCATTTTTTTTTCTTTAAGTCCTTTTTTTGTGCCAATAGAGACGTTACTAAACAAAACGATGGACTGACTAGCGAGTGTCAGTGTTGTCAAAAGTGCTCATCAGCGACATAGCACTGCACTGTACCCTGAAGTAAACGGATACGCTTGCATTTAACCGTTTTTAAGAGAGTAAATACTTCTTTGAAGACAGATATATGATACTATGAATTCACAGATACAGAATTCAAAATAATATTCCTCCTTTTCTTAGTTTTTGTGCGTAGAACAAATGTCATGAACGCTAATAGAAAAAATAGTTTGGTTAATAGCACTGTAATAAAATAAACAAGCGTTATATTATAAAAAAAGGCAGTGGGTCCCCGATTTAGTGGGGGTGGGGTTATACTCTCAGTGCTCCAAGAATACTTCACCAGTATGAAGGACAGAGTTCCGCATGGACGTGTTAAGTGGGGGTGGGGTTATACTCTCAGTGCTCCAAGAATACTTCACCAGTATGAAGGACAGAGTTCCGCATGGACGTGTTAAGTGGGGGTGGGGTTATACTCTCAGTGCTCCAAGAATACTTCACCAGTATGAAGGACAGAGTTCCGCATGGATGTGTTAAGTGGGGGTGGGGTTATACTCTCAGTGCTCCAAGAATACTTCACCAGTATGAAGGACAGAGTTCCGCATGGACGTGTTAAGTGGGGGTGGGGTTATACTCTCAGTGCTCCAAGAATACTTCACCAGTATGAAGGACAGAGTTCCGCATGAACGTGTTAAGTGAGGGTGGGGTTATACTCTCAGTGCTCCAAGAATACTTCACCAGTATGAAGGACAGAGTTCCGCATGGACGTGTTAAGTGGGGGTGGGGTTATACTCTCAGTGCTCCAAGAATACTTCACCAGTATGAAGAACAGAGTTCCGCATGAACGTGTTAAGTGGGGGTGGGGTTATACTCTCAGTGCTCCAAGAATACTTCACCAGTATGAAGGACAGAGGTCCGCATGGACGTGTTAATACACAGTTAACAACCTAGATAAAAACCAACACTTTGGACATGAAAAGTTGATTCCTGCAAGGGTCACCTCTCTGTGATGACGATATGACGGTGGCACTACCACCAAACTCTACGAGAACTAGATGCTTTATATACTCTTTCTATTGGAGCTGGATGGCGATCACATTCCTCTTAATAATAAATTACACTGATTGAATTTGGAAATTTGTATTCACTCGTAGCTCAAGTACAGCGCCATCAGTGAATTTCCTACTTCTAAAGCCATGTTGATTCTCCGCTAATAGGGTATTCTTTTCCAGGTACGACATTAACCTCCTGATGGCGATCTTTTCTAAAATTTTTGATAAAACTGGTAGCAAGGAAATTGGTCTATAATTTGACGGCTGCATCTTGCTACCAGCTTTAAAAATTGGAGACACAATAGCCTGTTTGAATATAGCTGGAAAAGATCCCTTAGAGAAGCTCAGGTTACACAGATGGGCTATTGGTTCTGACAGTACTGTAGAGCAACTCTTTAAAATAAAAGTAGATATTTGGTCATGACCAGGGGCACTGTGTGATTTGAGGCAGCTAATGACACTGGCAATTTCTTTAGCATCCGTTAGAAATAGTGATAGCGAGCTGATAGGTACATTAGAACACCTCGATACATTATTTGCCAATTGCTTATCGGTTTTGTTAAGCTTACGGAGAGTTAAATTAGCTAAGTCGTTTCCAATACACGTAAAAAAGTTATTAACCTCATTCAACGATAAGGGATTAGAGAGGGAAAATCACACCTGTATATCAGTTCAAAAGGTGGATGATGCAAGTCTAGTTTACTAAGGGGCAAAGCAGCTGATATTGAACAGTCGTCTTGATTATCAATAAGAAGTAAATTCAAAATCCTGTTGTTATGATTATAATTGTAGTTGAGCTGATAAAGCACTGTGTTTTGCAAGAGGTCACACAGAGCTGCAGACTTGTCACAGCTGGCAGTAGTCGGATAACCTAGCTCCTGAGACCATGTTAGGTAGCCTAGATTAAAGTCCCCAACAATACAAGTAGTTAGTAACAACATCACCGCAACGACTAATAAAGTCAACATATATATCAGATGGCAAATAGTCAGGCAAATAAACTGTACATATGTTTATAATAGGTGTATTATTTATACGTATTTGCAGCCATAAGTTCTCTATTAAGTCTGCTTGCCATTCTGGTTTTACAAGGACATCAAACTTTTTTAGTACTGCTATTAAGACTCCACCACCTTGAGATTTCTTTTTAAAAGTGCGATTAAATAATTCGCTTCTATCGCACCGGAAGACCTGTTATCTACTATCAAATATTTCAGCTGATCCAATAATATCATCCAGCCAGGTTTCACAAAGACGAATGACATCGTAATTTTGACTTAACACGGACACATTAATATCGTTAACCTTAGTTCGTTCTGCGTCTTCGTCTTGTTTGACATTTGTATTTCTTAACTTTTTATTTTGCTTTGCATTCGATTGAACAATGTAATTAACACAATAAATTTGAAGGCATTAATGAATATTATTGAGTTTTCGTCGTCACAGTTATTTTCGATCTTTACAAGGCACGTGTGTTGACCTGCCGGTTTCCTGGCAAGATAAAAGCGCCAGCGGCCGATCGCCGCGCGCCGTTCTAACTCTTGTAATTTCCGGTCAATCTTCATTCACCTAACTCGTGTCGCAGTTACTTTAAAGCGTGAAACGTTTTTCATTGTTGGTCGTCGAGGTTTAGGAGTTTAATCCAATGGTTTGAGGTGAGGCGGTTTGATCTCGCAAGTGTCATGACCAATCGTAAAACAACAGCCAAAGTATTTCAGGTTCATTCATTCGTTTTGTTTTTTTTTTGTTGATACTTACATTTGTCACAGAAGCTTAGAATTTGAAAACTTGGACAAATATAAAATTATTCACAAAGTTTTAAATGGCTGACTACACCGATCTGAACTAACTACATTCTTTAAGATTCTAAATTACAACTTTGACGATAAATCAATTAAATGGCACCATTAATTTAATATCCGGAAAATTGCTGTTACTTAGACGTTCTACTGTTTACTTGAGTCACTCCCTGAAGTGTTATCTTTCATCATACTAACTTCGTTTGTCTATGAAATATACATAATATATGTACGCCAGTCCTGACTCTACTACTAGTACTTGTCGAAGTAGTCCCGATTTTTACTTCTTCTAATATATATTTTTGTCATTTTGTTACTACTATGTTTCGGAAAGGCGCAAAATGTTTCTACATTAGACAGTAGAAAAAAAATATTACATTTCCTTAAAATACTTATTCTCCCTAGAACTTTTTTATTTGAACATATTTTTTATCATTATCATGATGTTATCATGCTTCTCCTTTGCTGCTATTCAAAGACTGACACCACAACGGGATATGACTCGTGGTCCTACTGCAATGCAATGTTGCATCTGTAACGGGAATTGCAATTCCCGTTCGCCCTACCACGGTAGAGATTCATAGATACAAGTTGAAACAATATCGACCTCTAAGTCGGTTCAGATTAGTTTAGTTTATATGTTATATTAAAATAAAAACATAAATTATATATTTTGTCGTCAAAGTTTTTTCAGAATCTGCATCTGGTCTCGGAAATATTTGGCCACTTTAAAGGCGTTATGATACTCCGGGATCGGCTCCTTTCCTAATGTATGCAGATACCTGCTTTGTTGCATATGAAGCACGAATATCGTCTTTCGCCGGTGTGTAGAGTCATGTGTGTTTGTTACTGTTATTTGTGACAGTTTTCCCGCAATTGTCGCTCATGCGCATGATGTCGAAGATCCAGTTTTGTTTGAGCTGCATCTGGTCTCGGAAATATTTGGCCACTGTAAAGGCGTTCTCACAGAGCGAGCAATCTAATTAACCCTTCTCATCGCGCTCCACGAATATATTATGTAGTGTTGTTGATCGCTCGGCCGATAAGGGTAGCTCGAGCTCGTGCTATGACTAAACTAAACGTCAATGCTCGGCTGCCTAAAACAGCTCACTGACGGCGGCTCGTGTTCCTTTGCCATCTCAGTCTACCGCGCAGCCTGGAAAGAGTTCAAGCAAGACAGGTATATCGTCGAGCCCTCAGATAAAGGAACCTATAGATAAAAACATAGAGTGGCCGCGTATGAAACATCACTATAATTTGTCGGTGGGACAACGTTGGGAAAATTACCAGTTTTCGGTGGTAAAATTTAATATTAATATCTTTGAGACAATTCAACTTTAAATAAGAACTACACTGCCGCCGTAAGAGAAAAAGACGTATCTGACTCAAACTAAAAATGGAGGAGAAAAATAAAAAGTGTTAATTTATTTGAAAAATTAGCTGTGTTGAAGAAAAAAATGATAACAATTATTTTGCGATGCAGTTTTTTTTGTCAAGAGTGGATCTACTAAATTTGATTTGTATTTTGTTATAAAATAAATTCCATATATTAATTAAATTAAATTTTCCTTTTCATTGTATGAAAAAAAATATGAGAAAATACAATGAAAAGACACATCTGGTTAGATACTTCCTTTCTTAGTAGTATTGTGCGAAACGTCTTTTCTTCTTATCGATAATGAAAATGCAAACATTGAGGTGCATAAATAAAATAGACTTATCTAACCATTTGTTGCTTTTTAACGTAGTAAAACCAGTGAATTTTCACTGACCTTAAGATAATTGTAACTAAAATGCATGTACTTAGTGCATAACAAACATCATAATAACTTTAAATAAAACACATTCTCTATACCAAATACTAGAATGATAATTTAAATTTAAACATTTTGTTCTTTGTATGTAACTTATAAAATTACAGACTCCTTATATATAATAAATCACATGTGACCTTGCAACACAAAATAAAAAAACAAATCTCTTGTAACATTAAAACAAAAAAAAAAACTTCTACCTAATGTACTATAATATAAAACACACGTGACAAACTTACAATTTAACAAAAACAATATTTATCACAGTAGGACAGTATATGGCATTTTGTTTTATTCTAAACCAGTCTTCGTTTAAAATGTTGAGATCGCAGCTATTTTTGTCCTCAGGCAAATTGTACCAAAATGGTGTTCTGTTAATTAATGGCGTTAGTTTCTGTATGATTGCTGATTTCCGGTCTTGTGTGATTCCTCTCGATTTTGTATTAGGTTTTGGTGACGGTATTCCTGATTTGATATTTTTCATGCGTAGAAAGTCTAATGTGTTCTCTGGGCCGTCGAAGGTGGTTGTGTAACGTAAGATATGGTTGCCTCTGAAGAAAGTTACTTAGCACATGTCACTTAAATACGCTCGAGGAGATGACTTCTTAAGTTTGTAGGTTGAAGAACAGTCTTCGACAAAAATCTTCCACTTTCATCACTTTTACGTTAATATTTTGTCTGGTGCTTAATACCGCTTGGTGAAAGTCTTCAAAGTCATATATATGCTTCTTTCTCTTTATTGATAACTCAACTTGTCGATGAAATTCATCGGCGGCCATGAAGGTGTGGCCTACTTCTAAATACTTCAAAGTACTTAATCTTTTCAAAATTGACTTCTAAGGAGTTCACAACGTGCAGTAAATAGGAAAACAAGGTCCAATTTTTATTTTGGGTCGCACAGTTGTCTAGCCAGTTTATTACGTTTTTTAAATCTCTGTGAGCCAGCAAAAAAGCTCTGAAGCAGCTTGTTATGTCGTGCACTTTGCGTCTAGAAATAGCTTCGTGCCATATTGCTGCAAATGTTTGAATCGTGGAGGATTTCTTATCACATATTGGCACAAAGCTTTCATTGATTCGATTGAATAACTCGGGGGCAAATCATTACAGCCTTAAATTGTTCAATTCTTGGGATCATAATGACTTTTTCTAAGTCAGTGGCAAAATAACTAGTGTCTGCATTTGTGCTGGTTCCATTTTGTTTTTCAACATCTGTTTTATATGCTTTCCTAGCCATTATAGGTATATTTCACATTGCACAGTTTTCCTTTTGGGCTTTTCTTTTGAGGTGTGATTTATTATAAAATATTGTTGTTCTGACCAATTCATTTTTCTAAAGTGAAAGTTGAGTTGTTTTCGGGAGTCTTCTGTAAAATTACTTTGGCATTTTTTTCTACATCCAGTATCACATCCTTGCTTTAGTTTGTATTTGGTGTCCATATCTTTAAGTTTCTTTATTTCTTTCCTCTGTGCCGGTGATTCATCATACGTCTTACGTTTTCTGATTGTTCCTTTTTTTGTTACATTTTGTGGCGTTCCTTCAATTTCTTCATCTATTGAGACTTCAGGTGACTCAGGAATAGTAACACTGACCGATTGTGAGTTTGGTATGATGTCACTAGAGGAATCTGAATTTAAGCTTAAAGGTATATAATTTTTATCAAAAACGGAATCATCAGAATCAAAATCCAGGTCACTTAGTGAGTTACTGTTGTTATGAAGAACCGAATGACTCAGTATTATTTCTTCGCTCATTGTTGTCAAAGCTTGACCGTCATTATGATGACTCCTGAGTAGGACTAACTGCCTGGGCGCAACTGATCGTAGGAGTTCGACCCGCAAGCCCCTCTTCCCCCGCGTTACAAAGTAATGCTACGTATAAAAGTCACGTCTGCCAGTTGCGTCCGACGATTCATTATTATACTTAGATGAAAAGACACATCTACGCAGTAACGTCTTTTCTTTTTCTGATACAAGAACACAATTTTAGATAGAATGGAAGCTTCTGCAATATAATGACTTTTCAACGTATTACTAGTCAAACATGTCTTTTCTATTTAGTAAATGTTTTGATTTGCAGCAGATGCGTCTTATTTAATAACGTAAATTACATATTTCTACTTATGTTAAAGCGAATATAAAAGTACCAGTAGATGCGCCTTTTTTTGTCACTCCAATGGTGTGTATAACTCGATTTCGAGAAAAATGTCAGTTGCGTCCTTTTTTCTTATGACGGCAGTCCAATAAATACAACTTTGCATTTACTGAAGGCAAACGAGCGACACTTATAAGTGAAAATATTGTTCTCATAATATATATTTAAAATGGCCACTTTATGAATACAGCAGCCGTATCAACTACCAGCATATTGCTGCCCTGACTTAGAAGAGTAATTTTGTATGAAAAATTCTAATTCTCTCATCTCTTCTAGCTGTTTTCTTTAATATGAAATGGATTCCTACTTTTAAAAATCTAAGCCTAATAGCTCTGATTAAAAGAATCAAATGATTTTCAAGGGGATCTTGTTCCAATACATGCTCACTTAATTCCTCAAAAATAATTGAAAAAATAAACTTTCGAAATTTCAACAATCAGCTTTGGTAGGTTATTTTTATTACTAAAATAACCATACCATTGACTGTGAGGATATGCCTCAGAACTTTTTCAGCACATAAACATAATTTCGATCACGTCCTTAGATGAATAATGCAATCCGCCAAAATCTCTTTTTCTTATGAACCCTGGATATTTTTGTGGGAAACAATTGCTGCCAGACACTCACTAAACTAAAAACGAAAGTCTCATATGTTCATTATGTAATCAAGAAAATTAATTGTTTTAATTATAGTACACGTAATAGCTACCACATTTATGACGAATCAAATAACGGATTAGAACAGATATCACAATATAAGTCAAGTACATAATGACTATCGTAACATTCGTCGTCCCAGGTATGAGAAAATGTTATCCTGCAGTCATCGCAATATCTTTTTAACACAATATTTTCGTCAGAGAGCGAAATCTCAATATCTGGTAAAGACTGTTTAAACAGTTGCTTCGCTGTTGACCGTGGCAAGCTGAGCCCAAATATTTTTGATTTAATAACTTCCATCTGAAAGAATGTAAGTATATGCAGTTTCTTACAGCTTTATTTTATTTACATTTATTTTATTTAACTAGCAAACTTTCTTTCGCCATTATAGATAAATCGGACTCCTCATCATATACAAAACGTGGTATATAGTCACTCGAACAATCCACTATCATGTTAAATGTGCTAGTGTATAAACTAAGCGTTTGACGATTTCGAGTAATATTAAGACATCATAATTTATTATATGAGGTATAACGTTTAAATAAGACAATATTAAAATGTATTTTAATACCATTTAACAATCAGACCTCAAAAATGTCACGAAAACTAAAAAACAAAACACAACGAAAGAGTAAAAAAAAAGTGTAAATGTTTGTAATCCTAAAGAGCCCCTAAGTGCCTTAAAGCTAATATTTAGTCATCGTCATCGCTATTTTTATTTATGACCATTACTGTGTTGTCTGTAGAAAATATTTTAGATAATATCTCAGATGGTCGCAAAATTTTAAAAAGGAATCTGGCATGACTTAGGTAATAAATAATACTCGCTACATGTGAGCAACAACTGATAGTTCTGATACCATTGGGACATCGATTTCGGTGCTATCGGGTGTGTAATCAATGTATACTCGGTACGTTTTAGAGTTACTATGACGAGATCTCACTTTACATTGTATAATATTTGCCGTCTCCTTGATATAGTTAATGCATAACTGATTTTGTTTATCCAGTAATTCAGGTAAGTACGAAACAGCTTGTGATGACTGATAAGTTCCAGTAAATAAAACTTTTGATTGGTACTCAAGTCAATCTCGGGAAATCCAAAACTTCTGAAGACGATAACATTTTTAAGAGTGTTTTGCGCCGATTCCACGCTTTGCTGTTAACTTCACTGCTCATCATGTTTCATCATCAATATCGCTACCAAAGTCTATTCTACCATATTTGTTATGCAAAAATCCCACTATTTTGCTAAGGGTTTTCACCTTGGGCAGCATTTTGTTGTCGAGGTTGTGATGTAATAAACGATATTTCTGGCTAATAGCTTCGTGAACGGCTTCTACTACCTAACGTAGTTTAGATTCATTTGCTTCAATTGTGGGAAGTTGAGTCCTTTTACCCTTCAAGCCAGACATATATACAGTATAACCTCTTTCAGTTAGGTATGAAATTACGTCACGGAAACCACGGTCAACGATGGAAACATCATTTGGAAGAAGAAGAGATTGGAAGCCTGACTCTTCCATTACTAGTTTCATTATAGTAGCGTCATTTTGTGTACCATAAAATGGCCCAGCGAAGTTGACAACAAAACCGTTTATTGTACAAATCGTAAAGGGTTTGCACAACGGTACTTTCTTTTGAAAAAGATTTCAAAAGAATTTTGACTTTTTTGATGACGAATATACGTTCCATCAAAAATCAAGGCTAATTGATCATCTAAGTGGCCCAGCAAGCGGCGAGCTGTATGCGTGTTAGCTAGAAGTTCTTCACGGGTAGTTGAATTATAACCGAATTCGATGTCGTTTTCAAAGCTGCGTAAAACATCCATCCACATATTACTTACTTGCTGTTCATGTTTAATGCCAAATATACTAGCAATCATAAGTTTGAATTACCAGTTCTGAGCTTAAAGAGTTTAGCTTAGCCTTGAGGCGTTGTATTATTGGGTGTATGGCTAGGCTAAACATAGCCGGTCCAAGTGGGTCACCCTGTTAACACCCAACTGATGAATCTATAACGTCAGCCTTATAAATAAGTTTTGTCCTTTTGGCATAACATTGCCAAGGAAAGTTATACTGCCTGGAAAAACATCATTCTTCAACGGCATCACTCAAACACCACCGAAACTCAATTTAAGGCCATTATGGTTTTAAAGGTTTACTCGTATATTTGTATACTAAGTATACAAATATGTACTTAACTCTGTTTTCATATATTTGTGGGTTAGGCCGCTCTTCCGCTGAATGACTCATATATATACTCTTATATTTTCACACTTATCATTGGACTAAACAAAAATTAGACGTACCTAAATTGAACTAGTATTCGAGAAGTGCTCATTTCAGGTTCTGTCAAACACCCCTGATAGGTAATCTTTCAAATTTCCGCTCGAGATCGATCCGAAATGCGGCGTTTCGGATATTGTCCCCTACTGCCAAGGAAAGCGAAACGGCGACAAAGGCAGTTTTAAGGTTATAATTTATTTAGTCATTAGTCTTTTGGCTGTCCGTCTGATATTTATAATCCGTGCATTTTTAAACGCGGTGCAAGCACTTTTTCTGGTGATACATACAACAAACGTGACTTTATTTTTAAATACAGTGGTACGGAATCCTTCGTGCGGATTTCGACTCGCAATTAGCTCGTTATAAATTGATCTTGTATGTGTGTTCCTCGTTGTAACTTTGAAATAGATTGGTATATAATATTGCTACGGGATAGGGGGCTGTTTTTTTAAGGAAAAACACAATGCCTTAATTTATTGCCTTTAATGCGACGGTATTGTCACACACACGTACGTAGAGACTACGTAAAACACTAAACACACACGTTTATTACACAGTACTTCACTCGCACTTTCACACACGTAATATCGCATTGGTATCGCTTGACTGTTCGCCTCGATCGCTTGATTGAAACTTATGCTTAGGTTAAGAAACTAGTTCTTATAGGGTTATAAGAGAAATCCATGATCTTAAATCCTAACCCACTGACAGGAGGCTTTGGGGAGAGATTTTATCAACTCACTCAAGAATGATACCTTGGAGTCTTTTGGTTGATCGGAATACGTCCTTAGGAAAGCTTTCTTTCCTTCTAAATGTTTATCAAGCTCTTTTAAATCTAATTTCATTAGCTTAGAGAATAATTTCCATGGAATTTTTGCTGAACAAAGAAGCACCAAGTTAGATGCTCCGCTGCCATGAGGTTGAAAGTTATATTCCTTGTCTTCTTTTGCTGTAAGTACACCTAATTCGCTCTTGTACTGTGCTCCTAGGTCAGGAACCGAAACTTTCGTTGAATATGGATCTTGCATCGACTGAGACTCAGTCGAAACAGGACTCTTTGCACGGATATGACGAGAGGTATGGGGAGCACTCATTGACAACGCCTTTGTGTCTATAATTTCCATGAAATTAGTGACCGACTTTGTAAAGTTGTTCCACATCATGGCTCCATGTTCAAGTGTCTTGTTAAACTGGTCCCCTTGAACTTGGGCAGTCTTTGCTAAAACGGCAAGATCTGTTGCGGCGGTGGAGATTCCTGTGAGTGTCTTCTGGGCGTTTCTTGATAGCCCTGCTTGGTACCCAAGAAGAAGAGAATTAATTGTGTAGTAAAACACAATATAACTCTCCGCACTGGCAGATAGGATGATCTCTTTCATTATTACAAAGTCATCTCCAGCACGTTTAGCTAATGATTTGTATTTTGCCAGTAACTCCTTTGAGTCATCTTTGTGATTTATTGCAAGCCCTTCAAAGACATCCGTTATGCGTTTGTCCAAGGGGGAAGGGGAGTTTGAATAAAGAAGCTGCAGTTCTTCAAACCAAACTTCGTCAGTTTTTTCTTGATTACAGGCGGCAGAACAGTTAGGCTCACACTCTTCGGCCTCTTTTTGCTTCCTTTTAGTTGTGAATTTGGGTGGCTGTTGGCACGTCATGACTGATGACATCTTGTCCCACTCTTCTGGAGTTCTGATGGTGTTTGGTGAAATAACTTGAGAGCCCTGAGGAAGGAAGCGATCAAGCTCGGACATCATGTATGATGATAGGCTTGGGCTGCAAGACCACGTTGATATTTCCTCTTCTGCTTTTGAACTATTGAATTCAGAAAATAAAGAGGTAAAAAAGTCACAAAAGTTTAGAGGTGTATTTCCTTTAAGCATTATTTTTTTCAGGTCCTTTCCCAGCAGCTCCTGTATTTCTTCTAGGCGTCTCGCGTGTTCGTCTTGCGTCAAGCGTAGTAATTCCTCTTGACGTTTCGCTTGTTCTTCTTGGCGTCTTGTTTGTTCTTCTTGGCGTCTTGCCTGTTCTTCTTGGCTTCTTGCCTGTTCCTCCATCATGCTGATCAGTATGGACAGGTCTACGGGGGCAGATGCAGCAGGGTGAGCAGCCGGAGTCTCAGTTGCGCTCTCTGACGAAGGCTCTCCCATCTCTTCGGCAGGCAGATCACGCCTACTGTCCATACTTTCGCGGCGGCGCGCCTGCTCCTCCGTCCGACGAGCTTCTTCCCGACGTTGGTTTCTCGTGCGCACCGAGTCGTCATCCAAAGGCAAGAGAGGCATTTTGTTTCCTAATCCCACTTCTGACACCAAATGTTACGGGATAGGACGTCGCTCCAAATCGGCTTAGTGTTTCCCTCAGCTCCCGTGTCCGCGGATCTGGTCATTTCTGCTTTCCGAGCTTGAACCGCTCATGAAAATGTCTTCGTTCCGTGGCGCAGAAAAGCCCTTGCAGCCGTAATGCAGGTCGCTGATCCCAGTTCCAGCTCACCATTTGTCTTAAAGACTCTAGCTTTCTTGAGGATCTTTAGCTTCGTGCCATCATCCAGCAGCGTGCCAGACATAGCAGCGTTTACGAACTGCTCCGCTTGGACTACAAGCTCCTCCACATCACGGGACTCAATCTTCCTCCTCTCCTTGGGAGTAGCCAGTAGAAGTGACATCTCAATATTTAGTACGATCGCCACCGCTTTGAGACCATCATACACGTCGTTGTCATTGTCAAGAGGGATCAGGCTGGGGAATATTGTGTGCTGCATTATGATAGGCAGCTCCCTGACCTCCACCAGGGCTTTTGTTTGCAACTTCCCGGGGATAGCATTCTTCAAAATGATAGAAGCAGTTGCCACCGGGAACGCTTGACTCAACCTTGCCAAGGTTATGGTACCGGTGCTCAGTGCAGTAGTTGACTGTTTCTTATCCGGAGAAATCCCGTAGGTCGTAGCCTTCCTACGGATGAGTTCTGCGGTCGAACTCTCACATCTCAACAAGATCTTGTGGAGATTATTCCCTCTCTCCAGGAATAAGGTGACGAGGAACATTAAATCGGTAGCCGGATCGCATGAATCATACAGGGAGAACTTTTCACCATTGGGAGTAGTGTGCTCTCTGGCCACATCACCTGCTTTGACCGGCATGGTCTTAGCTTTCTTCAGGAACTCCTGGATGATCCTTTTTGGGTCGAATCCCAGGTATGCCACGGCATCTCTGATGGCACTGACAGAGTTCCACTGCGTCTCAGTGACACTCAGTAAGAATGCATCCGTACAAGAACCCACGTCCTCAGCTTTTACACCTAGCCCTGTAATCAACGAACTGGCTTCATCAGAGGATAAGCCAAAGTAGTCAGAAGCCCGATATTTCTTTTCCGTTGCCATTTCAACTTCCAAATCCTATATATCTACGTCTGTAGCTGCTATAATTAAAAATAACAAGGTATTAAAAAGGTGATGAGGCCCAAAAAAAAACGAGATTTTAACACAACTTTCGGCACAATTATTTACTAGACGGAGTATGAAATTTCAAAAACAATATAGCCACAGACATAGTTTGGTTCTTCAAAAGTTTAAATACCTTTATTTTAAATTAAAAAAATTGGAATTATTTTCAAGAGAACTTGAGTTCTAACAGCCTAATCGTAATTTTTAAGCGCTCGTTTCAACCAGAATTGCATTTGTATGTCGTATATCTCACTTCAAATTAATAATTCGTGAGGGCAGTGGGCATTCGATCAGTTACGCATATAGTCATACTTTTCTTATTACCTTTTCTTGTAAAAATAGCAAGCAAATTACCTACGCCCAATAACGACTTCGAGTCGGCGACTAGCGGAACCTTAAGTATACATTATATAAGACGTAGTATAATAGGTAAATATTTTAATAAACTAGTCAGTTTGGTATTGCTTCTGTTGTTTAATTCATATTACCCCCCCCCCCCCCCGCAAGTAGTTTCTGGTTGAATCATCTGCTGTCATTCTTTGTACTTGTTTTTAATACAAACCTTGATTTCGGGACCAGGTGGTGTTTTCTTAACATTAAATGGAAAAGTCAAAGGTTAACAGAGCCTCGTGAAAACGACCGCTTTTCTCGAGACTCCGTCGAATGCAGGTTGTCTCGTCGTTGCAGGAGATTCCGTAGAGAAATCTTAATACCTATTGAAGCTGCTCGTTTATTTCAATTGTAGAAATCTAAAAACAAGCTACGATGCCGTGATTCTATTCTAAATTACAATTCATAAACAAGTCAAAGTGAATATGGTGTGTTTATGCTGATGTTTTTTTTAAATACAAGAAATGGTTTGCTCTTGACCGTAATTTCACAGGTCTCATCATTGCATTTAGAGGGTCCTCCACGGTGAAGACAACTCAACTCTTTTCTGGGCGTATTTAATTGCATGATCTTCAGTATTTGTTCCTGCTTTATCAGATCGACTCTTTTACTTTTAATCTTATCAAGTATCCTGTTTACTTCTTCATCTATAGATTTTAAATGACCTTTTATTAAGTCAGTGTTTATGTCAGACATCCATTGTTCATTGTAAACTTTGTTAGAGTATTCAGGAAATTCTGCTTCTTGTGACTGAATAAGAAATTATATATATTATTACTGATGTACTCCAAATTATGGTTTGACATACGTTTTTTTTACTACGACATTATTATGTTCCATAACTTATATATAAACACAATCCTTTTGGTATTTTGGATCGTGTACTAGTAAGTAAAATATCTACCTGATAGCATATTTGCTTAGTTGACATAAAATCATGTCAAACATATAAGTAACTATATATTGTAACCTTAAACCATTATATTAAAACTAAATGTATTAAATAAATTTAACTAGACGATATTTGTGTTGTGTAGCATATTCTATGAAATGAGTACTTAAGTGTATGCTGCTTTTTTTTATTACTATTAAATAAAGATTATTTACCTCTAACTTTATCTTTTATCAGGGATTTGTGAAATTGTTCGTATAAAATATTTGGCGAGGCTGTAAATGCAACAGAATACTAGCCAGGGAAAGACACACAATAAATATAATTCTCTAGAGAATACACAGAATGTATGGGGTACCGGAAACATACCTGATCGTGACTAGCATGTAAATGTAATGCAGATCTGGATTGTATTGAAATATTTTTATGCTTACTTCTACATATGTTAGAAGTTTTCTTAGCTTCATGCTAAGCCACTGCGAAGGAATAAGAATATATGTATGTAAAACGTATGATATAATTGGTGTTATTCAAGCTAGGTATAATTATATTGTTATTCTATAAAAGGCGATGACCAAGTGGTATTGATTTCAGAGAAGCTGGACTAAAATACGAGTATACATTCTATCTCAAATTTGCCGTCGATCTATATTGGATGAAATCTGGAAGGCAGCGGTTGGGATAGAGGTTACCAGAATACTTCAAAATCAGTTGTGTATGTTTTTTGACGTTGTACTAAGGAAAAAAATTGCACAATATCTCTCATACGAATTGAAAGAAGGTTTTTACTTTTGAGCTGTTAAATCTAAGCACATGTTATAAATATGTCTTTGTACTTGCAACCACTAGGTTTATGGAATATATCCCTTTTTTGCGTGGCGACACCTACATACTTGACCCCACGGTAGCCACAAAGAGCTGATACTTGCTGACTTCCACGCTTAATCCATCTTTACAAAAGATTTTTCAGGAAGGTGGCTTATGAAAGCCTTTATTACGTCACAGTCGATTTGTTATGTCGTAACGAGTTCAGTGTAAAAGTATTTGGGTCAATTATGCAAATAAATTAGAGTAGTGGTGTGCGGCCCTTGTTGGGTTCATTTGGACCTTTGTTATTTATAAAGTGGCTGACATGCAAACGGTTAATTAAGCTTTATTGCGTGTTTTTTATATTGTGATAAGTATAGAATTAATGTTTCACTGAGAACTTATTAATTGGTTATAATTCTTATGTTAAAATATTCTACGCCTACGCGGATGTATCTAAAAATTAGAACGTTGTCATTAGTCTTGACACTTATAAACAGCGAGGCTGATTGATAAGAAGCCTACAGCAACTGAACTGTTTCGTTAAATAGGCTTGTTTGGTTTCATTGATTGAAAAGCTTGGCAAAGGCGGCTAACGTCAGTAAATCGAAACCGCGCTTGTCACCTAAAGACCCACAAAACTCGACCACGTTACTTATTTAACGAAGCGATAGAGTGCCCGACGCCCGTCCCTTTTCCAGATACCTAGACATAGTTATACCTACAACTAAGGTATACAAACACATTTTTATAGAAAGGCACCTTTCTATTACGAGAGCCTTATAAATATTGATTTATTTTTAGCGTTATTCAATAAGGGATACCTTCTCCGTCTAAGTGTTTCGAAACGTTGAGTGAACGCATTGCTTTTGGGATGTAATCTAATACAAGTCTTCGGCGATATCGTGTACTGGTTTTGTAAATTAGTTGTCCATATGTGCTTACGTATTTTGATAAAAAGGCGATTTGGGAAAATTATTTATACATAAAAAAGCTTACTAAATGGTACATCATAAATAATAGTAATAAATAAAAACGTTTATTTGCAAACTTATATGGGAATATACAAACAATAACTTAAAACTAGACCTATAGTAGGCAACTAATTAATGTGCTATTCAAGTTATAGTATTGAATGATGGAGATTTATATCCATTCAAACTAGGTATTCCTGTGTTGTGAATGGAATTTTTATCATCATCAGGAATCATGTTTCCACACTTAACTGAAAACAACATAAATATATAAACCTTAAGTTTGTTCCTCTTAAAATTAAAAGCATTAGCATACTAAACTTAAGTTGAGATTCAGCTATGGCGTACATACATGGATCCTGAAGGAATCTCTGAAATACAGACTGAATTGTCGCCTTTGAAATGTGGTGTTTTATCGTAAGATGTTTAAAATTATGTGCACTGCTCTCCGCACCATTCCGTCTATTCTGCGGGATTAAAACACGAAAACCAGATTGTTCACCTTAAGTCTGCGCAGAATACTGGATTTTTTCGGATACGCCAACAGAACAGTATCCTACGCATGAATTAAACCACCACTGTAGTCAGACTGACATTTATTGAGTGTAGATGAAGTACATTTAGAATATTGTGACGTCTGTCATCTTCCCCTTCTGAATGATGCATATTGTCTCTTGTCGCGGTCTAAAGCCAAATCTAATGATTAAATGCCAATATTTGAATTAAAATGAGGACATAATATGTATGTTCTAGAAACCACTATAAAAACAACTTATACTTACTTTAAAACAATTCTTAAACTTTCTTGCGACGTCGCAGGGATGAGCGTAGTGACCAAGAGTTTATGGGCGCAATGGGACAGCCTCGTGCTCCATGAAGACGTATTGTGCCGAAGATGGGAGAACGCTCGTGGAAATCACTGCCATCTTCAAATGATTGTTCCTAAAGTGAAGGTGCCTGATGTCTTGCGACTTTACCATGAAGGATACTCAGGAGGACATCTTGGGGTAAAAATAACCCTGTTGAAAATACGGGAGCGATTTTACTGGATTAACTGCAGGGACGACGTGGAAGATTAGGTTAAGAAATGTACCAGTTGCGCGTGCGTCTAATTCACTCAAGCGTAGTGAGGTATACCATTTCAGGCGATTATAGTCATTTACGGCTATGAAGAACTCTAATACATGGCGAGACAAACTTTGAAACACGCCGTTCATCCCAGTCAAAGGTGTTCGCAAGAACTTCCCTCTACTTAGGGCATTCAAGAAATCGTAGCAACCTAATCGTGTTTCCCATCCGGTAAATAAATCTTTACAAGAGCTGTTGCGTCTGTGTTAGGTATCACATGATTTATACACTATTAAGTCTAATGTTTCGTCTAAATTCTTTCAAGTGGATCTGTTATTCTCTCTCATCGGATTCCTCGTTCAAGAGAACCTCTGAGTTTAGCCGGAAGAAGTCTACACCTGCCGCCGTACTCTTTTTCACTGTGGTGTCTATAGCGGAGAACGTCGCACCCAGCATGAGATCCGCCTGTCTGTTACTAAGTTCCGTGAGGAACCTAGTCACTTCTCGGTGTATAATCTTGCTGGCATCGTGTGATGCGCCCCTATAGTTCCTAAAACTGGGGCGCATGAAGCTGGCGACTGCGTACGCAGCATCGATAATCAGAGGGAATTTTTCTCTGTGCATTACTTTGGTCTGCTGAGAAGTGTACAGCAGCTTTATAAAGGGTCGATCCGACTCGGGCACCTCCGCGATAAAGTCTAATACTTTCTGGAAGTTCTCAGTATTTTCTCCTTGTAGAAATCTGGATTGGAGAACCTCCACGTAGTTGCAGATAATGTACTCGAAGATTATCTGGATGTGCCCCATCTCAGTATAACTCAGGAGACCTAGAGCAATGACCGCCATCACTGACGTCCTGTCATCTCCGGAACAGGACCTTTGCAGGATTCTAAAGCAGCTTTTTCTTACCTCATGGAGAGAACTAATCCTGCTGTAAATCGCCCGTACCGCTTGAAGATTCGTCTGCGGGATGGTTGGGATCGACGATCGTCCCATCGAGGCACAAAAATTCTGGACTCTCTTCTGAAACCATATTTGTACGGAATTTTCTACTAAATTCTTTCCCATTAATAGAAAAATTGTGAAGAGGGTGCCTTCTAGGATTTCGATGTCCTCTTCAATTCCCTCCAATTGAGTAATGTCCTCTAGGATGCAAGACTCTCCGATTTCGTTTATGAGGTCTCTGCCTTCTTGAGTCGATACATCAATCTCTTCGAATTCTATCGCCACTCTCTTTTTCCGGAGTTCTTTGGTGATATTGTTGGCTGTGAGTGCCTTTTTTCCAAAGAAGTATGTAATGGTTTCTAGATAGAGTGTCAACGCTTGATTAGGAGTTAGATCTTCATCTTTCCAAAGAGGCTCTATAATGCTAGCTGCCATAATCTTCATCACCTCTACTGATATCTCCTGATTTGTGTTCAGCACTCTGACCTTAACAATGTCGGGTTTGACTTTTTGGGGAAAGAGTTGGGCTTCAGAGTTATTAACTGTGAAATCTGAATTGAAAGGCCTCCGCGGATTCACCCGTATCTATAGCGGACTTACGGTCGGTGCGACAAGCGTGTAGTTGGCGTACTTGACAATGTATGTATGGCACGTCTTCTGGCATGTCGCCCACTAACTGGTTCCCTGAGTTTCGCCAACCTCGGCCAAGCGGATTAGTCTGCAAAAATTCTAGACGTTGCAAGCCGCTTTGTTGCGTCGCCACCACTCGAGCGAGTGGTGTGTCGCCGGGAAGATGTGCGGCTTCCAATATTCCAGCTTCTGTTCCGGCTGTTACAATCGCGGACTCGACGACGTTGATTTCCTTCACTATAGCCTTACGATCCAAGAGGGATGAAAGGGAGAGGTCTCCTACGCGCGTCCCCTCCCCGTTCAACATCCCCATAATGCGTTCACTTTTAGCTCTTCTCTGAATGCAATCACGCATTATTCCACACTCGGCCTTAAGCTGAACGTTATAGGGATACTTTCTCCCTACAACACTCTTGGCGTTAAGGCTTTTCAGTAAATACAGGAGCGTCTTTCCGCGCAGTGTAGAGACAACAGGTGTCTCGTTTCCATCCGGGAACATGTTCCGTGCGTCTAATTCACTCAAGCGTAGTGAGGTATACCAGTTCAGGCGATTATAGTCATTTACGGCTATGAAGAACTCTAACACATGGCGAGACAAACTTTAAAACAGCCTCCTATCCCGTAACATTTGGTGTCAGAAGTGGGAAAGGGGGCTGTTTTTAAGTAAAAACACAATGCCTTAATTTATTGCCTTCAATTCGACGCCATTGTTAGAGCCAACGGCTGGAACAAAGAGCAGGCAATGACTGCACTTATAGTAGGCCTTCGTGACCAGGCCCTGTCAGTTCTGGAAGCACTGGGCAAAGACGTTACTTATGACACTCTTCTCGAGGCGCTGGAGTGTCGTTGTACGCGATCCTTTAGCTGAGCACGGTATACGTGTTCCAGGTGCGCATCACCATAACGACACAGGAAAAACACAATGCCTTAATTTATTGCCTTTAATTCGACGATATTGTCACACACACGTACGTAGAGACTAAGTAAAACACTAAACACACACGTTTACTTCACAGTACTTCACTATGAACTTTCACGCACGTACTATCGCTTTAGTATCGCTTGACTGTTCGCCTCGATCGCTTGATTGAAACTGACTTCTGGCCCGAGCTGCGCCTGTTTATATATCGGTAAGAAACTTCTCGAATGCTTTTGTATTACTTGTATCAAAACAGAACCATAAATCTTTTGTCATGCAAATTAGGTAGGTGAGCGCTTGATGTAAACAAGGTTATAAAATCATTGTTATGCAAATTAGTTTCTTTTGTGTTACACTTAAAATGAGGGGTCGAAATCTCTGGAACGCAATTAAAATGAGGTAAACAACTTGTTTACTCGTATGTGTACGCGCAGGTAGCTGCCGGTGGTAACGTGAACCTTCGAGAAAGGACACTACATATATCGGTATCTGAACCCGAAAATATTTCACGGTTGAGAGTACAAGTGCAATCCAAAGAATTAAAAAACATATGATGGCTTACTGTATGATAGACGAGTGCGCCTTCCGCTGCTCGAATATGGAGGTCTTCCGAACTTGATCTTACAAAATATGTAGCTATATTTGAAGAACTGGCTTGATTTCTCAAATTTGTTTTGTGTTTCTGTGTACTCAAATGTTCATTTATGTCTGTAACTCCCTTATTCGCAATCGAAATATTCGTCGAACAAATGGTACAAAAAGCCTCCCAGTCATATTTTCCTTTTTTTAACATAAGAAACTTATTTGGCAAGTCGCTGTTGAATAAGCATTTACGTTTAGGCATTGTGTTGTGGTATCTGATCTGAAAAGGATAAAAAAACGTCGAAGTAAAAACGTGTAAGTATTACAATTCGTAAAATATAGCTCGATTCCTGGCATGAGAGCATTTAAATAAACTGGATCACTGTTGAACAGCATTAAAATACATATTCTTGAACAAAATAATACCTAATCTCATGATAAACAGATAACAGATAAACAATTTATTGGTAATCAAAAGCTTACACGTCAATTACGTTTATAATACGCCAATTAATACAAATTACAATTGTACATAACATAAATTAAATAACATAACATGTTTTGTAGAATAATAACACTTACCTTGCATTGCAAGACTACGTGTCGTCCGTTCCGTCTGTCACCTCGCCCGTTGTCATACACACGCACGTCTGCACTTGTAACCGCCTACTACGCAACTGCGGCGAGCGAGAGAGAAGAGTCGGATGTACGCACGGCACGGGGTGCGGGGCGAGCCGCGTCACGTGTCACGTCACGCGCCGCGCGTTTCGAGTCGCGCGCGACCTTTGATTATTTGAAAAGTGTAAAACCCGGACTACAAATAAAACCCCGCCCGGACGCTCCCCGGACGCCTTCTAAACTAGGACAAATCCGGGGAAACCCGGACGGATGGCAGCCCTGTTAATAACAAACAAATGTTGATCTACGAAATTCATTTTTCAGTAGTTGTTGTTGTTTCCTTCTCGATCTTCCTGTGATATCATAATTGTATTTTTTTTTTAATTTCGTTACTTCCTGATTGGACTAAGTGCTCTAATCGTTTTTTATTGCAGTTAAGTGCAGATGTGTTATACTTTTTACGTTTTCGCTGCAAAGATTGTTCATGTTCCAAGTTGCGTGATAATCCACGGTCAATATTTGAAAAAGTCCAACATCAATCGTATTCATACGATAACGTTCAAGCTTTTGCGTGGATTGATCATTTCGCTTAATATCATATTAATTTCTTCGCAATTTATTCAACATTTTTTTATTTGTGGTATCGAAAAGCGTGTTGGGAGTGGAGATATCCGGAGCCAAATCAGTTTTAGTTATACATAATTGACGATTTCTTTTTTGTTTAACCTCTCCAATATATTCATCACTTGATGTTTCAGATTCAGGTGGGTTGTAATTTTTGGCACGGACTAAGTCATCTGAATCATAATCGCATGTAGTATCAAGATCGTGTGTTTTGTAGTTATGTAGATTATTGGTTCTGCTGTTATCATCAGAGTGTGTTGGTTCATGTGATTCTTGAATAGGCATTACTTCTTTGCAAGTTAGATCAATTGAAAAATTATTTATGTTTGAATTGGCATCTGATTCCTGGGAATGGATTCCGTCACATTCTTTAACAAAAAAAATCTTTTTTTAATTTAGTTAAGTCAGGCAAGTAGTGTGAATTGGATGATATTTGCGCCTCGCAAAATGTTTCAAAAATGCTTGATGTCATTGAATAAAGTCTAGTATACGAGTAGATATTGTCAACATAAGAGAGATCACCGGCGTCAATATTTTTTTGTTGTTTATCCTTGTGAGAAATCTTTTGAACTTTTTCGTATTTGCTTCTATTTCTGGGACCATATTAAGAATATTTTTGGCTCTTTGTGTCGTAGCGGATCGTCTGTAACAAGGTAACCAAGTTGGAAATGTCATGATTAAGTATTGTATCTACACAGAAACAACACGTCGCGATATTGATATAGTAGATAGTTAGTATAATATAATATGTAAATACCTGGAAATGTCAGTCATGATGACGAAATTGGCGGGAATCCGCGAGTGTGCGACGTCGCGCGTCCTCTTCCTGCAACGTCTTTGCCCACACTAATCAATCAATTCATTAATCACCCGCGAGGCGCACCGCCTCGCGCCGCGCCGCGTCCGCGCTAAACTTGTACGCCCGTGAGAATACTTAGCGGCATTTTACCTAAGATATGTTGAATAGCCGCAATTAAGTCTAGAATGGTATTTTTTTTGCTGAATTATTACATAACTGGCACTGTTTATTAAGTTCAAATTGTAAATTGTCAAATTAATATATTTGTATAAAATTCTTAAACGTGGCAAAAAGCTTTTTGCAGCATTTTTGGATAGGATTCTTAGATACTGGCTTTCAAGGTTATAATATAATACACATTCTACATCAATTCGTCAAAAACCTAAGTTAAAACGCCGTTAACTTCACTGTAGGCGAGGAAAATCATTTACCTAACGACATTTTAGGTAAGCAACATATTACCGAATTGTAATAAAAATCTGTCACAACTACGTTTTAGCGTAGGATTATAATATAATTTGTACTTTCAACGGCATTTTCTTTTTATCGAGAACCACAAAATCTACTGAAACTTGAGTCAGACAGATCGGTAGAGCTTTTTTTCTGATAAATATGGCTTCACAAAAGTGAAAATCACAAAATGTCACATAACGGTACTCTAGTTTAAGGAAGGCAGAGTAGTCGACCCGCTTTGTCTTTAGCAGCGAGTGATACTTAACTGCAATCTCGTCGCATCTAGTACACAGCAAGTCATCCGCTGGAAACACTTTCCTCACATTCCTTCACATCCATTCTGGATGTTTTCAAATGTATTGGATCTTAATTAATATGCTTATTATTTTGAGCCTTGTATTAAAGACCACTTCTACTCGTATTAAGTAAAGACCACCCCCATTCTTATCTATAGCTTACGAGATAAATCATACTCAAAGGGCAAGACGTAAAGTCAATTTAGCACAGTTCTTAGTCAGTGTTTAAACACACTGTTTTATTTCGTTCGTGAGAGTTTATAACTCGATTAAACGTTAACAGCCCAAAGGCTATCTCCGACGTTTCGTCTTTTAATGCTCGTAAATTGTTAAAAGAAACAGTTAAGTGGAATGAAATTAGGATGCAAGGCTGGAGGCTGAACTTGCCGCCCAGGAATGTCTGCGATAACCAATACTACAAATAGTTTATCAGAAGGAAATTACAATGACACAGATCGCAAGAGTACATACTTAAATATGTTACAAAAATAAGATGTTGAATTAGTCGTTACTTTGAGCGAACATAGACCTGCAGCCTCTGATTCCAACTGGTTCCCACATGGAAGCAGCAATGAGACGAGCACGTTCGTGGACTTGGACGTGTTATTAAAGATTCCCTTCTGTACCACTTCACAGATCGGTCCTTCCCAAGCCTTAAATAAATCAGGCCTGGGTTTAACCGATAACCAATCCTTTGGTCATTGAAGCTATCAAATTAGGTTAATAATTATACTTCTGCTCGGATTGAGCTGAAATACACAAACAATGACATCATTGTAATATTTATTATTATAATATTTATTAATTTGTTTACAACATTTTTTTATACACTTTATGTCTGTATATGTATAAAATAAAACAAAAAACATAAAATAACTTATTTATACTTGCTGACTTTGTCCTTCTTGGCCTTCACGAGATTCTCGTCAATTGAACCTACGTTAAGGGTTCAAGACCACACACCAATAAAACCACACCGAATATTTGTAGCTAAACATTTATTGTCACACACATTGTTCGCTATCAAAGTTGGGTTCCCTCTCCCGGATGGTCAAATTATCCAGGAGGGTAGATAGACCTGTGAGCACTTGGTTGGCTTGCAGAGAGGTAACACATACCACGGCGGCCTCCATACCTGCCAGACATCCAAGCATTGACTTGATCCCCCATCTGCAGCTGTCCGCCAACACCAGTGTCATTTGTTTCTTGGACACGGATGTTCGAGAGTCAATAGTCCTGAGCACGGAGCAGGGATTGGGCATTTGTTCTGAATGAGGGGAGGTTGTTGTCAAATATTCGGTGTGGTTTTATTGGTGTGTGGTCCTGAACCCTTAACGTAGGTTCAATACTACAACTGGCGCCCAACGTGGGGCATTTTTGAGGCCGAACGGCATGCGGCTGAAACGGTATGTTCCAAAAGGTGTTTGGAAAGCAGTCTTATCCTTATCACATTTCCTCATTCCCACCTGCCAAAACCCACTACGCAGATCCAGTGTGCTCATGACACAGTTACGTTTGGTAGACTGCACTAAGTCATCTATTAGTGGCATTGGATAAGAGTCAGTTTTAGTAATTTCGTTTAGTTTTCAGTAATCTACACAAAATCTTACCTGATTTCCTTTCTTAGGAACAAGTAGAGCTGGAGATGACCAAGCAGACTCACATTCCTCTATGACACCTTCTGCTAACATTTTCTCAATCTCAACCCTCATGACCTCTTTCTTAGCAGGCGTGAGTCGGTATGGGGGCACCGATATAGGTCAGTTTTTTTTTTTTTTTTTCTTAAAGAGGGCGCCCGCTCACAGAATCAGGGGCCCGTCGGTTATCGAGCCCACTTGAGGGGTTGTCCCTCCTGATGGGAGGCTTGGTGCGGAGGGCAGAGGCTGGGACGTGAGCCCCATCATCCGGGCCCTCTGGAGGGTTTCCACTCTCATCTCGAGGTTGCTTAGTCTTTGCCGATCTTGTTGGGCTTGGTCGTGCATGGTATTCACTTTGGTCAAGATCTCTCTCTGCGTTTTTTGAATATCCGTTAATATGGTTAGCAACCACCCCCCGTCTGCTTCAGGCGGTCCGTTACAAGATCCGAAGGCGCCCTCGGGATTATGGGCGGGGGTTCTCTCCATGTCTTCGTCTTCATCGGATTGTTCTGGAAGAGGCGCAGCTGTGGGCTTGGTTCTCCTCTTTGTCCTGCTGGAGCCTGCTCCGTCAGTGTAGCCAATGAAAATTTTTAGGCGGCCGTGTATATTAGGTAAAAAAGCCGTGTTTATATGGAAAAAGATCATAGGAGGGCCGTGTCATTGCTTAAAAATAAATTAAACGTTTTTAACATTAAAAACCTTAAAAATGCGCCATTTGGCTAATGTTGTTTTTTTTCTATTTGTTTGAAGAAATAACAACAAATAATTATTTTGAATACATAGCTTTAATTTTTATTTAAACTTATTATTCACGGTATAAATCTTGAATACTTTCTATAAACTCTTCTTCGTTCTTATTCAAGAAATATTTTTGCTTGTCTTTAATTTTTTGGTACATTGAGGTGGTGGGTTCAAAAGTTCTGCAATCATTTTTGCTGTTGTTACTTTTAATGCATTCTTTTGTCAAGAGAAGTCCGCTAATAGTTGAAGTAAATAATTTGTTCCTCTTCTTTGTTTTTATATTGTTCACGTGACTGAAAATTCGTTCACAATCACTGTTCGAATGGGGCAATGATAAAACACTTAGTGCAAATTTAGCGATGTTCTTGGAATCGGTTGTGGTTAAAATTTTGTGCCAAAATTCGTCAGTTTTCATTGCAGCAACTTCCATATTTGAAAATTTATTTACGTCAGGTAATGCTCTCCTTTCGTCGTCAATTATTTGTATCTGGTTATCAATGACAATTCGCGGTAACTGCCTTACTATTGGATAAAGTGAGGGTAGTTTATCCTGATTCCTTGTGCTGTGTTTTATGGCTTCCTCTGGCGAAAAGTATTTTAACATTGGTAGCAAACTGTTGTTGAAATCATATCTTTTACGAATTTGAATGCAACCCTCAACTAAAAATGATTTCGTCCTTCTGTAAAATTCTTGTTAAATTCTTCTGTAAAATTCTTCTTAAAAGTTTCTCAGTATTTTGTTGAATTTCAGGCTTTTCTAATTCTTTCATAATTTTCACGCCAAGGTAGATATTTGGTATGTGCAAGTTTGCATTTTCTGGCTCGATCTGATGCAGCGGTGTTTGATTAACGTGATCTCTGAACATAAAACAATAAAATATATCCTTATAAGCCATCCGCATACGATCATCCAACTCCGTTATTTTTGTTTCTTTACTTTGAAAGTATTCATTTAATTTAACGAATTTTGGCAATATCCATTGTAGGAACAGGTAGTACATAAACATGAATGGGTCATTTAAATCGTGAAAAATCAATTCTGCCGCAACCACTTTTTCGGCAAACCATTTATTGGTAAAGAAGAGTTTCAGACTACTCTATTGTTCTAAAATTCTTTCAACAACGCTCCATAATGAGAGCCAACGCGTTTGTGCCGTAGTGTAGTGTAGAATGAGAGCGTGGTGTAGAATCTTGTGAACTTTAGCATTTACAAATACTTGATATTCCACCAATTCAGCTTGATGCTTGCTACAATTTTTAAAAAATCCATAGATATTACGCGCCAGTTCTTCACATCGTCTTGGCAACATTTTGCAAGCCTCACTAGCACATAGGTGTAGTGAGTGACATATGCATTTTAAAATTGTTATGCCAGGTAAATTTTCTGTCAGTCTACTGGCAACAGAGTTATGCTGACCCATCATAGCATTGCACCCGTCCGATGCGAAACCAATCCAATTTTCCAGTGGTATGTCTCGGGCAACAAATGTTCTGAGTATTGATTGATATATAACTTCACCAGTAGCACCACGTGCTGCAGCTTCAAAATCGTCACCTTCTCCGAACAAGGGCGTTAAAGTCCAAAGCGATGTAACTACGAATCCTACCTTGGAATCGTAAAATTTCACAAGGATACACATTGATTTTACTGAGCCAACGTCGGTAGACTCATCAACGAGTACGCTAAACTTTTCAGCCTTTATTTTCTCTTCTATCTGCATTTTTTGACATTCACCGATAACGTTCGTTATAACGGCTGTACACTTTGACCGCTTCAGTTTTATTTCTCCAGCTATCTTAGAGTCTGGAAAACATTATTTCAATAAATCAGTCAAGTGGCAAGAAATGATAAGTCATGTTCTGCTACAAATGCTGCCAGCTTTATTTCTGCCCGTCTTGTATGTAGCCTTTTCATCATCAGGTTTGCTCGGTTTGAAAAATATTGTTCTAAATCCTTGGTTTTCGACTTCACGTTTATGACTTTAATATGTTGTGCAGTCGTCACATGACGACGTAAAGTACTTATTTCGCATGTTAAAATTGTGTCACATACCTTAGAAGATGCTTTAAATTCATTTCCGGGTACCGGTGCAATCCAATTTTTGAATAAATCATCACTTTCCCATTCAGTCCTATATTTCTGGGCATAATGTATTCTTTTTGTCAATATTTTTCTTTTTTGGCGTAGATGGTCCCTCGTCACTACTTTCACAGTCCATTTTGTAATAAAAACTGTTAAATAACACACTCAATACCTACTCAAAGAATAAATGAATACAAAAATTAAGGCAAAAGATTCCGTGTTTAACTTATGAGTTATGATAGCTAGCTAATCATTTGTATCACTCATCCACGAAAATAAAAAAGGGATGCACTATTTGATATATGATAATTGGGAAATCCCCGTCTATAGCTGCACGCCATAGACATTTCATTTTACTTATAGAGTAGAAACTCTAACTTCATGGTAGAAAGAGTAACAAAAGTCCATACAGCCATAGACAACGTTGCAATGTTGGCATTCGGTATATTTGGATTAGTAATCATATACAGTAAGCTACTCTGATGTTTAAAAATCGACAATCCTAAAGTGCTGTTCCTCTCGATCTTCTGTCAAATAATATTTGGGTAAGTGAGAAGTGAGTAATTTCGCGCATCGGAGTTAATCAATTACCGTAGAATTTGCGAAAAGCCGTGGAATCTGCTACGGCTACAGGGTTGCAGCCGTAGGCCGTGCATTTTGTGATATTTTGGCCTGAAAGCCGTAGAACACGGTAATTGCCGTAGCATTGGAAACACTGATATAGGTGCGTGATTACCTGTATTTATTTGATGTTCAGCATAGGGTGTTGGGGCTCCCCCTGCAGCAAAAATATCCTCATTGTCTAAGATCAAGTTGCATAACTGCTCTTTTTGTTCTGCTGCAAGAGAAACACCTTCCTCCTCTCGCAGAACTTCTGCAGTAGCGACATTTGTACAGGTACTATACCTTGGTGTCTCAAACTCCATTGGGTAAGACGTTTGATGGTCCGAGAAACGCCAGGTGTTGGTGCCAAAGTCGAGGACCATCCCCGCTGCCTTAAGAAAGTCGGCGCCTAACAAGGTCATGTTGTCCTTAGCATCAGGAAACACGGAAAACTTCACCTGTACTTTCCTTTCGGGGGTAACTATGACGTCCACAGATGCAAGCAAGACCCGGCGGTAACTTACAGACCCGTCAGCCAACCTCACCCATCGCATTGTCTCCTCAAATGGATAATTGGTGGTCTGTAGATACCTGTATAGCTTAGCGCCGGCCACACTTCCCCTGGCTCCGGAATCTAATAGTCCTAACCCCCTTTTTCCTAGTATTTTAATAATGTCAACAATAACTTTACTGTCCGGCGCCGGGACCGGTCTGCTATCACTATATCGGGCTTATTGCAAGCTATAGTACTGCCCGTGATAATGGATCAGTCCCAGTTGAGCAATGTACGACCATTTTCGAGAACTGGCTCTGGTATATACTGATAGTACGGTAGCTGAAACTCAACAAGGCCTTATTGTAGAGCAAGTTGCTGGTGGATGATCCTGGCTACTTGTGCAAATACTCGCCGTTGGCTATATGGGAAATTATATTTCTGCGTGACTCTCCGAGAAGGTAGCATGCTAACCGCCATATTTAATCCAATTTCAAATAAGAATCAATTTAAATTAATAAATTACGTCAATTGTATCTCCCAGCCAGATACTATGAACTTTTGTCGTATTTATGTAGAATTAATTTATCTATTGTAACTTCTATGTTTATCGTACACTATTTCTTTTTTATTCTACATTTTACAGTGCCACCATTTTGTCGAAATCTTGATACCCTTTAGCACTTACCCCTAATAATACTTACATGGTCTAACATAGCCAAATGCGTTTCCTTATGTGTTTCAAGATCTAATTCTGTATTAAATTTACTGTTACACAATGAACATTGGTATATATTATTTTCTGTTCTAACATCTTTATAGACTATGACACTAATGGCCTTCATTATGAGATGCATAGCTTTATTTTTAACAAATCTTTTCTTTATTTTAAGATAAGCCTTAATCTTCTTTTTAAGTCTTTTTTTGTCTTTGTGGGCATCAATAACTTTAGGATGTTTCTTTGTCTTATGATTATCAGCTTTCTTTTTATGTATGGCATCATAACGGACATGATTTACTTTGTCATTATTTATAACAGCAGAATCAACACTTTTATCATCACTGTCCTGGCTTTTATCATCCTTTTCCATTATGTTATTTATGCCTGTCTCTTCAATCAAGGTGGCATATTGAATAAGAAGTCTTGCAGCTGTCAGCCTTAAATTCGTATATTGCTCAGTGTAAGACACATTTTTATCACAAGTGTCTGGCTTTTTGAAAATCTCATTTTTAGGGTTGCTGCTATTGTAAGCAGCAGCTGAAATTCGCATTCTTTGCAAAGCATCGTCTATCTTTTGATAAAAATCATGCATATTTACAAGATTTATCATGGCTTATTTCTTTTAAATTGTGTTATCTTTACTGATCTATGGTTCTACAGGTTCAAGCTTAAATAATTCTGAAATCAATTAAAATACAAATAAATGTTAAAATTAATGGATAAGCAAGTTATTATGGTTGGAAAAGAAATACCTATGTACTATCTACAATTTATTATATACTATGTCAAATTTATCCTCAGGAATGGCATTTTTGTTTAATGGATACAAACCCCCTTTCTGGAAACCATTACGAATAATTTTTGGGTCGAGCTCCTCCCAAACTTCACCTATTAAGCGGCTAAACTCACTTTTAGTCAATTTCTTGCCGACATTAAGGCGTTGCCAGATAACCAGCTTTCCGTCCCATGAATCTTTCATTGACTTGAAGACTGCCAGATCCAATGGTTGCAGGAGATGACTAGCATGGGAAGGCAATTTCACTATTGTTACTCCCATCAAGGAGGCTTTTTCCAATATTTTTAACTGAATATTAGTTGAATGGCCATCATAAACAAGAAGAGCTGGTCCTTCCTTACTTATTTCCGGTAACACAATTTGAAACATATATATTTCGAAGACTTTTCCTTCAAAGCCATTTTTTGTTGCGGCGTAAGTGGTGCCTTCAAAGGCTTGCTCTGACATCCAAGTGTCCCAAATATTTTTGCCTTTATATATGATTAAGGGTGGTAATTTGTCACCCACAGCATTGGCCGTGAAAAACACTGTTACTTTTTCTTTGCCACTTGAGGCAATCGTTCTCGTGCTGGCATATCCTCGTGCTCCTATGATTTTTGACTTTTCGGGATCTTTTGAAAAGCTGGATTCATCTAAATTCCAAATGCGTTCTGGGTGTTCTCTTAAATTCAATTGATTAATGACATCCTCCAGTATATCATAATATTCTTCTATTACAAATGGGTCGCATGCGGCTTTCCTTGAAAGTTCAACAGATTGTGGTTTCTTAAGCGACATGTTGTGTCTTTTTCGGAATGACTTACTCCATTCATAGCCAGGTGTATTTTCCTTGAAAGGTGTTTTCAGTTTTTTGCTTTTAACAAAATTACCTACCAATTTAATCATTTCTTTGGATGTCAGACCAAATCCATATTTTTCCATAGTTTTTAAACCATTTGCTAGGTTTTTCTCAAGCTCCAAATCTATGGCTGTTGGCCGGCCAGGACTGTCTTTAATGACCCCTCGTCTGTTATTTACTCTATCTACGATAGTTGTACGGGGTATCCCATACTTTTTTGATGCCTGATATGGATTGAGTAAACCATTTTTGACATCCTGAATTGCTTTATGTAGGGTGGCTAAATCATAACTGGGAGCTGATTTGCGAATATAATTACGGACCATTTTAATTGACCTGGAACAATGACAATAAATTTTACATCGTGATTCTTTTGGGTTACATATAAATCAGAAAACCTAGCAAAATAAAAAATAAGAGAACTAAAATTGTAGGAAATGTTATTATAAACAACTTTTATGATGACCATATTTCGTGTAAAATTGAAAATAAACGAGCTATTCAATAAATAAAAATTGACCCTTAAAATTAAGATGGCGGATGACGCAACAGATCGATTACCACGCAACACAAACATTTAGACTGCCAGTGATCTCTCCAACGGATTCCGAAGCAAAATGGCTACTTTCTAAATTGCTTAATTTTTTCCAGGTTTGCCTCCTATTTGAGCTAATTTGATTGGGTTAACATTAATATACATACTCATCAAATCTATAACCTCATTTTTTAAAGTAGATTAAAAATAAAATGTTTATGATGTCTGGAGTTGGGGCAAAAGCGTCACATTGACGCAATTGCCCCATGACGGCAGACGCAATAGCCTCAACAGAAAAAAACTAACCTCAAAATTTTAAACTTAGATTTTGTCTAAAATACTTCATACAGTTAAAAAATATTTAAGTCTATGTGTTAAATGATCAATATTTTGTGTACTCACCCAAAAAAAAAACTTCGAACTCTGAAAACACTTGAGATTATACCAGATTATTTAAACACATGCGCTCGGATACGCTCTGTCAAAAAATGACAATATAAAACATGGCTGATATCCTCGCGGCGAGGATATCCGCCATGTTTTATATTGCGAGGACCTCGCCCCAATTTGAGTTTTGTGGTGCCACCTACAACTTTCTGGTAGCTCTAGTTACAATAATCTAAACTAGATGGCTTTTGTTGTCTAACTGTGATGGGTTTGTGAGTAAATATCGAAAGACGCAATTGCCTCACAGACGCATTTGTACAAGTTGACCTTCATTGTATCAGTCAGACATTTTAAAATTATAATTACACATACACACACATTCATTTATCTTTACAAATTCACCATGTTGACGCACATTAAATTTGAATTAGTGTGTACGTACCTGCAGTATAATTTCTCCAAAATCCCACTCTTTGTCCCAATCCTGTATAACTGCTCACAAGTTACTTCTAATACAACTCCGATTAAGAATGCGCCTAATGCTAGAAAATAATCAGATTTCACCCGCGCGTCGCGCATATCCCGCTCTAGTGCCAAAAACTGCCACCAGCGCGGCGCTGTAGTCACGAGCCCGACTAACTCAAAATTGTCACGGTGCTAAGCACAGTATACGTTTTATATTCAGATAAATCACATAATTATACTTCATAATTAGAAACGAACGTGTTTAGACATATTATTACCTAGTCAGGTCATAAATTCTGTCACATGTTTAATATAAAATAATTGAAACAACTTTATTCTTTATGTAACCATTTATATACCAAAATGAATTTAACAAAACATAGATTCTTATGACAATAAAGTTTATTCAAAATGACCTCCGTGATTTTGAATACAGGCCTTCAATCTGCGCGGCCGGTCGTCTATCGCTGCACGAACGAGGTCCATGTCAATATCGGCGGCTGCCTTAATCAAGGATGTCTTGAGTGACTCCAAATTGGGATGAGGCTTTGAGCACGCCTTTTCCTCCAAGTGTTGCCATATCTTGTAATCTAACGGATTCAAATCTGGACTGGAGGAGGGCCAGTCTTCGTGCCGGATGAAGTCGATTTCACGCGCCGCCAGCCAGTCTTGTGTGCTCTTCGCTCTATGAGCTGGCGCCGAATCTTGTTGGAATACCCAGTGCTTATTATTGAACATGATATGAGAAACAGGGTCCACAAGGTTCGTCAGGACTGTATTTTGATACACAACTGCATTCGTTTTTACACCTTTCTCACAAAAATGTACCTCTGTTAAGCCCCAATAAGAAACTCCCAACCAAACCATGAGCGAGGATGGAAAATGACCTCGTTGGACACGCGGAATACGTTTGCTCGCTTCTTCACTACTGTGTGCGTACACCTTATCATTTTGTTTGTTGTAGCTCTCTTCTACGGTAAAAATTTTTTCATCCGAAAAAAGAATTTCCCGATATTGTTTTCCCGCGTACCGCTTCAACAAAGCGCGGCATCTCTTCAGTCTCAGGTCCATTAGACGAGCATTCAAACGATGTCCTGTTTTTCTTCGATATGCCCGAAGCCCTAAGTCTTCATTTAACACCCTTTTCACCGTGGTTCTGCTTAGCCCCATCTGAAGGGCCAACAGTTTCTGCTTACGTTTGGGATTTCTTTGAATTCGCGCTTTCACAGCTTTTATCACTGCTGGAGTCCTAACAGACCGAGGGCGACCACTTCTTGACCTGTCATCTACACTAGAGTCTTCATTGTATCGTTTGATGGTACGATAAACGAATCTTTTGGTTATATTCAAATTTTTCAGTATGTCAAAAATTTGAATTGGCGCGTAACCGCAACGATGCAATGCAATAACTGCAACACGGTCTTCTTTAAGCGTCCACTCCATATTTAAAAATGAGTAAAATTCTAAAAAGTATACATTTTTATTTTCATGAACAATTCGAAATTCGAATTAAATAAACTTTTTTGTGGCCAGCATTCTAAAAGAAAAGTTTTTACTGTGTGACAATACTTATGACCTGACTAGGTATATAAGGTTTTCTGTTTTATTTTTGCACAGTAAACAGTTTATTCAATTAAATTCAGAATGAAGATTGATTTCATTGATATTTTTTAAAATGTTAGTAAGATAAGAATCTTAATAACTAAACTAATTTTTAACGATATAAGCTACTGGCGCTAATTCGATGGCACACGCAATTAAACTAAATTACCACTAAATGGGTTTAGTCCCTGTCAAACTGGTTTTGTTATTCGAACTAACAAACTATTTTTACGAATAAACTATTTTTAGATCGAGACGAATGAATTGTTTATGGTCATTCAATTTAGTTGAAAACGTCAAAAAGCTATTCGACGGCGCATAATTTAACGAAATTTCTGTCTAAAATTTGATCGCTAAGCGTTAAATTAGACAAGACCTAAAACGTGACGAATAAAATTTAGTTTCGTGTATTTGTATTGCTTGTATATGAGTTTCTGCTTTCAATTACAGCAGTTTCAATAGTTATCGCAATTCGTTCTGAAAGATATATCGAATTCGTCGTGGCAGCAGTAGTTTATCCATTGAAAGAATGTGTTAAAAGCCAGAACCTGTTCTTCTTGAATTACATAGCATTATTATATGAAATAAGTCCCATGGTATGATTAAAAACTAACTACCATTTTACAGATAAAAGATGTTAATTAGAACGAAGATAGAAATAATAATTAAAGATTAAGTATAAAACATTGAAATAAATTAGCATAAATACGTAATATTAATCGAAATGAAAAACAACAAAACTATTGTTGCTAGGGCAACGTCTCGGGAGTGATCAATGCAGATGATAATTTTTACTTGAGAACTGGCACAATACAAAGTTAGGGCCAAAGAAAAAAAAGTACAGATATAATATACTATACTATAATATACAGTTATTTACTCCCTCTATTGTCCAGGTTTCAAACTAATATTACTACTTGCCACTAGATGGCGTGATGAACGCAACTCAATTTGGTTCATATTTGTCTATGACCATAACCTTTTTTAATTTAGTTCTGAAGAAACGCTGAATAGGTTATAGTTAGTTTTGCACCAAAATAAAAAAAATTGTCCGGCTAATTTTGGTTTAATCCAATGTTCTCGAATCGCTGTCATTGTGTACCTTAATGAGCAGGCACGGTATAGGTTAATCAGTTTAGAAGTTATGGCTATTATTAATCTCTGACTAAATTAGTCTTGTAGCGCACTGAGGACTGTGGATAACGATTTGTCTTGTATACTGGGTCTAGTGATGTGACACAAACAAATGAAACAAACGAGATCGATACTTACAAGATTATTTTATTACGCCCTAAAAATAAGACATAGGTACTGAAACTAGTTAATTTTGAGTAACAACTTAGTTGTTTTTTTTTTTCAAACATTCAAGACTTCGTAACTTCGTAACCTCTCTAACGACAGCACCGATGGCAACGTACCGTTATGGTATCCTTTTATCTATAGCTTTACAATCATGTCATAAACCCATAAGCGACGACCTACAATAGCGGCAGCTCCGGAAAGGGCAGAGTAATTATTTCTGTAAGATCGCTTAGACCAGCAGCCATCGGCAATCACATAAATAATAGCAATACCGTCTTTATTAACCTTGCCTTCTTTTATGGCTGCCAATCTTGTATCGTGTACAGTAGTGTATCGAGTATCGTGGTACACTAACAACGCAGAAATCCACGAGAAGATGAAGACTGTGGTTGAGGAAATCGGAGCAATCAATAATACCTACTGCAATCGTTTGGCACCCCAACACCCTAGCCGCCAATCTAAGAACCAGCCAGTTTAAGCCTAGGCTAGGCTTAAACGTAATACTGTTTAACCCGGTGACCAATAACAGAGACCTAAATCTAGTATGAAGAAGTAGAAGCACACATTTTAAAAGCTCCAAACACATCCATCCATCTGCTCATAGTGCAATCTTTTTTCTTTTTTTTTTTCATTTCATTTAACCACCTGAAGCACTCAAGCATAAAAAAGCCACATAAATGCATAAACTACGTGATACAAATTGTTTATTATGCCAGAATACAGTTAGAACTTCGAATTAGGTATAATATTATGGTACAGGTCACAGGAGTTTAAAACTGACATCAATTATTTTTTTATAAAATGTATACATACAATATGGTCTTCATATATTATTTCCTTTGGTGTTCTCTCAAGCTGTCTTTGTGTGCAAAGTACGATGTGCGGAAATCACATTTGTTAAATTTTTCACGTGTTAATTTCACAAATGAGCTGTTCATCTGAAAGAAATAATTAATTTATTAATTCAATTTTTATTCATTTATTCAATAATATAACTTAAAAAACAGCGACTTAACACGAAATCGTTATACTTTAAACTAGTGGACGCCCGCAGCTTCGCTCGCATTATTTTGGGATTGAATATATAGATATAACAGGTAATTTATTACCCAAAATCAACTAATAAGTTAATATACCTAATAATACTTACATGGTCTAACATAGCCAAATGCGTTTCCTTATGTGTTTCAAGATCTAATTCTGTATTAAATTTACTTTTACACAATGAACATTGGTATATATTATTTTCTGTTCTAACATCTTTATAGACTATGACACATATGGCCTTCATCGTGAGATGCATAGCTTTATTTTTAACAAATCTTTTCTTTATTTTAAGATAAGCCTTAATCTTCTTTTTAAGTCTTTTTTTGTCTTTGTGGGCATCAATAACTTTAGGATGTTTCTTTGTCTTATGATTGTCAGCTTTCTTTTTATGTATGGCATCATAACGGACATGATTTACTTTGTCATTATTTATAACAGCAGAATCAACACTTTTATCATCACTGTCCTGGCTTTTATCATCCTTTTCCATTATGTTATTTATGCCTGTCTCTTCAATCAAGGTGGCATATTGAATAAGAAGTCTTGCAGCTGTCAGCCTTAAATTCGTATATTGCCCAGTGTTAGACACATTTTTATCACAAGTGTCTAACTTTTTGAAAATCTCATTTTTAGGGTTGCTGCTATTGTAAGCAGCAGCTGAAATTCGCATTCTTTGCAAAGCATCGTCTATCTTTTGATAAAAATCATGCATATTTACAAGATTTATCATGGCTTATTTCTTTTAAATTGTGTTATCTTTACTGATCTATGATTCTACAGGTTCAAGCTTAAATAATTCTGAAATCAATTAAAATAGAAAAATATGTTAAAATTAATGGATAAGCAAGTTATTATGGTTGGAAAAGAAATACCTATGTACTATCAACAATTTAATAACACTCATTGTATTATAGAACAGACAAACCTATATTATGCACAAGGTACAAATTTGGATAATCCCCAGTGTCAAATACAAGACTCAGGATCAAGATAAAATATAGGTATTCTCAAATAAGTTTCTTCTTTCTTTCTTTTCGAATGAGAGTGGCCAACTCTGGTGTCGAGAGTTTTCAAAACGCCCTAAGGGCCTCTGACATGGCTTAACGACTGCCGTACTAGACAAACAGCGGGACCTACAATTTAACGTGTCATCCGACCCACGGAAGCGCCCAAAATGGAATGCCACTTGTCGGTCACCCATCCAAGAACCGACCGCGTCGACCTGTGCTTAACTTTGGTAATCGCATGCGATTGCCTCCGCTAGCTGAGCTACGGGCGCTAACAACAAGTAGGTAGGTAGTTGAGCAATAATATTTGGTAAATTTATACTTAATTAAAAAAAAAAAAACCTATTGTAGTTAAGTATAATGTTGATACACTTTATTATCGACTTGTATCTGTGGCTGAAGGATTTCACTGCCTTCACGTGATCCTGCAACTAGAGTCAAACTATTGTTAAACCTGATTGCAATACGTTGTCAGGGCCGAGCGGCAACCTGCAATAACAATATAGTGAGTTAAGCCACAGATGACATGAAAGTTCAGATAATTTCTAGTTTCCTCGTACAGTGTCAGTGTATAATCAACAATTTATCAAAGTACCTTAAAAAAATTTCCTTCTAATAATAATAATTATGATAAAGTGATCATAAATAAAGTGTAAAACGTTATTTAAATAATGTGTACGCAATTATATTGCAATATACAATGTGTATGATTATATAATAAATATACTTAAGTAAGTAGGTACTTCATCTTTTAAAACAAAGTGAAAACAATTTATGAATTTATACCTTAAAAGTGTTTTCCTTCTAATAAAAAACATGATAAAATTATCATAAATAGAGTGTGATATGTAATAAGTATCCCATTGCAATATATGTACAATGTGTGTGATAATATAAAAAATATAAGTTAGGTACCTAGTATAAATATATTCGTAAAGCTAAATATTTTCGTACAGTGATTCCCAAAACTTAGTTAATTAATATTTATATTAGATCATACAAAATACAAAATAAAAACATACTTTAGCATTCAGAATTAAGTATAAATTTACCAAATATTATTGCTCAACTACCTACCTACTTGTTGTTAGCGCCCGTAGCTCAGCTAGCGGAGGCAATCGCATGCGATTACCAAAGTTAAGCAAAGGTCGACGCGGTCGGTTCTTGGATGGGTGACCGAAAAGTGGCATTCCATTTTGGGCGCTTCCGTGGGTCGGATGACACGTTAAATTGTAGGTCCCGCTGTTAGTCTAGTACGGCAGTCGTTAAGCCATGTCAGAGGCCCTTAGGGCGTTTTGAAAACTCTCGACACCAGAGTTGGCCACTCTCATTCGAAAAGAAAGAAAGAAGAAACTTATTTGAGAATACCTATATTTTATCTTGATCCTGAGTCTTGTATTTGACACTGGGGATTATCCAAATTTGTACCTTGTGCATAATATAGGTTTGTCTGTTCTATAATACAATGAGTGTTATTAAATTGTTGATAGTACATAGGTATTTCTTTTCCAACCATAATAACTTGCTTATCCATTAATTTTAACATATTTTTCTATTTTAATTGATTTCAGAATTATTTAAGCTTGAACCTGTAGAATCATAGATCAGTAAAGATAACACAATTTAAAAGAAATAAGCCATGATAAATCTTGTAAATATGCATGATTTTTATCAAAAGATAGACGATGCTTTGCAAAGAATGCGAATTTCAGCTGCTGCTTACAATAGCAGCAACCCTAAAAATGAGATTTTCAAAAAGCCAGACACTTGTGATAAAAATGTGTCTAACACTGGGCAATATACGAATTTAAGGCTGACAGCTGCAAGACTTCTTATTCAATATGCCACCTTGATTGAAGAGACAGGCATAAATAACATAATGGAAAAGGATGATAAAAGCCAGGACAGTGATGATAAAAGTGTTGATTCTGCTGTTATAAATAATGACAAAGTAAATCATGTCCGTTATAATGCCATACATAAAAAGAAAGCTGACAATCATAAGACGAAGAAACATCCTAAAGTTATTGATGCCCACAAAGACAAAAAAAGACTTAAAAAGAAGATTAAGGCCTATCGTAAAATAAAGAAAAGATTTGTTAAAAATAAAGCTATGCATCTCATGATGAAGGCCATTAGTGTCATAGTCTATAAAGATGTTAGAACAGAAAATAATATATACCAATGTTCATTGTGTAAAAGTAAATTTAATACAGAATTAGATCTTGAAACACATAAGGAAACGCATTTGGCTATGTTAGACCATGTAAGATATAGAATAGATTTCTCAACAGCTTGCTTAAAATCCTTAAAATCATAAAGTTTCCCCTCATGCTTCATAGACAATTCAACCTGGTGATGGAAACTATCGGCAGACATAAAAGTGTGTCCCGGTTCAAAGTACTTCAGCGTTATTGATGTGATATTGATTTCTCCAGAGTTTATAAAATATACTACTATTTATTTTATTTATTTATTTTACCAACAGGTACAAAACTTTCATTGAAAGCTATGATACGCGGACAAAACAAAACGGATTTCAGTGTTTCCATTCTGGGAAGCATAATGACTTTTTGGAGATCTGCTGAGTAATAGACGGAGCTATCACTATCGTCATTCATTTTTGTAGTCTTATAAGCATTTCGGGCCTGAAATGCTTTTTTAACATGTTCATCGTGAGCTTTGCAAATGTTACAATTGAAGTGACGTAGTAGCAAGTGGTCCTTATTGTGAATTTTGAAAGCTTCACAACGCTCGCACTCTTCATGCCCCAGTTTTGCAAAAGATATGTTCATCGAATTTAAAGTTTCTCTATAAAATATATCATGTGAACAGATTTTACCATGTTTCTCGCAAAACTCGTCATACATTTTTTTGACCGTTCATTCAGATGCCAAGTATCAACGCTTAGGAGCGTGTTCTCGACGATAGTGAGATATTGCCGGATTAAAGGACTCTATGTGTTCCTCAATTATTTTTCGGTCAATCTTCTTTTTTGGATTGATGCCCCTTTTGTCTGTTAACAAATCTGGTCGGTTTTTCATTCTGATTGCCATATGAATAACAGAATGGTTATTTTTCTGGTATCCCAATGTGTTCAAAAAAAAATGTCTTGCAAACTACTATTTTTACATCAGTTTGATTAAAGGAGTATTCCAGAGTTTTATTTCTCTTATTTTCAGCTGCTAAATCAACATTCTTCCTGCGTGCTGGTATTTTACATATAATTCGTTCTGACGCAAACATTTTTTGCTCTCTCCACGACATATTCCAAAACTTCTCGTTGATTTGTTTTTGGTCAGATTCTGAAATTTTTTGGCTACACAATTTTTTGCAACATTGAACGGATTCAATCACTTTATATTTTATTTTGCGCCTTAATTCTTTTTCTTTAACTCTTTCGGCTACTGTAGTGTTAATTATCTTTCTCTGTCTAATCTTTCCGGATTTGGTAAGTTGTATTTCTTCTTGCGTTGATGTTAATGGGTCTACGTTTGGGGATGGCATCTCAGTATCAGAATCTTGTAATATCGATGGTACATAATCTTGGTCTTGTACCGAATCGTCCGAATTTTCGATATCATCAAGTGAAAAATAACATTCATTATTTAATCCTTACGATGTTGATGGTAACGATTCTTTGTTATGGGACGACGTCTTATTAACATTATTTTGTAATGGTTCTTTCGGTGGTGCGTCATAATCTTGGTATTTTACCAAACCGTCTACATCCACGATATCGTCGAGTGTCGATAGTAACGTTTCTGAATTTGGAGTCAGGACGTATTCATCAGAATTTTGCAAGAGCTTTTTTGATGGCAAGTTTTTGTCTTAATCTGAATCTTCCAAGTTTTTAAAATCAACAGCTGGAATCTGAGATTGTTTGGAGCTCTTGAATTCGTAAATAGCCTTTTTTTTAAGTCTTCAATGTCAATTTTTTTTACTATTGTACTAGAATTACGGTATTCATCAAAAGATCTAGCTGCATTTGTAATCTCAATGTATGTTACTGGATGTTGAAATATTTTATCTTCTTTTAAATAAGCTTTTCCTGAAGGAACTTTCATTTCTGGCCTAGTTATTTTTGTCTTGACTTCGGTCTCTATATGGACATTGGTATTTTTTATTTTCTTTGTCATCTTCTTTTCTGCCTTGAGCCATAAGCAGTAGCTGGTAACTTCTTGACAGCATTTTGCATTGGATTTTACTCCAAACCTATAAAAAATTACAACACCATATTACCCCAACACCAAAGCACATGCATATATAAAATTATACAACAAATTAAGCATGAACCATAAGCCGGAATTAGTTTTATTAAGTATTATTAATGGTGCCATAAGAAACTGCAAAGTTAATCTGTTACATCATTGAGTTACCAAAGCAATTGCAAAGGCAAGAGGCAAGAAGACCCGGTTTCAATTCCCGGTCCTGCAGACGCGAAAATGAAGAAATTTGGTATGCAGGGACCGTAGGTCAAAAGAACTTTAAGTTGGTAGATATTAGGTATAGGAGCGAAATTGGCCAAAAGTTGTCAAGATATCGCGAAATCCAGTTTAAAACGAACTATAGTTAGTAAGCGATAGCATAATAAATCTCCCAGGAAAAAATCTAACACCAATTTGTAATAATATAGATATCAAACACAAAAAACCACTTCAATTGTGTACTTACAATATAAGATCCTTAAAAGCAACGAACAGAATAATTCAATTACAACATGCACTAAAAAACATAAATTATGATCTCATCGGACTATCGGAAGTTAAAATATCAGGAGAAAACATTATTGAAAATGATAATTACATTCTGCTGTATAAAGGCGGCAAAAAAGCATTCTCAGGCGTAGGTTTCTTACTGCAGCCTTGGCTGAGAAAACACGTCTTGGATTTTAAAAGCTACTCAGATAGAGTCATTAGACTAGACTTACAGCTTTACGAACGAACACTCAATATTATTCAAGTATACGCTCCGACGGAGAAAGCGACAATAAAAGAAATTGACATGTTCTACAAAGATATACAAAAAGCGCTACAAACTACAGGAAAAGACACATTAATCATGGGTGATTTTAACTCGAAGATTGGAATACCACTACGAGAAGAAAATCAAATATGCGGAAAATTCGGTTATGGTGAAAGAAACTCCAGAGGGGAAAAACTACTAAGTTTTTGTCATGAAAACAAACTTGTTATAACAAACACATTATTCAGAAAACATTCTAAACAAAAATGGACGTGGAAATCTCCGGATGGAAAAACCACAAATGAAATCGATTTTATACTAGCGAAACAAAAACAAAAAATTATTAACTTGGAAGTGATTGGAACAACATTTTCTACCGATCACAGAATGCTGCGTGCAACGCATGATATACAAATCGTTCAAAAGAAAAGAAGAATCCATTTTGGCCAGAAACTAAATAATTATAACCCAATAGAGACAGACTCTCTGAAGACATTACTAGGAACAAAATTACCATATATTGACTGCTCTACTAGTATAAATAATACATACACCCAAACTCTATCGGCTATAAAGCAATGTGTTGAAAAACTGCCAGCATGCAAAATAGATAAAGAAAATATAATTACACCGGATATTGAAAAACTAATAAATGAAAGAGAGCAGTTAAAACAGATTTATCCAAGATCGATCCAACAAAAAAATCGTCTTAAAACTCTACACAATAAAATTAAAAAGAAAATTGACTGCAGTAGAAAGAGGATAAAAATGGCAACAATGGAAAAAGAACTTGAAACCAGAAGCTCTACCAAACTCTCCAAAAAACTGTTTGATAATAAAAAAGAATGGATTAAGTCTATATCACTACACCAACAGGTCATAAAATCTCAAACCGGAAAGACATCCTGCAAATGGCTACAAACTTCTATCAACAACTCTACTCTAGTGAAGAAAATCAGCAGCACACACTAACTACTACAGGCAACATAACTGAAGAGATACCAAAATTCCTCGAATCCGAATTAAGACACGCAATCACAAGATTGAAGAAAAATAAGTCTCCGGGAGAAGATGGAATCACCACTGATGTTCTCATAGCCATGGTAGAGCCAATTTCGTCTCACCTAGCAAAACTTTTTGACAGAATAATATCAGACGAAGTTATACCTCAAGACTGGGAAAGTTCAATAATTACACTGCTCTACAAAAAAGGAGATCCAAATATGATGGATAATTACCGCCCTATCAGCTTGCTACCTACGATTTATAAGTTGTTCTCTGCAGTGATCTTAGCAAGAATAACTAAAACTCTAGATGAGAATCAATCTCGTGAGCAAGCTGGATTCAGAAGAGGTTATTCAACTACAGACCACATATTTACACTTACGCAATGCATAGAAAGGTGCAACGAACATAACAAAGAACTCTACCTGGCCTTTGTTGATTATGTAAAAGCGTTTGACTCTATATCACACAAGCATTTGTGGAGAAGCTTGAAACAACAAGGCATAGCGAATAAATACATAAATATTCTGAGAATCATATATGGTAGAGCATCGGCTAAACTGAAACTTGAGACACTTGGACCAAACTTTCCTATAAGAAGAGGCGTTAAACAGGGAGATCCAGTCTCGCCCAAGCTTTTCACAGCTATCTTAGAAACGATGTTCCGCACTCTAGATTGGGAGAGCTACGGACTCAATATTAACGGAGAGCGACTGTCTCATCTGCGTTTCGCAGACGACATCGTTCTCCTGGCCGACAATCACGAGACTCTCCAATCTATGATCACTATGCTGGAAAACGCAAGTCGAGAAATTGGTCTCCATATGAATATGTCCAAAACCAAAGTGATGACAAATGGAGAGCCAAAGCCCATAGTTTCAAGCGGAGACATACAATACGTCGAGGAATATATATACCTTGGTCAGACAATCTCATTCCAAAACGCGACCCTCAAGGAAATCGATAGAAGAATCGCTATATCGTGGAAAAAGTACTGGATGAATAAAGATGTGTTTAAAAGTAATATTCCAATGCGACTTAAGAAGAAACTTATGGATAATACTATTCTACCCTCGCTCCTATATGGCTGTCAATACTGGCCTCTGACCAAACAAATAGTAGACAAAATTGCCATATTTCAGAGAGCCACAGAACGCTCCCTTCTAAACATAAAACTGAGGGACAGAGTTCGGAACGAAGACATAAGAAAGAAAACTAAATTAACCGATGCGATAGAGTCACTCTGTAGGCTGAAGTGGAAATGGGCGGGCCATGTCGCACGGTCCACCGATGGTCGATGGAGTGAAAGAATACTTCACTGGTACCCGGCGGAAGATCAAAGATCCAGAGGTAGACCACGAAGACGGTGGCGAGACGATATTGTTGAGGCAGCGGGCAGTACCTGGACAAGACAAGCACACGACCGAAAACACTGGCAGCGCATGGAGGAGGCCTATGCTCAAATTTGGGTGCCCAATAAAACATCAAGAGAAAGTGTAATTTAATATTAATTAATAATGCTTTACTAACCTAGAACCAATAACTCCTGAATGTTATTTAAGTTGGGAAATAAATGGCTTTATTTATTTATTTATTTATTTATTTATAGTTAGTAAGAGCTGGATTGAAAACATTGGAAAGGTACAAACTATTTATCAGACTGATATTCAGTTAACTAGGCAGGTACTTTGACTCGTACGTAAATCGAATTCAAAACTACACACATACATAACATGTAAGTAATTTATAAATAACATTTTTAAATACTAGCAACGCTCCGCGTTTTCGCCCGCGTTCCCCGTATCCGCGTATCCCCGGCAAAAAAAGAAACGTTTCTTATTGTTATCATTAATTATTCTAGTGTTAAATTTCATAAAATCATAATTTTCTGTATGTATACTTTTAACCCCAGTAGTACTTTGTTGGCCGGTTTGAAGGCCGGTGGCAAGACCCACCGGCCGAAGCCGCCGGCGCGCGTGGTTCGCGCGGCTTGGCATTCACTAATAGAAATGATGCCCGGCGGCCAGGCCGCGCGACAGGGCCGGCGCGGCGGCCTGCCCGCCGGCCTGTGTGTAGGAGCCATTAGGGACTAGTAAGTGTATTTTATAGCAATAATTATCACTAAAACCTATGATCTGAAGTCATCTAGTATTTAAAAAAACTGTATTATTCAGAAATAGGTTTTACATATTATTAAATAAAATATATATAAGAAGAAATGAAACATAATTTGGTTGCTCTGAAAAGACAAAGATTTATTTTTATAGACATACATTTACATACATTGCATAAAAACATAATTCTTTTCAGGTGAAATTGTAATGGTTAACCTCACCTGAAAAGACAAAGAAACGACAATTATGTTTTTTATATCGTTTTGTTGCACTATTGAATGAAAAAACTTGAATAAATTGATATTTCTACGTAAACTTTTAGATTGTCTTTCAATAATTATTTCTGACTCGACACTGTCAGTTTGTTACATGACGTTGACATTGACTCAATATTTAAAACTTTTTCTTTATATCTCCCCCCCATGGCAAGAAAATTTTCCCAAAATTTTCTCAAGTCTGGTCTACTTCATTTTCTTGCAATATATGAACTGGCACCAACTTTGTGATATGATATAGGTTCGATTCTGTTTTCTTGTGTCCTATATCTATCTTGTATACTGTATTGTATCAGATATTTTATCAACTATTTTATATGGTCCCACTTTTAGTTCATCCAATTTTCTTCTGTTAAGTCTGTTTCCATTTTCAATATATACCATATCACCAACTTTAAATTCCCACTGTCTTAGTTTTTTGTCAAAAAGAGATTTATTGTAATTATGAGATTTCATTGTGTTGTCTAATGCTCTTTTTCTGTCTCTGATCCAGTCATTATGTGATATTTTCTGTTTCAACTCTTCTGGTAAGACTGTAGCATCTGTCCCATATAACAGATATTGTCGTGAGAAACCACTGACAGAATGTTCAGTCCCATTATACTTATTTACACATTCATGTGCAATAGTAATCCACACCTTTTTTGTTCCTTTTTCATTAACTCTGCACCGTATTTTATTTACTAATGTTTGATTAAGTCTCTCATTGAGACCATTTGAAAATGGTGCTTTTACTGCTGTAAATATCAAAGGTACCTTTTTGGTGTGTAAAAAGTCCTTGAATTCTTTGGAATTAATTCCTGGATATAGATCAGTTAGGATGATGCCAATGTTCTCTGTATCTGTTACGTCCTTGACTAATTTTATAAAGTTATTTGCGGTCTGAGTTTTTGATGTTTGAATGAATGCAAATCGAGTAAAATGATCCACCAACAGATGTAGATATTTTTTCGTTGATCTTGAACCACCAAAACCTCCAATGGTGTCTATAGACATTATTTCAAAAGGTTTTGTGGCTGGGCCTAAATGTGACATAAATCCATACTTTATTTGTCCTCTTGATTTATTCTTTAAGCATAGGTACTTCACAAGTTTTACAAATAATATTTATGTTTTTTGTTAACTTTTTGGCTGTGTAGAATGGACCGATAGTTCTCTGCATTTGTCCAATACCAATATGGCACAAATTTTCATGTAATAATTTCTTTATTAGTTCTATGCTAAAATCTTCTGTTAGTATTATTTTTTTCTTTTTTTCTAATTTTTTAAAATATATCTTGTTTTTTTCAATTAAACTTGTTTTGTATCGTTGTACCTCTATGTTTCTGTTTTGATCTGATAATATATCTTCCAGTTTTATTAGATTCACAATGTGTAACCATTCCTCTCTGTTTTCACTAGCATCCATTGTTCTCCTCATTTCTAGTAAAAGTTTTTCTTTTTTTATAGCATAATCAAGCAATGAACCTTCCTTGTATGTTAAGGCATTGGTGATTGGGACCCATCCCTTGTTTGTAAATGATTCACAGAATTTTCCTCTCCATGTTGACCACTCTGCATTAATTGTTAATTTTATAATCATGGAGCTGTACCAGTCAGCACAACTTTTGTCCATAAATAATCGGAGCATTTCAATTTTTTCTTTATCTGCCGTCACAATGAAACGAGCACATTCCTTTTCAAAAATTTGTATCCACTGGCTAGCATTCATATTCCTACTTGTACATTTTTCTATTACAAATCTCTCTGCAACATTTTTTAAGATTTGTGGTTTTTTTTCTTGGGAACAATCCAACAACTTCTCTAAAAGTTTTTCCAAAGCAGCAGATTCTTTCTGTTGAAGCGGAGACGGTTCATTCAGATTCAATTCCTCCAAAAACTGGCCATCAAACTGAATGTTATCATCTTCATCTAAGTAAATGTCACGAAGTTCATCACTCAATGTAATCCAAACATTTCTCTTTTGATCTCCATATTGGGGGGAGATGAGATGCTTACTGCATGCCTGGGCACTCTGTGGGATCCAACTATGTCAGAAAATCTAGTCGGAACTTCAGTGGACAGCTCGATTGTATCTGTCTTATTGTTGATCAATTTCCCGTTGGGAGATGATAACGAAATGAAGTAACCCCCCATGGTACGAAAGACCACTATGAATGTATCTACGATACATGCAATGTCACTCCAATCTGAGTCCAGAGTAAGCAGTAAGGCCAAGTCAGGCACGGTGATAATATTTGGATCTGAAGGTTCTGGGGTAATGAACCCTGGGGATGTTTTAAAAATCTTCAAATCTTTCAAAATTTCTCTTTTGATATCTTTTTGATAAACTCTTTTTCACCTTACTAAAGGCACTCGTTTTGTCAAGCCCACATGAAGAGTCGCCGATTGTAAGTTTTCAGGTAATACATAGACTTTTTTTTCGACTGTCTCGATTGAGGTTAAAGAAAGCAAATTTGATTTGCCATCGCTTCCCGGCAATAATGTGAATTCAAAGCGCAGCTTCTCCATGTTGTGACTTCTCTTTGTACAGAATTGTCGTTTTATAAGAAGAAATGAAACATAATTTGGTTGCTCTGAAAAGACAAAGATTTATTTTTATAGACATACATTTACATACACTGCATAAAAACATAATTCTTTTCAGGTGAAATTGTAATGGTTAACCTCACCTGAAAAGACAAAGAAACGACAATTATGTTTTTATATCGTTTTGTTGCACTATTGAATGAAAAAACTTGAATAAATTGATATTTCTACGTAAACTTTTAGATTGTCTTTCAATAATTATTTCTGACTCGACACTGTCAGTTTGTTACATGACGTTGACATTGACTCAATATTTAAAACTTTTTCTTCATATATATACCTATTATTCCTAATATTAGTTAATATTATTCCATAAAGCAAAATAAACGCTGTCAGTCACAGGCGCAACCCGTGAATGTCATAGTTTCCATATTAGAATGCTTCATACAATATGGAAAAAGCAATGCAAACATACAAAACGCACGCGACGCCTCTCAGGATTAAAACAAACAGATTAAAAGAAAATACTTTCAACTAAAACATAACGTCTCAGTCGCAAAAATAGATAAATAACATAGTTATTCATGAATAACACTTACCAGAACTAGCTAAATTATACGAGTTAGCAGTGCAGAAGAAACGTTACGAGTGAGCCGTGCTTACGTCAGAAGGGACACCGCAGCACTGACATGTAGGTACGGAATAACGGAACAAAAAACGCGCGGACCTCGCGATTAGGGTGGGAAACAATGTTAAAAAGGCATAAGTGCGAGCAATTTTATACGGAAGTTTGTATCGTAACATAGTTAACTAATGGCTAAAATATCATAATCTACTAATTTGAAGCAAGAAGAGCATCATTTTATCTTTAAGCTTTTAAAACAAGTAAACTTGATCAAAATTTCGTTTTGTTACTAAGAAAAAATGGCATAAAAAGACATTTATGTTTTTTCTGTTTCTAATTTATGAGATATGCTTTTTTACTTTCGTAAACTACGAATTTTATGAATGCAATTCTAGCTTAAATCAGCATATCTGGGCACTTATGTAATTTCTACTTCCGATTGTAACATTATGTTTTTTTTTTTAATGAAAACCATGACCCAAATCCATGATTTCAATAAATGAAAATAACATAAATGTCACATATGTTTATTCAGTTTCTGAACTCTCGATTACGCTCTTTTGTATTCAAAAAATTTGAAACGTAGAAATAAGATTCTAGATTAAGTAAGCATAAACGGCTACATATGTTGTTTTCTACTTCTGATTGCGATGTTGTGTCCTTTTTTACTATGAAAAGCCCCTTTTAAACCCAAAACGTACCATTAAGCTGTTACTTATGCTACTCAAAATCGTGTAATATTAATTATATCGACACGATTCCTAGACAGAAAAATCACATTTTTTTCGCTGAGTCTAAATATATACAGTCGTGGTCAACTAATTAGGGACATGCAAGATAGTGAAAAACAATAACCGGTTATGTACATACAAATATAAAACCCTATTGATATCTCAGTAACTATTATTTGCATAATTTGGTCCGATTATTATGCTTTAAATGGCTGTAAATAAAAGAATAAATAAATAGAAAAAAGTATTTAATATCAAAGGTTGAACATGTATTCAATTTTAAGGTATAATTCTGTAGCTGGACATTTAATTAAGGACAGTAAACTATAATGAAAAATAGAGTTAAACAAAACTAATAATCTGCAGTATTATAATATCTTTAACAGCTCCATTTTATTACGTGTAAAATTAGTACCCAGTAGCAAAACCTTTGTTAGTAATTACCGCTTGACACCGATGTCGCATAGACATTATCAGTTTCTGGCATGTTTCGACAGGAATGTTTGCCCATGCCTCACAAAAAGCTTCATTAAGTTCATCTAAAGTTGTGGTACGATAAGTGGCTACTTTTTTCTTGATTTCGTGCCAAAGGTGCTCGATTGGGTTAAGGTCCGGGCTATTTGCTGGCCAATCTAGCACCGATACTGACTGACTGGTAAGAAACGACTTGACTGAACGGGCGGTATGTTTCGGGTCGTTATCATGCTGAAACGTCCATATAATAGGGAGATGCTCCTCAGCATAGGGAAGCATCGTTTCCTCCAATATTGCCTTGTATTGATGTTGGTCTAAGTTACCCTGAACTTTCCTCACAGGTCCCACTCCACGTCCAGAAAATGAACCCCACATTTTAATGTTTCCACCGCCATGTTTCACCTGCTTTTTTGTGAATCTTGGATTCATTTCCAATTTTACTGGACGCCGTACGTATTGCCTTCCATCTGAAGAAATCAAATTAACCTTGGTCTCGTCAGAGAATAATACATGTTGCCATTGGGCGTAGGTCCAATGTCCATATTTACGTGCAAACGCCAAACGAGCATTTCTATGTTCTTTGTTCAACAACGGTACTTTGCGAGCCACTCTTCCGAACAACCCTGCTTCTACCAGACGTCGTCGAACGAACTCGCTGAGACACCAGCTCTTTCGTCTGTCCCAAACACTTCGTGTTTAATTAAAATAGAGCCTAGAAACGGATCTTTCTTAGCTAAACTGGTTATCATTCTATCTTCTTGTGGAGTTGTTTTTCTCGATCTTTTTGTTCTGGGCACATTTAAATCTGTGTTATTGCGTCTGAAATGTTGCACTGCATTGTATACCATAGTTTTTGAACAATTTAAATGTTCTGCTATCCTTCGGTATGGCCAACCATGCTCGACAACAAACTTCATGATACATTTTTCGTAGTGTTGGATCGCAACTTTTATTTTTACCCATTTTTCTTCAAAATATTTTTCAAAACTTAAAATAAATATCGGGATTGCCGCCAAAACTACCACGAAACAATAAGAGAAGAAGTAAAAAAGTATTGAGATTCAAATTTTGAAAATAGAACGCAATATCTCAGTGTCCCTAATTAAATGGCCAGCCAGCATTATTTGAACAAATAGCACTACGATTACGATAATCTATCAGCTATACTGTAAAGAGGTTTAATGTTTAAGAAGTTGTTATTGTTTGTATAATCGGGCACATAAATGACTAATTATACTTACATGTAAGAGATATGGAATATGGTTTAGACTCGTTGGAAAATTAAAAATTAATTCACAATTCGCTTTTACCAAAAAGTGCCCCTAATTAGTTGACCACGACTGTATATAGGTAACTCAATATGACCCAAAATGTCACTTATGCTTTTATTTCTTAGCTGGGCAGTTTAGCCAATTATAAGCTTTTCCCCGAATTCCATAAAAAAAACAACTTAAGTAATGCATTTTATGGTCCACTAAATCAAAAGCTTTTGTCATCTAAAAATAGAGCCGCGACCTTGAATTTGTTTTTATCATTTAGAATACTAGTTACTTCTTTTATTAAATTAAATCATGAACTATTTTTTATAAAAACCATATTCATCTGTGCTAATTGCATAATATTTTCATAAATTTATTTAATCTAACGAGCATAGCCTTTTTAAATATTTTTGATAGTACTGGAATGAGTGTAACAAGTCTGTAATTATTCATCAGCTTTTTCTCCTTTTTTATGTAAGGGTTTTACTATTGATATTTTAAGTCCTCCGGGAATGTTCCTTCATCGATAGATAAATTAATTAAATAACACAAAGCTTGGCAAATATAAGAACCACATAATTTCAATAGTTTTGTGTTAAGCTGATCGTATCCTACTGAGTTTGTATTATTTAACGATTTTATAAGATTCAAGACTTCCTTCATATTGGTAGGTTCCAAAATATGGACTCTAATGGTCTATTTGTTAGTGTATCGTAAACATCATCAGCAGAGTTATTTTGAAACATTAATAAAACAGTCTTGGACCCTTAGTAACATACCAATTATTATTCTTTGATTAGGGGTCTAAGTCCTGGCCCCGTCTAACAACACAATTACTTACTTCACTTGCATTTATACATTGTTGTAAAGGTTTGCAGTTTGTGTTTTCTGGTGAGTACATTTCTACTTCGGCACATAAGTTCACCACAAAGTTGTTTTATTTAAAAATGTCAAAGACGTCTGAACTCATAAAAGCAATTTTATCTTTTAACTAATAAAACTGTGTCTCAATACGAAAGGCTATAGTTTAATTTATACCCCTTTTGTTTTTGAATGGCAGGCAGATTGCAATGGCGAAAGGCAAAGGGACATTATCTCGAAAGGATTATAAGGGTTTGTCTAGTTAAGGGCGTAAAGAGGTAAGCGTAATTAAGAGGGCTTCTGGACTGTTTCTTCTATCTGCGTGGGGTATTGTTCGATGTTTTTATTATAAATGGCCCATAAAATATATGAATGACATACAATTTATGTATCTGTGTCATCTAAGTGTTTACAAATAACTTTTCATACAATTTAAGTATCTGTGTCATCTAAGTGTTTACAAATAACTTTTTATTCAAAAGATGTTCTGTAATCGGTGGTACTAATATCGTTGTTCGCCCAGATGAATTTTCATCATAGTCAGTGGGCTTTACATCTATGACAGATGATTTAAGCAGCATACTGGTATTGTAAACAAGTTGCAATTAATGTAAAAACTTCTATATTATTTAAAAATGTATATTCCACTTTCAGTTAGTAAACTTCAAAAGACAGTTTTAGTTTTAAATGCATTGCGCGTATTGTGTATGGCTAGGTCAATATCATAAAGGTTAGCATTTTAGGTTTTAAAATATCTGCAAAAAAAAGTTTCCTCTTAAATATATCCAACATGAGGGTATGGCTGTTTATGAAAATGATGTGTGTGAGAGATTTAAACATCACTGGAAAAAAAAATGTACACTATGTCATCAAGATGCAGAGAGGCTTTTAAAGGTTTAAAAATACTTACTTTAACGTGTATGTATATTATAGAATGTGTTATGTTTGTGCGTGATAACTTTCACTTATTTGACCACCATAAAATTAAACGGCATAATCATAAACTTATTTTACCGGCTTCCAAATCAGCTTTGTTCAGAAACAGTGTGTTTTTTGTGGCTCTGGAAATTTACAATCACCTTCCAAAATGTTTAATTAATATTGAATCTAATAGTATATTAAAATTTAGACTAAAACGTTTATTACAGGAAAAATCATACTACAGTCTTGATGAATTTTGGATGGATAAATTTTTATAGGCTATAAAATTGTATTCAAGTAATTTCTTGTTTTATATCTTGACATTTTAAAATATAATATTAATGTACATACAACAATTTAACAAGCACTTGACTCGTTCCATTAAGGTTTGCCTGTGAATAGAAATCTTTAAATATCTGTATACTATTTGACGTTTACATTCTCTATGACATTATTTTTAATTTTATTTCTCTTGTTTACTTTTTTGTGAATTCATGTTTTTCAATGATTTTGTTAATAATTTGCTTTATATCAATTAAATAGTCAGTTTTCACAGTTTTATAAAGGATTATAACTGACTCGTATTTAGCTGTAAGTATTTAATATGTAAAATTTAATATGTAATTTTGCATGCCGTAAGGTAGAATATGTTATTACTTATCACAAGCGTTACATCTGCTATAATCTAATAATTGTACACAACATATTCGCAAAATAAATGATTTGATTTAATCTACTAATGCAAAAAAAAAAAAAGACGGCAGATGATACAAGGCTATCTTAAAATCACCGGCAAAACCGTAGGATTGGGTTAATAACATCATAAACAACATCATCGCTCATTCATATCGTCAGCGGACAATGATTCGCGGATATTTTCAAAAGTGGTGAAAATTGTTCTTCTCGTTGAGCTGTCATCTTCATTAACCAGGTTCCTGACTCCCCCACAGAATTAATTCATTGCGAGGTCTCCGGAAACTTACAACAAAGTGACTGTTTATGATGTCTACCTAGGCCAGTGAGGTCGCCGATGTTATTTGGGTAAGTGCTGGTAATCCGATGAGGGTCTGCTGGCCCGCGTCTATCACTTCTCATGCTATGAATTCTGTTTGCACCGTAGGGTATGATCCCCTCGCAGGATAGGAAGGAGGTGCAGATGGAATCGTGACCCACCCAGACAACTCAGTCTTCATTCTATTGTGCAATCTCTTTAAGCTCACTTTATATCTTATTAAAACTAGCAGGATTACCAGGACCAGTAGGATGGTAGAGACAAGCACCCACCAAGTATAGTTAGCAGGTGGCGCCCATGGTTTCTCTTTCAGCAATGGTATCTTAGATTCTGGAATCCAACCGTCGATATTCATCCCGTCCAGAGACTCTCTCTGTATAGGCTCCGTGAGGTTCATATTGATCTCATACCCGGTTTTGATCGACTCCTGGATCAATTGGTATATTTGCCCCCCCATATGAAGGTAATCGCCATCAGCGGATGTCAACACTCTGGGTGTATCGCTAGGATCTAGTTCTTTATGGACAATTAGCTCACGACCTTGATTGATCATAATTTCCCCTCGGTCGCAGGCTTGAGAGATAACTTCCATTCACAAGACAACGCTGGACATCTTCAATGATCTTGTTGAGGCATGTGTTAAAGCTGGGCCGATTCTGTTTTGGACAAAGGGTCAAGGTCAGCATCTCCTTGCAAACAGAGGGAGCTATCTCCCAACAGTTTTCTTTACTTCTGCATGCCATGATTGGAGGGATATTCAATTTCCTAAAGCCGCTCTTAGTTTTCACATGAGTTGTATACGCTCTCATCATCGCAGCTGAGCGGTCAATTAGAATACGGGGGAAAATCATCACTCCGGAAACCATGGGGTATGGATCGTAATTCACTTGATGAAGGGAGAGCTTCCCCAATTCATACAGGAGTGTCATGTCGCGACAATAAGCAGTTCCTATCATGGCTGGATGTTTGAGCAGGGTGTTCAAAACATCTGACGCTGGCAGCAGGTCAGGGGTGATCTTCCCTGACAGGGCGCTATCCAAAACAACTCGGGCAAAATCGTTGGGGGCTAAGGATAACCACGTGGCATAAATCTCTCGAAAATAGTTTGTCACCAAATCCTCGCACTTGCTCGTCTCTATGAACTCCCTGAGAATACGAGCCTGGCGGTTTACGGCATGGTGTATGGCATGAGTGTTGTCTATCATAGTGCTGATACTGTTGATTACAATTTGATTTTTTGCCTGCATAGTCGTCAGCTGAGATTCCAGAGCTCTCACGTTATCCTGTAGAGACCAAATAGATGCTCTATTCCACGCTACGGCCCCGCCCAGCAAGATGGTCTCCACGAATCGCTTGCTCCTCCTTCTGTGACTGTCCGGGACTATTGATCCGATTTTTTCTTTTAATAGATTGATTATTAGCTGCTGGTGTTTTGGATTCGCTGTGATGTTGCAATCTTCCCCACTGCCCTTCAGGTTTGTTTCAATCAGGCGTGGCATGTGATAAATGATCGGGATATAAATGTAACCGGAGTACTCCATGTAACTGCCAACCTGCTCCATGACAAGTCCTAGATTTGGTGCGATAAAGCCCGACTCTAACATACGGGTTTCATACCTGGTGTCGTTGTGGCTCCTGTGATCGTCAGATGCATCATCTGTCAATTCATTCAGCTCGATCTGGCTTTCGTTCTTTGCCACCCAAACAGCGCTATTAGCATCTCTTCTATACCGAAGGTGTCTTCTTCCAGACTTTCCTTACAACAATTGAGGCCAATCGGATAGCTTCAGTAGACGTCGGGGGTGCCTCACTTGAAGAGTATAGCTTGAGAGAGCTAACGGATCCTATCAGCTTGTCAATTTTAGAGTCCTGGGTGGCAATGACATCGGTGATTCGTGATATGGCCTTATGCTGAGTCTCAACTTGATTGAGCATCACAGCATTCTCCCTCGTTAAGGAGTGGTTCGCTGCAGATGTCCATCCGACAGTTCCGCCGAAGAGAGCAGAGATACCGAGAACAGATAGAACAATACACAGTGTGACACCCAACGCCATTGTTTGTGTGTGTGTTTCTTATTTGCCTTGTAATCACTTTTGATCATACAGACTTGAGTAATTTAACATCAGGCTGTAGTCAAATTTAAACCTATCCCACGTAAAAAAAAATGTGTTGTCAATATTCACTAGTGTAGTTGAACTCATTCCCTTTTAATACACTTATTACACTATTACAATTAAGTAAAAACACTGTATATGATGCAAAATAAAGATATGTTTATGTTTTATGTTTATGTAATCTTGCCATTCGTTGTTGGCTATTTAATATTTTTTTGTTACCAATATCTAAAAATTAACGATACTTACGACAAATAAGCTGGGAACCTGGCCGGGTCTCCCACCATCCTTTTATCACTAAACTCTATGGTGTCTCCAAAAATATAATACAGGCATATTGCGAACGTAGCTACCAGCAACACGTTGGCAATCAATGAGAACGGTGCTAACCACTTTAGATGCCTAATTTGTACCATCAGGCAAAGTGGTGCGAGAATTACCAGGCAGTAGTATTCGACCGGTGGACTGCTTGAGAGTACGTATCTGTCCATGGGCTGAAATTAAAAAGATTCTTAAATAAATGCAATGTTACTACTACTTATAACATGTATACTATTATAGGACATGGATAATATGGGCAGTGGCGGTTTATGACAGCTGCTGCCGAAGCTCCTTTATTTTAGTATGTACTACAGTGTTTTGTGATTGGAGCAAAGCCTTTAAGGCTTGCTTCCATACCATTAGGTATGCTAACCCGGGTGCTGCGTAAATAGGCTTGAGTAGCCCCTAAATATGGTCTATTACGACTGTAATACACAGTGTACTTATACCAAACTTTTCCAAATTTTGGTCAAAATATAGCTACTTTCTATAATTACATACTCGGCTCGACTGTAACTGCGTTATTGTCACGAACCTTTTAATTTTTGTAATATACCTATATAATCGTATGGATAATGCACATGGCGTGACTAAAATCGTTACTTACTTTTACAACACATACATTTATCTGCTACATGCGTTTAGGTATAGTTGTATTGTGTTTAGGTGTATATTTGAAGGATAACGTTTTAGTCGACTCATTTTGTCGGCTTTTGGTCCGCGGTCCCTGTAATAGTTTCTGGAAGGTACCACGGGAAGTAAGTTGCCCGTGGTCTCTGAATTTAGTATTAGCCAACTAATTTAAGGCATAATAACTTAACTGTATTTTAAGTTAACAACAAAATAAAACAAAAGTACTCATACATACGCCATGCATTTGTGCTCTATTTTAATAACAAAATAATTAAAAACATAATCACACTTCTCTTGTTCCTTCCAAATGCAATCCTTCTTTAGGTTTACCGCAGTTTATTAAGTGCATGACCAACGTCTATGTCGCCATTAATGAGCTCGAAAATAACTTGGTGAATTACAACGTCATTAATTGTTAGCTTATAATTTCGTCAGGCCTTGGTTTTTTTAACAGGTTCACAGTCCACAGACCACATGTGGTCTGTATCATGAGTCCACAGACCATATGTGGTCTGTTCTTCGATACATTTTTAAAGCTTTTTAGATTTGTGGACGTAGGTGGAACAGCGTTTATTTGACACGGACTTGACAGGACATACCCTAGAGAACACAAAAAGTGTTGGGACATAGGGAAGAGACTTATAATTTTCTGACAAATTCGTTTCATTAAAAATAAAAAAAATTGATACAAATCTTACAACATTTTATTGCTTATTTTTAACTAACTTATCATAGGATAGGTAGAAAAAAATACATAAGGAATGTGAGAAAGAAAACTATTTTTATCATTATTTATTTGAATAAAGTAGGTACTTGAAAAAAAAAAAAATTTACATGTTACTATGAGCTTTTTTGAAACACTGTATACAGTATGGTTTTGTACAAATATTACATATTTGTGAAACTCGTTTGGCCTTATTAGTGGCAGCAGATGCAGTATCACCTTTTTGACGATATTCATCATAGCACCCGGTACACCGACGTCTTGTCTTCTTTCCATCTTTTCGATCTAGCTCCGTAAGGAAATGCTGCATCTGTGACGAGGACGGACGAACATTTCGATATCACCTTTTTGACGATATTCATCATAGCACCCGGTACACCGACGTCTTGTCTTCTTTCCATCTTTTCGATCTAGCTCCGTAAGGAAATGCTGCATCTGTGACGAGGACGGACGAACATTTCAAACTCTTTGGGAGGTATTTTCAGTTGAACTCCTTGGCGGCGTAGGTATAGTCGCGGGCTGGACAACGTTTATACCCAATAATGTTTTTACAATATCCATTTGTGCTTGCAAAAGTGTACATTTATTTTGCTGGTTCAATTTATTGTACAAATAAACCGTGTTTACTATAGCAACTCCAAAGAGCACGTCGACAGCAACTTTTTTATACCATGTCAGCGTCTTACGAATCGGTGAATAGTAACTTGCTAACTCGTCAGAAAGATCGATACCTTTCTTTCGATCGTTGTATTCCAGTATCATATTGGGCTTTAGACGCTGGTTTCGGCCAGTAAAAATTGTTTGCTCGTCTGCGTGACAAGTGGAAATCATGAGGACATCTCTTTTGTCCTTCCATTTTAGGACCGTCACATTATTCTTCTGTGCAGCGATATGCTCTCCCCTGTTTAATTTCTTATTTTTCACCAATAATGGCAAGTTTTTTCTATATTTTCTCAAAGTCCCACAAAGATCTGTTTTACGTTGAATTAAATATTCAGCTAACGGAAGACTTGTATACCAATTATCAGCAATTATCATTCTCCCCGTGTCTAAAAGATCTTCACAAAGTTCGACAACAACGCTTCCAGGTTTATCGAGATTGGATATTTGAGTATCCTGGTCACTATAAACTTTATATTTCCAAACGTACCCATCGTCAGTTGTAGCCTTGTAAATTTTTAGTCCGTACTTATGGGTCTTATTTGGATTATACTGACGAATTGATAGTCGCCCTTGAAAAGGAACCATAGACTCATCAACAACAACGCAGTCATTTGGCGATAGAAGTTTTCTACAGTTACTCATTACGATATCTATAACTGGCTTCACTTTATACAAACGATCGTTGGCATCTCGTTCAGCAGTATTGTCGACAAAATGCCAGCAGCGTTATTACGCTGCTGGCATTTTGTCAATAAATTTTGTCAAAAGCAATATTTTGCTACAAAACGATTGTAAGACATTTGTATGTCGTGCATCAGTGGGTGATAATAAATGGGATCTTTTTTCCAGTAGCATTCTAATGTAGGGAATTTTATTATACCAGTCAATAAGTAAATGCCCAAAATTTTTTCCATATCTTCCTTGTTTACTGGTTTCCAGCGACTCATACGACCACCAGTATTAACAGCGATAAGTTGCTCAGCGTATATATTGGTCTGTTCTATCATCAAGTCTATAACATTGTCATCAACCAAAAGATGAAATATAGTTGACACATCTGCATTTTCTGGTATATGTTCAATATGTATGAAACTAGTTTCGCTACTAAAACTTTGCCGGCCTAACGGCTGAAGTTCATAAATCCAACCTTCTTCCTCATCACGTTCTTTCATGTGACTCTCTGTTGTTGGTTTTATGCCAATCCTTGGACCTGTACTAATTTCTCTGTCTCTATTGGAATTGGTTGGTGTGGTTTCAAAAATGTCGCCACCTTGAATCGATATTGAATGTGATGGAGAATGCTGGATATTTATATTTTCATTACTGTTCATCTGATTATCATTTGGCTCACTTACATCTAAAGGTTCAACTAACAGCTCATTTGGAATGAAATCTGGGTCTGCAACACTGTCGTCGTCGTCAATACCAGGCACATCACTATCTTAGTCGGTTGCAGAATCTTCAGAATTCTCTTCATCACTTTCATCTAATATTCGCCTTAGTTCTTCGTCAGTATACTGTCTATTACTCATTATTACGCAAGAACAACAAACACAACCAGAGCAAGCACAAAATAACAACACCTATGTATTACAAAAACAATACTACTACGACAACAAAACCAATGCTATTTGTTCTGAGATTTTCACTTATGTCAAAGTCATTTGTTTTGAACATAAATATGTACGTCAAACGTCAAAGTTCCCTCATTTTGTAATTGACAAAGAAAAAATAATGCACAGACCGCATGTGGTCCGTGGACTCAGGAGGATATTTTAATCGATTTTGTTCTAATGAGTCCACAGACCATATGTGGCATGTTTAAAAAAAATACATTTCCTGTTATGTAAATATTATTTACCAAATTTATATACATATCTAAACCCCTAAAATATCGTTTTTATTAAAAAAATGAATTGGACTTGAGGCGTAGTTTCCTCTCTGAAGCTTGGACTGTGAACCTGTAAGTTCCTTATTTACGGTGTCCAATTCTCGTAATACATTTTGAAACACGCATCAGGTTAACTGTTTTTTTTTTGTGAACTCTTTTGTTAATTTTTGCGTTTAGTCTTTCGGCGACATTATTTGTTCGGTGAAAACACAATGGTGGATTCTGAATTTATTTATATACTCCCATCTCTTCAAAATCATGTCTTTGGGTAAAAGTGGTAATGCTGTACATAGTGTCATTATCCTTCTTTCTTGTATTTATCAATTTTCACGAGTGTCGCATTTATCCACATGCACTTTCCCTAATGCTTATAACAGCCCACAATATGTATGTCGGGAAACACTATTAAAATGGCGTTAATTTCGTCAATTTCGTAATCACAGTTTATTTTTAATGGTTTCCATTGCTTCAGTTGTAACTGTATCATTTGAAACACTATATAATATGTATGCTCTTTTTTATCAGGCATTAACGCATAAATTAAAGGCATTTTTTCTTTCGTACTGTCAATCTCTTCAAGAATTGTATACTATTGGGAAAATGGTGCTGGGCAGCTTTGGAACTTTGCATCCCCGAAGAATTCCTTTATATTTCCAATCAATTGCCTTGATGATACGCTCACCTTCATCGCTACATTACTATGCTAAAATGAAGTCCTTGAACTTTTCCAGAACTTCAACTTCACCATGTAATTTAAATTTTAACTTACGAACTTCAGCTTCTTTATTTCTGTCGCTATGGCGAATGTTGTATACTTGACAACTCTGGAAAGTCTTCCGCCACGTAATTTTTTTCCATCATCCAATATTTTTTAAGAGTACAGTCGTACAATTTTGGTATGGGTTCGTAAGAGGTCTTCGCAACCTTTCGAAGACATGCAATATTTCTATCTATTTCATTCCTTAGAAGATCCGCTATACATGCCGTGTTTTTATTACACTGCTCTCCTTAAATAATTTGTTACATGTACTTATTGTATATGAAAAAATAAATTAAATGTTTCTTGTTGACAAAATCTTCAAATGAATAATCAAAAACAGGAGCGCCTAGAAGACCCAGAAAATTGGTGCCAGAACTTTTGGCGGCCAGAAAATTGACAGTTTTCAGATATATAAAAAAATATTAAATTTGGACTGCAACTTTTCAATTATGAGCTGCATTGCTTGCCTAAAAATTACCGGCCCCAGTGGATCGCCCTGCTGACAACCTACTTCTAACGAAAGTCTCGCTGCAGTCGGCGGAGTCATTAGCAGTGCTGTTGATTGGGTACAGGCTTTTCAGGTTTGGAGTCCAGTGACCCCCATCCCTTCTTTGGTCAAATCAACAATCTGGGGCCTCTTAAGCCGCCTAACATACAGTGCTTGATGATAGATGGAAGAAAACCTTATGATAATTTTTTAGATATCACATTATTTTATATTTAATAAAATTGGTTAGGTACAGATTACGAATGACTTAACGATATAAAGAGGCGTTTTTGGATAAGTTTAACTGCTTACGCATATTATCCAAGACTATTGAGCTGCGTACGAATAGGTCAATCGAGTATAGTCTCATAAAAAATATGTTAATTTACCAAATCCTCAACTGCAAAGGTCACTTTCCCTTTGAGACGAGTATGGCTGGGGTTAGTCAAAGGATTATTGGCCAATGTCAGTTACGTAACTCTCTAAGATTTACACTAGCCCGACCCGATAGGCCACAAGCTTTTTCATTTACACCATGAGTATTCATGTAAATTGTAAATTTTGTTCTCGTATTACTTATATCATTTTTTTTGTAAAGTGCAGCTCTCAAAACAAATGTATGTTTGCGTGCTACTTTGCTAGTAGAACACAAGATGACACTCACCTTAACGGTTCACGAACCAGTGCAGTAGTTTCTTAGATATATCTTTAGTTCCTATGAAAAATGTCGTAAATTTCTACTATGAAAAATGTCCTAAATTCTTTTTCAGGTGTTTTGTCCTGAAAATTTGATTCGTTTTTTTTTAATACTCGTAGCAATTATTCTAATTTAAAATACTATCATAGTCTCTACATTGACTTCTAAAAATATTAATATAAAGTCTTTTAAATGTTCTCAAACATTTTCTTCCTCCCTCCTTTTCATTGAAATAGCTCCATAAATTAGAATAAAAGTCAGAATTGACCTGCGACTGTCGCTGGGAATGCAAAGGCGCCCAACAAATGAAATTGAAAACTTCTAATGGATTAAAGTCTCAATGTTATATGCTTGGTTCGTGATGTTTGTTTCTCTTGACTTTCTTCTGAGAGGGTTGCTTACTTTTCAATTTGACGTGTTAGTAATACTACGAGTTACTGTATAAATTTTGAAAGTGACTGTCAAAGCGTTATAGTTAATATTGAATTGAAATAAATTTTGGAACAAAATTGGAGTTAGATTAAGAGCTATACGCATATAAGGTACGAGCACTAAGATGACAAATTTGCAAGTTAAACAACAATTTATTTTGCTCACTGGCATGCTTACGTATACGTATGTATGTAGGTACTAATGACTGGATTTTATCTCATTTAGAGTGATTTGGAATTTCATTTGCAAATAAATAAAATTGTGGGCAATCTATTCACCTGTCAGATTTAGGTATGCCAGTAAGTGGACTTGACAATAGCGAGATTATATAAGCTGCTAAGCAAGTGCGTCAACTAAATCCTGAAAGTATGTTCAGCCTTCGTGGATAAGATACTCACATGCTGTTATCGATTCGCGCAATAAACTATTGCGTATTTTATAAACTTGCTCATTCTAGCTATTCGATAATAGTTCGGCATGACTCATAATGCCTAGTTTTATACAATGCTGCAATTTAACCAGGGAAACTCAACAACTGTTCGTGAATAATCATCCAATTAACCATCGGTGCCGACTAATATAATTTGTTACAGGAATCCAAGAAACGAAATAATGAATGGAAAATCTGGAAAATATACAATTAATAAAAAAAAACAAGTAAGTACGTTACCCAAATACCTTACAACTAGTCATACATAGAATAAGACAGAGTACAGACACCAATGTAACATGCACACAAAAACAAAAGCTCCCTGTTTTTGAAGGCTCAAATATTCATTCTTTCTTTCCCAAGAACTTCTTGCCAGTTCCCCTAACTATAAAAGGCACGACATCTCCAGGTCTTCCAAGTTTCAGACTAGACATATCACGCCATTCTGTTGTCCCCATTTGTATTTTCCCTGATTCTTTGCGCAATTTATCGTGCAACTCCTCTAGAATGGTCGTTAGTGCCCCCTGAATCTGACTCTTCCCTGACGTGCCTATGATTATATATATATATATCCGATGCAGGCTTTCAAATACTTTCGGTCTTATCGGTAGTATTCTACAGATTTTTACAGTTATTTCACACACTGATATTTCTTTTCTTTTACTCTATTCTGCGAATAAAAAAATATTTAAGAAATATTAAGAGGCTTCCATATCTACTTTTCTTTAAAAAAAAATCACTGCATTTTGGTTGGTTATTACTAACATCCCTATGGCAAACAGGGGATCGCTATAAATCTAAGTAACATGTTTACGATACGTATTTTTGTAGAAATATATATATATAGTGTATCGATAACGAAATTGTCTCATCTTTATATTCCACTGCCTATGGAGGGGCGACTAGAGATTTATGATTGGGTAGAGGAATAATGCCTAAAACATTTTTGTCCGAATCGTGTTTTTCGTATTGTTCTATATGTAGGTATGTATAACTGTATGTTTTGAAACAAAATATGTAGTTTCCAGGTTGGCCTTGTGAACAGTATTCAATTAGTTACTATTTTTTAACCTTACCCTTCAAATAAAAACAAGAGGTTGGTTCATAAGAAATATACTGTTGCCACCGTATTTAAGAAATCGTGATGTATGATGTTTTAAGAAATTTCTCGTTTGTTGCTATATCTGTTTACCAGCCTTAGAAATACTAGGCTCCGGGCTCATATTTACAGCCCTTTATTTCTTTGCCGTTGTGCAACGAATCTAAATATGTGCGTCCATTTATGGCTTTGTTGTTAGCCATATTTTACATTCACGGACAGAGCTTAGTCCCAAATCCCAGTACTGTAATATCCATTCAGAACGTGAATACATTCCCAGCCAGTCCATCTCACTTAGCTGTATATTTAATACATTAAAATATGTACTCGTATGTTGGGGGCGAATTATTATGCAACTTTGAGCAAGTTTGGGCATGTAGTTTACTAGAAGTGCCACGTGGTTCCACTCGCGAATAAATATAAAAACTGCCCGTAAGGCGCTAGCAAAGTGAACACACGTATCAATAGTTTTTAACCGCCCTAAGGTCCTCATTCAGGTACATATTTACGAAATACGTGGTCAAGGGAACAGCCACTTTTGAGTGTCATGCAACCCAAAGATACAACCAAACGTAACTCTCAGATTTTAGTCACCCAACCAAAGACTGGCCGCATCACCCAAAAAATATATGCAAATAAATACATTGGGTTGGAATTGAATACGAAAATCCAAGGAGAAAAAGAACGCATTTCCGTAGGATATCATCCATTTTCGACTAAGGTATTTTTTCTGATATCTAGGTTTCTATTAGTCCAGCGATGTTATGGCCAATTATGAAATTGTGCGTTGTGTTAAAAAGTGACGGCAAGTGAGCTGGAGTTTTACCACCGAGCCACGCTAGCTTTTTCAATATGTTTTCCAAATTTCCAAAAAATCGTTGACGTAGAACAAAAAATGTCTCTTAAAAAGTGAGACGTAGTTATGAGTGACCCTTTTAGCTTTTTATTTAAAACTTATCAAACTAACTAATAACTTGTTTTCAAGTAATTTGTGGTCTAGCACTCGCGTAACGGTGAAGGAAAACATCGTGAGGAAACCGACATGTTTGAGGACCACAAAATCCAAGGACATGTTTCTCTCGTGTTCACCACGATGTACCTCCCCAGACAACTCCCCCTTCGATTTGATTCAGGTGAATTATGGTCAAGTGCAAACCCATTCTGTGTAAATAACTGAGGTCGAGTTACGACCCTCAGATATGAGGAATACTACTAAGGAGCAGGATCAAAAGAACACCATCTCATTTTCATTCATTCACATTTCATTTTTTTGGCATAATAAACTCTTTTGGAATCACTTTCATCAGAAAGTTTTGATTAAAATATAGCCCGTCAAAGTGTCTGTTTCAAAATATCATGGGCTGAAAAATGACGGTCATTGAATTGATATAAAATATGAAAATCACATGTTAGATGTATGAATTTAAAAAATAAATCACATTTTCGTTCTCAACTTAGCATAGAAATGAAAATATTTTTATTTGTTATTCTATGATAGATACATGTAACAAACACCGATTTGTAATTCTATGAAATTGTTTTTCAGTAGTACCCATACACCTTGTGAAAAACTTAGCAAAGTCATCACATTTTGTAGTTGTTTTGATACTCGTATTTTGTCAAAGATTTATTAATGTGTTATTGCTCGCATGAAAGAGCTTCAGGGCATTAGGTTGTTGACCTCCAATAAAATATCTGTCTACAAATATGTAGTTTAAATTTGTTTAAATTTTAATTTTACCACTCGTGTTTAAGATTGTGGTCTCCTAGACTTGAATGCTTGCATGTATGACTGCGCCTGTCAAGTATAAATTAAGGAGGTTACGGATTGTCACCAAATAGCGGACAATATTCCAGCGGCAGCGGAAGAGCTTAAGACGCTAACACGAGTATCGTTTCAAGTGACGTATTGATCCAAATACGACTGCCATGTGTAATGTGTGCGCCATGGTTACTTTTTATAAAGATATATTTTAGTAAGTACCTACTCTGTAATAGTGATGTAACGAATATTCGCATAATTTCGAACATTCGCATTCGCAAATTTCTGCGAATGTTTTGCGAATATGAAAATTAGAAAAAAAAACAAGTTGATGATGATAGTAGGTTAATAAAATTAAAATTAATTCATTTCTTATGTTTTTAATACAAGAAAAAGTAGATTAACCTTGTAATCAATCACATTATCAGTCTTCATTTCACTTTATCATTTGCCTTGGCATTACTTATTTACATACTCGTATTTTAATATACTTTGGGCAATGAAGCTTAGTAATTAAATTTTCTTTAGAACTTATAAGACAAAATATATAATGCAATAAATGCAATATAAGTAAACAAACAAAAACTAATTCTTCTAAGAACTATTTATCAGTTTTTACTATCACATAAAACTTTAATGTTATATATTATAATTAATCATTCTTCTTAAACAAAACCAAAAATGATAATCAGATTAAGCAATTTTTCTCCTACAATAATCTATAATAAATAAATCTATCTATCTATAGTAAATGATCAAATTCCTAATAAATAGTTACTCGTGCCATTTCGAATCTATAATATATATTCTCGTAACAAACTACAATCGGAACGCACTCCGTTCAAACTGCCATCAAGCCATAGATGATGGGTGCCGAATTTGAAAACAAAAACTGAACATTCGTATTCGCTGTAATATTATTACAGAGTCTGTAATAATATCACCATCAATAGTAAGTATAAATTTGTAATTTTTTCACCATAGTCTCAACAGTTTGTTAAACGAAACAGACTAATATGTGTCTTACTATTATAATATCTTCAATATAACATAGCGTGTTATTGTTTTCATTTGTAATTTTATTAAAAGCACGTGTCTTTTATACGCAATGACTACAAAGCTCCATTTTGGCTGTTTAGGCGCGGCTGCTTATTTATGGAACCTGTCACATAAATAAGGATGTTTCTTCCATTTTGTAGCGTCCCGACCGAGTTTTTAATCATTTAATTAATTGCTTGCTGTTTGAGACCGTTAAAATCCACAAGTCACCGAAACGTACCAAGTGAAAAGGTAATTATCCCTCATTGTTCTTGCATGACGTAATTTCTGTTCTTATCTGGACTTTGTTGGATGAATTACAACATAAAAGTTTACAAGAAAAACAAGAATTATGTAAGTATTTTTAATGAATATTTTTTAATCGACATAATTTGGGTTAATATGCTTAGACCAAAAAGACACAATTTTGTTATTTACAAAACATACTAATGTGTCTCCCAACACTGTAGATATATACACAGACAAGTTTTGCATCTCGTCTAATATTACTGATGTTCTTGCTCCACTTAGCAGTTCAGACAGGAAATGATAATTCTCTTGTACCATAAATCTGTTTGCGTAAATTCCATTTGCGTTACTTTATTGGGCTGATAATTTGTGAGAAATGCGAGTTGTTTACAAAGAACGCAACTAGTTTAATGCAATACAATCTGTGATAATAATACATACCTATATATATGTAACTCCAGCCATGCTCATGTAAGCTTAAAACCCTTTCAGAACCCATCCACTTGGATCTGTAAACTCAGTTAGTCAAAGATAAGCTCTAGACTAGACAAAGTCAAAGCAGACAGAGTAGTTTGACTTTCTATCTTATGTATCACGTCAAGAGAGGCTCTCATTTGTAAAGTGGTACTATTTCAAATGTGTTTTAAAACTTGAAAGTGTTGAATTAAAAGTACGACTTAAACGCTTGTAGGTCGGTATACGGCTTATCTTATATGAATACTCGGATTACTCAACATTACACTTCTATTTGTAAGATAATCAAAAAGTATATCATTAAGTACGAGTACAATACTACTAGAAAAAGTCGCCTTGCCGAAATATTTTATTGATTGACAAACAGGTGGTTTATATGCCTTAAATTAACACACTCTTGCCCGTGTCGTCGGACAGTAGCAGCTGTTATAGGTAACAAAAGCGAAGAAATACGAATTTACAGAGATTATTGTTTTAGAGTATAGGCAGCTTTTTAGACATATGTTTTGTGTATTACGCTTACATATCTTCTCATTATCTTTGAGTTTATATAGCTGTTTTTGTAGTTTTAAGGGTTGGCCGCTATTTGTCAAATAATATGTCTTCTTAATTTAGTCGGGTTATAGGCTGCTAACTTTGGCTGCCAAGTTCACACAGGTTAGTTTTGACTATATTGATATATTGTAGGGTTTTTTAGTTTCACCTTATTATTTGCTCATTGTGTTTATTATTTGCATGGATGCAAACTGTATCTATTGTAAGAGTTATCTTATTTTTGAGCCTTGCATTGTTTATTCATTATGTCTAGCATCTTATTATGTACAACGCCATGAATGTATGGTAAATATACATATTTATTGATCAATTATTATATAGTTGGTTAATTTCAATAAATGACAAAAACTGCCAATAAAGGAAAGAAACAAAAAGGACTAAGATACCAAAATATGTATCATCTACGGAAAATAAACCCAAAGTGACTGCTCGCTTAAGAATCACATTATAAAGGCAGTTTGTATTCAGATTTCCAACGCACACAGAGCCTCCGAGCCTCTGTTTAATCTAGCTGGTTAATTACTAATTCTAACTGTTTAAGTTTAAAGGTCGTTGCTTATTTATTGCCACTTGGGACCGCCTAAGGGGACAAATCAAGAGTAGACATAGACAAGCTTTAGTTAGTATGTGTTTATGCAATGTTGTTTTAAGAAGAATCAAGTTGAGGTGAACAGAGTGCGAACAGTCTTAAAAGAAAGCGTCGCGTGATTTACTGAAAAATTATATCTTCGACGATTGTTTAATCCGAATAGCGAAATGACTTAATGCCAGCCAACGACCTCCTAGGACTTGTATGTGTCATCATATTATATTTCTTTGTCTACAACTACCAAATCAGGTCCTTTGTTAAGTATCTTGATTGTGAGGTAGTGCAAGCGCATGCGACGACTTCTTATATCAGAGTGCAATTTAATTTGTCCTCTTCAAGTTATCTATACATTTAATAAAGCTGTAACCGGTCGGTGTCTGTACATTGAAGTTAATGGAAAAAGAGCGAAGCCGCGGTCGTCCACTAGTATAGAAGTAAATCAGAATAGCGAATTAAAACAAAAAGGAATCTTAACTAAGCAAACAAAACAGCAAAACTTCATTCAGGGAATCTCTGTGGTAGTTTTTTTTCCGGCACAAACAAATATATTGTTCTCACTGATTAAACCAAACTCTTTTTCAAAACTTGCGACTGCACTTCACCAAGGAGTAAATTAAAGTAGTTTTGCTTTAGATATCAAACTTCGGCCACCAAAAAAAATTTATACTAAAGTTTTCCTAACAATGATAACGCAAAGAACAACAGACGATAATGAATGTTGACAAAAATTAACGGTCGCGCTGTCCGCCTGACCCCGAATACGAAATTTAGGAAATAGAGAACAGAATCGCTCGGAACGATGCCACGCCTGCTTTTATAAACTGGCAGCACTACTAATATCTATCTATAGTTTCACTCATAAATATTGAAAATATATTGTAATTAACAACCAGACAATTTGTATTTAATTAACTATCAAAATTTCAAATTTATTTGATAATGTTTTTAAACTTATATAACAGGTTTTGCTCAATCGCATCTTTTTCTCTGTACTGATCATTTTATTAAAGGACATATTCACTTGCATCTTGAAGTTTTACTGTAAAAGAGGCGAAACTGAGGAAAAAAACATCGATACTGAAAAATATGGACAATGATAATTGATCCCTTACCATACTAAAAATAACGGTTAACAGTCATAAAAAGACGTCCTGGCTACCAATGAGACTGGAAAACAGCTTTGCAAAAAGGCTACTGACCTCTTTGTTCCTCTTATCAATGGCCAGGGATGCCCTGTCTAAGGCGGCATCGCATGGAGGGGCATAGTAAACTTCCCCATCCCCGAAAATCAGGTGACTGATGTTTGCATAATACTGGGTCTTCGAGAAGGCTTGTGCCATTTGACTCATAACTTTGATCACAAACCTCATGAGGGTAAGGCTAGGTAATTGGCCAGTCTTCTAAGTACGAAGAATCCTTCTCCGGGTGAATCGGTTGCACCGGTGGCGTTTATCAACGCTGCACAATTGTATAGTCTGTGCCAACACTAGACTGTGGAAAAAAAAATTAAAAAAATTTTTTTTAACACTTCGGCATTTGACCATCTGCAGGCCTACCACAACGTCTTATAGCAGTACTGCAGCAGTGCTGCTGCGATAATCGGTACTACAACGTCTAGTTTGTGACGTTTAAATAAGGTGGAATCAGTGTCGCAGCCGCGTCGAGGTTTTGATGACGTCACGCGATTTTGTTCATTCTTTTCCTAGGCGTTTTGCCTAAATCGGTACCATAAGGTATAATTGCCAGCGGAATCATTATCGCTGAGCTGTCAATTTGACATTATTTTGAGATGCTAAAAACGCTGCTATCTGCCTGCGTATTTGAGATATTTTTACATTTAAATCCCTTGAATTATTGAAAATATGAAAGAAAACTGAATTTAATTGATATACAATAGTTATGTGTGTGTGGTTCGGCACAACTTTTGCGAAAATATCGAACATCAGTGAATATGTGGAGCAACGAAAAAAAATCTCAAGCTGCAGCTATTGATTATTCATCAGCCAGCAGAAGGCTAAAGAGCAAACTAACACGATCTAAAACTACAGCAGGGACCCAGTTCGAGATCACACTACCGCCACAGCAGATGAGGTGGCAACTATCACGATGATTCAGTACCGCAGCAGGATGCCCTGCGTTATGCAGAATGTTGGTATAGCCTAGCTTTGAGAACAGTGACTTGCTCAGTGCCCTTCGTTGTATATGGTGATAGATGCAGGTGTATTAAACCTCGTTAGAGTCAATTTCGTCATCTGATTCCTCTTCCCTTATTGGTTCCTTAATTTTGAGGTGTGTTTGATCCTCGGGAGTCTGGTCAGACATCCTGATTCTTTGAGCTGTAGCAACTGCATTGGCATGACCAGCCTTGGTGATGGATCCTCCTTGACGGAGCTGGGATCTTATATACAGAGAAGCATCTCTGTATAGTCTGATTGTTGGTGCGTGCTTGGTGGCCCATTGTGCAGTCTCAAGTCCACGATCTTCCTGGGTTTCAATCATTGATTCAAACAGCAGGGCTCCCAGGGCATAATGATTGGTCATATTGTACTCCGAGAAATACGCATCATTTATTACCCTTGCCCAGGATGCTGTGTGGTCCACCTTGCCCTCAATCTGGTGTGTTTCCATATATTTGGCTATCAAATCCCAGGAGGTTTTTGTTTGGGTTATACAACTGAGGTGCATAATCTCTTTCCATGCTTTTCCATAATGTGTTGTGATTTCGAACAGCATGTGCAGGATTCCAAGACCATTATACGCAAGGGGTGTGAGAAGTGTTACGGCTAATCCGGTGTGCAACTTTGGGCTGTATATCTATATACTATATATATATACCTAGTCAGGTCATAAGTATTGTCACACAGTAAAAACTTTTCTTTTAGAATGCTGGCCACAAAAAAGTTTATTGAATTCGAATTTCGAATTGTTCATGAAAATAAAAATGTATACGTTTTAGAATTTTACTCATTTTTAAATATGGAGTGGACGCTTAAAGAAGACCATGTTGCAGTTATTGCATTGCATCGTTGCGGTTACGCGCCAATTCAAATTTTTGACATACTGAAAAATTTGAATATAACCAAAAGATTCGTTTATCGTACCATCAAACGATACAATGAAGACTCTAGTGTAGATGACAGGTCAAGAAGTGGTCACCCTCGGTCTGTTAGGACTAGCAGTGATAAAAGCTGTGAAGGCGCGAATTCAAAGAAATCCCAAACGTAAGCAGAAACTGTTGGCCCTTCAGATGGGGTTAAGTAGAACCACGGTGAAAAGGGTGTTAAATGAAGACTTAGGGCTTCGGGCATATCGAAGAAAAACAGGACATCGTTTGAATGCTCGTCTAATGGACCTGAGACTGAAGAGATGCCGCGCTTTAATGAAGCGACACGCGGGAAAACAATATCGGGAAATTCTTTTTTCGGATGAAAATTTTTTTACCGTAGAAGAGAGCTACAACAAACAAAATGATAAGGTGTACGCACACAGTAGTGAAGAAGCGAGCAAACGTATTCCGCGTGTCCAACGAGGTCATTTTCCATCCGAGCTCATGGTATGGTTGGGAGTTTCTTATTGGGGCTTAACAGAGGTACATTTTTGTGAGAAAGGTGTAAAAACGAATGCAGTTGTGTATCAAAATACAGTCCTGACGAACCTTGTGGACCCTGTTTCTCATATCATGTTCAATAACAAGCACTGGGTATTCCAACAAGATTCGGCGCCAGCTCATAGAGCGAAGAGCACACAAGACTGGCTGGCGGCGCGTGAAATCGACTTCATCCGGCACGAAGACTGGCCCTCCTCCAGTCCAGATTTAAATCCGTTAGATTACAATATATGGCAACACTTGGAGGAAAAGGCGTGCTCAAAGCCTCATCCCAATTTGGAGTCACTCAAGACATCCTTGATTAAGGCAGCCGCCGATATTGACATGGACCTCGTTCGTGCAGCGATAGACGTCTGGCCGCGCAGATTGAAGGCCTGTATTCAAAATCACGGAGGTCATTTTGAATAAACTTTATTGTCATAAGAATCTATGTTTTGTTAAGTTAATTTTGGTATATAAATGGTTACATAAAGAATAAAGTTGTTTCAATTATTTTATATTAAACATGTGACAGAATTTATGACCTGACTAGGTATATATACTAGAATAGCGAAATGACTTAATGCCAGCCAACGACCTCCTAGTACTTGTATGTGTCATCATATTATATTTCTTTGTCTACAACTACCAAATCAGGTCCTTTGTTAAGTATCTTGATTGTGAGGTAGTGCAAGCGCATGCGACGACTTCTTATATCAGAGTGCAATTTAATTTGTCCTCTTCAAGTTATCTATACATTTAATAAAGCTGTAACCGGTCGGTGTCTGTACATTGAAGTTAATGGAAAAAGAGCGAAGCCGCGGTCGTCCACTAGTATAGAAGTAAATCAGAATAGCGAATTAAAACAAAAAGGAATCTTACCTTAGCAAACAAAACAGCAAAACTTCATTCAGGGAATCTCTGTGGTAGTTTTTTTTTCCGGCACAAACAAATATATTGTTCACACTGATTAAACCAAACTCTTTTTCAAAACTTGCGACTGCACTTCACCAAGGAGTAAATTAAAGTAGTTTTGCTTTAGATATCAAACTTCGGCCACCAAAAATAATTTATACTAAAGCTTTCCTAACAATGACAACGCAAAGAACAACAGACGATAATGAATGTTGACAAAAATTAAAGGTCGCGCTGTCCGCCTGACCCCGAATACGAAATTTAGGAAATAGAGAACAGAATCGCTCGGAACGATGCCACGCCTGCTTTTATAAACTGGCAGCACTACTAACATCTATCTATAGTTTCACTCATATAAATATTGAAAATATATTGTAATTAACAACCAGACAATTTCGTGACGGACTCGTGGTCACACCGTTTTGCCACACCAGTGTGACTACGAGTAATTTATTTTCCTCGTGGTCACACTGTGCGGTGTGATCAACAGTAATTAGTGAAACATAAGACTCGTGGTTACACTACTAGTGTCGGGAAAGTGACAGTGTAGGTACCGATCAATACGCTACTCAAAAATAAAATACTAATGTAGTTATCGAAACAAAAATAGTAATTGCATGCTTTTGATCGTGTGTCTGTCCTTTTCAGTGCGTTTATTAGTGATTAGACTTCTCATCTTCATAATTTAGCGTAAAATTTCCAAAAAATGGCCATCAGTTATTTGGTTATGGATAAGCTGCATCTGAGTATTTAAAATAAAATCGTCTTTTTCCGTTTCTGTTTGTCTCCGTTCGTTTGGGTTGAAATTTGCTACTCTAATGTCATTATGTAGAACATTTAATAATTTATTTATTGTCACATAGTTCTTGTTAATACTTTTATTAATCACCGAATTATAACTCTCAGCGACATTATTAGTTCGATGGCGTTCGTTGCTGACACACCAATCTCTTATGCATGCATCATTTTTAAGCCACGTATTCTTCATGTACGCCATAAAAGCGTTAATTTTATTGTTTTTTAAATGAGCACATTGCAATTGTATATACGCCCAACCATCTTTAATTTGGTTCTCCGGTAACAGTGGAAGAGCAGTGCACAAACCTACTAAACGGCGATACAACTTTGTCTTTATGCCTATAGATTTAGCTTTTCGCCACAAACTCTGCGTGAAATGGTAGTAGCAGTTTTTTATTACGAGATTTGGGAAAATTAATTTGAGTGCATTAGAAGTTGCAACTTCAAAGTCTAGATGGAACTTATCTGGTTTCCATTCGGGAAATTTGGCTTGCAATATGTCAAACAAAGCCGAATACGTGCTTTCTTTTTTGTCACTCATCAGGGCAAATACTTGTGGAACCACATTAGTTGTTCCGGATGAACTTCCCAAATCACCGTAAATAATAAATAACTGATGAAATGGTTTAGGTGTACTTTTGAAGGTTCCGTCACAAAAGTATTCTTTTACTTCACCCAATAACTGTTTTGCTTCGTCAAAACAAAACACCAATAATCTGGAGTCCTCGTACTGATAATCAGCCACCAAAGAATTTTTAAATTGTGCAGGAATCTCAACTTCGCTCAGCTTTGTAAAAACTGTTTTGTCCATTTGCAGCTTACGTTTTCTTGCCGAATATAAGCTGCACTTTACGCTGCGAAACGACGGTACTTCAGTGACTAAGTGAATACCTTTATCATATAAAGGTTTCAAATTATTTTTGTAAATAGCAGGCATTGAATCCGCCGAAGTACCAGCCTCCTCCTTCATATTCACTATCGACATCGCTAAGTCATTTTTGGCGTGATTCTGTTTACACTCCTCGGTATGATTAACTTTTTTCATAATTTTATCATCCTAAAAACACAATAAGTTAAGACTAACAGTTGGAAAATGTATAACCCCTTCGTCCACTCATAACTGCTTAGTATCTAGATTTTTTTTCACTGTTGCATAACCATTTCATTTCATTTACGAACGTGGACGAAGTGGATATTTTATCTCATTAGAAAAAAAAGGATGCTATGGCGCTCATTAGGGAAGGCCTATGTCCAGTAGTGGACAAATATAGGCTCATGATGATGAACAAAGGATGCCTATGCAGTCACGGAGAAAGTATTCAATTATTTACCTTGGCAGTAGTGACAGACCCCGTACATTTATGCTTTCGCCGTTGGCTACAGAACCATATAATATTTTTGTTCGCATAAACTTTATGTTTATGGTATTGGTATCCATCGCTTAAAAGCACTTCACCACGTTTTCTTTTGATTCTTTTACCCATTTTACGTTTATGTACCCAACAGTAAAATTCGTGCTATTTAAGCGTAACCTAAACCATAATTTGAAAATTCAGAATGACAATTTACGTGTCACAATTAAATAGTTCCTGATTCATGAAGTATTTATCAAGGAGTTTCAAAGTACTAGTTATTTTACGAATAAGTATTTTATCTATCGGGCACTTCACTACATACCTACTATTCAGTCAAGTGCGATCCTTTTCAGAGTAGTGTAACCACGAGGAAAATAAATTACTCGTAGTCACACTGGTGTGGCAAAACGGTGTGACCACGAGTCCGTCACGGACAATTTGTATTTAATTAACTATCAAAATTTCAAATTTATTTGATAATGAGTTTTTAAACTTATATAACAGGTTTTGCTCAATCGCATCTTTTTCTCTATACTGATCATTTTATTAAAGGACATATTCACTTGCATCTTGAAGTTTTACTGTAAAAGAGGCGAAACTGAGGAAAAAAACATCGATACTGAAAAATATGGACAATGATAATTGATCCCTTACCATACTAAAAATAACGGTTAACAGTCATAAAAAGACGTCCTGGCTACCAATGAGACTGGAACAGAATAGCCTTCAATAGAATAAATAAATTCAAATAAGGAAGAGAAGACGAACACTGCAGACAAAATCTAAAGTCTGTAATAACAGACAACATAGTAATATTGTAATTAAATTAAAATAAATTCCTCCTCGTTTAAATCGTAGCACTAAGCCTCTGTTCTGGTGAACTTATTATAAATATTTAATATCATATCATTCGCACAAGTACACATGTCAAACTTCAGATGGTAAAAAAACAGTTGCCATCGATGAAAGAAACATCCAAGTCTGTCTGTTCAAACACATACTTACCTAGCTTACTGACATACAACAGCAATACAATTACTGAACGTGTATTGTGGTCTTATGACATGTTATATTTTTCCCTAAGGCGGAAGGCATGTTCCATCCTAGAACACTTAAACTCTTGTGTATAAAATAAAAAACTTTTCAGAGTAAAACTATAAAGTTATACGTGATAGTGTTTCCGAGTTAATAAATTCTACAACTTTCTGGACAAGTTGCGAGCCAACAGATGATAAAAAAGATGTAATCCGACATATGTAAAGCTCAGTTGTAGAAACGCGTATTTGTCTTTGTGCAAACTTTAAACCGACGCCTTATAGTCTGAGACTTCTCAAAGTCTAGTCATGTGCGTGGAGAGGTACGTTACGGGGCGGTCAGGAAAATGACATCGCAGCAAATACTTAAACCGTTTTTTTTTTCAATCTTTGACTTCTTACAAATTTCTTGTCTGTGATGACGCGATAGATCATTTGATGTTTCATGTGTTTGATAATTGACAACCACCATATTGTTGTGCACTATTGAGTGTTTCGTGGATTTATATTGGTCAATACTTGATGTCAGTGTTTGGGCGAATCTTTATTTAGGATCCAGAGAGTTCAATATGATTCTTATCTGTATACTCAATAAAAAATTGTCCTCCAATGTCACTTTCACTTGTTCCAAGAGTTCTTTAACACAAATATGGTCAATACGCTGTTGAAGATGGAACGGAATACAGAAAATCTCTTTACTATCAGAAAACTCTACTTATTTTTTTTTTGTTAACCTATACCATCCCTCTCCTGGGCAAAGGTCTCCCCCAACTCCCTCCATGCGTCCCGGTCGAAGGCCTCCCGCCAGGCACCCCGAAACCGGTCGAGATCCTGACCACGGTAATATTATCTATAATCTATAGAATCCTGTCGCCAGCGGGTCTTGGGCCTTCCTCGCCCTTGAGGTACCCTACCTTCTTGTTAACGCAACAAATTTTATAATCATGAGCTCACTCGAAGTCAGCAGCTGTCGCAGGAGAATTATTGGGTAACTCTTTTCCTCTTCTGCGCCTTGTCAGCTCGGGCTTGGTTTAGAATCATTCTGATTTCGGCGGTTTCTCCTTCCAAGCTGTCCAGATTGGGTGAGATCTTTCTGAGAAGAGCTTCTCCGAATGCCCGTAGGTCGTCAACGGTTGCCTTTCTCCTCATCGCCCAATTTGCCTCGTAGATGCCTTCAGACCCGCCTTGACACTCAGCAATAACAGGGGCCAACATACTGGCCAGGGGGGTGTGCTTCAAGGTTTTGAATTCCGTGAAATAGCCGTCATGAATTACCCTGGCCCACGGATGCGAGAGGTTGAGGACCCCATTGTCGGGCAGATATTCGACGAAAAACTTGGAGATTAGTAACCAGGAGCGACGAGTTGTTGTCGTCATGGTGTATTTGGCTAGGGTTTGCCAGTCCACATCGTACTCCTCTTGGATTTGAGCAATCATCTCGATGATCCCCATTCCATTGTATGGGTCAAAACAGAGGCGGCTAACATCGCGGCTATCAATTCAGAGCCGTCCACCGACTCAGCCTCCCACATGAACACCAGCTTTGCAAAAAGGCTACTGACCTCTTTGTTCCTCTTATCAATGGCCAGGGATGCTCTGTCTAAGGCGGCATCGCATGGAGGGGCATAGTAAACTTCCCCATCCCCGAAAATCAGGTGACTGATGTTTGCATAATACTGGGTCTTCGAGAAGGCTTGTGCCATTTGACTCTTATCTTTGATCACAAACCTCATGAGGGTCAAGGCTAGGTAATTGGCCAGTCTTCTAAGTACGAAGAATCCTTCTCCGGGTGAATCGGTTGCACCGGTGGCGTTTATCAACGCTGCACAATTGTATAGTGCACAATTGTATAGTCTGTGCCAACACTAGACTGTGGAAAAAAAAATTAAAAAAAAAATTTTTTAACACTTCGGCATTCGACCATCTGCCGGCCTACCACAACGTCTTATAGCAGTACTGCAGCAGTGCTGCTGCGATAATCGGTACTACAACGTCTAGTTTGTGACGTTTAAATAAGGTGGAATCAGTGTCGCAGCCGCGTCGAGGTTTTGATGACGTCACGCGATTTTGTTCATTCTTTTCCTAGGCGTTTTGCCTAAATCGGTACCATAAGGTATAATTGCCAGCGGAATCATTATCGCTGAGCTGTCAATTTGACATTATTTTGAGATGCTAAAAACGCTGCTATCTGCCTGCGTATTTGAGATATTTTTACATTTAAATCCCTTGAATTATTGAAAATATGTAAGAAAACTGAATTTAATTGATATACAATGGTTATGTGTGTGTGGTTCGGCACAACTTTTGCGAAAATATCGAACATCAGTGAATATGTGGAGCAACGAAAAAAAATCTCAAGCTGCAGCTATTGATTATTCATCAGCCAGCAGAAGGCTAAAGAGCAAACTAACACGACCTAAAACTACAGCAGGGACCCAGTTCGAGATCACACTACCGCCACAGCAGATGAGGTGGCAACTATCACGATGATTCAGTACCGCAGCAGGATGCCCTGCGTTATGCAGAATGTTGGTATAGCCTAGCTTTGAGAACAGTGACTTGCTCAGTGCCCTTCGTTGTATATGGTGATAGATGCAGGTGTATTAAACCTCGTTAGAGTCAATTTCGTCATCTGATTCCTCTTCCCTTATTGGTTCCTTAATTTTGAGGTGTGTTTGATCCTCGGGAGTCTGGTCAGACATCCTGATTCTTTGAGCTGTAGCAACTGCATTGGCATGACCAGCCTTGGTGTTGGATCCTCCTTGACGGAGCTGGGATCTTATATACAGAGAAGCATCTCTGTATAGTCTGATTGTTGGTGCGTGCTTGGTGGCCCATTGTGCAGTCTCAAGTCCACGATCTTCCTGGGTTTCAATCATTGATTCAAACAGCAGGGCTCCCAGGGCATAATGATTGGTCATATTGTACTCCGAGAAATACGCATCATTTATTACCCTTGCCCAGGCTGCTGTGTGGTCCACCTTGCCCTCAATCTGGTGTGTTTCCATATATTTGGCTATCAAATCCCAGGAGGTTTTTGTTTGGGTTATACAACTGAGGTGCATAATCTCTTTCCATGCTTTTCCATAATGTGTTGTGATTTCGAACAGCATGTGCAGGATTCCAAGACCATTATACGCAAGGGGTGTGAGAAGTGTTACGGCTAATCCGGTGTGCAACTTTGGGCTGTATAATCTATATACTATATATATATATATATATATACTAGAATAGCGAAATGACTTAATGCCAGCCAACGACCTCCTAGGACTTGTATGTGTCATCATATTATATTTCTTTGTCTACAACTACCAAATCAGGTCCTTTGTTAAGTATCTTGATTGTGAGGTAGTGCAAGCGCATGCGACGACTTCTTATATCAGAGTGCAATTTAATTTGTCCTCTTCAAGTTATCTATACATTTAATAAAGCTGTAACCGGTCGGTGTCTGTACATTGAAGTTAATGGAAAAAGAGCGAAGCCGCGGTCGTCCACTAGTATAGAAGTAAATCAGAATAGCGAATTAAAACAAAAAGGAATCTTACCTTAGCAAACAAAACAGCAAAACTTCATTCAGGGAATCTCTGTGGTAGTTTTTTTTTCCGGCACAAACAAATATATTGTTCTCACTGATTAAACCAAACTCTTTTTCAAAACTTGCGACTGCACTTCACCAAGGAGTAAATTAAAGTAGTTTTGCTTTAGATATCAAACTTCGGCCACCAAAAATATTTTTTTACTAAAGCTTTCCTAACAATGATAACGCAAAGAACAACAGACGATAATGAATGTTGACAAAAATTAACGGTCGCGCTGTCCGCCTGACCCCGAATACGAAATTTAGGAAATAGAGAACAGAATCGCTCGGAACGATGCCACGCCTGCTTTTATAAACTGGCAGCACTACTAACATCTATCTATAGTTTCACTCATATAAATATTGAAAATATATTGTAATTAACAACCAGACAATTAATAAATAATAAATAAATAAATATTCCGGGACATTGCACACAGCGCCATCTAGCCCCACACTAAGCAAACGCTTGTGTCGTGGGTACTAGATCACGGATATAATACTTATATACTTTTCTTTTGTAAATACATACTTATTATACATAGAAACGACCAGACTCAACACAAGTAATTATAATTTTTTAAAGTACATAAATACTTGTGTCATGCGGGAATCGAACCCGCGACCTCTAGATTAGAAGGTAGAGCCACTACCAACTAAGCTAACAGGCCAGTCAATACATAGTTTGTATTTAATTAACTATCAAAATTTCAAATTTATTTGATAATGAGTTTTTAAACTTATATAACAGGTTTTGCTTAATCGCATCTTTTTCTCTATACTGATCATTTTATTAAAGGACATATTCACTTGCATCTTGAAGTTTTACTGTAAAAGAGGCGAAACTGAGGAAAAAAACATCGATACTGAAAAATATGGACAATGATAATTGATCCCTTACCATACTAAAAATAACGGTTAACAGTCATAAAAAGACGTCCTGGCTGCCAATGAGACTGGAACAGAATAGCCTTCAATAGAATAAATAAATTCAAATAAGGAAGAGAAGACGAACACTGCAGACAAAATCTAAAGTCTGTAATAACAGACAACATAGTAATATTGTAATTAAATTAAAATAAATTCCTCCTCGTTTAAATCGTAGCACTAACCCTCTGTTCTGGTGAACTTATTATATATCTTATATCATATCATTCGCACAAGTACACATGTCAAACTTCAGATGGTAAAAAAACAGTTGCCATCGATGAAAGAAACATCCAAGTCTGTCTGTTCAAACACATACTTACCTAGCTTACTGACATACAACAGCAATACAATTACTGAACGTGTATTGTGGTCTTATGACATGTTATATTTTTCCCTAAGGCGGAAGGCATGTTCCATCCTAGAACACTTAAACTCTTGTGTATAAAATAAAAAACTTTTCAGAGTAAAACTATAAAGTTATACGTGATAGTGTTTCCGAGTTAATAAATTCTACAACTTTCTGGACAAGTTGCGAGCCAACAGATGATAAAAAAGATGTAATCCGACATATGTAAAGCTCAGTTGTAGAAACGCGTATTTGTCTTTGTGCAAACTTTAAACCGACGCCTTATAGTCTGAGACTTCTCAAAGTCTAGTCATGTGCGTGGAGAGGTACGTTACGGGGCGGTCAGGAAAATGACATCGCAGCAAATACTTAAACCGTTTTTTTTTTTCAATCTTTGACTTCTTACAAATTTCTTGTCTGTGATGACGCGATAGATCATTTGATGTTTCATGTGTTTGATAATTGACAACCACCATATTGTTGTGCACTATTGAGTGTTTCGTGGATTTATATTGGTCAATACTTGATGTCAGTGTTTGGGCGAATCTTTATTTAGGATCCAGAGAGTTCAATATGATTCTTATCTGTATACTCAATAAAAAATTGTCCTCCAATGTCACTTTCACTTGTTCCAAGAGTTCTTTAACACAAATATGGTCAATACGCTGTTGAAGATGGAACGGAATACAGAAAATCTCTTTACTATCAGAAAACTCTACTTATTTTTTTTTTGTTAACCTATACCATCCCTCTCCTGGGCAAAGGTCTCCCCCAACTCCCTCCATGCGTCCCGGTCGAAGGCCTCCCGCCAGGCACCCCGAAACCGGTCGAGATCCTGACCACGGTAATATTATCTATAATCTATAGAATCCTGTCGCCAGCGGGTCTTGGGCCTTCCTCGCCCTTGAGGTACCCTACCTTCTTGTTAACGCAACAAATTTTATAATCATGAGCTCACTCGAAGTCAGCAGCTGTCGCAGGAGAATTATTGGGTAACTCTTTTCCTCTTCTGCGCCTTGTCAGCTCGGGCTTGGTTTAGAATCATTCTGATTTCGGCGGTTTCTCCTTCCAAGCTGTCCAGATTGGGTGAGATCTTTCTGAGAAGAGCTTCTCCGAATGCCCGTAGGTCGTCAACGGTTGCCTTTCTCCTCATCGCCCAATTTGCCTCGTAGATGCCTTCAGACCCGCCTTGACACTCAGCAATAACAGGGGCCAACATACTGGCCAGGGGGGTGTGCTTCAAGGTTTTGAATTCCGTGAAATAGCCGTCATGAATTACCCTGGCCCACGGATGCGAGAGGTTGAGGACCCCATTGTCGGGCAGATATTCGACGAAAAACTTGGAGATTAGTAACCAGGAGCGACGAGTTGTTGTCGTCATGGTGTATTTGGCTAGGGTTTGCCAGTCCACATCGTACTCCTCTTGGATTTGAGCAATCATCTCGATGATCCCCATTCCATTGTATGGGTCAAAACAGAGGCGGCTAACATCGCGGCTATCAATTCAGAGCCGTCCACCGACTCAGCCTCCCACATGAACACCAGCTTTGCAAAAAGGCTACTGACCTCTTTGTTCCTCTTATCAATGGCCAGGGATGCTCTGTCTAAGGCGGCATCGCATGGAGGGGCATAGTAAACTTCCCCATCCCCGAAAATCAGGTGACTGATGTTTGCATAATACTGGGTCTTCGAGAAGGCTTGTGCCATTTGACTCTTATCTTTGATCACAAACCTCATGAGGGTCAAGGCTAGGTAATTGGCCAGTCTTCTAAGTACGAAGAATCCTTCTCCGGGTGAATCGGTTGCACCGGTGGCGTTTATCAACGCTGCACAATTGTATAGTGCACAATTGTATAGTCTGTGCCAACACTAGACTGTGGAAAAAAAAATTAAAAAAAAAATTTTTTAACACTTCGGCATTCGACCATCTGCCGGCCTACCACAACGTCTTATAGCAGTACTGCAGCAGTGCTGCTGCGATAATCGGTACTACAACGTCTAGTTTGTGACGTTTAAATAAGGTGGAATCAGTGTCGCAGCCGCGTCGAGGTTTTGATGACGTCACGCGATTTTGTTCATTCTTTTCCTAGGCGTTTTGCCTAAATCGGTACCATAAGGTATAATTGCCAGCGGAATCATTATCGCTGAGCTGTCAATTTGACATTATTTTGAGATGCTAAAAACGCTGCTATCTGCCTGCGTATTTGAGATATTTTTACATTTAAATCCCTTGAATTATTGAAAATATGTAAGAAAACTGAATTTAATTGATATACAATGGTTATGTGTGTGTGGTTCGGCACAACTTTTGCGAAAATATCGAACATCAGTGAATATGTGGAGCAACGAAAAAAAATCTCAAGCTGCAGCTATTGATTATTCATCAGCCAGCAGAAGGCTAAAGAGCAAACTAACACGACCTAAAACTACAGCAGGGACCCAGTTCGAGATCACACTACCGCCACAGCAGATGAGGTGGCAACTATCACGATGATTCAGTACCGCAGCAGGATGCCCTGCGTTATGCAGAATGTTGGTATAGCCTAGCTTTGAGAACAGTGACTTGCTCAGTGCCCTTCGTTGTATATGGTGATAGATGCAGGTGTATTAAACCTCGTTAGAGTCAATTTCGTCATCTGATTCCTCTTCCCTTATTGGTTCCTTAATTTTGAGGTGTGTTTGATCCTCGGGAGTCTGGTCAGACATCCTGATTCTTTGAGCTGTAGCAACTGCATTGGCATGACCAGCCTTGGTGTTGGATCCTCCTTGACGGAGCTGGGATCTTATATACAGAGAAGCATCTCTGTATAGTCTGATTGTTGGTGCGTGCTTGGTGGCCCATTGTGCAGTCTCAAGTCCACGATCTTCCTGGGTTTCAATCATTGATTCAAACAGCAGGGCTCCCAGGGCGTAATGATTGGTCATATTGTACTCCGAGAAATACGCATCATTTATTACCCTTGCCCAGGATGCTGTGTGGTCCACCTTGCCCTCAATCTGGTGTGTTTCCATATATTTGGCTATCAAATCCCAGGAGGTTTTTGTTTGGGTTATACAACTGAGGTGCATAATCTCTTTCCATGCTTTTCCATAATGTGTTGTGATTTCGAACAGCATGTGCAGGATTCCAAGACCATTATACGCAAGGGGTGTGAGAAGTGTTACGGCTAATCCGGTGTGCAACTTTGGGCTGTATAATCTATATACTATATATATATATATATATATATACTAGAATAGCGAAATGACTTAATGCCAGCCAACGACCTCCTAGGACTTGTATGTGTCATCATATTATATTTCTTTGTCTACAACTACCAAATCAGGTCCTTTGTTAAGTATCTTGATTGTGAGGTAGTGCAAGCGCATGCGACGACTTCTTATATCAGAGTGCAATTTAATTTGTCCTCTTCAAGTTATCTATACATTTAATAAAGCTGTAACCGGTCGGTGTCTGTACATTGAAGTTAATGGAAAAAGAGCGAAGCCGCGGTCGTCCACTAGTATAGAATTAAATCAGAATAGCGAATTAAAACAAAAAGGAATCTTACCTTAGCAAACAAAACAGCAAAACTTCATTCAGGGAATCTCTGTGGTAGTTTTTTTTTCCGGCACAAACAAATATATTGTTCTCACTGATTAAACCAAACTCTTTTTCAAAACTTGCGACTGCACTTCACCAAGGAGTAAATTAAAGTAGTTTTGCTTTAGATATCAAACTTCGGCCACCAAAAATATTTTTTTACTAAAGCTTTCCTAACAATGATAACGCAAAGAACAACAGACGATAATGAATGTTGACAAAAATTAACGGTCGCGCTGTCCGCCTGACCCCGAATACGAAATTTAGGAAATAGAGAACAGAATCGCTCGGAACGATGCCACGCCTGCTTTTATAAACTGGCAGCACTACTAACATCTATCTATAGTTTCACTCATATAAATATTGAAAATATATTGTAATTAACAACCAGACAATTAATAAATAATAAATAAATAAATATTCCGGGACATTGCACACAGCGCCATCTAGCCCCACACTAAGCAAACGCTTGTGTCGTGGGTACTAGATCACGGATATAATACTTATATACTTTTCTTTTGTAAATACATACTTATTATACATAGAAACGACCAGACTCAACACAAGTAATTATAATTTTTTAAAGTACATAAATACTTGTGTCATGCGGGAATCGAACCCGCGACCTCTAGATTAGAAGGTAGAGCCACTACCAACTAAGCTAACAGGCCAGTCAATACATAGTTTGTATTTAATTAACTATCAAAATTTCAAATTTATTTGATAATGAGTTTTTAAACTTATATAACAGGTTTTGCTTAATCGCATCTTTTTCTCTATACTGATCATTTTATTAAAGGACATATTCACTTGCATCTTGAAGTTTTACTGTAAAAGAGGCGAAACTGAGGAAAAAAACATCGATACTGAAAAATATGGACAATGATAATTGATCCCTTACCATACTAAAAATAACGGTTAACAGTCATAAAAAGACGTCCTGGCTACCAATGAGACTGGAACAGAATAGCCTTCAATAGAATAAATAAATTCAAATAAGGAAGAGAAGACGAACACTGCAGACAAAATCTAAAGTCTGTAATAACAGACAACATAGTAATATTGTAATTAAATTAAAATAAATTCCTCCTCGTTTAAATCGTAGCACTAACCCTCTGTTCTGGTGAACTTATTATATATCTTATATCATATCATTCGCACAAGTACACATGTCAAACTTCAGATGGTAAAAAAACAGTTGCCATCGATGAAAGAAACATCCAAGTCTGTCTGTTCAAACACATACTTACCTAGCTTACTGACATACAACAGCAATACAATTACTGAACGTGTATTGTGGTCTTATGACATGTTATATTTTTCCCTAAGGCGGAAGGCATGTTCCATCCTAGAACACTTAAACTCTTGTGTATAAAATAAAAAACTTTTCAGAGTAAAACTATAAAGTTATACGTGATAGTGTTTCCGAGTTAATAAATTCTACAACTTTCTGGACAAGTTGCGAGCCAACAGATGATAAAAAAGATGTAATCCGACATATGTAAAGCTCAGTTGTAGAAACGCGTATTTGTCTTTGTGCAAACTTTAAACCGACGCCTTATAGTCTGAGACTTCTCAAAGTCTAGTCATGTGCGTGGAGAGGTACGTTACGGGGCGGTCAGGAAAATGACATCGCAGCAAATACTTAAACCGTTTTTTTTTTCAATCTTTGACTTCTTACAAATTTCTTGTCTGTGATGACGCGATAGATCATTTGATGTTTCATGTGTTTGATAATTGACAACCACCATATTGTTGTGCACTATTGAGTGTTTCGTGGATTTATATTGGTCAATACTTGATGTCAGTGTTTGGGCGAATCTTTATTTAGGATCCAGAGAGTTCAATATGATTCTTATCTGTATACTCAATAAAAAATTGTCCTCCAATGTCACTTTCACTTGTTCCAAGAGTTCTTTAACACAAATATGGTCAATACGCTGTTGAAGATGGAACGGAATACAGAAAATCTCTTTACTATCAGAAAACTCTACTTATTTTTTTTTTGTTAACCTATACCATCCCTCTCCTGGGCAAAGGTCTCCCCCAACTCCCTCCATGCGTCCCGGTCGAAGGCCTCCCGCCAGGCACCCCGAAACCGGTCGAGATCCTGACCACGGTAATATTATCTATAATCTATAGAATCCTGTCGCCAGCGGGTCTTGGGCCTTCCTCGCCCTTGAGGTACCCTACCTTCTTGTTAACGCAACAAATTTTATAATCATGAGCTCACTCGAAGTCAGCAGCTGTCGCAGGAGAATTATTGGGTAACTCTTTTCCTCTTCTGCGCTTTGTCAGCTCGGGCTTGGTTTAGAATCATTCTGATTTCGGCGGTTTCTCCTTCCAAGCTGTCCAGATTGGGTGAGATCTTTCTGAGAAGAGCTTCTCCGAATGCCCGTAGGTCGTCAACGGTTGCCTTTCTCCTCATCGCCCAATTTGCCTCGTAGATGCCTTCAGACCCGCCTTGACACTCAGCAATAACAGGGGCCAACATACTGGCCAGGGGGGTGTGCTTCAAGGTTTTGAATTCCGTGAAATAGCCGTCATGAATTACCCTGGCCCACGGATGCGAGAGGTTGAGGACCCCATTGTCGGGCAGATATTCGACGAAAAACTTGGAGATTAGTAACCAGGAGCGACGAGTTGTTGTCGTCATGGTGTATTTGGCTAGGGTTTGCCAGTCCACATCGTACTCCTCTTGGATTTGAGCAATCATCTCGATGATCCCCATTCCATTGTATGGGTCAAAACAGAGGCGGCTAACATCGCGGCTATCAATTCAGAGCCGTCCACCGACTCAGCCTCCCACATGAACACCAGCTTTGCAAAAAGGCTACTGACCTCTTTGTTCCTCTTATCAATGGCCAGGGATGCTCTGTCTAAGGCGGCATCGCATGGAGGGGCATAGTAAACTTCCCCATCCCCGAAAATCAGGTGACTGATGTTTGCATAATACTGGGTCTTCGAGAAGGCTTGTGCCATTTGACTCTTATCTTTGATCACAAACCTCATGAGGGTCAAGGCTAGGTAATTGGCCAGTCTTCTAAGTACGAAGAATCCTTCTCCGGGTGAATCGGTTGCACCGGTGGCGTTTATCAACGCTGCACAATTGTATAGTGCACAATTGTATAGTCTGTGCCAACACTAGACTGTGGAAAAAAAAATTAAAAAAAAAAATTTTTAACACTTCGGCATTCGACCATCTGCCGGCCTACCACAACGTCTTATAGCAGTACTGCAGCAGTGCTGCTGCGATAATCGGTACTACAACGTCTAGTTTGTGACGTTTAAATAAGGTGGAATCAGTGTCGCAGCCGCGTCGAGGTTATGATGACGTCACGCGATTTTGTTCATTCTTTTCCTAGGCGTTTTGCCTAAATCGGTACCATAAGGTATAATTGCCAGCGGAATCATTATCGCTGAGCTGTCAATTTGACATTATTTTGAGATGCTAAAAACGCTGCTATCTGCCTGCGTATTTGAGATATTTTTACATTTAAATCCCTTGAATTATTGAAAATATGTAAGAAAACTGAATTTAATTGATATACAATGGTTATGTGTGTGTGGTTCGGCACAACTTTTGCGAAAATATCGAACATCAGTGAATATGTGGAGCAACGAAAAAAAATCTCAAGCTGCAGCTATTGATTATTCATCAGCCAGCAGAAGGCTAAAGAGCAAACTAACACGACCTAAAACTACAGCAGGGACCCAGTTCGAGATCACACTACCGCCACAGCAGATGAGGTGGCAACTATCACGATGATTCAGTACCGCAGCAGGATGCCCTGCGTTATGCAGAATGTTGGTATAGCCTAGCTTTGAGAACAGTGACTTGCTCAGTGCCCTTCGTTGTATATGGTGATAGATGCAGGTGTATTAAACCTCGTTAGAGTCAATTTCGTCATCTGATTCCTCTTCCCTTATTGGTTCCTTAATTTTGAGGTGTGTTTGATCCTCGGGAGTCTGGTCAGACATCCTGATTCTTTGAGCTGTAGCAACTGCATTGGCATGACCAGCCTTGGTGTTGGATCCTCCTTGACGGAGCTGGGATCTTATATACAGAGAAGCATCTCTGTATAGTCTGATTGTTGGTGCGTGCTTGGTGGCCCATTGTGCAGTCTCAAGTCCACGATCTTCCTGGGTTTCAATCATTGATTCAAACAGCAGGGCTCCCAGGGCGTAATGATTGGTCATATTGTACTCCGAGAAATACGCATCATTTATTACCCTTGCCCAGGATGCTGTGTGGTCCACCTTGCCCTCAATCTGGTGTGTTTCCATATATTTGGCTATCAAATCCCAGGAGGTTTTTGTTTGGGTTATACAACTGAGGTGCATAATCTCTTTCCATGCTTTTCCATAATGTGTTGTGATTTCGAACAGCATGTGCAGGATTCCAAGACCATTATACGCAAGGGGTGTGAGAAGTGTTACGGCTAATCCGGTGTGCAACTTTGGGCTGTATAATCTATATACTATATATATATATATATATATATACTAGAATAGCGAAATGACTTAATGCCAGCCAACGACCTCCTAGGACTTGTATGTGTCATCATATTATATTTCTTTGTCTACAACTACCAAATCAGGTCCTTTGTTAAGTATCTTGATTGTGAGGTAGTGCAAGCGCATGCGACGACTTCTTATATCAGAGTGCAATTTAATTTGTCCTCTTCAAGTTATCTATACATTTAATAAAGCTGTAACCGGTCGGTGTCTGTACATTGAAGTTAATGGAAAAAGAGCGAAGCCGCGGTCGTCCACTAGTATAGAATTAAATCAGAATAGCGAATTAAAACAAAAAGGAATCTTACCTTAGCAAACAAAACAGCAAAACTTCATTCAGGGAATCTCTGTGGTAGTTTTTTTTTCCGGCACAAACAAATATATTGTTCTCACTGATTAAACCAAACTCTTTTTCAAAACTTGCGACTGCACTTCACCAAGGAGTAAATTAAAGTAGTTTTGCTTTAGATATCAAACTTCGGCCACCAAAAATATTTTTTTACTAAAGCTTTCCTAACAATGATAACGCAAAGAACAACAGACGATAATGAATGTTGACAAAAATTAACGGTCGCGCTGTCCGCCTGACCCCGAATACGAAATTTAGGAAATAGAGAACAGAATCGCTCGGAACGATGCCACGCCTGCTTTTATAAACTGGCAGCACTACTAACATCTATCTATAGTTTCACTCATATAAATATTGAAAATATATTGTAATTAACAACCAGACAATTAATAAATAATAAATAAATAAATATTCCGGGACATTGCACACAGCGCCATCTAGCCCCACACTAAGCAAACGCTTGTGTCGTGGGTACTAGATCACGGATATAATACTTATATACTTTTCTTTTGTAAATACATACTTATTATACATAGAAACGACCAGACTCAACACAAGTAATTATAATTTTTTAAAGTACATAAATACTTGTGTCATGCGGGAATCGAACCCGCGACCTCTAGATTAGAAGGTAGAGCCACTACCAACTAAGCTAACAGGCCAGTCAATACATAGTTTGTATTTAATTAACTATCAAAATTTCAAATTTATTTGATAATGAGTTTTTAAACTTATATAACAGGTTTTGCTTAATCGCATCTTTTTCTCTATACTGATCATTTTATTAAAGGACATATTCACTTGCATCTTGAAGTTTTACTGTAAAAGAGGCGAAACTGAGGAAAAAAACATCGATACTGAAAAATATGGACAATGATAATTGATCCCTTACCATACTAAAAATAACGGTTAACAGTCATAAAAAGACGTCCTGGCTACCAATGAGACTGGAACAGAATAGCCTTCAATAGAATAAATAAATTCAAATAAGGAAGAGAAGACGAACACTGCAGACAAAATCTAAAGTCTGTAATAACAGACAACATAGTAATATTGTAATTAAATTAAAATAAATTCCTCCTCGTTTAAATCGTAGCACTAACCCTCTGTTCTGGTGAACTTATTATATATCTTATATCATATCATTCGCACAAGTACACATGTCAAACTTCAGATGGTAAAAAAACAGTTGCCATCGATGAAAGAAACATCCAAGTCTGTCTGTTCAAACACATACTTACCTAGCTTACTGACATACAACAGCAATACAATTACTGAACGTGTATTGTGGTCTTATGACATGTTATATTTTTCCCTAAGGCGGAAGGCATGTTCCATCCTAGAACACTTAAACTCTTGTGTATAAAATAAAAAACTTTTCAGAGTAAAACTATAAAGTTATACGTGATAGTGTTTCCGAGTTAATAAATTCTACAACTTTCTGGACAAGTTGCGAGCCAACAGATGATAAAAAAGATGTAATCCGACATATGTAAAGCTCAGTTGTAGAAACGCGTATTTGTCTTTGTGCAAACTTTAAACCGACGCCTTATAGTCTGAGACTTCTCAAAGTCTAGTCATGTGCGTGGAGAGGTACGTTACGGGGCGGTCAGGAAAATGACATCGCAGCAAATACTTAAACCGTTTTTTTTTTTCAATCTTTGACTTCTTACAAATTTCTTGTCTGTGATGACGCGATAGATCATTTGATGTTTCATGTGTTTGATAATTGACAACCACCATATTGTTGTGCACTATTGAGTGTTTCGTGGATTTATATTGGTCAATACTTGATGTCAGTGTTTGGGCGAATCTTTATTTAGGATCCAGAGAGTTCAATATGATTCTTATCTGTATACTCAATAAAAAATTGTCCTCCAATGTCACTTTCACTTGTTCCAAGAGTTCTTTAACACAAATATGGTCAATACGCTGTTGAAGATGGAACGGAATACAGAAAATCTCTTTACTATCAGAAAACTCTACTTATTTTTTTTTTGTTAACCTATACCATCCCTCTCCTGGGCAAAGGTCTCCCCCAACTCCCTCCATGCGTCCCGGTCGAAGGCCTCCCGCCAGGCACCCCGAAACCGGTCGAGATCCTGACCACGGTAATATTATCTATAATCTATAGAATCCTGTCGCCAGCGGGTCTTGGGCCTTCCTCGCCCTTGAGGTACCCTACCTTCTTGTTAACGCAACAAATTTTATAATCATGAGCTCACTCGAAGTCAGCAGCTGTCGCAGGAGAATTATTGGGTAACTCTTTTCCTCTTCTGCGCCTTGTCAGCTCGGGCTTGGTTTAGAATCATTCTGATTTCGGCGGTTTCTCCTTCCAAGCTGTCCAGATTGGGTGAGATCTTTCTGAGAAGAGCTTCTCCGAATGCCCGTAGGTCGTCAACGGTTGCCTTTCTCCTCATCGCCCAATTTGCCTCGTAGATGCCTTCAGACCCGCCTTGACACTCAGCAATAACAGGGGCCAACATACTGGCCAGGGGGGTGTGCTTCAAGGTTTTGAATTCCGTGAAATAGCCGTCATGAATTACCCTGGCCCACGGATGCGAGAGGTTGAGGACCCCATTGTCGGGCAGATATTCGACGAAAAACTTGGAGATTAGTAACCAGGAGCGACGAGTTGTTGTCGTCATGGTGTATTTGGCTAGGGTTTGCCAGTCCACATCGTACTCCTCTTGGATTTGAGCAATCATCTCGATGATCCCCATTCCATTGTATGGGTCAAAACAGAGGCGGCTAACATCGCGGCTATCAATTCAGAGCCGTCCACCGACTCAGCCTCCCACATGAACACCAGCTTTGCAAAAAGGCTACTGACCTCTTTGTTCCTCTTATCAATGGCCAGGGATGCTCTGTCTAAGGCGGCATCGCATGGAGGGGCATAGTAAACTTCCCCATCCCCGAAAATCAGGTGACTGATGTTTGCATAATACTGGGTCTTCGAGAAGGCTTGTGCCATTTGACTCTTATCTTTGATCACAAACCTCATGAGGGTCAAGGCTAGGTAATTGGCCAGTCTTCTAAGTACGAAGAATCCTTCTCCGGGTGAATCGGTTGCACCGGTGGCGTTTATCAACGCTGCACAATTGTATAGTGCACAATTGTATAGTCTGTGCCAACACTAGACTGTGGAAAAAAAAATTAAAAAAAAAATTTTTTAACACTTCGGCATTCGACCATCTGCCGGCCTACCACAACGTCTTATAGCAGTACTGCAGCAGCGCTGCTGCGATAATCGGTACTACAACGTCTAGTTTGTGACGTTTAAATAAGGTGGAATCAGTGTCGCAGCCGCGTCGAGGTTTTGATGACGTCACGCGATTTTGTTCATTCTTTTCCTAGGCGTTTTGCCTAAATCGGTACCATAAGGTATAATTGCCAGCGGAATCATTATCGCTGAGCTGTCAATTTGACATTATTTTGAGATGCTAAAAACGCTGCTATCTGCCTGCGTATTTGAGATATTTTTACATTTAAATCCCTTGAATTATTGAAAATATGTAAGAAAACTGAATTTAATTGATATACAATGGTTATGTGTGTGTGGTTCGGCACAACTTTTGCGAAAATATCGAACATCAGTGAATATGTGGAGCAACGAAAAAAAATCTCAAGCTGCAGCTATTGATTATTCATCAGCCAGCAGAAGGCTAAAGAGCAAACTAACACGACCTAAAACTACAGCAGGGACCCAGTTCGAGATCACACTACCGCCACAGCAGATGAGGTGGCAACTATCACGATGATTCAGTACCGCAGCAGGATGCCCTGCGTTATGCAGAATGTTGGTATAGCCTAGCTTTGAGAACAGTGACTTGCTCAGTGCCCTTCGTTGTATATGGTGATAGATGCAGGTGTATTAAACCTCGTTAGAGTCAATTTCGTCATCTGATTCCTCTTCCCTTATTGGTTCCTTAATTTTGAGGTGTGTTTGATCCTCGGGAGTCTGGTCAGACATCCTGATTCTTTGAGCTGTAGCAACTGCATTGGCATGACCAGCCTTGGTGTTGGATCCTCCTTGACGGAGCTGGGATCTTATATACAGAGAAGCATCTCTGTATAGTCTGATTGTTGGTGCGTGCTTGGTGGCCCATTGTGCAGTCTCAAGTCCACGATCTTCCTGGGTTTCAATCATTGATTCAAACAGCAGGGCTCCCAGGGCATAATGATTGGTCATATTGTACTCCGAGAAATACGCATCATTTATTACCCTTGCCCAGGATGCTGTGTGGTCCACCTTGCCCTCAATCTGGTGTGTTTCCATATATTTGGCTATCAAATCCCAGGAGGTTTTTGTTTGGGTTATACAACTGAGGTGCATAATCTCTTTCCATGCTTTTCCATAATGTGTTGTGATTTCGAACAGCATGTGCAGGATTCCAAGACCATTATACGCAAGGGGTGTGAGAAGTGTTACGGCTAATCCGGTGTGCAACTTTGGGCTGTATAATCTATATACTATATATATATATATATATATATATATACTAGAATAGCGAAATGACTTAATGCCAGCCAACGACCTCCTAGGACTTGTATGTGTCATCATATTATATTTCTTTGTCTACAACTACCAAATCAGGTCCTTTGTTAAGTATCTTGATTGTGAGGTAGTGCAAGCGCATGCGACGACTTCTTATATCAGAGTGCAATTTAATTTGTCCTCTTCAAGTTATCTATACATTTAATAAAGCTGTAACCGGTCGGTGTCTGTACATTGAAGTTAATGGAAAAAGAGCGAAGCCGCGGTCGTCCACTAGTATAGAAGTAAATCAGAATAGCGAATTAAAACAAAAAGGAATCTTACCTTAGCAAACAAAACAGCAAAACTTCATTCAGGGAATCTCTGTGGTAGTTTTTTTTTCCGGCACAAACAAATATATTGTTCTCACTGATTAAACCAAACTCTTTTTCAAAACTTGCGACTGCACTTCACCAAGGAGTAAATTAAAGTAGTTTTGCTTTAGATATCAAACTTCGGCCACCAAAAATATTTTTTTACTAAAGCTTTCCTAACAATGATAACGCAAAGAACAACAGACGATAATGAATGTTGACAAAAATTAACGGTCGCGCTGTCCGCCTGACCCCGAATACGAAATTTAGGAAATAGAGAACAGAATCGCTCGGAACGATGCCACGCCTGCTTTTATAAACTGGCAGCACTACTAACATCTATCTATAGTTTCACTCATATAAATATTGAAAATATATTGTAATTAACAACCAGACAATTAATAAATAATAAATAAATAAATATTCCGGGACATTGCACACAGCGCCATCTAGCCCCACACTAAGCAAACGCTTGTGTCGTGGGTACTAGATCACGGATATAATACTTATATACTTTTCTTTTGTAAATACATACTTATTATACATAGAAACGACCAGACTCAACACAAGTAATTATAATTTTTAAAAGTACATAAATACTTGTGTCATGCGGGAATCGAACCCGCGACCTCTAGATTAGAAGGTAGAGCCACTACCAACTAAGCTAACAGGCCAGTCAATACATAGTTTGTATTTAATTAACTATCAAAATTTCAAATTTATTTGATAATGAGTTTTTAAACTTATATAACAGGTTTTGCTTAATCGCATCTTTTTCTCTATACTGATCATTTTATTAAAGGACATATTCACTTGCATCTTGAAGTTTTACTGTAAAAGAGGCGAAACTGAGGAAAAAAACATCGATACTGAAAAATATGGACAATGATAATTGATCCCTTACCATACTAAAAATAACGGTTAACAGTCATAAACATGATATTGATTTATTTATTTTAGATTTTAAGTATTGACATGTAACTGCTGTTTGTTATGAAAAAAAAAAAAAAAAAAAAAAAAAAAAAAGACGTCCTGGCTACCAATGAGACTGGAACAGAATAGCCTTCAATAGAATAAATAAATTCAAATAAGGAAGAGAAGACGAACACTGCAGACAAAATCTAAAGTCTGTAATAACAGACAACATAGTAATATTGTAATTAAATTAAAATAAATTCCTCCTCGTTTAAATCGTAGCACTAACCCTCTGTTCTGGTGAACTTATTATATATCTTATATCATATCATTCGCACAAGTACACATGTCAAACTTCAGATGGTAAAAAAACAGTTGCCATCGATGAAAGAAACATCCAAGTCTGTCTGTTCAAACACATACTTACCTAGCTTACTGACATACAACAGCAATACAATTACTGAACGTGTATTGTGGTCTTATGACATGTTATATTTTTCCCTAAGGCGGAAGGCATGTTCCATCCTAGAACACTTAAACTCTTGTGTATAAAATAAAAAACTTTTCAGAGTAAAACTATAAAGTTATACGTGATAGTGTTTCCGAGTTAATAAATTCTACAACTTTCTGGACAAGTTGCGAGCCAACAGATGATAAAAAAGATGTAATCCGACATATGTAAAGCTCAGTTGTAGAAACGCGTATTTGTCTTTGTGCAAACTTTAAACCGACGCCTTATAGTCTGAGACTTCTCAAAGTCTAGTCATGTGCGTGGAGAGGTACGTTACGGGGCGGTCAGGAAAATGACATCGCAGCAAATACTTAAACCGTTTTTTTTTTTCAATCTTTGACTTCTTACAAATTTCTTGTCTGTGATGACGCGATAGATCATTTGATGTTTCATGTGTTTGATAATTGACAACCACCATATTGTTGTGCACTATTGAGTGTTTCGTGGATTTATATTGGTCAATACTTGATGTCAGTGTTTGGGCGAATCTTTATTTAGGATCCAGAGAGTTCAATATGATTCTTATCTGTATACTCAATAAAAAATTGTCCTCCAATGTCACTTTCACTTGTTCCAAGAGTTCTTTAACACAAATATGGTCAATACGCTGTTGAAGATGGAACGGAATACAGAAAATCTCTTTACTATCAGAAAACTCTACTTATTTTTTTTTTGTTAACCTATACCATCCCTCTCCTGGGCAAAGGTCTCCCCCAACTCCCTCCATGCGTCCCGGTCGAAGGCCTCCCGCCAGGCACCCCGAAACCGGTCGAGATCCTGACCACGGTAATATTATCTATAATCTATAGAATCCTGTCGCCAGCGGGTCTTGGGCCTTCCTCGCCCTTGAGGTACCCTACCTTCTTGTTAACGCAACAAATTTTATAATCATGAGCTCACTCGAAGTCAGCAGCTGTCGCAGGAGAATTATTGGGTAACTCTTTTCCTCTTCTGCGCCTTGTCAGCTCGGGCTTGGTTTAGAATCATTCTGATTTCGGCGGTTTCTCCTTCCAAGCTGTCCAGATTGGGTGAGATCTTTCTGAGAAGAGCTTCTCCGAATGCCCGTAGGTCGTCAACGGTTGCCTTTCTCCTCATCGCCCAATTTGCCTCGTAGATGCCTTCAGACCCGCCTTGACACTCAGCAATAACAGGGGCCAACATACTGGCCAGGGGGGTGTGCTTCAAGGTTTTGAATTCCGTGAAATAGCCGTCATGAATTACCCTGGCCCACGGATGCGAGAGGTTGAGGACCCCATTGTCGGGCAGATATTCGACGAAAAACTTGGAGATTAGTAACCAGGAGCGACGAGTTGTTGTCGTCATGGTGTATTTGGCTAGGGTTTGCCAGTCCACATCGTACTCCTCTTGGATTTGAGCAATCATCTCGATGATCCCCATTCCATTGTATGGGTCAAAACAGAGGCGGCTAACATCGCGGCTATCAATTCAGAGCCGTCCACCGACTCAGCCTCCCACATGAACACCAGCTTTGCAAAAAGGCTACTGACCTCTTTGTTCCTCTTATCAATGGCCAGGGATGCTCTGTCTAAGGCGGCATCGCATGGAGGGGCATAGTAAACTTCCCCATCCCCGAAAATCAGGTGACTGATGTTTGCATAATACTGGGTCTTCGAGAAGGCTTGTGCCATTTGACTCTTATCTTTGATCACAAACCTCATGAGGGTCAAGGCTAGGTAATTGGCCAGTCTTCTAAGTACGAAGAATCCTTCTCCGGGTGAATCGGTTGCACCGGTGGCGTTTATCAACGCTGCACAATTGTATAGTGCACAATTGTATAGTCTGTGCCAACACTAGACTGTGGAAAAAAAAATTAAAAAAAAAAATTTTTAACACTTCGGCATTCGACCATCTGCCGGCCTACCACAACGTCTTATAGCAGTACTGCAGCAGTGCTGCTGCGATAATCGGTACTACAACGTCTAGTTTGTGACGTTTAAATAAGGTGGAATCAGTGTCGCAGCCGCGTCGAGGTTTTGATGACGTCACGCGATTTTGTTCATTCTTTTCCTAGGCGTTTTGCCTAAATCGGTACCATAAGGTATAATTGCCAGCGGAATCATTATCGCTGAGCTGTCAATTTGACATTATTTTGAGATGCTAAAAACGCTGCTATCTGCCTGCGTATTTGAGATATTTTTACATTTAAATCCCTTGAATTATTGAAAATATGTAAGAAAACTGAATTTAATTGATATACAATGGTTATGTGTGTGTGGTTCGGCACAACTTTTGCGAAAATATCGAACATCAGTGAATATGTGGAGCAACGAAAAAAAATCTCAAGCTGCAGCTATTGATTATTCATCAGCCAGCAGAAGGCTAAAGAGCAAACTAACACGACCTAAAACTACAGCAGGGACCCAGTTCGAGATCACACTACCGCCACAGCAGATGAGGTGGCAACTATCACGATGATTCAGTACCGCAGCAGGATGCCCTGCGTTATGCAGAATGTTGGTATAGCCTAGCTTTGAGAACAGTGACTTGCTCAGTGCCCTTCGTTGTATATGGTGATAGATGCAGGTGTATTAAACCTCGTTAGAGTCAATTTCGTCATCTGATTCCTCTTCCCTTATTGGTTCCTTAATTTTGAGGTGTGTTTGATCCTCGGGAGTCTGGTCAGACATCCTGATTCTTTGAGCTGTAGCAACTGCATTGGCATGACCAGCCTTGGTGTTGGATCCTCCTTGACGGAGCTGGGATCTTATATACAGAGAAGCATCTCTGTATAGTCTGATTGTTGGTGCGTGCTTGGTGGCCCATTGTGCAGTCTCAAGTCCACGATCTTCCTGGGTTTCAATCATTGATTCAAACAGCAGGGCTCCCAGGGCGTAATGATTGGTCATATTGTACTCCGAGAAATACGCATCATTTATTACCCTTGCCCAGGATGCTGTGTGGTCCACCTTGCCCTCAATCTGGTGTGTTTCCATATATTTGGCTATCAAATCCCAGGAGGTTTTTGTTTGGGTTATACAACTGAGGTGCATAATCTCTTTCCATGCTTTTCCATAATGTGTTGTGATTTCGAACAGCATGTGCAGGATTCCAAGACCATTATACGCAAGGGGTGTGAGAAGTGTTACGGCTAATCCGGTGTGCAACTTTGGGCTGTATAATCTATATACTATATATATATATATATATATACTAGAATAGCGAAATGACTTAATGCCAGCCAACGACCTCCTAGGACTTGTATGTGTCATCATATTATATTTCTTTGTCTACAACTACCAAATCAGGTCCTTTGTTAAGTATCTTGATTGTGAGGTAGTGCAAGCGCATGCGACGACTTCTTATATCAGAGTGCAATTTAATTTGTCCTCTTCAAGTTATCTATACATTTAATAAAGCTGTAACCGGTCGGTGTCTGTACATTGAAGTTAATGGAAAAAGAGCGAAGCCGCGGTCGTCCACTAGTATAGAATTAAATCAGAATAGCGAATTAAAACAAAAAGGAATCTTACCTTAGCAAACAAAACAGCAAAACTTCATTCAGGGAATCTCTGTGGTAGTTTTTTTTTCCGGCACAAACAAATATATTGTTCTCACTGATTAAACCAAACTCTTTTTCAAAACTTGCGACTGCACTTCACCAAGGAGTAAATTAAAGTAGTTTTGCTTTAGATATCAAACTTCGGCCACCAAAAATATTTTTTTACTAAAGCTTTCCTAACAATGATAACGCAAAGAACAACAGACGATAATGAATGTTGACAAAAATTAACGGTCGCGCTGTCCGCCTGACCCCGAATACGAAATTTAGGAAATAGAGAACAGAATCGCTCGGAACGATGCCACGCCTGCTTTTATAAACTGGCAGCACTACTAACATCTATCTATAGTTTCACTCATATAAATATTGAAAATATATTGTAATTAACAACCAGACAATTAATAAATAATAAATAAATAAATATTCCGGGACATTGCACACAGCGCCATCTAGCCCCACACTAAGCAAACGCTTGTGTCGTGGGTACTAGATCACGGATATAATACTTATATACTTTTCTTTTGTAAATACATACTTATTATACATAGAAACGACCAGACTCAACACAAGTAATTATAATTTTTTAAAGTACATAAATACTTGTGTCATGCGGGAATCGAACCCGCGACCTCTAGATTAGAAGGTAGAGCCACTACCAACTAAGCTAACAGGCCAGTCAATACATAGTTTGTATTTAATTAACTATCAAAATTTCAAATTTATTTGATAATGAGTTTTTAAACTTATATAACAGGTTTTGCTTAATCGCATCTTTTTCTCTATACTGATCATTTTATTAAAGGACATATTCACTTGCATCTTGAAGTTTTACTGTAAAAGAGGCGAAACTGAGGAAAAAAACATCGATACTGAAAAATATGGACAATGATAATTGATCCCTTACCATACTAAAAATAACGGTTAACAGTCATAAAAAGACGTCCTGGCTACCAATGAGACTGGAACAGAATAGCCTTCAATAGAATAAATAAATTCAAATAAGGAAGAGAAGACGAACACTGCAGACAAAATCTAAAGTCTGTAATAACAGACAACATAGTAATATTGTAATTAAATTAAAATAAATTCCTCCTCGTTTAAATCGTAGCACTAACCCTCTGTTCTGGTGAACTTATTATATATCTTATATCATATCATTCGCACAAGTACACATGTCAAACTTCAGATGGTAAAAAAACAGTTGCCATCGATGAAAGAAACATCCAAGTCTGTCTGTTCAAACACATACTTACCTAGCTTACTGACATACAACAGCAATACAATTACTGAACGTGTATTGTGGTCTTATGACATGTTATATTTTTCCCTAAGGCGGAAGGCATGTTCCATCCTAGAACACTTAAACTCTTGTGTATAAAATAAAAAACTTTTCAGAGTAAAACTATAAAGTTATACGTGATAGTGTTTCCGAGTTAATAAATTCTACAACTTTCTGGACAAGTTGCGAGCCAACAGATGATAAAAAAGATGTAATCCGACATATGTAAAGCTCAGTTGTAGAAACGCGTATTTGTCTTTGTGCAAACTTTAAACCGACGCCTTATAGTCTGAGACTTCTCAAAGTCTAGTCATGTGCGTGGAGAGGTACGTTACGGGGCGGTCAGGAAAATGACATCGCAGCAAATACTTAAACCGTTTTTTTTTTTCAATCTTTGACTTCTTACAAATTTCTTGTCTGTGATGACGCGATAGATCATTTGATGTTTCATGTGTTTGATAATTGACAACCACCATATTGTTGTGCACTATTGAGTGTTTCGTGGATTTATATTGGTCAATACTTGATGTCAGTGTTTGGGCGAATCTTTATTTAGGATCCAGAGAGTTCAATATGATTCTTATCTGTATACTCAATAAAAAATTGTCCTCCAATGTCACTTTCACTTGTTCCAAGAGTTCTTTAACACAAATATGGTCAATACGCTGTTGAAGATGGAACGGAATACAGAAAATCTCTTTACTATCAGAAAACTCTACTTATTTTTTTTTTGTTAACCTATACCATCCCTCTCCTGGGCAAAGGTCTCCCCCAACTCCCTCCATGCGTCCCGGTCGAAGGCCTCCCGCCAGGCACCCCGAAACCGGTCGAGATCCTGACCACGGTAATATTATCTATAATCTATAGAATCCTGTCGCCAGCGGGTCTTGGGCCTTCCTCGCCCTTGAGGTACCCTACCTTCTTGTTAACGCAACAAATTTTATAATCATGAGCTCACTCGAAGTCAGCAGCTGTCGCAGGAGAATTATTGGGTAACTCTTTTCCTCTTCTGCGCCTTGTCAGCTCGGGCTTGGTTTAGAATCATTCTGATTTCGGCGGTTTCTCCTTCCAAGCTGTCCAGATTGGGTGAGATCTTTCTGAGAAGAGCTTCTCCGAATGCCCGTAGGTCGTCAACGGTTGCCTTTCTCCTCATCGCCCAATTTGCCTCGTAGATGCCTTCAGACCCGCCTTGACACTCAGCAATAACAGGGGCCAACATACTGGCCAGGGGGGTGTGCTTCAAGGTTTTGAATTCCGTGAAATAGCCGTCATGAATTACCCTGGCCCACGGATGCGAGAGGTTGAGGACCCCATTGTCGGGCAGATATTCGACGAAAAACTTGGAGATTAGTAACCAGGAGCGACGAGTTGTTGTCGTCATGGTGTATTTGGCTAGGGTTTGCCAGTCCACATCGTACTCCTCTTGGATTTGAGCAATCATCTCGATGATCCCCATTCCATTGTATGGGTCAAAACAGAGGCGGCTAACATCGCGGCTATCAATTCAGAGCCGTCCACCGACTCAGCCTCCCACATGAACACCAGCTTTGCAAAAAGGCTACTGACCTCTTTGTTCCTCTTATCAATGGCCAGGGATGCTCTGTCTAAGGCGGCATCGCATGGAGGGGCATAGTAAACTTCCCCATCCCCGAAAATCAGGTGACTGATGTTTGCATAATACTGGGTCTTCGAGAAGGCTTGTGCCATTTGACTCTTATCTTTGATCACAAACCTCATGAGGGTCAAGGCTAGGTAATTGGCCAGTCTTCTAAGTACGAAGAATCCTTCTCCGGGTGAATCGGTTGCACCGGTGGCGTTTATCAACGCTGCACAATTGTATAGTGCACAATTGTATAGTCTGTGCCAACACTAGACTGTGGAAAAAAAAATTAAAAAAAAAAATTTTTAACACTTCGGCATTCGACCATCTGCCGGCCTACCACAACGTCTTATAGCAGTACTGCAGCAGTGCTGCTGCGATAATCGGTACTACAACGTCTAGTTTGTGACGTTTAAATAAGGTGGAATCAGTGTCGCAGCCGCGTCGAGGTTTTGATGACGTCACGCGATTTTGTTCATTCTTTTCCTAGGCGTTTTGCCTAAATCGGTACCATAAGGTATAATTGCCAGCGGAATCATTATCGCTGAGCTGTCAATTTGACATTATTTTGAGATGCTAAAAACGCTGCTATCTGCCTGCGTATTTGAGATATTTTTACATTTAAATCCCTTGAATTATTGAAAATATGTAAGAAAACTGAATTTAATTGATATACAATGGTTATGTGTGTGTGGTTCGGCACAACTTTTGCGAAAATATCGAACATCAGTGAATATGTGGAGCAACGAAAAAAAATCTCAAGCTGCAGCTATTGATTATTCATCAGCCAGCAGAAGGCTAAAGAGCAAACTAACACGACCTAAAACTACAGCAGGGACCCAGTTCGAGATCACACTACCGCCACAGCAGATGAGGTGGCAACTATCACGATGATTCAGTACCGCAGCAGGATGCCCTGCGTTATGCAGAATGTTGGTATAGCCTAGCTTTGAGAACAGTGACTTGCTCAGTGCCCTTCGTTGTATATGGTGATAGATGCAGGTGTATTAAACCTCGTTAGAGTCAATTTCGTCATCTGATTCCTCTTCCCTTATTGGTTCCTTAATTTTGAGGTGTGTTTGATCCTCGGGAGTCTGGTCAGACATCCTGATTCTTTGAGCTGTAGCAACTGCATTGGCATGACCAGCCTTGGTGTTGGATCCTCCTTGACGGAGCTGGGATCTTATATACAGAGAAGCATCTCTGTATAGTCTGATTGTTGGTGCGTGCTTGGTGGCCCATTGTGCAGTCTCAAGTCCACGATCTTCCTGGGTTTCAATCATTGATTCAAACAGCAGGGCTCCCAGGGCATAATGATTGGTCATATTGTACTCCGAGAAATACGCATCATTTATTACCCTTGCCCAGGATGCTGTGTGGTCCACCTTGCCCTCAATCTGGTGTGTTTCCATATATTTGGCTATCAAATCCCAGGAGGTTTTTGTTTGGGTTATACAACTGAGGTGCATAATCTCTTTCCATGCTTTTCCATAATGTGTTGTGATTTCGAACAGCATGTGCAGGATTCCAAGACCATTATACGCAAGGGGTGTGAGAAGTGTTACGGCTAATCCGGTGTGCAACTTTGGGCTGTATAATCTATATACTATATATATATATATATATATATATACTAGAATAGCGAAATGACTTAATGCCAGCCAACGACCTCCTAGGACTTGTATGTGTCATCATATTATATTTCTTTGTCTACAACTACCAAATCAGGTCCTTTGTTAAGTATCTTGATTGTGAGGTAGTGCAAGCGCATGCGACGACTTCTTATATCAGAGTGCAATTTAATTTGTCCTCTTCAAGTTATCTATACATTTAATAAAGCTGTAACCGGTCGGTGTCTGTACATTGAAGTTAATGGAAAAAGAGCGAAGCCGCGGTCGTCCACTAGTATAGAAGTAAATCAGAATAGCGAATTAAAACAAAAAGGAATCTTACCTTAGCAAACAAAACAGCAAAACTTCATTCAGGGAATCTCTGTGGTAGTTTTTTTTTCCGGCACAAACAAATATATTGTTCTCACTGATTAAACCAAACTCTTTTTCAAAACTTGCGACTGCACTTCACCAAGGAGTAAATTAAAGTAGTTTTGCTTTAGATATCAAACTTCGGCCACCAAAAATATTTTTTTACTAAAGCTTTCCTAACAATGATAACGCAAAGAACAACAGACGATAATGAATGTTGACAAAAATTAACGGTCGCGCTGTCCGCCTGACCCCGAATACGAAATTTAGGAAATAGAGAACAGAATCGCTCGGAACGATGCCACGCCTGCTTTTATAAACTGGCAGCACTACTAACATCTATCTATAGTTTCACTCATATAAATATTGAAAATATATTGTAATTAACAACCAGACAATTAATAAATAATAAATAAATAAATATTCCGGGACATTGCACACAGCGCCATCTAGCCCCACACTAAGCAAACGCTTGTGTCGTGGGTACTAGATCACGGATATAATACTTATATACTTTTCTTTTGTAAATACATACTTATTATACATAGAAACGACCAGACTCAACACAAGTAATTATAATTTTTAAAAGTACATAAATACTTGTGTCATGCGGGAATCGAACCCGCGACCTCTAGATTAGAAGGTAGAGCCACTACCAACTAAGCTAACAGGCCAGTCAATACATAGTTTGTATTTAATTAACTATCAAAATTTCAAATTTATTTGATAATGAGTTTTTAAACTTATATAACAGGTTTTGCTTAATCGCATCTTTTTCTCTATACTGATCATTTTATTAAAGGACATATTCACTTGCATCTTGAAGTTTTACTGTAAAAGAGGCGAAACTGAGGAAAAAAACATCGATACTGAAAAATATGGACAATGATAATTGATCCCTTACCATACTAAAAATAACGGTTAACAGTCATAAACATGATATTGATTTATTTATTTTAGATTTTAAGTATTGACATGTAACTGCTGTTTGTTATGAAAAAAAAAAAAAAAAAAAAAAAAAAAAAAGACGTCCTGGCTACCAATGAGACTGGAACAGAATAGCCTTCAATAGAATAAATAAATTCAAATAAGGAAGAGAAGACGAACACTGCAGACAAAATCTAAAGTCTGTAATAACAGACAACATAGTAATATTGTAATTAAATTAAAATAAATTCCTCCTCGTTTAAATCGTAGCACTAACCCTCTGTTCTGGTGAACTTATTATATATCTTATATCATATCATTCGCACAAGTACACATGTCAAACTTCAGATGGTAAAAAAACAGTTGCCATCGATGAAAGAAACATCCAAGTCTGTCTGTTCAAACACATACTTACCTAGCTTACTGACATACAACAGCAATACAATTACTGAACGTGTATTGTGGTCTTATGACATGTTATATTTTTCCCTAAGGCGGAAGGCATGTTCCATCCTAGAACACTTAAACTCTTGTGTATAAAATAAAAAACTTTTCAGAGTAAAACTATAAAGTTATACGTGATAGTGTTTCCGAGTTAATAAATTCTACAACTTTCTGGACAAGTTGCGAGCCAACAGATGATAAAAAAGATGTAATCCGACATATGTAAAGCTCAGTTGTAGAAACGCGTATTTGTCTTTGTGCAAACTTTAAACCGACGCCTTATAGTCTGAGACTTCTCAAAGTCTAGTCATGTGCGTGGAGAGGTACGTTACGGGGCGGTCAGGAAAATGACATCGCAGCAAATACTTAAACCGTTTTTTTTTTTCAATCTTTGACTTCTTACAAATTTCTTGTCTGTGATGACGCGATAGATCATTTGATGTTTCATGTGTTTGATAATTGACAACCACCATATTGTTGTGCACTATTGAGTGTTTCGTGGATTTATATTGGTCAATACTTGATGTCAGTGTTTGGGCGAATCTTTATTTAGGATCCAGAGAGTTCAATATGATTCTTATCTGTATACTCAATAAAAAATTGTCCTCCAATGTCACTTTCACTTGTTCCAAGAGTTCTTTAACACAAATATGGTCAATACGCTGTTGAAGATGGAACGGAATACAGAAAATCTCTTTACTATCAGAAAACTCTACTTATTTTTTTTTTGTTAACCTATACCATCCCTCTCCTGGGCAAAGGTCTCCCCCAACTCCCTCCATGCGTCCCGGTCGAAGGCCTCCCGCCAGGCACCCCGAAACCGGTCGAGATCCTGACCACGGTAATATTATCTATAATCTATAGAATCCTGTCGCCAGCGGGTCTTGGGCCTTCCTCGCCCTTGAGGTACCCTACCTTCTTGTTAACGCAACAAATTTTATAATCATGAGCTCACTCGAAGTCAGCAGCTGTCGCAGGAGAATTATTGGGTAACTCTTTTCCTCTTCTGCGCCTTGTCAGCTCGGGCTTGGTTTAGAATCATTCTGATTTCGGCGGTTTCTCCTTCCAAGCTGTCCAGATTGGGTGAGATCTTTCTGAGAAGAGCTTCTCCGAATGCCCGTAGGTCGTCAACGGTTGCCTTTCTCCTCATCGCCCAATTTGCCTCGTAGATGCCTTCAGACCCGCCTTGACACTCAGCAATAACAGGGGCCAACATACTGGCCAGGGGGGTGTGCTTCAAGGTTTTGAATTCCGTGAAATAGCCGTCATGAATTACCCTGGCCCACGGATGCGAGAGGTTGAGGACCCCATTGTCGGGCAGATATTCGACGAAAAACTTGGAGATTAGTAACCAGGAGCGACGAGTTGTTGTCGTCATGGTGTATTTGGCTAGGGTTTGCCAGTCCACATCGTACTCCTCTTGGATTTGAGCAATCATCTCGATGATCCCCATTCCATTGTATGGGTCAAAACAGAGGCGGCTAACATCGCGGCTATCAATTCAGAGCCGTCCACCGACTCAGCCTCCCACATGAACACCAGCTTTGCAAAAAGGCTACTGACCTCTTTGTTCCTCTTATCAATGGCCAGGGATGCTCTGTCTAAGGCGGCATCGCATGGAGGGGCATAGTAAACTTCCCCATCCCCGAAAATCAGGTGACTGATGTTTGCATAATACTGGGTCTTCGAGAAGGCTTGTGCCATTTGACTCTTATCTTTGATCACAAACCTCATGAGGGTCAAGGCTAGGTAATTGGCCAGTCTTCTAAGTACGAAGAATCCTTCTCCGGGTGAATCGGTTGCACCGGTGGCGTTTATCAACGCTGCACAATTGTATAGTGCACAATTGTATAGTCTGTGCCAACACTAGACTGTGGAAAAAAAAATTAAAAAAAAAAATTTTTAACACTTCGGCATTCGACCATCTGCCGGCCTACCACAACGTCTTATAGCAGTACTGCAGCAGTGCTGCTGCGATAATCGGTACTACAACGTCTAGTTTGTGACGTTTAAATAAGGTGGAATCAGTGTCGCAGCCGCGTCGAGGTTTTGATGACGTCACGCGATTTTGTTCATTCTTTTCCTAGGCGTTTTGCCTAAATCGGTACCATAAGGTATAATTGCCAGCGGAATCATTATCGCTGAGCTGTCAATTTGACATTATTTTGAGATGCTAAAAACGCTGCTATCTGCCTGCGTATTTGAGATATTTTTACATTTAAATCCCTTGAATTATTGAAAATATGTAAGAAAACTGAATTTAATTGATATACAATGGTTATGTGTGTGTGGTTCGGCACAACTTTTGCGAAAATATCGAACATCAGTGAATATGTGGAGCAACGAAAAAAAATCTCAAGCTGCAGCTATTGATTATTCATCAGCCAGCAGAAGGCTAAAGAGCAAACTAACACGACCTAAAACTACAGCAGGGACCCAGTTCGAGATCACACTACCGCCACAGCAGATGAGGTGGCAACTATCACGATGATTCAGTACCGCAGCAGGATGCCCTGCGTTATGCAGAATGTTGGTATAGCCTAGCTTTGAGAACAGTGACTTGCTCAGTGCCCTTCGTTGTATATGGTGATAGATGCAGGTGTATTAAACCTCGTTAGAGTCAATTTCGTCATCTGATTCCTCTTCCCTTATTGGTTCCTTAATTTTGAGGTGTGTTTGATCCTCGGGAGTCTGGTCAGACATCCTGATTCTTTGAGCTGTAGCAACTGCATTGGCATGACCAGCCTTGGTGTTGGATCCTCCTTGACGGAGCTGGGATCTTATATACAGAGAAGCATCTCTGTATAGTCTGATTGTTGGTGCGTGCTTGGTGGCCCATTGTGCAGTCTCAAGTCCACGATCTTCCTGGGTTTCAATCATTGATTCAAACAGCAGGGCTCCCAGGGCGTAATGATTGGTCATATTGTACTCCGAGAAATACGCATCATTTATTACCCTTGCCCAGGATGCTGTGTGGTCCACCTTGCCCTCAATCTGGTGTGTTTCCATATATTTGGCTATCAAATCCCAGGAGGTTTTTGTTTGGGTTATACAACTGAGGTGCATAATCTCTTTCCATGCTTTTCCATAATGTGTTGTGATTTCGAACAGCATGTGCAGGATTCCAAGACCATTATACGCAAGGGGTGTGAGAAGTGTTACGGCTAATCCGGTGTGCAACTTTGGGCTGTATAATCTATATACTATATATATATATATATATATACTAGAATAGCGAAATGACTTAATGCCAGCCAACGACCTCCTAGGACTTGTATGTGTCATCATATTATATTTCTTTGTCTACAACTACCAAATCAGGTCCTTTGTTAAGTATCTTGATTGTGAGGTAGTGCAAGCGCATGCGACGACTTCTTATATCAGAGTGCAATTTAATTTGTCCTCTTCAAGTTATCTATACATTTAATAAAGCTGTAACCGGTCGGTGTCTGTACATTGAAGTTAATGGAAAAAGAGCGAAGCCGCGGTCGTCCACTAGTATAGAATTAAATCAGAATAGCGAATTAAAACAAAAAGGAATCTTACCTTAGCAAACAAAACAGCAAAACTTCATTCAGGGAATCTCTGTGGTAGTTTTTTTTTCCGGCACAAACAAATATATTGTTCTCACTGATTAAACCAAACTCTTTTTCAAAACTTGCGACTGCACTTCACCAAGGAGTAAATTAAAGTAGTTTTGCTTTAGATATCAAACTTCGGCCACCAAAAATATTTTTTTACTAAAGCTTTCCTAACAATGATAACGCAAAGAACAACAGACGATAATGAATGTTGACAAAAATTAACGGTCGCGCTGTCCGCCTGACCCCGAATACGAAATTTAGGAAATAGAGAACAGAATCGCTCGGAACGATGCCACGCCTGCTTTTATAAACTGGCAGCACTACTAACATCTATCTATAGTTTCACTCATATAAATATTGAAAATATATTGTAATTAACAACCAGACAATTAATAAATAATAAATAAATAAATATTCCGGGACATTGCACACAGCGCCATCTAGCCCCACACTAAGCAAACGCTTGTGTCGTGGGTACTAGATCACGGATATAATACTTATATACTTTTCTTTTGTAAATACATACTTATTATACATAGAAACGACCAGACTCAACACAAGTAATTATAATTTTTTAAAGTACATAAATACTTGTGTCATGCGGGAATCGAACCCGCGACCTCTAGATTAGAAGGTAGAGCCACTACCAACTAAGCTAACAGGCCAGTCAATACATAGTTTGTATTTAATTAACTATCAAAATTTCAAATTTATTTGATAATGAGTTTTTAAACTTATATAACAGGTTTTGCTTAATCGCATCTTTTTCTCTATACTGATCATTTTATTAAAGGACATATTCACTTGCATCTTGAAGTTTTACTGTAAAAGAGGCGAAACTGAGGAAAAAAACATCGATACTGAAAAATATGGACAATGATAATTGATCCCTTACCATACTAAAAATAACGGTTAACAGTCATAAAAAGACGTCCTGGCTACCAATGAGACTGGAACAGAATAGCCTTCAATAGAATAAATAAATTCAAATAAGGAAGAGAAGACGAACACTGCAGACAAAATCTAAAGTCTGTAATAACAGACAACATAGTAATATTGTAATTAAATTAAAATAAATTCCTCCTCGTTTAAATCGTAGCACTAACCCTCTGTTCTGGTGAACTTATTATATATCTTATATCATATCATTCGCACAAGTACACATGTCAAACTTCAGATGGTAAAAAAACAGTTGCCATCGATGAAAGAAACATCCAAGTCTGTCTGTTCAAACACATACTTACCTAGCTTACTGACATACAACAGCAATACAATTACTGAACGTGTATTGTGGTCTTATGACATGTTATATTTTTCCCTAAGGCGGAAGGCATGTTCCATCCTAGAACACTTAAACTCTTGTGTATAAAATAAAAAACTTTTCAGAGTAAAACTATAAAGTTATACGTGATAGTGTTTCCGAGTTAATAAATTCTACAACTTTCTGGACAAGTTGCGAGCCAACAGATGATAAAAAAGATGTAATCCGACATATGTAAAGCTCAGTTGTAGAAACGCGTATTTGTCTTTGTGCAAACTTTAAACCGACGCCTTATAGTCTGAGACTTCTCAAAGTCTAGTCATGTGCGTGGAGAGGTACGTTACGGGGCGGTCAGGAAAATGACATCGCAGCAAATACTTAAACCGTTTTTTTTTTTCAATCTTTGACTTCTTACAAATTTCTTGTCTGTGATGACGCGATAGATCATTTGATGTTTCATGTGTTTGATAATTGACAACCACCATATTGTTGTGCACTATTGAGTGTTTCGTGGATTTATATTGGTCAATACTTGATGTCAGTGTTTGGGCGAATCTTTATTTAGGATCCAGAGAGTTCAATATGATTCTTATCTGTATACTCAATAAAAAATTGTCCTCCAATGTCACTTTCACTTGTTCCAAGAGTTCTTTAACACAAATATGGTCAATACGCTGTTGAAGATGGAACGGAATACAGAAAATCTCTTTACTATCAGAAAACTCTACTTATTTTTTTTTTGTTAACCTATACCATCCCTCTCCTGGGCAAAGGTCTCCCCCAACTCCCTCCATGCGTCCCGGTCGAAGGCCTCCCGCCAGGCACCCCGAAACCGGTCGAGATCCTGACCACGGTAATATTATCTATAATCTATAGAATCCTGTCGCCAGCGGGTCTTGGGCCTTCCTCGCCCTTGAGGTACCCTACCTTCTTGTTAACGCAACAAATTTTATAATCATGAGCTCACTCGAAGTCAGCAGCTGTCGCAGGAGAATTATTGGGTAACTCTTTTCCTCTTCTGCGCCTTGTCAGCTCGGGCTTGGTTTAGAATCATTCTGATTTCGGCGGTTTCTCCTTCCAAGCTGTCCAGATTGGGTGAGATCTTTCTGAGAAGAGCTTCTCCGAATGCCCGTAGGTCGTCAACGGTTGCCTTTCTCCTCATCGCCCAATTTGCCTCGTAGATGCCTTCAGACCCGCCTTGACACTCAGCAATAACAGGGGCCAACATACTGGCCAGGGGGGTGTGCTTCAAGGTTTTGAATTCCGTGAAATAGCCGTCATGAATTACCCTGGCCCACGGATGCGAGAGGTTGAGGACCCCATTGTCGGGCAGATATTCGACGAAAAACTTGGAGATTAGTAACCAGGAGCGACGAGTTGTTGTCGTCATGGTGTATTTGGCTAGGGTTTGCCAGTCCACATCGTACTCCTCTTGGATTTGAGCAATCATCTCGATGATCCCCATTCCATTGTATGGGTCAAAACAGAGGCGGCTAACATCGCGGCTATCAATTCAGAGCCGTCCACCGACTCAGCCTCCCACATGAACACCAGCTTTGCAAAAAGGCTACTGACCTCTTTGTTCCTCTTATCAATGGCCAGGGATGCTCTGTCTAAGGCGGCATCGCATGGAGGGGCATAGTAAACTTCCCCATCCCCGAAAATCAGGTGACTGATGTTTGCATAATACTGGGTCTTCGAGAAGGCTTGTGCCATTTGACTCTTATCTTTGATCACAAACCTCATGAGGGTCAAGGCTAGGTAATTGGCCAGTCTTCTAAGTACGAAGAATCCTTCTCCGGGTGAATCGGTTGCACCGGTGGCGTTTATCAACGCTGCACAATTGTATAGTGCACAATTGTATAGTCTGTGCCAACACTAGACTGTGGAAAAAAAAATTAAAAAAAAAAATTTTTAACACTTCGGCATTCGACCATCTGCCGGCCTACCACAACGTCTTATAGCAGTACTGCAGCAGTGCTGCTGCGATAATCGGTACTACAACGTCTAGTTTGTGACGTTTAAATAAGGTGGAATCAGTGTCGCAGCCGCGTCGAGGTTTTGATGACGTCACGCGATTTTGTTCATTCTTTTCCTAGGCGTTTTGCCTAAATCGGTACCATAAGGTATAATTGCCAGCGGAATCATTATCGCTGAGCTGTCAATTTGACATTATTTTGAGATGCTAAAAACGCTGCTATCTGCCTGCGTATTTGAGATATTTTTACATTTAAATCCCTTGAATTATTGAAAATATGTAAGAAAACTGAATTTAATTGATATACAATGGTTATGTGTGTGTGGTTCGGCACAACTTTTGCGAAAATATCGAACATCAGTGAATATGTGGAGCAACGAAAAAAAATCTCAAGCTGCAGCTATTGATTATTCATCAGCCAGCAGAAGGCTAAAGAGCAAACTAACACGACCTAAAACTACAGCAGGGACCCAGTTCGAGATCACACTACCGCCACAGCAGATGAGGTGGCAACTATCACGATGATTCAGTACCGCAGCAGGATGCCCTGCGTTATGCAGAATGTTGGTATAGCCTAGCTTTGAGAACAGTGACTTGCTCAGTGCCCTTCGTTGTATATGGTGATAGATGCAGATGTATTAAACCTCGTTAGAGTCAATTTCGTCATCTGATTCCTCTTCCCTTATTGGTTCCTTAATTTTGAGGTGTGTTTGATCCTCGGGAGTCTGGTCAGACATCCTGATTCTTTGAGCTGTAGCAACTGCATTGGCATGACCAGCCTTGGTGTTGGATCCTCCTTGACGGAGCTGGGATCTTATATACAGAGAAGCATCTCTGTATAGTCTGATTGTTGGTGCGTGCTTGGTGGCCCATTGTGCAGTCTCAAGTCCACGATCTTCCTGGGTTTCAATCATTGATTCAAACAGCAGGGCTCCCAGGGCGTAATGATTGGTCATATTGTACTCCGAGAAATACGCATCATTTATTACCCTTGCCCAGGATGCTGTGTGGTCCACCTTGCCCTCAATCTGGTGTGTTTCCATATATTTGGCTATCAAATCCCAGGAGGTTTTTGTTTGGGTTATACAACTGAGGTGCATAATCTCTTTCCATGCTTTTCCATAATGTGTTGTGATTTCGAACAGCATGTGCAGGATTCCAAGACCATTATACGCAAGGGGTGTGAGAAGTGTTACGGCTAATCCGGTGTGCAACTTTGGGCTGTATAATCTATATACTATATATATATATATATATATATACTAGAATAGCGAAATGACTTAATGCCAGCCAACGACCTCCTAGGACTTGTATGTGTCATCATATTATATTTCTTTGTCTACAACTACCAAATCAGGTCCTTTGTTAAGTATCTTGATTGTGAGGTAGTGCAAGCGCATGCGACGACTTCTTATATCAGAGTGCAATTTAATTTGTCCTCTTCAAGTTATCTATACATTTAATAAAGCTGTAACCGGTCGGTGTCTGTACATTGAAGTTAATGTAAAAAGAGCGAAGCCGCGCTCGTCCACTAGTATAGAAGTAAATCAGAATAGCGAATTAAAACAAAAAGGAATCTTACCTTAGCAAACAAAACAGCAAAACTTCATTCAGGGAATCTCTGTGGTAGTTTTTTTTTCCGGCACAAACAAATATATTGTTCTCACTGATTAAACCAAACTCTTTTTCAAAACTTGCGACTGCACTTCACCAAGGAGTAAATTAAAGTAGTTTTGCTTTAGATATCAAACTTCGGCCACCAAAAATAATTTATACTAAAGCTTTCCTAACAATGATAACGCAAAGAACAACAGACGATAATGAATATTGACAAAAATTAATAATAATAATAATAATAAAAATGTTTATTGGACACACAAATTCTTATGACACATCGTATGACATCATATTACATTATATAAGGAGCGGTCGTTGCTCGCCGAGCTCACTTTCGGACAGACGCTCGAGGAGTCAACACGTCCTGAGGATGCCTCGTGGAGAGGCGAAACACGTGTCGACGAAAACATCTTGCCGAAGGAGAACAACAAAGCTTCAAGACACAAGGTGCGGTGTTAGTAAGATCTTGAGATCCACGGAGGCCACATTGGTTAGGAGGTGAGGTGTGGCGGTGGTATATGGAGGAACACACCTAAAAACCATCAAGTCTGTTGTTTGATGTCGGTTAAGGAGCAGTCGCAGCGGAAAAAACACTACACATTTCTGCAGAGTTTCAGTTACAATGGATTTCCGCAAAGTAACGCATAATTCAATATTTTACAAAAATATGTATAAAAACAATTATTTCTCTTAAAATAATGTAACAAAATGTCTTCAACAATATATGTCTATCTTTTGAGGTTAACTCACTAGAATTGTTTTTATGGTAATAACTATTCCACGCGGACGAAGTCGCGGGCACCAGCTAGTTAGTTAATAATTTAGTACAGCTGATATGAAACTTTTTCAAAAGCAGAACAACTGACAACCAGTTTCTAGAAGGTTGATCAAATACGATTTTCAAATTGGAAAGCCTTTTTTTCTGATTTCTTTTTAAAAGATTGAACTTTCTTATCTTTACCAAAAAAATATAAGTAAATCCGGAAGACTTGTAACTTTAGGTATAAAATGTTTGCCTGAAAGTGATGGACTGTTACTCTTTATGATGTTCATCATCTAATGTGAATCTAGTAGCCTTTATGGAGCGAGATCAGGAAAACGAGGTCATCCCAGTCTGACGATTTATCCATATTTTCGTTTGTTACTTCGTCGTACTCAGGTACGTTCCTAGGTGTAATTTCGTCGTATTTATCAAAATCTTAACTTATTAAATTTAAATTAACTAAACAAAGGTGTCTTATGTTATAGGTCTTTTATTTTGGCCCCCTGTAAGTAAAAAATAAAATTAAAACTTGAATTACAATACAACATTAATGAGATACATAAGTCTTTGTCTACAAAAGCCAAAATCATCATACTCAAGCGAAATGATAAAAAAGCTAAAAAATCTATGTGGCTAATTTACATGAACCAATTGTTGTCACCAAGCGAAGGCTTGGCTCCGGTCGACCCTCTTTGTATTGTGAAAAATTTAAAGGAAACGATTTGGGCTTCGTTTTAAGAGCTCTGACAAAAGTCGTTCTTCGTGAACTTTGAAATTCTTGCCAAACAATTCTTTCCTAAAGAAGGTATGCGGAGCGAGAGCTTCGCAGCCACGCTCGTCGCTGTACTCCAACAATCTTTGTTCGTTCTACCGTTTATAATGCCTACACTTATACATAGCTACCCGTTTGTCGCCCGTTTTCCTCTTTTTCTTTTTAGCTTAGTAAGCAAAGTAAGCTTAAATAAGATAAATAATAGGGCCATATATTAACGATACCTACTCGAATTAAGTAGTCATCGCACTTTTGGTTTTTCTACCCAACTAAATGCGACATGAAGTATGAACATTTCGGTTCCTTCCCGTTGTTTCCGGTGCCGTAAACCGTACCGGGGACAACGGGAAGTAATTTTTTTGCCGTGTCGTTGTCCCCGGCACGGTTCTGCTTTACTTTAAAATGTTTGATAACGTGTTTGGAAACAAAAATAATAAACAAATATTAGTTATGCATTCTTTGGCTTTAATTTATGCTGGCCATACACCATACTTCCTATCGTCAATTCGGCATGACGCTACCGATTGGATCAGTTAGAACTGACCGTGTGTGGGAGTAGATTGGCATTATTTGGCATGACAGTTAAACTTGACGAAACAATCGAATTTTGATTGTTTTGGCTGGATCATGTCGATTGGATCATGCCGATTGGACCGTGTATGGCGGTATGCGATCGTCACTTCAGTCTGGTCAAGATTTTTGTCGGTGGTGGACGTCTCGTGCGCGCGAGCACAACATGTCGCAAAATACAACCCGGTACCGCGAATAGCTACTATGTATTAATTCATTCGTAAATAATATCTTTAGGCGTAGTCCTCAATTCTTGTAATAAATTTTGTATGAGTAAACTGTTTTCTTTTCATTAACCACTCTTTGCACCCCACTGCTCGATTTTTTATTTTTTTTTTGTTTCATTTTTACGAGTAAAACGCCCAAAACGGCTAAAATATCGTCGTCTGTCACCGGTGACGCCATGGCTTCAACTGAACGTTGCTGCCGATTGGACCGTGACCGGATTGGATTGTGACCGGGGATGGAGACCGGGGACAACGGGTACTATTTTTAATATTTTCATTGACTTCCCGTTGTCCCCGGTGACCGGGGACACGGCCACCGGGGACAACGGGAAGGAACCAACATTTCTACTTATTATAATCATTTCGAGAATGACTCATACGTGGAAGAACCTTCACCATGTAGTCGCCATATATGGCAAAAAAGATCCCCCCTCTACACTGTGTCGTGACAGGAAACAGAAAAAATATTTAGGCACAAAAACAGTCTTCGTACCATTTCACATGTTACATATATGTCAAATCCCGAAATTAAATGCAAACATGTTTATATAATTAGACCATATATAATAATAAGGACATCTAGACTACAGAGATTCCTGGGCCACATTTAGCCAAGTTCGAATTGGTTCGAGAAAGGACGACTTCAGTTATGCTTGCGATTTGTATTATTGTTTGTTTTTGCCGTTGTATGATTGCGGTTTTCCTTTATTTATAGGGAAAAGAGAAGATTAATTACGTCCCACGTTTATAACAACATTTTAGTATTATTGCTGTTGCGAGTTGGCTGAGCGATATATGTTTTATTGTATTTTATCAGATTTTTATTTAAATGCAGCTACAAATTAGTAGTGCCAACAAAAAAGTCTAATTATAACAGTTTTTTTATTGTGTATTTCCAAAGCAGTGAACGTCTACGGTCAAAATGCAGGTGCGCATTACTTTTTTTGCTAACGTTTTGAGATAATGCTGTATTGAATATGTATGTGTAGGTGACTCAACATTTATTTATCATATCGGGAATGTTTTGAGATGCTAGCCCTGCCTTCCATCGTTTCATCCCCGCATCTTGATTTTCTTTTGTGACATCCTTGACATAACCCATCATCACGCTCAGTGCAATGAATGCCGTCATCTGTCTACCTGCCTGAGTAGGAACAATTCCAGCATCAACGCGAGCACCGCCGTACTCCGCTGTGGCATCGTCCGTGAGCCCTAAGAGCCAGTAGGCAGCACTTAAGAGCTCGTTCTCCCTTAGGATGGTTAACATGTCCTTGCTTACTGCCGACATAACTACTTCGACTATGTTTAGAGATATCTTAACCCTAGTGGAGCTTTCTATCTCGCCCCATCCTGCAAACGCGTTGGCCATGATGATGGGAAGAGGAGTGAATCCGCGGGAGGTTGGATTGTGGTTTTGATGGTTACTTTCTTCATCCACCGTCACCCCACGCCACAACCACTAAACTGGTGACCCCTCAATTTGAACCTGCCACGCGGATTCAAAATACACCTGGCGAGACAACTGGAACCTGGATCTGAACCTGGAATTTGTACCATCATCATCCGTGTTTTGGAAAGAAATGTGATTGATTGCCCACCACACCTACCTGCATTTCGACGGAGACATAATTTAATAGTAAAATATAATACATAGTGATAAATAAATGTTGAGTCACCTACAGTATGTACTCGCAGTTCGTCTGCAATAATACTTTGACATTCATATAGTAACTTTAAATATGTATACCCATGAAAATACATTGAAACGGGGACTACTACCCGCGACTTACCCCTAGTTGAGGCTAAAATAAAAATAAACAAGTATAGCTTAGCAATTTTATGCTATAAATCATTAATTAAAAATATATAATTAAAAAATTAAAAATATAAATTTCAATTATTTCAAAACAACTTACAAAACACATAGGGAAATAATAGTAACTAATTAAAACTAAATCTTATAATAAACTTATAAATACTATAAATTAACAACTGTATAATCTAAAATATATACAACCTTACAAATAATATACTAAACTTAAATCGGAATCTGCGGGCAAGGTCCTAAAATGCTGGCGGCGTTACCTCGCTGAATCGCCAAACTTAAGCGTTGACCGAGGTAAGCTCCAGCTCTCGGATCGTTTGTTCTGTCCACCAGCCGCTTGGACAGATCTTTAAATGAACGGTGTGCGTTGAGACACCAAGGCCCTAAAGTTTCTACCCCAAAAGGCTGAAATATGTATCCCTCGCCGAGGCATTTATTAATATTAATATTAGTGTTTAAAGACTAGTCTTTAAATCTGTCTCTTTTTATTTCATGCAGCAATGTTCTCGTCCTCTGATTCTTCTCCGCTTGACTCGCCATCTATCTTTTGTGTAACATATGCTCTGAACGTCAAGTCGTGGAGCAAATCTTGGTTGGAAGACTCGTTGGCTAATAGGTTCTCTCGGACATCTTGGGTAACCTTGGTGTTCGCCCCTCCAAAGGCTTTGACTAACCAAAGTGGTTTGTCAATGACTCTTTTAAAGCTAGGGGTAGTTGTAGTACCCTCATAATTTTTAAAAGAGTCTACACCTTCTAAGATAGCTATCTCTCTAGCTATCGTGGCGAAGATCTTCAAACCGTTCTTGTTGAATTCTGTTAGAGCAGAGCTTGGATAGATCAACTTACAGTAGGGGGCATCCTCTCCCAAAGATTGATATTTGTCGATAGCTGCTATCAGATGCGGGGTGTATTTGGCCAACTCTGACCAACACAATAATATCGGGTTTTCTACGACGATGTATTTATTCGTCAAGTTGAAGTTCCCGAGCTCGGTGCCAGATAATACCACCATAGTTGCTTTGGCCAGTGCTGCATAAATCCCGGTGGAGTTGGCGAGGGCTTTTATAAACAAGAAAATATCTCGCCTTATTTCGTATTTGCTTGCTATGGTGCGGTAAATGACCTCACTGTTGTGTGAGTTTGGCACGAATAACCTGAGTAGCTCATCATGATCTCTGACCCCGCAAGATTGGGTAAATGCGCGTACTCGTCCGGCTATCCAGGCTGCGTAATTTGCTGAAGTAAGCTGCTTCCCAATTAATGCGAAGTAGACCCCTAATCCAGCTATCAGCCAATGAAAGTCAACGTCTGGCACGTCTATCTCATCGAAGGTCTCTTCATCCAGATTGAGGAATTTTTTCTTTTCCTCCCAAGAGGTATTGCTACATGAATACTCATAATGCTTTAATATCTTTTCCAGCTTCGGTTTTAATTCGGGCAACATTATCGCTAAGATGTTTAGGTACATTTCAAGAGTAATATGGTCGTTTACCTCTATAGTTTCCATGGACAGAGTGTTCATAATTTCAAGCACTGTTCTACACCTTTTCTCATCAGAAGATCCTTCGTCCTCACGCACAATGTACCAGTCAAATCCTATCAACGGTAAGTTAGCTATTCTTGGTACACTTGTGAGGTCGTTGACAGTTGCTTTGATAAGGGTAGTTTTCTGAGCTTCCTTTACCTGGGAGCTTTTACGGTCTTGTAGGCTTCTACTGGTCTCCCCCTCACTTTCAATTTATATTTCCACCTTTAAAGGTTTTCTGCGTGTGCAGCTGCTGAACCGGCCTCCCTTGAAGTACGCGGCAAGTGCAACGCAGCGAGCATTACATTACTTTACTATTGTGTTTTAAATTGGATTGTACTAATTTCAAAATGGGTTCATCCCAACTCTTTTGAATACAGTTTTTTTCTGGGAGGTCCTGTGAAAAAATAGTACGCCAACTACTAATGGTCTCAGTAAGCGAGTCTATTTCTGTGACGCTTCGTGAATTAAGTAAAATTGTTGACAACAATGGTCTAATACTATGGGCTGACGACAAAAAAGCAGGGAGAGACACACTGGTCACCGTTCTAATTCCCAGACCCCCAAACCGGATGTGCAGAGTAGCCTGACTCCAGGAACGGTCAGAGATCTGACAATTCAGGACTTTAACTAGTGTGCTCTTCAATATATCATCTAAAGGTCCAAGAAGATCTGAATATTTGCAGAGTAGACAGCACCTTAAAACATAAGTTAATTTTGGGACAAACAAGCAAAAACGAATAATTTGGTAGGCCATGTTGGAATGAATTGACATGAGCTTATCAGATGATACTAAAAAAATGATTTTTTTATTCTGATAGAAATGATTTAAATCCGTCATCAAATATAGGGGCACCTAGAAGACGAAATGTCTCACTAGAAAGGACTTTTATATTGGGTGCTAAACTGCTAAAACTTCAGGTCAATGTGTCTCTAGAAATTGTATCAGTCGTTTGGGAAAAAATGAGTTTGCATTTAGAAAAATTCAACTCTAAACCAATTGTTTTAAACTTTCCTACAATCCATCGTCGTCGACTTTTTATCATTTAAAACTGATACTGAATCTCCTGCGATAGTGCCATCATCAAAGTACCAGACATTAAATTTAGACGTAAGAGAGGTAATCAGATGAATGGCGAGGCTGAAAATGGCGGGGGCTAGCGGATCGCCTTTAGTGGAGCGCCTGGGAGTTTTCACCTCGGATTAGAGTTATAGTGAATGAATTAATATGATCGATGTGAGATATTGCTTAATTTACTTGCTAGCAACCAGTAGAAGAAAGCAGCTGTTGTTTTTTTTATATAGAAGGGAAGAGTCTTTACCGAAGCATTGAAATATATATCTATTTATAAATTTCCGGCACACAATTTTGAACCTCTTGTAGCAGGGTACTTCTAGAAATTGAATTAAAAGCATTTTTGAATACCTAATAAATCCGGATATTGTATGTAAAAACAATTATACTGAATATACAGGATGATTGTTAGAGGGTTAGACAAACTTAAATAGAAGGTTCGGGGCCCCAAGGGGAAAATACGATTTGGCCAAAAAAAATCCCAGACCTGCCATTTTTTTTATATATTTGTTGTGATTTTCTAGATTTCTGCCGAAATTCTACCTATTAAGTACCACAACTTTTTGAATTTTATGAATGTTTTTATTTTTTGTCGCGATCACGCGGGCTTCCGCCGACGTAAACAATAAAATTATTGTGTCGTCGTCAGGTTTGACAATAGTGTAATCGGCCAACAAAAAGTATTTGTAGCAGGAAAGCACGTCTACTTCTACTGCGGTCTCACTGGGAATGTTGTTAACTCCTGCTGCTTGGTTGCGGTGGTGAAAAGACTGGTTTTTACTGATTCAAATGTTGGAGTTTTTTATATACCCTGGATTGTTTTTTAACTCGCCCACTATAACGTTATATATGTATGTTTTCGGTAAACTGTGAAAATCTGATTTAGTGGCCGTTTTTTTAAACTGGGACACGCCTTCATATGTATTTCTCTATGTTTTATCTTTTAAGAACCTTAAACAGTTATAAGGTAGGTTTGAAAAGACAATTGCATACTGATTTATATAAATATACATATTAGCATGGATATAGTTTTTCAATGTATCCAGAAATCACATCAAATTTATCAGCGGCCGGTAGAACCATAAATCAAATTTATGGTTCTAGCGGCCGCTTATGAAATTTTAAGTTATCAGTAACAGTGTTACAAGGGGGTGTAAACCCTCGTAAAATCAGTAAAATTTAAAACAAATTCGTTAATTATAATCTAATAAATTAAATATTATCTGTTATCAGTTAAAATCTGCCAGACGGAAGCTCTATTTTACATATTCAAGAGTAAAACTCTGTTTTGTACAAAAGAATGCATAAGCATTTGATGGCACGATGGGCGTTCGATCACGCAATCATACACCGCGTTTGTAATTTCCTCAATGCGTAGATGCAGCGTCAGGTCAGGTCTGGCGGTCAAATACCTTTTAATAAAATAATTGAACTAATACGTGAATACTTTGCTTTACGACACTCCCACTTGTTTACGCGCAAGTCCGTCATCGCAGCATTATTTTTGTTTCTGCGGGATTGAAACAACTTAATATTCCATCTCTTTAATTACATTTCGAGGTAAGTTGACTGCTCAAAGCGACTGACTGTGAATCCTCGAAACGCCACTGCGAACGCAATTAAGAGAAAACAAACTAACTGGGAACTTTTCTCCGTCGTTTCAGATATTCTTCATTGAAAAAAAATTGTGAAAGTTTTTCTTGGAAGTCTGGTAGTGCGCTGTGATGAAGTGTGAAGGTTCACTCTATAGAAGGGGTACAATCATATTACAATAGAAGGTAATACCTGCTGCATAGTAGTTTTGTTAAATAAAATACACCTATTCCGAAAATGAAAATAATAAATAATACTAATAACAAAGAAAAGTTATTTTTGAAAAATATCTTGTGGTGATGTGAGTATGTGTTGTTAGCAAGGGTCTCTCTATGCTTCCAATCAGTACATAAATTAAATCATTCATCATATTTTATACAAAAAAAATTTGATTTGCAACAACTCGACCATCTATCTAATTTTATTCTATTATGTCCCGCACTAGAGCAACGAAAAACGAAACCAAACTCGAGAAGTGTACCTGCAATTGATGACAAACAAATAGATTTACAGACATACAGACTTCGGAACAGGTGAATTAGATATTACCTTGTAGAGAATTTTAAGTAGTATTGAAAGTTTTGAAATTCAAATTTTCGGAAATGAAAGATATTTTTAACGCGTTACACCGCCATTTAAGCCATTGCGCATTTACCGCCATCTATTGCAAAATTGGATGTGCGCACGAAAAAATGTTAAACCAAAACTTGTCACTACATTAAGCGCTTTTATTTTCTAATTGACTACATCGCTAGACTAGGAACCAAGATATTAGCGAAAATCTTTTTTTCGTGACCTTGAATAACTTACTCGACTTAAGTATAATTTTTTTTCGGTTTTGTGGAGATAAACTCTAGAGTACAGAAATAAAGGTGTGTACATATAGAGGTTTCAATATGTTCCTATGAAATGTGTGAGAAATCCTTAAGTGACACCGCTACCTAATCAAACAGAAGCCTACCAAAATACTGGCGGCATTTTGGACAAAATATTAGCCACCATGTTGGTCACGCGTAGCCTCTTTTAATAGTCCAGACAGATCTTTGTACAAAGCACTCTGACCCCACGGCCCAACAGTTTCCACCCCACATAAATAAAAATGTTAATGTTATGTTTATGGTTGGTATTTCTACCTAAGATTGACATGGCCATGAAACTAATTCAACTTATTTTTTTATTCTTTATCAGTATAATATCGAGTTGTTGATGATATAGTTTAATTTGTTGTTTCATCATATTTCCAAATACTGTTTCATTTGTTAGTGACATACTATTTTCGACATTAAAAAACTTGAACTAATTTCCACTGAAAAATTAAATTAAACTACTCATTACTAGCTATTCTTGGACAAATAAACTTATATTTAATTATGTTTACCCAAGCGCTTAATATCTCCTCGCGCCTCTTCGGTGCTTGTATTTTATTATGTATTTTGAGACAATGTTCTCTTTGCAGGTGCTGTGTAAAACCCGGACCGAATAATATGTAAAGTCTTCATTAAGTGCGAACAAAAACTGCATCTGGTGCTTGTGACATCGAGGTTCTGAGCGTCAAAAACCAAGATGGGTAAAAAAAATTCAAAACTAAAACAAGACACAATCGACAGGCTGACCAGCGCAACTTACTGTAAGTACTAGCTTTAAAAACACAATATTACAAGTTCTGAATAAAGTTTCTGTTTTTATGCATCAACTTATAAGCATTGCTTGAAAAGATAACCAAAAGATGTATGTACATCAGTACATATTAAAGCCACGTCGATGGCGCACTCGTTGCTTCCGGTCCATAAGAACTTAATCCTAAAATGTCTAGCTAATCAATAGGACTGAATCTTATAATGCCGGAATTTCAATACGCATGCATCTTGTAACAACTGAAGGTCATTATGTATTTTTCTCAAAACGTTCTAGTTCTAAAATAGCTGAATCGCGTAATGTCTGAATGTCATCTATCAAACAAAATCAAGTGGTCAATCAACCTACCTACATTGTGCATTGTGGCAGATCCTGGAGGAAGGGTAGGTATGCAACAGGCTGATAGGAAGGCTGATAAGAAGAGGGAGGCCTCATATGTGGTAAAGTTAAGTAAAATAACCAAAAGTAAAAGAATAACAATTTTTTTAACTCAAAATATGAATTTACATTCAATAACAAAAAAAATATTAGCTTAGCGATAAAGTAACGTATGTCGTTTTTTTCCTTATCAACCTTGAAATAAAATAAAAAAAATTACTGTCGTTTTTTTATCAACATTAATTTCATCAAAAAATCAAGAGGAGCTATCTCCGTTATTAAGCTGGGTCAGTTGCTTGGAGTACTGGTGATCAAACAATATATCCGGTCTTCTTCTGGGAGCACCCCTAAACAATGAATTGTTTATACGAGTTGTTTGATACATTGCTTCTTTTCTCAATATATACCTATATATATGAATCACATCAAAGTTGGCCTATGCGGCATGCGGACGTTAAGCCGCCTGTGCCAGCTTTCCAGCATTGGTGGTATTTTTCAGTATTTTCCAAAATTAAATAAAATATTATTTCTTATTTATTTTTAAATATACAAGATGTAAATATTTGACTCAGTATTAAGGTACGAAAAGAGGCCAAGATACGATTACTCGCAGTTCGCTCGTTAGTTTTATTAGGCAATAGGCATCTTAATTTTTTCACCTATTTGTATTCGAAAGTATTTGAGAAACTTAAACAAATTTTATTTGTTCTCCGTAAATTATGTTATCTAGGTACACATAAAACCATTATGAGAATACTGTCAATTTTACTATGTACAACTTCGCCTTAAAATGGAAATTGTTATCATCGCTACGTATAACAGAAAACAAGATCACAATGTATTAAAAGACGACGCACTGTGTGCTCGTTCCATGGGTCAACTCTATGGAACCAGTCTTGGTGCTTGTTGACTTTGTAACCGAAGGCTTTAGCGGCTGTGACTGTTAATGGTTGTTTCACATTTTCCCCATTCTAAGTTTTTATCCACTCAGTCGAGCTGAAGTGGGTGAAGTGACCTCTCCACGGATTTCACTCCACTTTCTCCAAGATTGCGTCCTAGGCAATGTAGCGTTACATTGCCTAGGACGCAATCTTGGAGAAATAAGCATGAGCAAAATTTGCCTCTCCCTCTAAAATTTTAAAATAGTGAAAGCTACATAATTAATAATTTTAAGCAGACGATGGACACAAGGCTGACTGATTTTGAGTTAGACTAGCTAACTTTGTCCTAGGCTGGGTGACCCTAGAATGTGCAAATTTCTGTCATTCAGGAATTGAAATGAGAAGTAAGTTTTTCAAAAGGCTGTAGGATATTATTTTGAGGTGTATTTGTTGATTCTGTAATTTAAATTCTGCGTTTAGAAAACTTTAGTTATTTTCATCTGGGGTTTTTTTTTCATCGTCATGGACAGAATCGGTCTGTTCTCCTTTAATACCATCGTCTAGATACCACATGTTGAATTTTGATTGTAAATTTTTTTGATGATGAGGTGTATTGCAATGCTGAAAAAGCCAAGCGGGTCACCTTGTTGACAACCTAACTCAGATGAAATTTCGTTATTTCTATAGGTTAATTTTTTGGGGGCACCGTAACACTGTAAGATGAAATTAAAAACTGACAGATTTGTAAAAACAGATTTTTTTACAGAGTTAAATGCATTTCTCGCATTTACCTTCACTAGCACCTCACCTCCTTGGTGATCCAAAGAAGTTCTTAAGGCATGTACCGGTGCCTCGCAACCACCTCGTGAACCAAACCCTAGCTGTATTGGGCTAAACTCCGCAGAAAGAAACAATTTAATATTTTTGCAGCAAATTTTAGCTGTGAGGCGACGTTATACTGTTCTTACCGCTATGGGCCTTACACCCCCGTCTTTTTTGCGTAGGGCGCAAACATTAGCCCCTTATGAGACGTTTAAAATCATGGTCAACTTTGCCTTGCTACATCAAGTTAATTTCTTCAGTTCTTTTAGCAAGGTATCCTCAATTGCTCCACACCCTGCACCAGTCAGATCTTTTAAATGCTGTGGTGAGACCGTCGAGCCCACCAGCCGACCCACTAGGGAACGTGCTGAAGGCGGAGGCAACGTCTTCAGAAGTCACCAAGGACTCTTCCTCTGGTTCCCCTGAGTAGTGAGGTGGAGGTGAATGTGGGTGTTTTTCTTGAAGCGCCAACAACGTGTCCGCGGTGTCAGGTGATTGTGTCGCTAAAAAATATAAGTATGGCTGAAACTCGAATATTACCCTAAGACATTTTCTACCAAATTTAGGTTTATAAAGTTTGCGTTGGAGGGCCGAGTAGTCACATGAGTTCCTGCATTGATTTGGCAATTACGTATACATAATTGTTTTGACTAGAGATGTTTGATTGGGGAGTCAAAATTTGTTAAAAGATGGATATGCGTACACGAAAAATGCGTCCAATAAAGATGGGTCGTCATTGTGGCGTTGCTCTAACAGAAGAAATTGCAGTGCTTCTTTGAAGTTAAGTGCAGATAATAAAGTTGAAAACATAAAGAAACATTCGTGTTTTCCTGATCATGCAAAAAAATAAATTGATGTAATCATGGATAAAGCAAAAACAGAAGTATGCCAAAAATTTGGACCAATACCCAATATAGTTAAAAATATTTTAGTAAACGAGGCTAATTCTAAGCCAAATAACGACGGTCACTCGAAATCCTTGACAGATGATGAAATTGATGTAGCGTCTTTAAATACCAAACCAAAAAAGATTATCTTTGTAGAGCAAGAAATAAATTTTAAAAAATTGAGATAAGATCTAATATTCCGCATATAATAAGTCAAAATGTTCTAGTGTGTGATGACGGTGAAAATGGGAATAGAATACTGATATTCTGTTCATCCGTAGCTAAGAAAACTTTAAAGTCAGTCGCAGGCAATGACTCAGAAATTTATGGAGATGGTACTTTCAAATGTGTACCGCTACGATACTACCAACTGTATTCTATTCATATAAATATAAATACTGAGAACAACGACACAACAAACATTGTTCCTGTAATATTTTGCTTGATGCCTTATAAATTACAAGATACGTACATTCGGCTATTTCAACTAATCAGGACTCATTTTGATGTCAATTTTACACGTTTCAAGTGTGATTATGAAACCGCACAAATTCAAGCACTTAAAGCTGTTTTCCCAGGAATAGCTATTAGTGGTTGCTATTACCATTTTTCAAAAACAGTATGGAAAAAAGCTGAGAAACTAGGAATATTAGCCACGCGAGATGGTTTAAAAAACTGTTGTGCTAATCTTCCTTTGCTGAAAGTTCAGTTTTTTTAAACATCCGGGAAAACTTTCAATATAGCTTTTCTTGACGCTTCCTCAAAGTCAAACATATTTTTTTGCGGTTTCCATTTTGGAATTTGTGACAAAATAATTCTGAATAAGGTAATATAAGACTCAGTTGTCATATCCGACATTAAGGCGTATACCGTTGGTGAAATATTTGAGCTTGTCAGAGTACTGGATAAGTCACCATGTATAGAACATATTTGGGAGAATGGTTTCTGACAACTTTTGTATGTGCTGTCGCAGTAATATTATTTTACTACTATTAAATGTTGTCTTATTTCTGACGAACAAAATACTAAAATTCTTCTTCCTTCACAATTATAATCAGCTAAAAGCATTGACAAATATTGTTTGGGCAAGGTTACTTCTTCTGGTATTTTGCAATGTAACTTTGGAACTTTTGCTACATAATTTCTGGCGTTATACAATGTGCTTTTAACATTTTTATATTTTGGCACCTTAGTAACTAAATGATATCCTATCCTTGTAAATCTTCGGAACAGAAGTTATGAAGTCGGTTGATGCTTTGTGTCGGCATTTAACAAATAATAAATCAATTCATTTTTAGCATAATTAGGCTCACAATCTGCGCTATGCTTTACTGATTTTAAAATTGCTTCATCCTGAAGAAAAAAAACGATAATTATATGTATTTAACAAGTAATTAAAATGGTCCCGCATCGAGAGTGCAGAATATTTTTACTTTAAAGGTACAGCAGCGCCTCAAGACGAAAGTCTTAAGACTACCAATATAATTCAGAATTTAAGATAAGACACTAAGAGCATTGACACTAAAACTAACACTTTATGCTATTGACCACGTCCCCATTCGATTGACAAGAACATCAATTGTTGTGTTTGCCCAGGAACATCTTGGATTTCCCTTTAACAGAGTTTTGGACCTCAGTCCCAGGATTCTCCAACTGCAGGTCAGACATATCCTCCATACTGTGGTACCCATCTCCAACTTGCCATCCTTCTTACGCAGCATCTCATGCAATTCTTCTAACGTGCTTGTTAAAATGTTCACGATCTGCGATAGACTTTTCCCAGAAGTTCCTGTCGACCTTCTCTTTTCAATGTGGTCGAAGAACCCCGAGTCAAACAAGTGTGTCCTTTTACCACTGAAGCAGGGAACAGTGGCCACCTGATTGTATACTCCTGATAACAATCCTGTCTGATTTGCGCAGGACATCTTTGAGTATGCCAACACCACAGGCAGCTTTATATTGGTCTGTTTATCAGTGGTCCCTTGTTTCTTGAAACATTTACCCATATCTTCTCTTGTGAACCAACTTCCCACATTCGTGATGGTTACTAAAACTGCAAGATCTTCTTTGTATGTTCCAAATATACCATTAGACCAGTATGTGTTGCTATAACCTATAGATGCGAGACGTGGTCGCTTACTATGGGTCTCATTAGAATCTCTTATTAGAGTCTTGTGGCTTAGATGATGATAAATTAGGTGGTAGGACCATGTGCAATGTCCGTCCGGATCGCTTACACCGTGTAGCAAGAACAAAAAAAAATATAGAATCAAAATGACACTTACCTTAACGGTTGAAGAACCAGTGCAGTAGGTATTGTTTTTTTTATTTATCTTTGGACGAACATTTCCAAATAGATGAATATTTATATAGGCGATTTTTATAATATTGTTGCCCGTTATAAAATAAAACCATACCTCGTCCTCTTTTTATAAAGCGAGGTTTTTCGTCCAGGCTATGGGTAGGTCCAAAAATACCTTCCATTTTAATAACAGATTTTTTTAAACCACGATTTGAACTCAGGTTGATCCAGCCAAGAAGCTTTTTAAACTTCTGTACCTATTTTTTTTCTTTAATTGATGTACAAGATGCATCATCAGTCGAAGATGATGCTTTATTAGCATTTTCTTCCATTCTATGTTGTAACAGGTACGAAAATCTAAATTAAAAATATCAATTTGTGCTAATGTTACGCAATTACGAATAACGTAAACAAAAACATGAATTTATGTAATCAAGTACATATACTCGTATAAGATAATACGACTCAATTCTGGCGACATGTAAAAACAACGGCAAATAGTACAATAGCATGGTAAATATAAATTAGACGGATTATACTTAATAGGATTTTGGGGAATCCCCTATGCAAAAAAAGAGTGGTTTAGGCTCATTATCCACCTTACCGCACGTCATACGCACGCTTTCGTCAATCACCTGTTTAAAATTGTCAATTGGTGGTTAAGTGGACATGCCTTAGTCTATGGTTTACATAACAGTGGGCTGCCAGTAAAGGTTTTGGTTTTTCCCCAAAATTCTTTAAAATCTTTGTCATTTGCTAATTGTCCTTAACCTGTGACCTTTCCTGTTTTTCCTGTCCTTATCCACCTGTGAATTTTATATCGGAGTTATTTTAAAATTGTAAAAACTTCTAAGATGTTAATTGAAATTTAGTGATGTCAAAGGCAATTTTGTTCACAATTAAATACTTTTAATCAACAACACATTTATTTGGATAAATATGAATATTATTATATTGATACAACTCGAACAAATAATTGGTAATAATGCAATAATTTCGACCAAATTTGATTACCATAAAAACGGTTCGAGTGAGTTAATCTTAAAAGGTAGACATATACACTGTCGCAGACATTTTGTTTGATCATTTCAAGAGGATAAATTCTTTCATACATATTTTTTTGATATCTGGAACCGTTTTCGCAGCACACGCAACGGAAGCCCTCAAAGATGAATAATTTTCCCCGTTTTTTTCCACATTTTTCATTGTTTCTTCGCTCCTATTAGTTGCAGCGTGATGTTATAGAGCCTAAAGCCTTCCTTGATAAATGGTCTATTCAACACAAAAATATTTTTTCAATTCGCACCAGTAGTTCCTGAGATTAGCGCTTTCAAACAAACTCTTCAGCTTTATAATATTAGTATATGTACTCGTATGTAGATTAGTGTAGATTTTAGATCACATGACCTAGTTATTATACGTAAGTTTTTGAAATTTTAAGTGTTAGGCTCTAGATAAGCATCAACCAAGGATTTTCATCCCTCTCTTTCTCTCTCATCAACACGTACATTACTAACAGTTAACTCAATAAATTTTCTTATACTTTAGCCCCTTGGTGAAAATTATTTAATTAAACGTTATTATTTTGATATCCCTACGTTTAAAATGACGATTTCATTCAATTCTTTCCGAGATGAAAACCATCACGAATAATATTTTTACAACTTACGTTCCGATTTTCCCGGAGGCCTTTCATGACTCTTGATATAAAGTCAAGCCTGTGGCCAATCGATTTATAAAAGCACACCTGCTGCCGTAATATTGCACGCCGGTGTTGTAACATGTTATATTGGAGCTCTCTCGGACTTTGCTTTTAAGGCGCACTCGCCCAAGACACATTTACAGTAAGACTAGTATTTTGACTCGAAATTGACCTCATATGGTCTCGACGAAAAAGCTATTTTCAACACATCTTGCTCTTGCGTGTTTTTACTATACCTACTGCTTTATTTTGAACAAATAAAAAAAACTTAGAAACGACTTAATTCAAGTTCACTATTGCAGGTATCCTCCTGTCTTATTTGTCCTCAAATCGTGTATGTGTATTCTTGAGTCGGTCATTGGTTAATGCTTAAAGTTTCTGTATTTTTTCCATCTTCCGTCTAACATTGACAATTTTCACGCAGCAGAAAATTACTCGCAGTAGTCTGACTTGGCTCATTAAAATCTGTAATTTATTGCGATATAAAACAAATCAATAATTGTTAAATAATTAAAATGATCAAAATACTACTAATACTGTACTAGTACGACGAACTATCTACAAAGGTACAAATAGCAATAAGCAGTAGGTAATGCACATCCTTCTCGAATTGGGGTAAAAATAAACGTTTAGTAAATTTTCTAAAAACTCGCACCAAGCGTTTTGCTTTGACTTTCATCGCGCGAACAGCCAAACTGTGGAACTCCTTGCCCAAATCTCAATTCCCCTTGAACTATAATTTGTCGGTCTTCAAGTCGAGAGTAATCCGGTTTCTTCTAGGCAAGCGCGCTAGATCGTGGATTATAACGTTGTTTAACATCAGGCAACTTGTAGTCAAGCGTGAGCCTATATCATATAATAAAAAAAATATCATAATCAATCTGCGTTCCTGAACACACACGTTTCTACCAACCCCACCTGAGCCCATCCCGTCCATCCATACATAGTTTTTGTATGAAAATTCAGCCTTGCGAGAGGGCCTTAAAATGAATGCCTTTGAAGCAATGGCGCTATTCGAGAGGTTAAGTAGAATATCCATGATCGATAGACTTGACCTGATTGAAGCATGAAGGACTTCAAGAGCAGTTTGGAGTGTATTTTAGCTACTTAGCAACAATTTGTATTGTTAGGCTGATTATGAAGGAAAAGCAGGATGCCTTAATTTCCACCTTTAATTAGAATTACGTGTTTGCTTGTTGTCCCGCCAGAGGAAGAGTTGGCCGCCATCCATGCAGAGTAATTAGCTAATATCAGCTGTTTTCCTATAAGGACAAAGTATACCCCCAATGCCGTTATAACTGCGTGAGTATCGAAACCCATATCATGTGTCCCAATTTATTTATTTATTTCATTTACTTATGCATTAACAGCTAAAACCAAAACGTACATTTAGCCAACTATCATAATAATGCTAAAGCATTTGGATAAAACATATCAATGAATGTTTCTTGAGGAATTTCCGGCTCTTTCTTCTTTTGCTCCTAATTGGCCGTGCTTATTAAATAAACGTGACTTTTAGTTTGTACAATGTATAAACAATTTCCGAAATGCACACAAAGTGAAAATACTTGATTGATCTTGATAGCCTTAATATATTTATATCGTCACGAATAAACTATGCCTGCTTCAACAGGTTTTTTTGTCACTTAAGCTTTATAATAATTAGTTAGCATAGAAGTAAGCGAAACATTTTCCTTATTATAATTTGATTTAGGATAAGATTTCTTCTAAGTTGTACAGTTGTATTTAATTATTATTTATTATTGAAACCAATTTGCTTGGTTATGTTAATAATAACACATACGTAAAAGAAGTAGAAAAAATTTGTTTTGTATTTGTATTGTCAAGATTAGCTTCAAACCTCACTTACTGATAATTTCGATCAGTAGAGTGGTTTCCGAGACGCAAGGTCATAGGCCTTCAGCGGAGTCTACTCTCATTTGCAGATGATTACTAAGTGTACAACTTCAGCTTAGCCTAAATATCAAGCTGTCTTGGAAAGATCACTTTCATAACAAGTTAGTTTAAAACAATCAGACTTTAAAATTGTTAATCATGTTTGGTTTCAAGGGACCGGTGGTAGGTTACTTAAAGTTGCGTGTCTTGAGCTCGTGAAGCCCAACCTCGCCCTTCGCTTGACGCCTTCAATTCACAGTTACTGGAATAGCGCGAATAATGCCTGCTTCCTATATAATAGCCATTTTATATTATATCCAAGCAATTGGGGCCAAGAACACGGCTAATCTAACGTTAATTTAACAAGGTGAATTATCTTTTCCAGAGCCACAATGTGGTTAGTGCCGCTAAATGTTATATTCTGGCATCACCTCCGCTGGCCGCTTTTTGCGGCGTCGTTGTTATTTACTCGTTAGTATGCAGTGCAGCATCAAATGAAAACGCTTTTCTATTGAAGGTTTTTAACGTACACTGTATATTTTATATTTGTACCGGCTATCATGTATGATATTGACAACAGCACGTTTGTAATATTTGCGAAATGGATTTCGACATGTTTCGGGGCACTACGAAGGGCTACGTTAACTTAATTTACGTGAGCTAATTCACCAAGGTGCATTAAACACTTTTAGTAAACTTTAAACACCTGTACCGCTTTTCATAAAACAAAAGACATATATTTAAAATCATAAGTAAACGTTATTCATCCCAGTTAAGAATTGTTCTAACGGACCATTTCTAGAAAATGGCCTACAGTAATAACATGCTTAACTGGGCCTCAATCATCATTTAATTGAGCCTCAGATCTGCGTTGTTTTGGTGTACGCATCTCAACATCTGGTGTTGTAGTCTGCATCTTTTTAAATGCAGATCAAGTAGGCTTCTATTAAACTTTATAAGTCGTTTACTCAGAGTAGTATGGAAACTTTCCACATAATTATTGGTTCGGTGTCTTTCTCCAAAAGCTGACCATAGTTTGATGTTTTCAGGGCTTAGCCAGATTTTTTTTAAATATCGGAGAAAGGGTCGTAGATGCATGTGCTTTTTAAACTGTTGCTCAATATATTCCCAACCTGCGGTAATTTTGTCATGTGGCAATAAAGCTAGATTTCTACACAAAAAGCGCACCGACGGTTGTTCTTAGCTATGGGTGCATTATACCCAACGATCCCTCAATGCTCTACGGGTCCAATATAACGATATATTTAGGATATTGTTGCGATTACCACGATATAGCAGCGCGTCTGGTATGTTTGCAGATGCCCGTACAGATATCTTTCATGCGGTCGTTCGCAAACGGATATTTTCTCTGCTAAGTAGAGTTCGTGGTAGTAACAACAGCGTTCTAACAACTATAGCCGATAAATATGACTGTTCCATTCAAAGACACTGGGGGAAAACATTAATCTAAGTAATATGTTTCATGTAAATGTACTTTTATGGATCTTGTATCTGAAATAAAGAGATAATTACTATCCCATATTCATTTATTTACAACTATTTTTAAATTTTTTACAATATATGTATAAAAAAAAAAGAAACAAATATCATAAAAACCTTAAAATTAGTAATGCCGCCGGCAACGGGGCAGGACCCAAGCAACCGGTGGTAGAGGCTACAAAGAAAGGAACCTCCGGACAATACGCGCTGTGTCAAGGATCACTGCCTTCTGTATCTGTCCCTTAACCCAACCTTCCAAGGAGAGCCTCTCAAGGTGTTGATCGAGGCTCTTCGCTATTAGACCGTTCACCGAAACGACTATCGGAACAATCATCGTCGAATCAACACGATACGCAGTCCGTAAAATTCCCCCCTTTGTAGCCTCATAATGGGTGCGCATGTAATTTTCATTATTTGATGGTGACCATCGCATGCGACGCACTACACCACCGGTAGCGGGGGCCGGGCGCGGAGCAGGTTGCCCCACAGGCCCCAAGCGTGCCGGCAGCGGTGGACGCCCACGTCGCGCAGGTCTCGGCGGCGGCGGTGGCGTCGGCGGCCCGCTATCGTCGCTCGACTCACTCTCTGGCGCGGTGCCATACTCAGAGGAGGAGGAGGAGGAGCTGCTGCTAGACGGGGCGGGCGGAGGTGGTGGGCGTGCGCTTTGTTCATCACTATGTCCCGCTGTGTTTCTGTTTCGTGACCTTGTGATCATTCTCCTTTTTTTAACTTTTGGAATGCCATTATATATGTATGTTTATGATTTTGCTTCTTTTTCTACCATTTTTTATGTATAATCCTGTTGAAAACAAATTTTTTTTTTTCTTAATACTGGGAAGTACATGTCGAATTGAGAAGAAGAGGTTATTCTCTCATGATTGATGCAATAGCATCGTCCATGGCGTCCACCCGCTGGTTGTAAAACCGGTCAGCCTTTTGGACATTGTCCATAACTACCTTGTTGGTGACAGTGTACTGCGTCGCTTGTACCATTAGATTGCCAGTGCGATCTAGGCTTGTTAGATAGTCCATCACGATTTTCCGGATAGCACTCCCAGCTGTCCCAAGAGTATCCCCTTGGTAATTTGCCATCGAGGTATGGAGATATGTCCCAACAGCATGAGCCGCATCTGTTAGCAGCAGGAATTTCTCTCTCTGAAGTGATTTCGTCTTTTGAGGTCCATACAACAGTTTTGCGTAAGGGCGCTCTCTCTCTGGCAGGGTTCCCAAATACTCCCATGCGCTCCGAAGGACTCCGATGGTGGAACCTTGTAATTGTTTGATAGACAGGATTTCAGGAAACCTGCCAAAGAGGTAATCTTGAACCATGCGCACATGGTTCATCTCTGACCATGCGAGCAGATTCAGCATTGCGCCTGATAAAGAAGCAACGGTGCTGCCTATCCCGGTCGTTCCGAACAATACGCGAACTGTTGCTGCTCTAAGCTATAAATGCAATACTATTTCAATTTTAAAATATTTTTTTTTCAAAAAAACATGTTTGATAGACAGCGGTGACATTGTCAATTAATTATTTTAAAGATTTTACTTTCCTGACCAAACTTTCTTGAAAATGGTAATAACAACCATTTATGTGCGCTTTGTTCATCACTATGTCCCGCTGTGTTTCTGTTTCGTGACCTTGTGATCATTCTCCTTTTTTTAACTTTTGGAATGCCATTATATATGTATGTTTATGATTTTGCTTCTTTTTCTACCATTTTTTATGTATAATCCTGTTGAAAACAAATTTTTTTTTTTCTTAATACTGGGAAGTACATGTCGAATTGAGAAGAAGAGGTTATTCTCTCATGATTGATGCAATAGCATCGTCCATGGCGTCCACCCGCTGGTTGTAAAACCGGTCAGCCTTTTGGACATTGTCCATAACTACCTTGTTGGTGACAGTGTACTGCGTCGCTTGTACCATTAGATTGCCAGTGCGATCTAGGCTTGTTAGATAGTCCATCACGATTTTCCGGATAGCACTCCCAGCTGTCCCAAGAGTATCCCCTTGGTAATTTGCCATCGAGGTATGGAGATATGTCCCAACAGCATGAGCCGCATCTGTTAGCAGCAGGAATTTCTCTCTCTGAAGTGATTTCGTCTTTTGAGGTCCATACAACAGTTTTGCGTAAGGGCGCTCTCTCTCTGGCAGGGTTCCCAAATACTCCCATGCGCTCCGAAGGACTCCGATGGTGGAACCTTGTAATTGTTTGAAAGACAGGATTTCAGGAAACCTGCCAAAGAGGTAATCTTGAACCATGCGCACATGGTTCATCTCTGACCATGCGAGCAGATTCAGCATTGCGCCTGATAAAGAAGCAACGGTGCTGCCTATCCCGGTCGTTCCGAACAATACGCGAACTGTTGCTGCTCTAAGCTATAAATGCAATACTATTTCAATTTTAAAATATTTTTTTTCAAAAAAACATGTTTGATAGACAGCGGTGACATTGTCAATTAATTATTATTATTATTAACTTTAAATATTTTTAAAGATTTTGCTTTCCTGACCAAACTTTCTTGAAAATGGTAATAACAACCATTTATGTGCGCTTTGTTCATCACTATGTCCCGCTGTGTTTCTGTTTCGTGACCTTGTGATCATTCTCCTTTTTTTAACTTTTGGAATGCCATTATATATGTATGTTTATGATTTTGCTTCTTTTTCTACCATTTTTTATGTATAATCCTGTTGAAAACAAATTTTTTTTTTCTTAATACTGGGAAGTACATGTCGAATTGAGAAGAAGAGGTTATTCTCTCATGATTGATGCAATAGCATCGTCCATGGCGTCCACCCGCTGGTTGTAAAACCGGTCAGCCTTTTGGACATTGTCCATAACTACCTTGTTGGTGACAGTGTACTGCGTCGCTTGTACCATTAGATTGCCAGTGCGATCTAGGCTTGTTAGATAGTCCATCACGATTTTCCGGATAGCACTCCCAGCTGTCCCAAGAGTATCCCCTTGGTAATTTGCCATCGAGGTATGGAGATATGTCCCAACAGCATGAGCCGCATCTGTTAGCAGCAGGAATTTCTCTCTCTGAAGTGATTTCGTCTTTTGAGGTCCATACAACAGTTTTGCGTAAGGGCGCTCTCTCTCTGGCAGGGTTCCCAAATACTCCCATGCGCTCCGAAGGACTCCGATGGTGGAACCTTGTAATTGTTTGATAGACAGGATTTCAGGAAACCTGCCAAAGAGGTAATCTTGAACCATGCGCACATGGTTCATCTCTGACCATGCGAGCAGATTCAGCATTGCGCCTGATAAAGAAGCAACGGTGCTGCCTATCCCGGTCGTTCCGAACAATACGCGAACTGTTGCTGCTCTAAGCTATAAATGCAATACTATTTCAATTTTAAAATATTTTTTTTCAAAAAAACATGTTTGATAGACAGCGGTGACATTGTCAATTAATTATTTTTAAAGATTTTACTTTCCTGACCAAACTTTCTTGAAAATGGTAATAACAACCATTTATGTGCGCTTTGTTCATCACTATGTCCCGCTGTGTTTCTGTTTCGTGACCTTGTGATCATTCTCCTTTTTTTAACTTTTGGAATGCCATTATATATGTATGTTTATGATTTTGCTTCTTTTTCTACCATTTTTTATGTATAATCCTGTTGAAAACAAATTTTTTTTTCTTAATACTGGGAAGTACATGTCGAATTGAGAAGAAGAGGTTATTCTCTCATGATTGATGCAATAGCATCGTCCATGGCGTCCACCCGCTGGTTGTAAAACCGGTCAGCCTTTTGGACATTGTCCATAACTACCTTGTTGGTGACAGTGTACTGCGTCGCTTGTACCATTAGATTGCCAGTGCGATCTAGGCTTGTTAGATAGTCCATCACGATTTTCCGGATAGCACTCCCAGCTGTCCCAAGAGTATCCCGTTGGTAATTTGCCATCGAGGTATGGAGATATGTCCCAACAGCATGAGCCGCATCTGTTAGCAGCAGGAATTTCTCTCTCTGAAGTGATTTCGTCTTTTGAGGTCCATACAACAGTTTTGCGTAAGGGCGCTCTCTCTCTGGCAGGGTTCCCAAATACTCCCATGCGCTCCGAAGGACTCCGATGGTGGAACCTTGTAATTGTTTGATAGACAGGATTTCAGGAAACCTGCCAAAGAGGTAATCTTGAACCATGCGCACATGGTTCATCTCTGACCATGCGAGCAGATTCAGCATTGCGCCTGATAAAGAAGCAACGGTGCTGCCTATCCCGGTCGTTCCGAACAATACGCGAACTGTTGCTGCTCTAAGCTATAAATGCAATACTATTTCAATTTTAAAATTTTTTTTTTTCAAAAAAACATGTTTGATAGACAGCGGTGACATTGTCAATTAATTATTTTTAAAGATTTTACTTTCCTGACCAAACTTTCTTGAAAATGGTAATAACAACCATTTATGTGCGCTTTGTTCATCACTATGTCCCGCTGTGTTTCTGTTTCGTGACCTTGTGATCATTCTCCTTTTTTTAACTTTTGGAATGCCATTATATATGTATGTTTATGATTTTGCTTCTTTTTCTACCATTTTTTATGTATAATCCTGTTGAAAACAAATTTTTTTTTTCTTAATACTGGGAAGTACATGTCGAATTGAGAAGAAGAGGTTATTCTCTCATGATTGATGCAATAGCATCGTCCATGGCGTCCACCCGCTGGTTGTAAAACCGGTCAGCCTTTTGGACATTGTCCATAACTACCTTGTTGGTGACAGTGTACTGCGTCGCTTGTACCATTAGATTGCCAGTGCGATCTAGGCTTGTTAGATAGTCCATCACGATTTTCCGGATAGCACTCCCAGCTGTCCCAAGAGTATCCCCTTGGTAATTTGCCATCGAGGTATGGAGATATGTCCCAACAGCATGAGCCGCATCTGTTAGCAGCAGGAATTTCTCTCTCTGAAGTGATTTCGTCTTTTGAGGTCCATACAACAGTTTTGCGTAAGGGCGCTCTCTCTCTGGCAGGGTTCCCAAATACTCCCATGCGCTCCGAAGGACTCCGATGGTGGAACCTTGTAATTGTTTGATAGACAGGATTTCAGGAAACCTGCCAAAGAGGTAATCTTGAACCATGCGCACATGGTTCATCTCTGACCATGCGAGCAGATTCAGCATTGCGCCTGATAAAGAAGCAACGGTGCTGCCTATCCCGGTCGTTCCGAACAATACGCGAACTGTTGCTGCTCTAAGCTATAAATGCAATACTATTTCAATTTTAAAATATTTTTTTTCAAAAAAACATGTTTGATAGACAGCGGTGACATTGTCAATTAATTATTTTTAAAGATTTTACTTTCCTGACCAAACTTTCTTGAAAATGGTAATAACAACCATTTATGTGCGCTTTGTTCATCACTATGTCCCGCTGTGTTTCTGTTTCGTGACCTTGTGATCATTCTCCTTTTTTTAACTTTTGGAATGCCATTATATATGTATGTTTATGATTTTGCTTCTTTTTCTACCATTTTTTATGTATAATCCTGTTGAAAACAAATTTTTTTTTCTTAATACTGGGAAGTACATGTCGAATTGAGAAGAAGAGGTTATTCTCTCATGATTGATGCAATAGCATCGTCCATGGCGTCCACCCGCTGGTTGTAAAACCGGTCAGCCTTTTGGACATTGTCCATAACTACCTTGTTGGTGACAGTGTACTGCGTCGCTTGTACCATTAGATTGCCAGTGCGATCTAGGCTTGTTAGATAGTCCATCACGATTTTCCGGATAGCACTCCCAGCTGTCCCAAGAGTATCCCCTTGGTAATTTGCCATCGAGGTATGGAGATATGTCCCAACAGCATGAGCCGCATCTGTTAGCAGCAGGAATTTCTCTCTCTGAAGTGATTTCGTCTTTTGAGGTCCATACAACAGTTTTGCGTAAGGGCGCTCTCTCTCTCTGGCAGGGTTCCCAAATACTCCCATGCGCTCCGAAGGACTCCGATGGTGGAACCTTGTAATTGTTTGATAGACAGGATTTCAGGAAACCTGCCAAAGAGGTAATCTTGAACCATGCGCACATGGTTCATCTCTGACCATGCGAGCAGATTCAGCATTGCGCCTGATAAAGAAGCAACGGTGCTGCCTATCCCGGTCGTTCCGAACAATACGCGAACTGTTGCTGCTCTAAGCTATAAATGCAATACTATTTCAATTTTAAAATATTTTTTTTCAAAAAAACATGTTTGATAGACAGCGGTGACATTGTCAATTAATTATTTTTAAAGATTTTACTTTCCTGACCAAACTTTCTTGAAAATGGTAATAACAACCATTTATGTGCGCTTTGTTCATCACTATGTCCCGCTGTGTTTCTGTTTCGTGACCTTGTGATCATTCTCCTTTTTTTAACTTTTGGAATGCCATTATATATGTATGTTTATGATTTTGCTTCTTTTTCTACCATTTTTTATGTATAATCCTGTTGAAAACAAATTTTTTTTTTTCTTAATACTGGGAAGTACATGTCGAATTGAGAAGAAGAGGTTATTCTCTCATGATTGATGCAATAGCATCGTCCATGGCGTCCACCCGCTGGTTGTAAAACCGGTCAGCCTTTTGGACATTGTCCATAACTACCTTGTTGGTGACAGTGTACTGCGTCGCTTGTACCATTAGATTGCCAGTGCGATCTAGGCTTGTTAGATAGTCCATCACGATTTTCCGGATAGCACTCCCAGCTGTCCCAAGAGTATCCCCTTGGTAATTTGCCATCGAGGTATGGAGATATGTCCCAACAGCATGAGCCGCATCTGTTAGCAGCAGGAATTTCTCTCTCTGAAGTGATTTCGTCTTTTGAGGTCCATACAACAGTTTTGCGTAAGGGCGCTCTCTCTCTGGCAGGGTTCCCAAATACTCCCATGCGCTCCGAAGGACTCCGATGGTGGAACCTTGTAATTGTTTGATAGACAGGATTTCAGGAAACCTGCCAAAGAGGTAATCTTGAACCATGCGCACATGGTTCATCTCTGACCATGCGAGCAGATTCAGCATTGCGCCTGATAAAGAAGCAACGGTGCTGCCTATCCCGGTCGTTCCGAACAATACGCGAACTGTTGCTGCTCTAAGCTATAAATGCAATACTATTTCAATTTTAAAATATTTTTTTTCAAAAAAACATGTTTGATAGACAGCGGTGACATTGTCAATTAATTATTTTTAAAGATTTTACTTTCCTGACCAAACTTTCTTGAAAATGGTAATAACAACCATTTATGTGCGCTTTGTTCATCACTATGTCCCGCTGTGTTTCTGTTTCGTGACCTTGTGATCATTCTCCTTTTTTTAACTTTTGGAATGCCATTATATATGTATGTTTATGATTTTGCTTCTTTTTCTACCATTTTTTATGTATAATCCTGTTGAAAACAAATTTTTTTTTTCTTAATACTGGGAAGTACATGTCGAATTGAGAAGAAGAGGTTATTCTCTCATGATTGATGCAATAGCATCGTCCATGGCGTCCACCCGCTGGTTGTAAAACCGGTCAGCCTTTTGGACATTGTCCATAACTACCTTGTTGGTGACAGTGTACTGCGTCGCTTGTACCATTAGATTGCCAGTGCGATCTAGGCTTGTTAGATAGTCCATCACGATTTTCCGGATAGCACTCCCAGCTGTCCCAAGAGTATCCCCTTGGTAATTTGCCATCGAGGTATGGAGATATGTCCCAACAGCATGAGCCGCATCTGTTAGCAGCAGGAATTTCTCTCTCTGAAGTGATTTCGTCTTTTGAGGTCCATACAACAGTTTTGCGTAAGGGCGCTCTCTCTCTGGCAGGGTTCCCAAATACTCCCATGCGCTCCGAAGGACTCCGATGGTGGAACCTTGTAATTGTTTGATAGACAGGATTTCAGGAAACCTGCCAAAGAGGTAATCTTGAACCATGCGCACATGGTTCATCTCTGACCATGCGAGCAGATTCAGCATTGCGCCTGATAAAGAAGCAACGGTGCTGCCTATCCCGGTCGTTCCGAACAATACGCGAACTGTTGCTGCTCTAAGCTATAAATGCAATACTATTTCAATTTTAAAATATTTTTTTTCAAAAAAACATGTTTGATAGACAGCGGTGACATTGTCAATTAATTATTTTTAAAGATTTTACTTTCCTGACCAAACTTTCTTGAAAATGGTAATAACAACCATTTATGTGCGCTTTGTTCATCACTATGTCCCGCTGTGTTTCTGTTTCGTGACCTTGTGATCATTCTCCTTTTTTTAACTTTTGGAATGCCATTATATATGTATGTTTATGATTTTGCTTCTTTTTCTACCATTTTTTATGTATAATCCTGTTGAAAACAAATTTTTTTTTTTCTTAATACTGGGAAGTACATGTCGAATTGAGAAGAAGAGGTTATTCTCTCATGATTGATGCAATAGCATCGTCCATGGCGTCCACCCGCTGGTTGTAAAACCGGTCAGCCTTTTGGACATTGTCCATAACTACCTTGTTGGTGACAGTGTACTGCGTCGCTTGTACCATTAGATTGCCAGTGCGATCTAGGCTTGTTAGAGAGTCCATCACGATTTTCCGGATAGCACTCCCAGCTGTCCCAAGAGTATCCCCTTGGTAATTTGCCATCGAGGTATGGAGATATGTCCCAACAGCATGAGCCGCATCTGTTAGCAGCAGGAATTTCTCTCTCTGAAGTGATTTCGTCTTTTGAGGTCCATACAACAGTTTTGCGTAAGGGCGCTCTCTCTCTGGCAGGGTTCCCAAATACTCCCATGCGCTCCGAAGGACTCCGATGGTGGAACCTTGTAATTGTTTGATAGACAGGATTTCAGGAAACCTGCCAAAGAGGTAATCTTGAACCATGCGCACATGGTTCATCTCTGACCATGCGAGCAGATTCAGCATTGCGCCTGATAAAGAAGCAACGGTGCTGCCTATCCCGGTCGTTCCGAACAATACGCGAACTGTTGCTGCTCTAAGCTATAAATGCAATACTATTTCAATTTTAAAATATTTTTTTTCAAAAAAACATGTTTGATAGACAGCGGTGACATTGTCAATTAATTATTATTATTATTAACTTTAAATATTTTTAAAGATTTTGCTTTCCTGACCAAACTTTCTTGAAAATGGTAATAACAACCATATATGTGCGCTTTGTTCATCACTATGTCCCGCTGTGTTTCTGTTTCGTGACCTTGTGATCATTCTCCTTTTTTTAACTTTTGGAATGCCATTATATATGTATGTTTATGATTTTGCTTCTTTTTCTACCATTTTTTATGTATAATCCTGTTGAAAACAAATTTTTTTTTCTTAATACTGGGAAGTACATGTCGAATTGAGAAGAAGAGGTTATTCTCTCATGATTGATGCAATAGCATCGTCCATGGCGTCCACCCGCTGGTTGTAAAACCGGTCAGCCTTTTGGACATTGTCCATAACTACCTTGTTGGTGACAGTGTACTGCGTCGCTTGTACCATTAGATTGCCAGTGCGATCTAGGCTTGTTAGATAGTCCATCACGATTTTCCGGATAGCACTCCCAGCTGTCCCAAGAGTATCCCCTTGGTAATTTGCCATCGAGGTATGGAGATATGTCCCAACAGCATGAGCCGCATCTGTTAGCAGCAGGAATTTCTCTCTCTGAAGTGATTTCGTCTTTTGAGGTCCATACAACAGTTTTGCGTAAGGGCGCTCTCTCTCTGGCAGGGTTCCCAAATACTCCCATGCGCTCCGAAGGACTCCGATGGTGGAACCTTGTAATTGTTTGATAGACAGGATTTCAGGAAACCTGCCAAAGAGGTAATCTTGAACCATGCGCACATGGTTCATCTCTGACCATGCGAGCAGATTCAGCATTGCGCCTGATAAAGAAGCAACGGTGCTGCCTATCCCGGTCGTTCCGAACAATACGCGAACTGTTGCTGCTCTAAGCTATAAATGCAATACTATTTCAATTTTAAAATATTTTTTTTCAAAAAAACATGTTTGATAGACAGCGGTGACATTGTCAATTAATTATTATTATTATTAACTTTAAATATTTTTAAAGATTTTGCTTTCCTGACCAAACTTTCTTGAAAATGGTAATAACAACCATTTATGTGCGCTTTGTTCATCACTATGTCCCGCTGTGTTTCTGTTTCGTGACCTTGTGATCATTCTCCTTTTTTTAACTTTTGGAATGCCATTATATATGTATGTTTATGATTTTGCTTCTTTTTCTACCATTTTTTATGTATAATCCTGTTGAAAACAAATTTTTTTTTTCTTAATACTGGGAAGTACATGTCGAATTGAGAAGAAGAGGTTATTCTCTCATGATTGATGCAATAGCATCGTCCATGGCGTCCACCCGCTGGTTGTAAAACTGGTCAGCCTTTTGGACATTGTCCATAACTACCTTGTTGGTGACAGTGTACTGCGTCGCTTGTACCATTAGATTGCCAGTGCGATCTAGGCTTGTTAGATAGTCCATCACGATTTTCCGGATAGCACTCCCAGCTGTCCCAAGAGTATCCCCTTGGTAATTTGCCATCGAGGTATGGAGATATGTCCCAACAGCATGAGCCGCATCTGTTAGCAGCAGGAATTTCTCTCTCTGAAGTGATTTCGTCTTTTGAGGTCCATACAACAGTTTTGCGTAAGGGCGCTCTCTCTCTGGCAGGGTTCCCAAATACTCCCATGCGCTCCGAAGGACTCCGATGGTGGAACCTTGTAATTGTTTGATAGACAGGATTTCAGGAAACCTGCCAAAGAGGTAATCTTGAACCATGCGCACATGGTTCATCTCTGACCATGCGAGCAGATTCAGCATTGCGCCTGATAAAGAAGCAACGGTGCTGCCTATCCCGGTCGTTCCGAACAATACGCGAACTGTTGCTGCTCTAAGCTATAAATGCAATACTATTTCAATTTTAAAATATTTTTTTTCAAAAAAACATGTTTGATAGACAGCGGTGACATTGTCAATTAATTATTTTTAAAGATTTTACTTTCCTGACCAAACTTTCTTGAAAATGGTAATAACAACCATTTATGTGCGCTTTGTTCATCACTATGTCCCGCTGTGTTTCTGTTTCGTGACCTTGTGATCATTCTCCTTTTTTTAACTTTTGGAATGCCATTATATATGTATGTTTATGATTTTGCTTCTTTTTCTACCATTTTTTATGTATAATCCTGTTGAAAACAAATTTTTTTTTTCTTAATACTGGGAAGTACATGTCGAATTGAGAAGAAGAGGTTATTCTCTCATGATTGATGCAATAGCATCGTCCATGGCGTCCACCCGCTGGTTGTAAAACCGGTCAGCCTTTTGGACATTGTCCATAACTACCTTGTTGGTGACAGTGTACTGCGTCGCTTGTACCATTAGATTGCCAGTGCGATCTAGGCTTGTTAGATAGTCCATCACGATTTTCCGGATAGCACTCCCAGCTGTCCCAAGAGTATCCCCTTGGTAATTTGCCATCGAGGTATGGAGATATGTCCCAACAGCATGAGCCGCATCTGTTAGCAGCAGGAATTTCTCTCTCTGAAGTGATTTCGTCTTTTGAGGTCCATACAACAGTTTTGCGTAAGGGCGCTCTCTCTCTGGCAGGGTTCCCAAATACTCCCATGCGCTCCGAAGGACTCCGATGGTGGAACCTTGTAATTGTTTGATAGACAGGATTTCAGGAAACCTGCCAAAGAGGTAATCTTGAACCATGCGCACATGGTTCATCTCTGACCATGCGAGCAGATTCAGCATTGCGCCTGATAAAGAAGCAACGGTGCTGCCTATCCCGGTCGTTCCGAACAATACGCGAACTGTTGCTGCTCTAAGCTATAAATGCAATACTATTTCAATTTTAAAATATTTTTTTTCAAAAAAACATGTTTGATAGACAGCGGTGACATTGTCAATTAATTATTTTTAAAGATTTTACTTTCCTGACCAAACTTTCTTGAAAATGGTAATAACAACCATTTATGTGCGCTTTGTTCATCACTATGTCCCGCTGTGTTTCTGTTTCGTGACCTTGTGATCATTCTCCTTTTTTTAACTTTTGGAATGCCATTATATATGTATGTTTATGATTTTGCTTCTTTTTCTACCATTTTTTATGTATAATCCTGTTGAAAACAATTTTTTTTTTCTTAATACTGGGAAGTACATGTCGAATTGAGAAGAAGAGGTTATTCTCTCATGATTGATGCAATAGCATCGTCCATGGCGTCCACCCGCTGGTTGTAAAACCGGTCAGCCTTTTGGACATTGTCCATAACTACCTTGTTGGTGACAGTGTACTGCGTCGCTTGTACCATTAGATTGCCAGTGCGATCTAGGCTTGTTAGATAGTCCATCACGATTTTCCGGATAGCACTCCCAGCTGTCCCAAGAGTATCCCCTTGGTAATTTGCCATCGAGGTATGGAGATATGTCCCAACAGCATGAGCCGCATCTGTTAGCAGCAGGAATTTCTCTCTCTGAAGTGATTTCGTCTTTTGAGGTCCATACAACAGTTTTGCGTAAGGGCGCTCTCTCTCTGGCAGGGTTCCCAAATACTCCCATGCGCTCCGAAGGACTCCGATGGTGGAACCTTGTAATTGTTTGATAGACAGGATTTCAGGAAACCTGCCAAAGAGGTAATCTTGAACCATGCGCACATGGTTCATCTCTGACCATGCGAGCAGATTCAGCATTGCGCCTGATAAAGAAGCAACGGTGCTGCCTATCCCGGTCGTTCCGAACAATACGCGAACTGTTGCTGCTCTAAGCTATAAATGCAATACTATTTCAATTTTAAAATATTTTTTTTCAAAAAAACATGTTTGATAGACAGCGGTGACATTGTCAATTAATTATTTTTAAAGATTTTACTTTCCTGACCAAACTTTCTTGAAAATGGTAATAACAACCATTTATGTGCGCTTTGTTCATCACTATGTCCCGCTGTGTTTCTGTTTCGTGACCTTGTGATCATTCTCCTTTTTTTAACTTTTGGAATGCCATTATATATGTATGTTTATGATTTTGCTTCTTTTTCTACCATTTTTTATGTATAATCCTGTTGAAAACAAATTTTTTTTTCTTAATACTGGGAAGTACATGTCGAATTGAGAAGAAGAGGTTATTCTCTCATGATTGATGCAATAGCATCGTCCATGGCGTCCACCCGCTGGTTGTAAAACCGGTCAGCCTTTTGGACATTGTCCATAACTACCTTGTTGGTGACAGTGTACTGCGTCGCTTGTACCATTAGATTGCCAGTGCGATCTAGGCTTGTTAGATAGTCCATCACGATTTTCCGGATAGCACTCCCAGCTGTCCCAAGAGTATCCCCTTGGTAATTTGCCATCGAGGTATGGAGATATGTCCCAACAGCATGAGCCGCATCTGTTAGCAGCAGGAATTTCTCTCTCTGAAGTGATTTCGTCTTTTGAGGTCCATACAACAGTTTTGCGTAAGGGCGCTCTCTCTCTGGCAGGGTTCCCAAATACTCCCATGCGCTCCGAAGGACTCCGATGGTGGAACCTTGTAATTGTTTGATAGACAGGATTTCAGGAAACCTGCCAAAGAGGTAATCTTGAACCATGCGCACATGGTTCATCTCTGACCATGCGAGCAGATTCAGCATTGCGCCTGATAAAGAAGCAACGGTGCTGCCTATCCCGGTCGTTCCGAACAATACGCGAACTGTTGCTGCTCTAAGCTATAAATGCAATACTATTTCAATTTTAAAATATTTTTTTTCAAAAAAACATGTTTGATAGACAGCGGTGACATTGTCAATTAATTATTATTATTATTAACTTTAAATATTTTTAAAGATTTTGCTTTCCTGACCAAACTTTCTTGAAAATGGTAATAACAACCATTTATGTGCGCTTTGTTCATCACTATGTCCCGCTGTGTTTCTGTTTCGTGACCTTGTGATCATTCTCCTTTTTTTAACTTTTGGAATGCCATTATATATGTATGTTTATGATTTTGCTTCTTTTTCTACCATTTTTTATGTATAATCCTGTTGAAAACAAATTTTTTTTTCTTAATACTGGGAAGTACATGTCGAATTGAGAAGAAGAGGTTATTCTCTCATGATTGATGCAATAGCATCGTCCATGGCGTCCACCCGCTGGTTGTAAAACCGGTCAGCCTTTTGGACATTGTCCATAACTACCTTGTTGGTGACAGTGTACTGCGTCGCTTGTACCATTAGATTGCCAGTGCGATCTAGGCTTGTTAGATAGTCCATCACGATTTTCCGGATAGCACTCCCAGCTGTCCCAAGAGTATCCCCTTGGTAATTTGCCATCGAGGTATGGAGATATGTCCCAACAGCATGAGCCGCATCTGTTAGCAGCAGGAATTTCTCTCTCTGAAGTGATTTCGTCTTTTGAGGTCCATACAACAGTTTTGCGTAAGGGCGCTCTCTCTCTGGCAGGGTTCCCAAATACTCCCATGCGCTCCGAAGGACTCCGATGGTGGAACCTTGTAATTGTTTGATAGACAGGATTTCAGGAAACCTGCCAAAGAGGTAATCTTGAACCATGCGCACATGGTTCATCTCTGACCATGCGAGCAGATTCAGCATTGCGCCTGATAAAGAAGCAACGGTGCTGCCTATCCCGGTCGTTCCGAACAATACGCGAACTGTTGCTGCTCTAAGCTATAAATGCAATACTATTTCAATTTTAAAATATTTTTTTTCAAAAAAACATGTTTGATAGACAGCGGTGACATTGTCAATTAATTATTATTATTATTAACTTTAAATATTTTTAAAGATTTTGCTTTCCTGACCAAACTTTCTTGAAAATGGTAATAACAACCATTTATGTGCGCTTTGTTCATCACTATGTCCCGCTGTGTTTCTGTTTCGTGACCTTGTGATCATTCTCCTTTTTTTAACTTTTGGAATGCCATTATATATGTATGTTTATGATTTTGCTTCTTTTTCTACCATTTTTTATGTATAATCCTGTTGAAAACAAATTTTTTTTTTCTTAATACTGGGAAGTACATGTCGAATTGAGAAGAAGAGGTTATTCTCTCATGATTGATGCAATAGCATCGTCCATGGCGTCCACCCGCTGGTTGTAAAACTGGTCAGCCTTTTGGACATTGTCCATAACTACCTTGTTGGTGACAGTGTACTGCGTCGCTTGTACCATTAGATTGCCAGTGCGATCTAGGCTTGTTAGATAGTCCATCACGATTTTCCGGATAGCACTCCCAGCTGTCCCAAGAGTATCCCCTTGGTAATTTGCCATCGAGGTATGGAGATATGTCCCAACAGCATGAGCCGCATCTGTTAGCAGCAGGAATTTCTCTCTCTGAAGTGATTTCGTCTTTTGAGGTCCATACAACAGTTTTGCGTAAGGGCGCTCTCTCTCTGGCAGGGTTCCCAAATACTCCCATGCGCTCCGAAGGACTCCGATGGTGGAACCTTGTAATTGTTTGATAGACAGGATTTCAGGAAACCTGCCAAAGAGGTAATCTTGAACCATGCGCACATGGTTCATCTCTGACCATGCGAGCAGATTCAGCATTGCGCCTGATAAAGAAGCAACGGTGCTGCCTATCCCGGTCGTTCCGAACAATACGCGAACTGTTGCTGCTCTAAGCTATAAATGCAATACTATTTAATTTTAAAATATTTTTTTTCAAAAAAACATGTTTGATAGACAGCGGTGACATTGTCAATTAATTATTATTATTATTAACTTTAAATATTTTTAAAGATTTTGCTTTCCTGACCAAACTTTCTTGAAAATGGTAATAACAACCATTTATGTGCGCTTTGTTCATCACTATGTCCCGCTGTGTTTCTGTTTCGTGACCTTGTGATCATTCTCCTTTTTTTAACTTTTGGAATGCCATTATATATGTATGTTTATGATTTTGCTTCTTTTTCTACCATTTTTTATGTATAATCCTGTTGAAAACAAATTTTTTTTTTCTTAATACTGGGAAGTACATGTCGAATTGAGAAGAAGAGGTTATTCTCTCATGATTGATGCAATAGCATCGTCCATGGCGTCCACCCGCTGGTTGTAAAACTGGTCAGCCTTTTGGACATTGTCCATAACTACCTTGTTGGTGACAGTGTACTGCGTCGCTTGTACCATTAGATTGCCAGTGCGATCTAGGCTTGTTAGATAGTCCATCACGATTTTCCGGATAGCACTCCCAGCTGTCCCAAGAGTATCCCCTTGGTAATTTGCCATCGAGGTATGGAGATATGTCCCAACAGCATGAGCCGCATCTGTTAGCAGCAGGAATTTCTCTCTCTGAAGTGATTTCGTCTTTTGAGGTCCATACAACAGTTTTGCGTAAGGGCGCTCTCTCTCTGGCAGGGTTCCCAAATACTCCCATGCGCTCCGAAGGACTCCGATGGTGGAACCTTGTAATTGTTTGATAGACAGGATTTCAGGAAACCTGCCAAAGAGGTAATCTTGAACCATGCGCACATGGTTCATCTCTGACCATGCGAGCAGATTCAGCATTGCGCCTGATAAAGAAGCAACGGTGCTGCCTATCCCGGTCGTTCCGAACAATACGCGAACTGTTGCTGCTCTAAGCTATAAATGCAATACTATTTCAATTTTAAAATATTTTTTTTCAAAAAAACATGTTTGATAGACAGCGGTGACATTGTCAATTAATTATTTTTAAAGATTTTACTTTCCTGACCAAACTTTCTTGAAAATGGTAATAACAACCATTTATGTGCGCTTTGTTCATCACTATGTCCCGCTGTGTTTCTGTTTCGTGACCTTGTGATCATTCTCCTTTTTTTAACTTTTGGAATGCCATTATATATGTATGTTTATGATTTTGCTTCTTTTTCTACCATTTTTTATGTATAATCCTGTTGAAAACAAATTTTTTTTTTCTTAATACTGGGAAGTACATGTCGAATTGAGAAGAAGAGGTTATTCTCTCATGATTGATGCAATAGCATCGTCCATGGCGTCCACCCGCTGGTTGTAAAACCGGTCAGCCTTTTGGACATTGTCCATAACTACCTTGTTGGTGACAGTGTACTGCGTCGCTTGTACCATTAGATTGCCAGTGCGATCTAGGCTTGTTAGATAGTCCATCACGATTTTCCGGATAGCACTCCCAGCTGTCCCAAGAGTATCCCCTTGGTAATTTGCCATCGAGGTATGGAGATATGTCCCAACAGCATGAGCCGCATCTGTTAGCAGCAGGAATTTCTCTCTCTGAAGTGATTTCGTCTTTTGAGGTCCATACAACAGTTTTGCGTAAGGGCGCTCTCTCTCTGGCAGGGTTCCCAAATACTCCCATGCGCTCCGAAGGACTCCGATGGTGGAACCTTGTAATTGTTTGATAGACAGGATTTCAGGAAACCTGCCAAAGAGGTAATCTTGAACCATGCGCACATGGTTCATCTCTGACCATGCGAGCAGATTCAGCATTGCGCCTGATAAAGAAGCAACGGTGCTGCCTATCCCGGTCGTTCCGAACAATACGCGAACTGTTGCTGCTCTAAGCTATAAATGCAATACTATTTCAATTTTAAAATATTTTTTTTCAAAAAAACATGTTTGATAGACAGCGGTGACATTGTCAATTAATTATTTTTAAAGATTTTACTTTCCTGACCAAACTTTCTTGAAAATGGTAATAACAACCATTTATGTGCGCTTTGTTCATCACTATGTCCCGCTGTGTTTCTGTTTCGTGACCTTGTGATCATTCTCCTTTTTTTAACTTTTGGAATGCCATTATATATGTATGTTTATGATTTTGCTTCTTTTTCTACCATTTTTTATGTATAATCCTGTTGAAAACAATTTTTTTTTTCTTAATACTGGGAAGTACATGTCGAATTGAGAAGAAGAGGTTATTCTCTCATGATTGATGCAATAGCATCGTCCATGGCGTCCACCCGCTGGTTGTAAAACCGGTCAGCCTTTTGGACATTGTCCATAACTACCTTGTTGGTGACAGTGTACTGCGTCGCTTGTACCATTAGATTGCCAGTGCGATCTAGGCTTGTTAGATAGTCCATCACGATTTTCCGGATAGCACTCCCAGCTGTCCCAAGAGTATCCCCTTGGTAATTTGCCATCGAGGTATGGAGATATGTCCCAACAGCATGAGCCGCATCTGTTAGCAGCAGGAATTTCTCTCTCTGAAGTGATTTCGTCTTTTGAGGTCCATACAACAGTTTTGCGTAAGGGCGCTCTCTCTCTGGCAGGGTTCCCAAATACTCCCATGCGCTCCGAAGGACTCCGATGGTGGAACCTTGTAATTGTTTGATAGACAGGATTTCAGGAAACCTGCCAAAGAGGTAATCTTGAACCATGCGCACATGGTTCATCTCTGACCATGCGAGCAGATTCAGCATTGCGCCTGATAAAGAAGCAACGGTGCTGCCTATCCCGGTCGTTCCGAACAATACGCGAACTGTTGCTGCTCTAAGCTATAAATGCAATACTATTTCAATTTTAAAATATTTTTTTTCAAAAAAACATGTTTGATAGACAGCGGTGACATTGTCAATTAATTATTATTATTATTAACTTTAAATATTTTTAAAGATTTTGCTTTCCTGACCAAACTTTCTTGAAAATGGTAATAACAACCATTTATGTGCGCTTTGTTCATCACTATGTCCCGCTGTGTTTCTGTTTCGTGACCTTGTGATCATTCTCCTTTTTTTAACTTTTGGAATGCCATTATATATGTATGTTTATGATTTTGCTTCTTTTTCTACCATTTTTTATGTATAATCCTGTTGAAAACAAATTTTTTTTTCTTAATACTGGGAAGTACATGTCGAATTGAGAAGAAGAGGTTATTCTCTCATGATTGATGCAATAGCATCGTCCATGGCGTCCACCCGCTGGTTGTAAAACCGGTCAGCCTTTTGGACATTGTCCATAACTACCTTGTTGGTGACAGTGTACTGCGTCGCTTGTACCATTAGATTGCCAGTGCGATCTAGGCTTGTTAGATAGTCCATCACGATTTTCCGGATAGCACTCCCAGCTGTCCCAAGAGTATCCCCTTGGTAATTTGCCATCGAGGTATGGAGATATGTCCCAACAGCATGAGCCGCATCTGTTAGCAGCAGGAATTTCTCTCTCTGAAGTGATTTCGTCTTTTGAGGTCCATACAACAGTTTTGCGTAAGGGCGCTCTCTCTCTGGCAGGGTTCCCAAATACTCCCATGCGCTCCGAAGGACTCCGATGGTGGAACCTTGTAATTGTTTGATAGACAGGATTTCAGGAAACCTGCCAAAGAGGTAATCTTGAACCATGCGCACATGGTTCATCTCTGACCATGCGAGCAGATTCAGCATTGCGCCTGATAAAGAAGCAACGGTGCTGCCTATCCCGGTCGTTCCGAACAATACGCGAACTGTTGCTGCTCTAAGCTATAAATGCAATACTATTTCAATTTTAAAATATTTTTTTTCAAAAAAACATGTTTGATAGACAGCGGTGACATTGTCAATTAATTATTATTATTATTAACTTTAAATATTTTTAAAGATTTTGCTTTCCTGACCAAACTTTCTTGAAAATGGTAATAACAACCATTTATGTGCGCTTTGTTCATCACTATGTCCCGCTGTGTTTCTGTTTCGTGACCTTGTGATCATTCTCCTTTTTTTAACTTTTGGAATGCCATTATATATGTATGTTTATGATTTTGCTTCTTTTTCTACCATTTTTTATGTATAATCCTGTTGAAAACAAATTTTTTTTTTCTTAATACTGGGAAGTACATGTCGAATTGAGAAGAAGAGGTTATTCTCTCATGATTGATGCAATAGCATCGTCCATGGCGTCCACCCGCTGGTTGTAAAACTGGTCAGCCTTTTGGACATTGTCCATAACTACCTTGTTGGTGACAGTGTACTGCGTCGCTTGTACCATTAGATTGCCAGTGCGATCTAGGCTTGTTAGATAGTCCATCACGATTTTCCGGATAGCACTCCCAGCTGTCCCAAGAGTATCCCCTTGGTAATTTGCCATCGAGGTATGGAGATATGTCCCAACAGCATGAGCCGCATCTGTTAGCAGCAGGAATTTCTCTCTCTGAAGTGATTTCGTCTTTTGAGGTCCATACAACAGTTTTGCGTAAGGGCGCTCTCTCTCTGGCAGGGTTCCCAAATACTCCCATGCGCTCCGAAGGACTCCGATGGTGGAACCTTGTAATTGTTTGATAGACAGGATTTCAGGAAACCTGCCAAAGAGGTAATCTTGAACCATGCGCACATGGTTCATCTCTGACCATGCGAGCAGATTCAGCATTGCGCCTGATAAAGAAGCAACGGTGCTGCCTATCCCGGTCGTTCCGAACAATACGCGAACTGTTGCTGCTCTAAGCTATAAATGCAATACTATTTCAATTTTAAAATATTTTTTTTCAAAAAAACATGTTTGATAGACAGCGGTGACATTGTCAATTAATTATTTTTAAAGATTTTACTTTCCTGACCAAACTTTCTTGAAAATGGTAATAACAACCATTTATGTGCGCTTTGTTCATCACTATGTCCCGCTGTGTTTCTGTTTCGTGACCTTGTGATCATTCTCCTTTTTTTAACTTTTGGAATGCCATTATATATGTATGTTTATGATTTTGCTTCTTTTTCTACCATTTTTTATGTATAATCCTGTTGAAAACAAATTTTTTTTTTCTTAATACTGGGAAGTACATGTCGAATTGAGAAGAAGAGGTTATTCTCTCATGATTGATGCAATAGCATCGTCCATGGCGTCCACCCGCTGGTTGTAAAACCGGTCAGCCTTTTGGACATTGTCCATAACTACCTTGTTGGTGACAGTGTACTGCGTCGCTTGTACCATTAGATTGCCAGTGCGATCTAGGCTTGTTAGATAGTCCATCACGATTTTCCGGATAGCACTCCCAGCTGTCCCAAGAGTATCCCCTTGGTAATTTGCCATCGAGGTATGGAGATATGTCCCAACAGCATGAGCCGCATCTGTTAGCAGCAGGAATTTCTCTCTCTGAAGTGATTTCGTCTTTTGAGGTCCATACAACAGTTTTGCGTAAGGGCGCTCTCTCTCTGGCAGGGTTCCCAAATACTCCCATGCGCTCCGAAGGACTCCGATGGTGGAACCTTGTAATTGTTTGATAGACAGGATTTCAGGAAACCTGCCAAAGAGGTAATCTTGAACCATGCGCACATGGTTCATCTCTGACCATGCGAGCAGATTCAGCATTGCGCCTGATAAAGAAGCAACGGTGCTGCCTATCCCGGTCGTTCCGAACAATACGCGAACTGTTGCTGCTCTAAGCTATAAATGCAATACTATTTCAATTTTAAAATATTTTTTTTCAAAAAAACATGTTTGATAGACAGCGGTGACATTGTCAATTAATTATTTTTAAAGATTTTACTTTCCTGACCAAACTTTCTTGAAAATGGTAATAACAACCATTTATGTGCGCTTTGTTCATCACTATGTCCCGCTGTGTTTCTGTTTCGTGACCTTGTGATCATTCTCCTTTTTTTAACTTTTGGAATGCCATTATATATGTATGTTTATGATTTTGCTTCTTTTTCTACCATTTTTTATGTATAATCCTGTTGAAAACAATTTTTTTTTTCTTAATACTGGGAAGTACATGTCGAATTGAGAAGAAGAGGTTATTCTCTCATGATTGATGCAATAGCATCGTCCATGGCGTCCACCCGCTGGTTGTAAAACCGGTCAGCCTTTTGGACATTGTCCATAACTACCTTGTTGGTGACAGTGTACTGCGTCGCTTGTACCATTAGATTGCCAGTGCGATCTAGGCTTGTTAGATAGTCCATCACGATTTTCCGGATAGCACTCCCAGCTGTCCCAAGAGTATCCCCTTGGTAATTTGCCATCGAGGTATGGAGATATGTCCCAACAGCATGAGCCGCATCTGTTAGCAGCAGGAATTTCTCTCTCTGAAGTGATTTCGTCTTTTGAGGTCCATACAACAGTTTTGCGTAAGGGCGCTCTCTCTCTGGCAGGGTTCCCAAATACTCCCATGCGCTCCGAAGGACTCCGATGGTGGAACCTTGTAATTGTTTGATAGACAGGATTTCAGGAAACCTGCCAAAGAGGTAATCTTGAACCATGCGCACATGGTTCATCTCTGACCATGCGAGCAGATTCAGCATTGCGCCTGATAAAGAAGCAACGGTGCTGCCTATCCCGGTCGTTCCGAACAATACGCGAACTGTTGCTGCTCTAAGCTATAAATGCAATACTATTTCAATTTTAAAATATTTTTTTTCAAAAAAACATGTTTGATAGACAGCGGTGACATTGTCAATTAATTATTATTATTATTAACTTTAAATATTTTTAAAGATTTTGCTTTCCTGACCAAACTTTCTTGAAAATGGTAATAACAACCATTTATGTGCGCTTTGTTCATCACTATGTCCCGCTGTGTTTCTGTTTCGTGACCTTGTGATCATTCTCCTTTTTTTAACTTTTGGAATGCCATTATATATGTATGTTTATGATTTTGCTTCTTTTTCTACCATTTTTTATGTATAATCCTGTTGAAAACAAATTTTTTTTTCTTAATACTGGGAAGTACATGTCGAATTGAGAAGAAGAGGTTATTCTCTCATGATTGATGCAATAGCATCGTCCATGGCGTCCACCCGCTGGTTGTAAAACCGGTCAGCCTTTTGGACATTGTCCATAACTACCTTGTTGGTGACAGTGTACTGCGTCGCTTGTACCATTAGATTGCCAGTGCGATCTAGGCTTGTTAGATAGTCCATCACGATTTTCCGGATAGCACTCCCAGCTGTCCCAAGAGTATCCCCTTGGTAATTTGCCATCGAGGTATGGAGATATGTCCCAACAGCATGAGCCGCATCTGTTAGCAGCAGGAATTTCTCTCTCTGAAGTGATTTCGTCTTTTGAGGTCCATACAACAGTTTTGCGTAAGGGCGCTCTCTCTCTGGCAGGGTTCCCAAATACTCCCATGCGCTCCGAAGGACTCCGATGGTGGAACCTTGTAATTGTTTGATAGACAGGATTTCAGGAAACCTGCCAAAGAGGTAATCTTGAACCATGCGCACATGGTTCATCTCTGACCATGCGAGCAGATTCAGCATTGCGCCTGATAAAGAAGCAACGGTGCTGCCTATCCCGGTCGTTCCGAACAATACGCGAACTGTTGCTGCTCTAAGCTATAAATGCAATACTATTTCAATTTTAAAATATTTTTTTTCAAAAAAACATGTTTGATAGACAGCGGTGACATTGTCAATTAATTATTTTTAAAGATTTTACTTTCCTGACCAAACTTTCTTGAAAATGGTAATAACAACCATTTATGTGCGCTTTGTTCATCACTATGTCCCGCTGTGTTTCTGTTTCGTGACCTTGTGATCATTCTCCTTTTTTTAACTTTTGGAATGCCATTATATATGTATGTTTATGATTTTGCTTCTTTTTCTACCATTTTTTATGTATAATCCTGTTGAAAACAAATTTTTTTTTTTCTTAATACTGGGAAGTACATGTCGAATTGAGAAGAAGAGGTTATTCTCTCATGATTGATGCAATAGCATCGTCCATGGCGTCCACCCGCTGGTTGTAAAACCGGTCAGCCTTTTGGACATTGTCCATAACTACCTTGTTGGTGACAGTGTACTGCGTCGCTTGTACCATTAGATTGCCAGTGCGATCTAGGCTTGTTAGATAGTCCATCACGATTTTCCGGATAGCACTCCCAGCTGTCCCAAGAGTATCCCCTTGGTAATTTGCCATCGAGGTATGGAGATATGTCCCAACAGCATGAGCCGCATCTGTTAGCAGCAGGAATTTCTCTCTCTGAAGTGATTTCGTCTTTTGAGGTCCATACAACAGTTTTGCGTAAGGGCGCTCTCTCTCTGGCAGGGTTCCCAAATACTCCCATGCGCTCCGAAGGACTCCGATGGTGGAACCTTGTAATTGTTTGATAGACAGGATTTCAGGAAACCTGCCAAAGAGGTAATCTTGAACCATGCGCACATGGTTCATCTCTGACCATGCGAGCAGATTCAGCATTGCGCCTGATAAAGAAGCAACGGTGCTGCCTATCCCGGTCGTTCCGAACAATACGCGAACTGTTGCTGCTCTAAGCTATAAATGCAATACTATTTCAATTTTAAAATATTTTTTTTCAAAAAAACATGTTTGATAGACAGCGGTGACATTGTCAATTAATTATTATTATTATTAACTTTAAATATTTTTAAAGATTTTGCTTTCCTGACCAAACTTTCTTGAAAATGGTAATAACAACCATTTATGTGCGCTTTGTTCATCACTATGTCCCGCTGTGTTTCTGTTTCGTGACCTTGTGATCATTCTCCTTTTTTTAACTTTTGGAATGCCATTATATATGTATGTTTATGATTTTGCTTCTTTTTCTACCATTTTTTATGTATAATCCTGTTGAAAACAAATTTTTTTTTTCTTAATACTGGGAAGTACATGTCGAATTGAGAAGAAGAGGTTATTCTCTCATGATTGATGCAATAGCATCGTCCATGGCGTCCACCCGCTGGTTGTAAAACTGGTCAGCCTTTTGGACATTGTCCATAACTACCTTGTTGGTGACAGTGTACTGCGTCGCTTGTACCATTAGATTGCCAGTGCGATCTAGGCTTGTTAGATAGTCCATCACGATTTTCCGGATAGCACTCCCAGCTGTCCCAAGAGTATCCCCTTGGTAATTTGCCATCGAGGTATGGAGATATGTCCCAACAGCATGAGCCGCATCTCAGTTTCAGTTTCAAAAAGTCTTTATTTCACATAAGTAATTTACAATTAAAATATGCTAGTGTACATTAGGTATAGTTATGAACTAGTTTCCTAGCATGTTTTGACATGGAAGTCGGAGCGTTTTCGAGTTGGAATACCACTCATATAAAACTTTTAGCGATGAGAATACCTACTGATGATTAAACAATGAGAGGTTGAATTTATGACTAATATCGTAATACATTATACATCTTTACATTATGCAAGCTTTAGCACAGCATTACATTTTGACAACATTGGATATAGGATGAAACAAAAGAAGGCTAATTATAGTTAAACAGCCAAAAAGTGGGTAGAAACTAACTAGTTGGAAGCGTAGGTAACATTCACAGCAAGCAACAGGGGCCGTCGTGTAGGTACTCACGCACACAAGCACGGCCGACCGGCCAGCGCACTGCGACCCGATACCGCAGGTAACAGGGGCGAGATTGCCGTGTACGCGGCTCGCGCTCGCTCGACTCGACCGAGCTCGCGGCGCTCGAGTGACGTCAACGCGCGGTCTATTCATCGCGGATTAGTATGAAATGGTGAGGTAACCGATACGTTTTGTACGTATCGATAAACTTGAGATCTTTCTTTCGAGTCTTACATAGGTTTTGTATTAATTTATTTTTGTTAATAGGGTTTGTAAATAAGTAAAACTTTTCTGATAATTTGTAAATATACACATCTAAGGTAGGATAGTGTATTTGTAAATGTAGTTTAGTTAAGTTAGTTCGAAATGGGGTATTAAAAGCAATTTTTAATGCTTTATTTTGAACAATCTGTAATTTATTTAAGTTAGTACGGCAAGTACTGCTCCATACCGGACAAGCGTAGGTAATGACGGGCCGAACCAGGGTTGAGTATATTCGTAGCTTGGTCTTACTACTAAGTATGGACTTACGATTGAGTATAGGAGATAAGGCATTTAATGCTTTTGAACCTTTGACCACTAGCCTGGATGTGTTTTCAGTCCAATTGAGTTTTGAATCGAGAAAAGTACCCAGATATTTAACTGAGCGGCTCCAGGGGATAGAACAATTTGAAACTCTTAACTGCCGTGTCGGGACTTTACGCTGTCTGGTGAAAATGATGGCCTCAGTTTTCGAAGCGTTTATTTTTAGCTTCCATCGATCAAAATATTCACATAGTGTATCGACTGATAGTTGAAGTCTGCTTATAATCAAGTCTATGTCAGAGGAACTGGTGTAGCAGGCCGTGTCATCGGCGAAACAGGCCAGGTTAGTCCTGGGCTGTACCGGGATGTCATTGATATACAGCAGGAAGAGGTATGGCCCCAGAATAGAACCCTGCGGAACTCCTGCGGGAACAGGTTTAAAAGATGACGTAGTTTCTTTGATTTGAACTTGGAAGTTTCTGGATGACAGGTAAGAGTGCACCAGCTTTGTAAGTGGGTTAGGTATTCCAAGCAGCACCAGCTTGTGGAGGAGTGCTTCAGCCCAAACGCTGTCAAAAGCTTTTTCTATATCTAGCAGGAACATTCCGGTAGATTTCTTTACATTTAGGCCCATTGACACCGCCTCTGCCACTCTCACAAGCTGCTGCACTGTGGAATGTCCCTGGCGAAAACCAAACTGTTCGTTTATAAGGAGATTCTGAGATGCTTGCTTGAGTCGGACATAAATGATTTTTTCGATGCGCACATGGTTCATCTCTGACCATGCGAGCAGATTCAGCATTGCGCCTGATAAAGAAGCAACGGTGCTGCCTATCCCGGTCGTTCCGAACAATACGCGAACTGTTGCTGCTCTAAGCTATAAATGCAATACTATTTCAATTTTAAAATATTTTTTTTCAAAAAAACATGTTTGATAGACAGCGGTGACATTGTCAATTAATTATTTTTAAAGATTTTACTTTCCTGACCAAACTTTCTTGAAAATGGTAATAACAACCATTTATGTGCGCTTTGTTCATCACTATGTCCCGCTGTGTTTCTGTTTCGTGACCTTGTGATCATTCTCCTTTTTTTAACTTTTGGAATGCCATTATATATGTATGTTTATGATTTTGCTTCTTTTTCTACCATTTTTTATGTATAATCCTGTTGAAAACAATTTTTTTTTTTCTTAATACTGGGAAGTACATGTCGAATTGAGAAGAAGAGGTTATTCTCTCATGATTGATGCAATAGCATCGTCCATGGCGTCCACCCGCTGGTTGTAAAACCGGTCAGCCTTTTGGACATTGTCCATAACTACCTTGTTGGTGACAGTGTACTGCGTCGCTTGTACCATTAGATTGCCAGTGCGATCTAGGCTTGTTAGATAGTCCATCACGATTTTCCGGATAGCACTCCCAGCTGTCCCAAGAGTATCCCCTTGGTAATTTGCCATCGAGGTATGGAGATATGTCCCAACAGCATGAGCCGCATCTGTTAGCAGCAGGAATTTCTCTCTCTGAAGTGATTTCGTCTTTTGAGGTCCATACAACAGTTTTGCGTAAGGGCGCTCTCTCTCTGGCAGGGTTCCCAAATACTCCCATGCGCTCCGAAGGACTCCGATGGTGGAACCTTGTAATTGTTTGATAGACAGGATTTCAGGAAACCTGCCAAAGAGGTAATCTTGAACCATGCGCACATGGTTCATCTCTGACCATGCGAGCAGATTCAGCATTGCGCCTGATAAAGAAGCAACGGTGCTGCCTATCCCGGTCGTTCCGAACAATACGCGAACTGTTGCTGCTCTAAGCTATAAATGCAATACTATTTAATTTTAAAATATTTTTTTTCAAAAAAACATGTTTGATAGACAGCGGTGACATTGTCAATTAATTATTATTATTATTAACTTTAAATATTTTTAAAGATTTTGCTTTCCTGACCAAACTTTCTTGAAAATGGTAATAACAACCATTTATGTGCGCTTTGTTCATCACTATGTCCCGCTGTGTTTCTGTTTCGTGACCTTGTGATCATTCTCCTTTTTTTAACTTTTGGAATGCCATTATATATGTATGTTTATGATTTTGCTTCTTTTTCTACCATTTTTTATGTATAATCCTGTTGAAAACAAATTTTTTTTTTCTTAATACTGGGAAGTACATGTCGAATTGAGAAGAAGAGGTTATTCTCTCATGATTGATGCAATAGCATCGTCCATGGCGTCCACCCGCTGGTTGTAAAACCGGTCAGCCTTTTGGACATTGTCCATAACTACCTTGTTGGTGACAGTGTACTGCGTCGCTTGTACCATTAGATTGCCAGTGCGATCTAGGCTTGTTAGATAGTCCATCACGATTTTCCGGATAGCACTCCCAGCTGTCCCAAGAGTATCCCCTTGGTAATTTGCCATCGAGGTATGGAGATATGTCCCAACAGCATGAGCCGCATCTGTTAGCAGCAGGAATTTCTCTCTCTGAAGTGATTTCGTCTTTTGAGGTCCATACAACAGTTTTGCGTAAGGGCGCTCTCTCTCTGGCAGGGTTCCCAAATACTCCCATGCGCTCCGAAGGACTCCGATGGTGGAACCTTGTAATTGTTTGATAGACAGGATTTCAGGAAACCTGCCAAAGAGGTAATCTTGAACCATGCGCACATGGTTCATCTCTGACCATGCGAGCAGATTCAGCATTGCGCCTGATAAAGAAGCAACGGTGCTGCCTATCCCGGTCGTTCCGAACAATACGCGAACTGTTGCTGCTCTAAGCTATAAATGCAATACTATTTCAATTTTAAAATATTTTTTTTCAAAAAAACATGTTTGATAGACAGCGGTGACATTGTCAATTAATTATTTTTAAAGATTTTACTTTCCTGACCAAACTTTCTTGAAAATGGTAATAACAACCATTTATGTGCGCTTTGTTCATCACTATGTCCCGCTGTGTTTCTGTTTCGTGACCTTGTGATCATTCTCCTTTTTTTAACTTTTGGAATGCCATTATATATGTATGTTTATGATTTTGCTTCTTTTTCTACCATTTTTTATGTATAATCCTGTTGAAAACAAATTTTTTTTTCTTAATACTGGGAAGTACATGTCGAATTGAGAAGAAGAGGTTATTCTCTCATGATTGATGCAATAGCATCGTCCATGGCGTCCACCCGCTGGTTGTAAAACCGGTCAGCCTTTTGGACATTGTCCATAACTACCTTGTTGGTGACAGTGTACTGCGTCGCTTGTACCATTAGATTGCCAGTGCGATCTAGGCTTGTTAGATAGTCCATCACGATTTTCCGGATAGCACTCCCAGCTGTCCCAAGAGTATCCCCTTGGTAATTTGCCATCGAGGTATGGAGATATGTCCCAACAGCATGAGCCGCATCTGTTAGCAGCAGGAATTTCTCTCTCTGAAGTGATTTCGTCTTTTGAGGTCCATACAACAGTTTTGCGTAAGGGCGCTCTCTCTCTGGCAGGGTTCCCAAATACTCCCATGCGCTCCGAAGGACTCCGATGGTGGAACCTTGTAATTGTTTGATAGACAGGATTTCAGGAAACCTGCCAAAGAGGTAATCTTGAACCATGCGCACATGGTTCATCTCTGACCATGCGAGCAGATTCAGCATTGCGCCTGATAAAGAAGCAACGGTGCTGCCTATCCCGGTCGTTCCGAACAATACGCGAACTGTTGCTGCTCTAAGCTATAAATGCAATACTATTTAAATTTTAAAATATTTTTTTTCAAAAAAACATGTTTGATAGACAGCGGTGACATTGTCAATTAATTATTTTTAAAGATTTTACTTTCCTGACCAAACTTTCTTGAAAATGGTAATAACAACCATTTATGTGCGCTTTGTTCATCACTATGTCCCGCTGTGTTTCTGTTTCGTGACCTTGTGATCATTCTCCTTTTTTTAACTTTTGGAATGCCATTATATATGTATGTTTATGATTTTGCTTCTTTTTCTACCATTTTTTATGTATAATCCTGTTGAAAACAAATTTTTTTTTCTTAATACTGGGAAGTACATGTCGAATTGAGAAGAAGAGGTTATTCTCTCATGATTGATGCAATAGCATCGTCCATGGCGTCCACCCGCTGGTTGTAAAACCGGTCAGCCTTTTGGACATTGTCCATAACTACCTTGTTGGTGACAGTGTACTGCGTCGCTTGTACCATTAGATTGCCAGTGCGATCTAGGCTTGTTAGATAGTCCATCACGATTTTCCGGATAGCACTCCCAGCTGTCCCAAGAGTATCCCCTTGGTAATTTGCCATCGAGGTATGGAGATATGTCCCAACAGCATGAGCCGCATCTGTTAGCAGCAGGAATTTCTCTCTCTGAAGTGATTTCGTCTTTTGAGGTCCATACAACAGTTTTGCGTAAGGGCGCTCTCTCTCTGGCAGGGTTCCCAAATACTCCCATGCGCTCCGAAGGACTCCGATGGTGGAACCTTGTAATTGTTTGATAGACAGGATTTCAGGAAACCTGCCAAAGAGGTAATCTTGAACCATGCGCACATGGTTCATCTCTGACCATGCGAGCAGATTCAGCATTGCGCCTGATAAAGAAGCAACGGTGCTGCCTATCCCGGTCGTTCCGAACAATACGCGAACTGTTGCTGCTCTAAGCTATAAATGCAATACTATTTCAATTTTAAAATATTTTTTTTCAAAAAAACATGTTTGATAGACAGCGGTGACATTGTCAATTAATTATTTTTAAAGATTTTACTTTCCTGACCAAACTTTCTTGAAAATGGTAATAACAACCATTTATGTGCGCTTTGTTCATCACTATGTCCCGCTGTGTTTCTGTTTCGTGACCTTGTGATCATTCTCCTTTTTTTAACTTTTGGAATGCCATTATATATGTATGTTTATGATTTTGCTTCTTTTTCTACCATTTTTTATGTATAATCCTGTTGAAAACAATTTTTTTTTTTTCTTAATACTGGGAAGTACATGTCGAATTGAGAAGAAGAGGTTATTCTCTCATGATTGATGCAATAGCATCGTCCATGGCGTCCACCCGCTGGTTGTAAAACCGGTCAGCCTTTTGGACATTGTCCATAACTACCTTGTTGGTGACAGTGTACTGCGTCGCTTGTACCATTAGATTGCCAGTGCGATCTAGGCTTGTTAGATAGTCCATCACGATTTTCCGGATAGCACTCCCAGCTGTCCCAAGAGTATCCCCTTGGTAATTTGCCATCGAGGTATGGAGATATGTCCCAACAGCATGAGCCGCATCTGTTAGCAGCAGGAATTTCTCTCTCTGAAGTGATTTCGTCTTTTGAGGTCCATACAACAGTTTTGCGTAAGGGCGCTCTCTCTCTGGCAGGGTTCCCAAATACTCCCATGCGCTCCGAAGGACTCCGATGGTGGAACCTTGTAATTGTTTGATAGACAGGATTTCAGGAAACCTGCCAAAGAGGTAATCTTGAACCATGCGCACATGGTTCATCTCTGACCATGCGAGCAGATTCAGCATTGCGCCTGGTAAAGAAGCAACGGTGCTGCCTATCCCGGTCGTTCCGAACAATACGCGAACTGTTGCTGCTCTAAGCTATAAATGCAATACTATTTCAATTTTAAAATATTTTTTTTCAAAAAAACATGTTTGATAGACAGCGGTGACATTGTCAATTAATTATTATTATTATTAACTTTAAATATTTTTAAAGATTTTGCTTTCCTGACCAAACTTTCTTGAAAATGGTAATAACAACCATTTATGGTTATTTCTGGGAAAATAATCCGGAGAGCTTGTATGGTTTTTTTCAAAGTCACAGGTATATTTAACTGGACTCCAGCCGTTTATTTGGGACTTTAGCATTTCAAATAAAATCTGATAGGCTTCGGTGTCTCTATGGGACATTAAAGCATACACAAGTGGTCTTATATTGGTTGTATTCATGCTACTGCCACAATATCCGTGAATTGTGTATATTTGACTAAAAGGAGATACACAACACTTAAAAGTACCATCCCCAAAAAAATCGTGAATGGTTTCCATCAATGCAATGCCCTTTTTTGTAGCAAATTATACGATTCTCCTACTATCCCCAGGGTTAAAATCGGCAAGTAGAACGTCGTTAAACTTTCGTGGTATAACAATGTTTGCTACGTCGTCCTCATTGTAAAATGAAACCTTAGGTACACTAAGGGCCTTATTCCGCATTTTGTATAATCCTACTTTTACTTGTTCAAAGGACGGCACTTCATGGACAATATCAAATCCAGTATTATCAAAGTTTTCCATGGCTTCTTTATATATTTTAGGAACCGGTTCATCTGTCGAAATCACTTGCTGCTTACATGCTTCCATCTGTTTTGCCCATTCGTTCTTTGATACATCCATGACACAGCCCGCAACATGTGTAATTTCTTATAATATTTCATCACCTGTTCAGAAAACAACAATAGAATTAAAAAAAACAACTACATATCTAATGGATACGTATATAAAAAAAAATAGCACGATATTAAAAACTTACATTTTTTATAGAAAATGAGCCAGTAGGTACATTTAACAGTAGATAAGTTTTTGCAACATGTCCACCATTGATCACAATTTTTGTAGGTTTTCTTTTTAAAATATTGTCGTCCGTTATGTAACAGTACCACACCTCGTCCTCTGTGTATATATTTAAAGTTAGGCATTTTTATTTCCGCAAATAAATGAAATAAATCTTTGGTCTACACACAACACAAAATAAATTGTGTGTCAACGTTACAATCATTAATCATGAGCACTTATTATCACTTGAAAATTTCAAGTGTAAAAAGTTTCACTGATAGATAGATTCTTTATCAAACTGAATAAAGTACAGTTAAAAGTTAATTTAATGCACCCAGGTGAATAAGGTGAATAAAGTTTTTTTAAAGTAATTTTAATGCACCCTGGTGTTTAAAGTATACTAAAAGTGTATATCTACACTAATGTTGTAACATTCTACTATTGTTTCCAATACTTGACTTATAATTACTACTGTTATAGCGCAGATAACAAAACACTCAATTTTAAGCAATTTCACATGATGGTATAATATCCACATCGATATCGTAATATCTCATTATAACATCAATAAAACGCGACCAACCTGATTGCAGGGCCAATCAGGTTGGTCGCGGTTTATTGATGCGCGCAGCTGCGCTCTCATTGGTTAGATTTTAATGGCGGCAAAATCACTGTGACAATACACGTACATCGCTTTTACTCTTGTTGTTTGATTAATTGCATTAGTGAAGATAAAGTAGTGTATGCAACTGCATATAACACGGGTATTAATACACTCGTTACTATTATGAACTCGTATTTTAATACCCTTCATTATATGACAGTTGCATAAACTACTATTAATACACCTAGGTGAATTAGCTCAGGTGAAGTAAGTTAACGTAGCGACTACGAAGTTATCTTTAGGTATGCGACTTGATACGCGCGTTACCTGTTAAAATATTATTTAGTAAAAAGTTTAAGCAAATAATAAATCAGCCTCTGACTAACTAACAGAGTTTCATGCAGTCTTGTTTTACACACTTAAAACTAGAAACTCTCAGTTACAAAGTTATGTATCACTAAATAAGCGCATTAGGCAAACGTCCACAAAGCAGACCCTATGGGTAAGGGTTAGTCCATCTAGTTATACTATTAGTTATACTATTAGTTATACAGTATAACAAAATGGACAAAAAAAACTTCGTAGTTATACTGCCCGGTATAACTTATTGGATTCGATAAAAATAATAGGGGTTAGTCCATCTTGTTATACTATTAGTTATACAATATAATTGCCGACTCTTCTCAAATAAGTGACGTCTTAGCTTTATGGCTAAGTTAAGCGGCAAAGTTTTCCGTCCGGCGCCGCCTCGGCTGCTTCCCTACTAACCACACTCCGATACTATGTTACTTCATCTTTGAACGCGGAAAACTGTAAAGAATTATCGCCAACTTCTAACAATGGTCTGCCTTTCACTCTACTCCTAAACAGTTTAGTTACGTGGGTGCAAGCCATTATCAGCGAATCCGCTCTAATAAAAAGGACATCTCGAGTTCTGCTACATTGTTAAGGAGTCAGGTACAATGAAAAAGTTAGCGGGAAGCAGGCGGGGGGAAAGGAACTCGTTTGGTCTTATGGCAACGAAACTCATTTGCGAGATATCTCATTAGATATCTTGACAACGGCTATGCCGTGTGGGATTAATTTATTTAAAAAAGTGTATTACATCCGGCTATACCTTAATACGTACATACGCCTACTATGGTATAATTTATTTTTATTTACATGTATACCAAACTTTACTGAAATATGCAGAAAATATATGCAACTGGTTGGGTGCAGTCATCAGTGTGTCGAGGATATCGTCGATTGTTAGAGTAGCTAGGTCCATTGGTGAACACAATATATTTGCAGGCAAGACTGGTGACATCAGCTCACCTATGGCCAAGGAGAGGCATTTTGCTTCCTTATCCCACTTCTGACACCAAATGTTACGGGATAGGGGGCTGTTTTTAAGGAAAAACACAATGCCTTAATTTATTGCCTTTAATTTGACGATGTTAACGTAAAGGCTACGTAAAACACTAAGCACACACGTTTACTACACAGTACTTCACTATGCACTCGCACACACGTACTATCGCTTTGGTATCGCTTGATTGTTCGCCTCGATCGCTTGATTGAAACTCAACTCCGGCCCGAGCTGCGCCTGTTTATATATCGGCACAAAGTCGATTCGAGAAGTAAGAAACTTCTCGAATGCTTATGTATCACTTCAATCAAAACAGAACCATAAAACTTTTATCATGCCAATTAGTTGAACTGGAGTAGGGAACTGCGCCCACCTCTGGAATAAATGGAATTGGTGCGAATCACTAGCTGTGGAGCTAGACACGGTGTGGAGCTCCCGAGCAGACTGTCCAGCACGTAGTATTTGACTGTCCTCTAACCAAGTATGACGGACAAATGAAGGATTTTAAAACCTTAACTGCAGATGCAAAAAAAAAAAACTATATACATATAGATATATATATAAAAAAATATATATAAAATATATATATAAAATATATAATAAAATATAATAAAAAAATAAAAAAAAGATGCGATTGCGTATTTAAAAACAATAAATTTATGAAGTAGAGATTTAAAATAAAATCATATGATAAATAAATAAATAAATAATGCAAATTAGTTAGGTGAGCGCTTGATGTAAACTAGGTTATAAAGTCATTGTTATGCAAATTAGTTTCTTTTGTGCTACGTCTAAAATGAGGGGTGGAAATCTCTGGAACGCAATTAAAATGTGGTTAACCACTTGTTTGTGTGTACGCGCAGGTAGCTGCCGGTGGTAACGTGTACCTTCGAGAAGCGTCGCGGCGCGACACTGGTGTCAGAAGTGGGATCTACCCAAACAAGTTCACGTTCCCAGGTTCTCCAAGTAGATCTTGGATGCTATTTTGTACAGCAATGTCCTCCGGTGTTGGTTCTGCTAGTTCCATTTCAGCTGTCACCCGTGTGATATATTCAGCAATGATGTTTTCTACTACCGTTGCTGACTTGGGCTTTCGGATCCAACCTTGATACCCCTTAAGGCTTGACTCGCCGTTCAGTTTGATGAGCAGTTATTTAGCTACGTATGCAATTGAGCTGTATAATGTAGATCTAGCAGCCCCAAGATCTCTGTTGAATCCAAAGTATGGATTACCCCCTACTGCAGTAATAGCATTTTTGAAGCATTGTAGTACTCCCTTTGTGAGGCTGTTTAACTTACCCCATGGGAACGTTGGATACTTAGTTATAGCACGACCAATGACCAATGTAACACATTTAATAGGTAGTTAATTATTAATCATAGTAGAAGTAAAAGTGACGGTGGATGAAGAAGAAATTGAATATGTTGATGAATATACATATCTTGGACAATCTATTGCATTTGACGACTTAACTGGAAAAGAAATTGACAGAAGAATTACTCTGGCCTGGAAGAAATACTGGGGACTAAAGGAAATAATGAAAAACAAGGATATTGACATAAAATTAAAGAAGAAAGTGTATGACATTGCCATTCTACCATGCCTTATATACGGCTGCCAAACTTGGGCATTGAGAGTGGAAGACGAAAACAAGTTAGCAATTTGCCAGCGAAAAATGGAAAGAAGCATGTTAGGAGTTAAATTATCTGACAAGATCAACAATCGCACAATACGACGCCAAACTAGAGTTCGAGACATCGTAAAGACAATACGTACCCTCAAATGGAATTGGGCAGGACATATAGCAAGAATGACGGATAATAGATGGACCAAGAAAATAATTGAATGGACACCCAGAGCCGACACACGAAGTAGAGGACGACCACACCGGAGATGGATAGACGTATTTACGCAAAGACATGGACAGACGTGGACAAGATTGGCCCAAGAGAGAAAATTGTGGACTAAACTGGGGGAGGCCTACGCCAATGAGGCGACAACTACACACGAAAAAGAAAATATACAATGACACAAAGCTAACATTTAAATGGACATCACTACGACATAATAACATATATACTAAAATAATTATGACTTAATTTTTGACATTCATAAGTAATTGACAGGTTATAAAACAAGAAAATAAGAAATAGTGAAATGAATTAATGAGGTGATAATAATGTAATAATAAAGTGTGCAATTTAATGAAATATCAAATGTGTAGATGAATAAAGGCTTTTTTATTTTTTATTTTATTTTATTTATTTTATAATTATTAATCATAAAATATAAAATAAATAAATATTTGAGGACATATCACACAGCGCCATCTAGCCCCATACTAAGCTTACGCATGTATCATGGGTACTAGATAGCGGATATAATACATAGGTATATATATTTTTTTACTTTTTCTTTTTTTTTTCTTTATACAATTAAAAATAAAAAATAAGAAATTTTACTGATAACTTCTTGATACAGAAACACGTCAAAAAATGGTACGTGATACAATACACTGTCTATTTGGTCATGTTTGTAGTCTATAAATTGTAGGCATACTTCATATGATCTATTTTCTGATTGTCCTTCATAAAGGCAATGTAGTTCCTACCAGACTTCACGTGCAGTCTTAAATCTCATTACTTTTATTAACTTTTCGTCGGTCATGTTGTTTGTATGTAAGAGGAGAGCACATTTGTTGGCTTGCTTTTAAGTGCTGAGGAGTATAATTCCATCAAAACCCCCGGCAGATCCATTTGGAAAATATTTATTGATCGCATTTATTACGCTTTCCTCATCGCCTTTAAGAGGACACTGTCGAAGCTGGAGATGGAAGGATGGATAATCACTAGTTATACAGAAATAGCAAAACGCGGGACAATTTCCGAAAAGTTTATAACGAAGGTCCAAAATGGAGTTACCACTGACCTGGGGGTTAACGTTGAGTTGTCAACAGATATAATTCAACAGTCGTATAACATATTTAGGAGATATGTGAATGCTGACAATGCTTCTGAGGTGTTTGACAGAGGTTAAAATGACATTCCGGAGCACGCATTAAGACACTAATATAAAAAGTATGAAAAAAAATATGTGCACAGGTAATTTGTTTTTATTAATTTAAGCATTGTCGTCGATGTTTTCATTTTCTTTATTACTACTACTCCAGTCGATGGCATGATCGTCGTCAATATCGCCTTCTTAAACATTAAACATTGCATATAAATCTCTGAATAATATTAAAGATGTTTTGTCTATGATTTAAATCTTCAATTAATTCGCTGTTGCCGAAGTTCTTGAAAGCTTCTTGGTACTCAGGATATTTTTTTACTGTCTTGTATGGTTTTATTTTTTCTTTTCTGAAGAGCGCAAGATTAAAATCACAGCTTGTGATGGCATGAAATCCGGGTAAGCTATGACAAATTAACAGTCCCAACATATTTTAGTTGAGTTTAGTCAGTCGAAAAGTAACTACTTATATGTAATGTATGTACATTGCATTAAAATTAATTTAAGAATATCTGTGATAAACCAACAAATGTAAAGTATCTTTTATGTAATTTATAAAGCGCTGCAACAAACTTCACGAAATTAATTTACATTTGCTTGCTTGCGTTGTTATCTCATAAACTTTCGTGTTATTAAGTTTGATAAACATTTCTCCAAAATGAAGAGTGAATTTTATATACATCTGTAGAGTTTAGTGAAAATAATTTATATACCAGGTTATATATTATATAATATTAATAATGTTAATATTAGTGGTTAGATGACTAGAGTTTTCACAGAGACAAAAACGATTTAGCGGTAGTTTGGGTGGAGTATTGAAATTCTTTAAGATGATAATAATAGCATCAGGCTATCCACAGTTGCGTATACTTTCGCGAAATTGACGAAGAATGGTGAATATCCTGCGCATATTCCTACTTCTATTACATTAGCTTTCGTAGTAAAAATATCTGATCGATAATGCTCCGGTAACGTCGAAACCCAGACTGGTAGTCGCCTACTAAAGCCTCGCGTAGGGTTCTAATCTTAAAGTAACGCATAAGATAGGATCTTGTATGCAGTAGATAGTAGAGCAATGCCCCTGTAATTGTTACACCTATTTTTTCCTCGATCTCTTTTTGTGTGTGGGACTCGTAATATCTACATTCCACTGCGCAGGCCCTTTTTCATTCTCCCAAATCTTAGTGATCAACTCTTACATTTTAAATTGAGCATCTCTCCCACCGTGCTTCCATAATTCTGAAGGAATAATATAGATCCTTGAATCAAAATTGTCAATATACCAACTTTGTACACTTATTAATCTTTAAATCCAACTGCTCACAATGTTAGGCTCAAAGACAGTCTTCTGCAGTCAGCATTTTCTTCCTCTTATTTTTTCCCTTTGCAGCTTTTTTTGCTTGTTAGAATTTTCTTGACTTGGTGGTAAGTTGTTGGTTATACCTACAGAAGCTGGTTCTCTATCAGCACACGATAAATTTAGTTCTTTCAGCACTTTCAAAATATTCACCAAATTACCATTAGCCCCTGCAATGGTCAAATCCAGCTCATATAGTTGCCGTACATCAGTATCTTACTATCGATACCAGCCGATTCATTGTTTTTCAAGCTCATAATAGCCCGCTTGACCTATTGAAACATAAGTGGCTCAATTTCTTCAGCCTTTTTTTTTCAGACCAATGTTTTTTTTCTATTTCGTAATATCTTTATTGCAATGATAAATTATATATATATACTTACAGTATACACATATATGTTGTCCTAGCAGCTATAAAAATTAACAGTAATATTAAATTTTTGTCAGCAGCCATTTAAAAGTCTGTTGACAGGACGAGTCATTTCAGTTACGAAACAGAAATTTAAAAAGTCACGGTCTTATTGATGTACCCTAGTATTATAGAAATCATGTACACATTCCAGAGGTGAGTGTGGAAATATTTCATATATTCGCCACGCCACAAGCTGAAGTCTCGAATATTTGCGTCGAAAGGATGATGTTCCCTACACCTACTGAAATTCCTTCGAGTGCGGACACCTACACACTATAACCATTCCATCCTACCCTCGCACAGAATATACCATAACAGATACCCTGTTATTAAATGAAGCCATCTGATTGCTTTTTGCTTTTAGGTTTATTGTAAGGACGATAAAAATTTAAAACTGTGTCCTACAAACTACTTACAATGTAGGGAATTCTATGTTTTCTGAGGTTTTTTCTTACATCTTCATCATCGATTTCTCCCCCGTTGTCACTTAATAGTGTAGCTGTATACTTAGCTGAAAAATGGAAGTTATGATCAGATGTGATCTACTTAAATCTAAAGCAAGGCACTCATCTCGTTACCATGTCCTTGGGGGTCTTTGATCTCAGACTTCGATCCACTGGCCTGAGCTTTTCGGAAGAGTTTTCAACAAATCATTTAGAAAGACGATTTTCGACTCTTTGGTTTGTTCTTGGTATCGTTTCAGGAAAGTCTTTTTCTCATGTCTGTACTTTGTGGCCTGCGGTATCAGCTTCAGTAAGCATTTGTAAAATTAATTAGACTTCTCTTTCATGAAGTAAACAAAACGATAGCTGGAGTTATTATCCTTGAATAGTACGAAGTATCTGTACTTCGAGAAACTCTTGGCAAATGGTCCACAAACATCAGTATCCATAAATTCCCCTAGTTTAGTTGCTCTCGGTCTAGTCCCAAAAAGAACCCTGTGTGCTTTTCCATATATGCTCCTTTAGTTAGTAACATGCTTCGTAGCTCCATTGTCATTGAACCAATCGTTTCCACTTAATTTGTCACATGAACATATACATTTACCGTTAATGTCACATTTTGAAGCTGAGTAGTCCATGAACTTCCTGCAGTACTCTTTGGTGGCTTTCCGTCCTTCAGCCATTTTCTGCAATGTCTGACACGATGCCCTATTTTAGAATAATAGTTACACTTTATGTTCTCATCTTTACATCTCCTCTGTGTTTCATTTTCTTGCACAAGCAGGATTTCTTGAAAACTGAGCTTTTCTTCTTTAGCCAGTAGCGATCGTTCAAAGGCACCGAGATTACTAGTTAGGTTTTCTATGGTTCTTTCCTTTGTGTTTAACAAAAGCCAGCTGGATTTTTGTATTTATACAAAGAAATTCTCATCCAATGAATAGAGTACCTTACAGATCAGAAACATATCAGGTAGTTTGCATACGCTTGCATCTTTTGTGATTTCAACATTTAAAACACTCCACAAATTTTTCAATTTCGATATAAGATTCAGATTCAGATATGTTTATTGTCAGTTCTGTCATATTGTATTACAAGTAGTTTACAAATAATAAATATTTCGTAACGACGCGTCGAGTAACACATTTATACTACACCACATTTAATAGGTAGTTAATTATTAATCATAAAATATAAAATAAATAAATATTTCAGGACATATCACACAGCGCCATCTAGCCCCATACTAAGCTTACGCTTGTATCATGGGTACTAGATAGCGGATATAATACATATATTTTTTTTTTTACTTTTTGTTTTTTTTTTCTATATACAATAAAAAATAAGAAATTTTACTGATAACTAACTTCTTGAGACAGAAACACGTCAAAAAATGGTACGTGATATATATAATACACTGTCTATTTGGTCATGTTTGTAGTCTATAAATTGTAGGCATACTTCATATGATCTATTTTCTGATTGTCCTTCATAAAGGCAATGTAGTTCCTACCAGACTTCACGTGCAGTCTTAAATCTCATTACTTTTATTAACTTTTCGTCGGTCATGTTGTTTGTATGTAAGAGGAGAGCACATTTGTTGGCTTGCTTTTAAGTGCTGAGGAGTATAATTCCATCAAAACCCCCGGCAGATCCATTTGGAAAATATTTATTGATCGCATTTATTACGCTTTCCTCATCGCCTTTAAGAGGACACTGTCGAAGCTGGAGATGGACATTGAGTGGAGGCCGACTGTGATGGGTGCTTTTCACATAGCGCATTATAAGTTTCAGAGTTGTGGCCAAAGTGTCATCGGAGAATAATAGTTTTGCAGCGCCTTTAATGTTCCCGTCAGACACTTTGTCTTCAATATGTTTAAGAGAACATCTAGGACCGTTGCTGTATGAGATGGTAAATACTGCCGTGAGGTGTTTAATTTTATTGCAGATGTTAATGACCGGTGCTTTGATTCTTTGGCAATGTGTAAAGTGTAAAAGGTAAAGGTTAGCAAATTTTCCCAAAGCAGCGATTTTGATTTCTGCCACTACTTTTGTTACACAATCTGCTGATTTTTAACGACCCTTTGCATTGTGGAAGGCTCCTCGACAAAGATAAGTTACTCGATGCTGTATCTGTGGGCTGTGGGCACGTAGATGGCAAATCTGGAACGGTTTCGTAAGTCCTGAGGATTGGGCGTCTGCTACAATGTATTTTTAGCCCGCGTTGGCCCTTGTAAAGACGCCTGTCCCACAAATAATGCACTCGAGTAACTCGCCTTGAGATGAAGAGGACGGTGTGCGAAGTTGATCCCCCATAAAGCTATCCTAAAAGAAAAACAGAATAATATTATAGGTTAAAGAAAAAGATTTTTGGCATTTTTAAAGAAAATTCAAATTATTATTATTATTTATTTTATTTATTGATTTAATGACAATTTATTCTTGTTCTTAAATCATTTTTTAATATAGTTTATTACATTGAACCTGACTGTTAACCTGACACTGCCTAAAGAATTCTGAAGAGACCGAAACAGGTGGAAATCTGAAGGTGCAAGTTCAGGACTATACAGCGGATGCATTAACACCAAGCACCAAGCCTAATTCTCTTAATTTTTGCTGTGTGGCTAAAGATGTGTGAGGTGTACCGTTATCATGATGAAAAACCACACCCATTCTGTTGAGTAATTCCAGCCGCTTTCTCTCAACTTCTTGCTTTAATTTCATCAGTTGTTCGCAGTAGAGTTCAGAATCGATGGTACTGCCTGGTGGTAACAGCTCATAATGAATAATACCCTTCCAATACCACTACACACACAGCATCACCTTGTTGCGAGTTAACCCGAGTTTTGCCACAGTCTGTGAAGCCTGACCGGCCTTTGAACACCATCTTTTTCGCACGTTCTTGTCGTACGTGATCCAGTTTTCATCACCACTTATCAGCTTCTTCAAAAATAGTTCGGTTTCATTACGTCGTAATATAGAATCACAAATGAGTACACAGTTTATTAGGTTTTTTTCAGTGAGCTCAGTATATTGAGCAAATGAGCACATATCGAGCTTTTTGGCGTACCCAGTTTTTTTCAAATGCGCCAAAACTGTTTTGTGGTCAATCCCCAGTTCTTCATCTACGTCGTAACTACTGCTGTGCCGGTCTTGCTCCACTTTTTCATAAATGGCATCCATTTTATCCGTAATAGGGCGACCAGAGCGACGTGCATCTTTGACAACAAAGTTTCCGGATTGAAAACGTTTAAACCAAATTTGTGCTACTCTCACAGACACTGCACTAAGGCCCGTATTACTAGACTGATCTCAATCGTGATCTTAAAACCGGTTGATACGTTTTTAAGATGCGACCAGCATCTTAATGCCTTCGCTAATTAATAAACCCATATCAACAGCATCTCAGGTGATACCGAGTTTGAGACCAAGATCTTAGGATTTGTCTTTTGACACCCAATGAAATCCTGATCCTAATACTGGGTACGTCACGATGAACGAACTATTTAAACTTTTGTTTTATACGTTTAGTTTTTGCTTGCTACCTAGAAAGAAGTTTATATGTAAACAATATCGCTATTTTTGTTCCTCAATCCGCTATAATTTTTGTTTATCATTTAAAATGGATGCAATAAAACATGTATTTAGTCCTAGAGAGAGAATAGTTTATGCCTATTTATATGCTAGCTTGATCTCCAGTCGGTAATTAATTAAAGGTTGTGTGTAGTTGTGCTAGCAGTCTTGATACTTTTGTAATGAGGGCTACCGCGTGTAAGATCATCGCTAGAGGTGGTAGTGTACCGTGAGGTCCAAATGTTCTCAAACTAAGCAAACTTCATTGCCAAATTTGCCGCTAGGATCGCTACTGGATCGTAAGGTTTGAAATGTCAAATGTCAAAAAACGGTAGCTCTCATTACGTTTGATACTGTAGGCTGAGATAAATTAATGAGATCTCCGCAGACCAGCTGAAAGATTTATATCATTATTAATAAATCGTTCAACCTATATACGCATGTACCTATAGGTATATGTTGTATTCAGAACATACTCATATTTTTCAAGTTATAATCCAAAGTTGACAAAAATGCTATTTCTGGCGCAACTGGTAGGCCCATGATATATCACTTTTAACCAAATTGTTTCTTATCAAGGATACTGATGAGTATGAGTCTTGGGTAAAACCAAATCGTTTTCAAAATTTTGCATAGGTAATTCAAATGGATTTGTCGCGTCCCTCATATACACTTTAGTCAATGGAATTTGAAAAGGAATTGAATAGAATATCAACATATATATCGTAATAGTCCGCTTCATCTTAATAATTTACGTCGGCAATAAAATTCTCGACGTCCATAATTCCCGCCAATACACATTCACGATCTTAAGTCCCGGATCGACTGAACTCAACTATTATGGTCTTGAGAACCATCTTAATACCGATCTTGAGACCGAGTATAGTTTATTAAACAACATGATCTCAGGTGAGTCAAGTCAGTTTAAGGTTTGTTTATGAATGTGTCGGCATCTCAAATCGGCACTTAAGATCATGCACTTACGCTGATATCAATAATGATTGGAATAATAATTGCATAATTTAATTCCTGCAGCCTTATTTCACCATCGGACGAGTAGAGGTTCGGCAAGGAGGCACCGTTATACAGTTGAGGTTCCAAAGACTCGCACCAAGCGTTTTGCTTCGGCTTTCATCGTGCGAACAGCCAAACTGTGGAACTCCCTGCCCGAATCTCTATTCCCCTTGAACTATAATTTGTCGGTCTTCAAGTCGAGAGTAAACCGGTTTCTTCTAGGCAAGCGCGCTAGATCGTAGATTATAACGTTGATGCTTAACATCAGGCAAGTTGTAGTCAAGCGTGAGCCTATTTCAAGTAAAAAAAATATAGGTTTATTAATACGGGCCTAGGTTCATAAACATGGCAAATTGTTTTCGCGGCTTGCGTTGCATTTTTACCTTTTTTGTAGTAAAATTTTAAAATGTATCGAATTTCTTCATTAGATTCATTTTTTTTTTTTTTTTTTTTTTTTTTTTTTTTTTTTTATGCCAAAAATACAGTTTATGTACGTAAAAATACAATTAATCTTAAACTTACTTTAGGTAGTACATCTATGGATGACTGCGCAACACACTAAGTCTATGGAGACTTGTGTTGTGCTGCGACAGGAATCTTTGAGACATTCTATCCCGTGAAGACACTTAAAATTCACAAAAGTAACACTGTAATGTGATATATGATTTTAAAACTTTGTTTTGGAAAATAGTTAATAATGACATATACATAGGTACCAAAGATTGCGTAAAACTTTTTTTTTTTTTTTTTTTTCTGGTACCGTACTTAGCCTTGGCTTATTGTAACTTCACATTTGTGTTACCAGATGCTTGTTGAAATTAACCGTAGTAAAAAACAAATATAATTCGAATTTAAGTGTTACATACATTGAGATATTACTAGGAAATATAGTTCATGGTTAATAATAGTTGTAATTTACAATATTGGCTTTAGATTTCATTATACTAAGAATTGCTTAAACCTATAATGCTGTTACTTTTTATTGTGTTGTTGAATGTCTGAAAGTTAATTGTATGATTATGTGAGATGGATGGTGTATAGATATGTTTGTAGTGGAAGTGTGAGTGTGTTATGATAACGTATAGCTGCAATCTACCGATTGCGCTCACGATCATATTAAGTGATTTGTGGAGTGAGCAGTGCTGGGAGGTGTGATAATGTAAAATAGTGCTGTAGATATAATATGTGAATAATGGGACCTAACTTGGATTAAAATGATTATCTATAAAACTGAAGGGTACTATATTTAACCAAGTAGTCATGTGTAAAGTGTGTGGCTTGCGTGACGATTAGGACAGTGTAATATATGTAGATTTAGTTATAAAGTTTTTTCATCAGTGATTCAGTAGAAACATAACTGAGGTTTAATAAGTAGTTGGTGACTATATTGATACAGGATTTGCCATTTTGATTAACCATGTCAATATTTTTGCTAAGTGTATTATACAGTCTAGGGCCTAGTTTTTCAACAGCGTTGATACCGAAGTTTGTGCGAGAATTAGTGATTTTGAAGATGTTATCTTGTCTTCTACTGTTCCTGTTCTGCACATCGGGAGGAACGAGGCGATGTTGTATCTTTATTATAGCTTTAATGAATAATTGACGGACATTTAAGACGCCACATTCCTTGTATAGTGTATCAGTGTTATATAATCTGGGCCTGAAGGTCATTATTTTCAATACTGCCCTCTGAGCAACCTCTAGATGTTTCAGGTGGGTCTTCACTGCAGATCCCCAGGCAGGTATGCAATAGGTGATAATTGACTGAGCAAGCGCATAATATATTTTGACTAGGTCATTATATTTCATTACATGTCTTAGGGTTTTAAAAGTAAATATTAATTTTTTAACACGACCTGATAGTTTTCTTAGATGTTCATACCATGTGAGGTTCATGTCTAGTATGACTCCCAAGTATTTGATGTTTGTCGTTGAGTTGAGGTTAGGACAACTACAATGACTATCTATATTACAAGTAGCTTTGTGTATTTTCAATCTAAGTTCTTGTTTAGGTTGCGTAGCATCATTGATGGTAAAAGGGATATATTTAGTCTTCCCTACGTTAATTGTCAGAAGATTTAGCCGCAGCCATCTTGACACTTTGTCTAATCCTTGGTTGGCGATGTCCTGTACTTCTTTCCATGATGACCCTTGGAACAAAAGTACAGTGTCGTCGGCGTAACTGACTATCTTGCATTCGGTTAGTTCTAGGTCACAAAGCTGGTTTATGTATATGAGGAATAGAGTGGGCCCAAGGATACTCCCCTGTGGGACACCAAACTTTATTTTCTCTTCACTACTTAAGACGTTGCCAATACGTACCATCTGAGTCCGGTTGGTCAAATAGCTTCTGAACCATTCTAATGTCGTTCCACGTATTCCTATTGTTTCCATTTTAGACAATAGGATGGGAATGGAGACGGTATCGAAAGCTTTTGCCAAATCTAGAAATACCCCCAAAATTTTATTTTTTTTCTTGTCTAAATTTTTTTTAATAAATTCAGTCACTTCTAGAACCGCATCCTCTGTACATTTGCCATTTCGAAAACCAAACTGATTGTCTGATAGAATTCCTTTACTTTCTATGTAATTTTTCAGCCTATTATTCATTGTCTTTTCTAGAATTTTTGATAAAATGGGCAAAAGGGAAATGGGCCTATAATTGGTGACACCGTCTTCATCCCCTCCTTTATAGATCGGGCAGACTACGGACTTTTTTAACACTTTGGGAAATACACCAGTGTCAAATCAAATCATTCATCTTGACAGTCCGAAAAACAAATGAAAACTTTTTTACATGTAATGTAACTTCCACAAACTTAAATAAATTTTCATTGTAAATGTGCTGCGAGCACACGGAAATAGTTATCATTTTTCAAAACTTCAAATTATAGCCTATTAATCCATCTGTGCGTGTCTAGTCTGTGATAGAGCTGGCTTGTCATACCTCGCCTCATCTTGGGCCATGGCAGTTGCTAATGGGTCGCGTGCTCCAACTTTGCCCGCCGAGGTGTTGGTCGACATTCCCCATTGTACACCCCGTGCTGAGTAGAAACAGTAAGGATACTTGGCTTTCATACCCGAACGGTAGAACCGGGAATCCTTCTTTCCCTCTCTCTAGAATGTGGCCACCACCAAGCTGCTTCTTGTGAGCCGTGAGCCTACAACGTTGATATTTTCTTCGCAGTTGAAAAATATAGGTATAAGCCCACGTCCGTAGGCAACGTGTGGCGGCATTGCAATGCTTATTCTTTGCGACAAGTTCGCGCCAGCATGCTGGTCATAGGTTACCTACTGGAAATATCTGCTTTGCCAAGTAATAAAAAAAATAGAAAAAAGTACTCATACTGCTGAACTGAGCTTTTGGCTTTTGTTTGTTGACAATTAATGTAAGCCTTTTACAACATTATTCCCCACAACCGCCTCGCATCGCATATTACTGTTTATTATGATTACAAAGAGTGTCAAAACTTTTACATTAGGCTGTAAACTGACGTTCATTACATTGCTATTATTCCGTTTTTGACACGCAATTGTTCTATCAGATTGGGGGGAAAATTAAGAAACTTGGAAAAAACTGATCTGTAACAAGACAATAACATTGTTAAGCAATTTCATTATATGTAGGTGGATATTTTCAAATAAATTATGTATAATAATTAATAATGTAATGGAAAGGAAATTATAAAGTACCAGTAGATGCCCGCGACTTCGTTCGAGATAGCTATAAGCTTAATTTACTTTCGAAGTGATCTGTCGCTCTGTTGCGAAGCTAAATCAAAATGAACAGACAAACAAGCTAACAAACACACCTAATTTTAAAATATTAAAATTTTATACTTAATGTACCAGAGCCAGTTCTCGAAAATGGTAACTCTTTGCTATACTGGTTCTCTACTAGCTAAAATTATAAATACGAACCTACATTTATATACTTAAATACATAACCACAAGTAATATCATAATTTTACAGTTACAATCAAATGGATAAATATCACGACAGTAAACATACGTCCACAATCCTGGTTCCTGACACTGTAGATTCTAGATTATTCTAGATTTGGGACTATCTCTAATAGCGTCGCATCAATTGTACCAATTCGGGGTGTCTTGATCATTCGTTGCCGCTTGATTATGAAGTCTCTAACCCTGGAAGGAAGCTTCCCCGAAGTGGATTGTATGAGGTTTAACCACTCAGTGGGGTCCTTTGACTGGTAAACACTGGCCATCGGGTTCAGTCCTTCCTCCGAGCCTTCATCATCTGAATCGTTTTCGTCCGCTGCAATGGTTTCGCCTTCTTCCCTATATACTCTCGTGTAGTCAAACACGTTGACAAAGACAAATGCCACAATCCCGGAATTGCCCAGAATCTGAATCATCTGCTGGTCTGTTATGTGGCGAGCATGACAGGAACGAGGCGCCCTTAGAAGTGCTCCTATTGTATGAACCCATTGAAAGAAGATTGGGTTCGTTGCGGCGGAGTAGGCACTCTTGTTGACCAGGCCAAGGTCGACCTGGTAAGGGAAGTATGAATACTTATCCTCTAACTCTTCCCCTTCCTTGTACATCCGGTCTATATCGTCACCTACTTGGTCGATAAAGACCCAATTCATCACATCCTTGAGACTCTTCATCCCGGTCAGATTCATTAAGTAACCGTATGATAACAACGCTGAGCAATCTCTATGGCGTGATGGAGTTGTCCCAATCTTAAGGACGGAAAGATTGTGCTTCGGGAATCTGTTAAAAAACATGTCGTATGCGGCTATGATGGCATTATAAGTCGGATCATTCATCCATCCTAAGTAGACGTCTGTGACTTCAGTCATAGCTATGGCGTTCTTTTGGAGGGATGTCATCTGATCTGTGATGCGTTGACAGATTGTTGCCCTATATTCAGATACAGAGGCCCTTATCATGCGATAAATTGCAAGCAAATATGTTGCGATCCACGAATCGTCGGCTGGTGAAGCCTGGTCCATCATTGCGGCATCTGAGGCCCTGGATGTACTATTGACAGTTATAAGAGACATGGGTGTTATCTCATCGTCTTTCTTACCGATTGTTACTCCATATGATGCCCATGGCTCTGTAAGTTTAGCTTTGACCTGTCTCCCATATAGAACCAGGAAAGTCTTGGCATGATCAAGGTTGATGGACGAATCATTGATCTCTTTAAACTGTACCAGATCATAATTGATATTTTCTACAAATATTATATTAATTTCCAGCTAATAGTTTGCCAAGAGTAACCAATTGAATTTATAATAGGTATACATTTTGTAAATCTAATTATTTATTTAGGTCACGTCAATGCCAGCAAATTGCTCGCGGAAACGGACCTATTAGGCACGTGACTGCATAACAACAAGTTTCAGCTTTTATTTCCAGATTTTCACAAACAAATTGTAGTATATTCGACAAATTTTCAAACATTTTTTTCAGAGAGTAGAAAATTCGTTATTATTTCGCTGTTTTTATCTGAATTTGTTTTATTTTTGTTATTTATTAATTAATTCAGCGCCCCAAGCGTCTTTGCATACATTTGTTTTGCTCAAATAAACGTCGTAGTAGTGTGAAAGAAGAATGAACATTAAACTGATAAATCATTTATATACATTTATACTATACTATTATGAATAACTTTTAATTATTTTATATTCTACACATTAAGATTGACTAAAGCACTAATGCATTTATTATATTTGCTGTAGCTATTTTTATTGGGCTCTTTAATTCTAACCTTGTCTAGAAACTAGCCATATTAAAAAAAAAGCAGTTAAAGCGCAGCCCCACCCGTGATGCAAAGAGATAGGCGATGGATAAAACCAAGTTTACGATATCCCCCTCCTATACATGGGCCCCACAGGCCCCACACCCTCACTGTTCAGCATAAAACGTTTTTATGGCTCATCTTGCTATTTCCATAAGAAGCTAGCGAGCTGAGTGGAAGGCATTATTTGCTTGTGAAAACTTTTTGGCTCGTGGAGCTCGCTTTCGGTATCTACTAAATAACTAGTACTACTCCTGCAACATAGCTTATAAGCCACCTTATGGCAAGACATCTTTTGCAGGATTCTAACGTGGCTTTCAATATATTGTGCTATTTCAAGATCCAAATGGAACTCGGATTTTAATATATTTTTCAGCAGCTCTTTTGAAATGTAGCCGATTTTATACGTACAATATTCATGTATTTAAAATAAGTAGAGACGAAATAGTATTTCCTCTCAATGCAATTTATTGAATAAATGAAAAGTGGAATGAAAGAATTCTTCTGTTCGCAAAGTATTGCCTGGTTCAGTAGGTATCATATTTAATTTTTTACAACAACCCTATTTAAGTTTTTTTTTAGACTCCGATGTAAGTACACACATTTGTTTCGAGCAAGCCTGATAAAATACCTGAATCCACTTTGCCGATCTGAGTATAATTAGAAAATCTAAATCGTTAAATAGATGAATGCGCGAGGGTTTACCACTATTGGTTCTAGCGCAGTGCGAAGTATCCAAAACGTCAATTATTGCTGTTGAGATGCAGTAGCCTCAATCTGTGGTTATGTTTCTATTCAAATTGTCCACACCCATAGAAATTCTAAATAATGTCACACAATAGAAATGACATTACTTAGTCTTCGGCCAGAAAAACGTGTCGCCTCTCAAGACTGCGTACCTTCCGCCGCCGCTGTGACCAAACATCAGCTATGCTTAACAAAAAATTAGAAGTGTCCATATTGCCTATGTTTAGAATTCTAAAATTGTTTAAATAGTGTTAAATATTATATTATGATGTTTTGCGTCGGACGTTAGAAGTGAGTTCTGGGGAATTAGTGATAGTATAACAACAAACATGGCGACAAAATCAGCGATTGTCTGCCACTTCTATAGTCTTATAATATTTAGTTATATGTATGTTCGCACCCTTCCTCAATACCCTCAAACGAAGACGGTATGAAAGCAACGCGCTTGCGCGGTCTCTGTGGAGGCACTGCACCACTAGGGGACCCGCAACATCATTCAACTTCTAAGGATTTTACAAGTGACGCGTTGAAAGTCTTGCGATTTGGTTTCAATGTATGTATATACATATAGCTGATATCACTACACGCGAGATAGAGATGTATGTTACAGATAAAGTAATTGCGAAGAAGAAGGTTAAATTATGCAAGAGTCTTGAGAGGCTATTGTTATAAAACATTTTAGTACTTGTTTACTTAAAAATAAAAAATGTATTCTAAAATTTTTTATTTTACTTTACGCAAGATTGAATAAAACTAAATCTCTTATGTATGTATTTTTGTATTACTTGTTTACTGTAAATCTAGTCAAATAGTATACGCAGGAAACTATGATAGCTATTCATCATCATCATCATGTCAGCCCGTGTTCACCCACTGCTGAGTATAGGCCTCCTCTCCAACACCTCACATAGTACTTCAGTATCCAGTCTGTCTGATCCACCAACCAACCAACGATATAATAGCTATTAAAAACCTGAAAAACTAAACAAAGCCCGCAAATGTTTTTCTACTCTCAAAACCTGCCTGAAATCACAGTAGCAAAGCTAGGCACTAAACCTAAAGCGCACCCCCAGTTTATACAGTTTAAGTCAATGGGTTTAGGACTATTGTGTTTATAAAAGTGGTAGCAGTTGTGCCGCTCAAAGGTGGCTTTGTTCTCTGGAATCCGGTGACAATGCAGCAGATAGTGGATAGAACAAAACGTTTTTAACACAGCTTTTCTGTGGCCTTCTGGTGTTTCACAGTTCATGGTCTCAGAAAATGTTTATACATTTTCCTGTAGCTTAATGTGAAGTTACAAAATAATAATTATTTTTTTATCCATCTTTGTCTTTAGCGTAACGAAATTGTTCATTTAGGTAAAGCAATATTTAATTGTATCATAATGTTAGTCGGCCGTCTCGTACTTAGCATCCTGTAGATAATGGATAGTAAAGCGAGTGCCTCAGATGAACACGTCAAGTGAACGAACCTGGCTGTCATGACCACCTTTGGTAGTCGTTATTGGGAAGTCAGCCTCCTAGTCTGGCACCCGGTCTTACCAACTTGATATTGGTCACGCATTCAGATTGCGGAGGTAAGATGGCAGGCGCTTTGTGTAAAAACCGGTATTCAGCCAAAACTGGTATATCAGAAGACGACCCCATAAGTTGGAAAGATGTATTAGAGAAACAACAGTCTGATTTTCATCTTATTGAAAAAAAATAATGTTGGGAATTACTGTCTGAATGTACTGTGAAAATTAATTACTGTAAAATATGCAAGATGATTGTGGATAGCGCTATACCAGCGTATAAATATATTTAAAAAATATGGTGAAAACGATATCAGAATAATATTTGTTGCATTATAAATATACAAAGTGTTCGACCTTGTTTATGTGTGAATGTTTATCGATCGTCAGCTTAATTTATATCTATACATTGTTAGACAAAAGCATGCTCTAAGAACTGCCATTAGAGCTGCGTATGGTGGTCTAGGCGAAGTAGTTTAATCATCGACCTATTTTTGTAAGAAACGCGGCAAATGTTGTAGTCATTGAACATGTACAAAGCAATAGCAAAGTACTACTACAGATAACAGTATTTAAGGTTAGGCGTTACGTATGTACGTCTAGATATAAAGATAACGAGTATTTTGCCCCCAATAACAATTACAATATCCACGAAAAAACCCCGAGGGCAAAATCAGAAATGTAGTAAAAGTTAAAACGTTTCTTGCGCAAAAACGCTTTAGTTAAAATTAGTCAAATTAGAGCCACCTGCCGCTTTTTATTGGCCACAGGGGAACCTTCTTTTTAAATAATTTCTTTATTCTTTCACAGAAAATGTTTAAGAAATCGAGGGTCGCTATCTTGATGAGACCAATATGCTACTGGTACTGTACTACAAAATTATAAGTATTGTGTTAATAGAAGTAAAAATGGAAGTTAGTACAAGTAAAGTATTTACAAAAGGCAAAAACAATTACGAGCGACCAATGTCTACAAAGTGTCATACCAAATTGAAAAAAAGTTCATAATATTATTAGGCCTTATTTTTTTAAATCATCGATCTGATTCAATTAACCAAATAACAGAAACGTTCATAAGATTTTCAGGCGTTTATGCATTAGTAAGTGCTTATATCATGGATGTGTTTAAAACAAGGGAGAGATTGTGCACACACTGATTCCGTACTAGCCACTTTATGCAACTGGCTGTTACTTCAATTGCACACATATCACTCCCGCCTTTCTCTCTCGAGGCATTCACTTCACTAATGCTTTTACATTAAACACATTAAAATTGTGCACTTTATTGGTATCTAGGTATGTGGTCACTTCGATATGCACGAATTCATTGTAGGTAAGTTAGCTTTGTTACGTATTATGTTGTCACTTAAGTATCAATATATATTATAACTCAAGACATTCAGATGATACACATACGAGTGTGTTTAATTATAGCTATAAAACAAAGTGATTCATGAATCTTAAACTAGATAACTTTTAATTGCTACTACGGACATTAGGTTATAAATACTGCTTTAAACTGTAAATATTTGGTGAAATAAATATATAAATCTAGACTAGTACACAAACATACAGCTGTCTAGAATAGATTTGTATGAAGTTTGTATGTATGTTATTTTATGAAGTTAAAAAGGTCTGAAGTGCAAGTAATTTCAAACATTTCATTCCACTTGAATATATATAGCATTTTTCATAATATTACAAAAGTTAATATTATGTACAATATCTCATGTAAAATAAAATCCCTATACCTACCTCCTTTTAAATCGTAAATATAAATATTTACCCACCCTACGTTTGAACAGTATTTACGTATTTATGCGTTAAAACCGCATACCTACCCGAATCAAGTAAATCGCTCGCGTGTCTAAGAAGCAAATGCGGTGGCTTCTAAACACATGTCGTAACGTATAGAGCCTAATTCAAATAAATAAATAATGTTAAAACCTCGTACATTTATTTTTGTTGCACATTTCTGTTTACTTTTTAATTAATTCATTTTTCTTTTGTTCTTAAGAAAATATGTTTTAGTTGGATATTCCCAGAGTGATATGTTTTAAGAATATATACTTAAATAACTTTTTCAAAAAATATTAAAATTATGCTAATAAAAGTGTAAGGGTGATACTTACCATATAATTATGTCTAAATTATTGGTTTGCGTGTCTATAAATCGCTTTCACAAATATTTATAATGTCAATAAAACTACTTGAGTTGGAGCGCTACTGGGGTATTTGAACGAGACTCCTCCAGACATTTCATAATACTTGCCGATTCATTTGGTGTCACGATATAAATTATTCATTGTAACCACTTTTAGTATTCCTGAATTGTGCTTTTTACGTGAACAGACCACCCAAAGTGAAATCAAGTGTAAAGTGAAAGTTTTTGGGACGGACTATGATAAGGATTACGAAAACCTTCGTTATACAAGACATAAGACAGGTACTTTGAACATTAACATGGAATAGCGCTATGTAAAAATATTATTATATGACAGTCATATGTTTTTTATTTCTATGTTAATCAAAAATAACCGTCGAGAATAGATAACATTTGGTTCGCCCTCCGTAGGTAGCTATAATCTAGTGGCAGGCTAGAGGCTACTCTGGACTAACAGCACTATCTATAAATATGGAATCGAAAGGTCGTGTCGCCTGTCACTCACTTATTAAACTTAAATTACTTAATAAATGGTGACTTTACTGGTAATATCAAATTGTATATTTAAAAAATGTAGTTTAAGTTATTTGGGCATATTGTAATAACTAACGTCTTCGGATCATATAGGTACATTCATCGTCAGCTAAGAACAAATTAAAAAACTACTACTAACTACTGTACCTAACCTACATTTACTTTCTTACTTCATTCATTCATACGTATTAAATAAACACTCGTATTTAACTAATATAAAATGCCTATGAAATTATACATAAGTACTATGAGTTCTTACTGAAAAACAAAATAGTAAATATTATATACTGGACATACTTACTCAAAAAACTACTGCATAAAACTAGTGTATAGCTACGTTACGTAAACAGAGAAGCCGGTAGGTACAGATGAACATGGAGGTACCTAAATACATCTACGTACGTACAACCTGTACCCTTGCATCGAAACGCTCCCGGGTTCCGATCTGACCTCTGAGTTCTTAAATCGAGGGGTTAGAGTCCAAACTGCTGAGGCAGGGTTTTCTTTAATATTGTACAAACAGTATTGAGCGGGTTACCAAACCATAGCCAATGACATACCCTGCGTGTTTTTCGGCACGATGCCAAAATAATGTCATCTCTCGTAGGAGAGAGCTCGGGGACTTTATGGCGCTTCGGGCCAAGTAGGTATTAAGACAATTATGAAGGGACTTTAGTACGACTCTCTGTCTTGTATTTGTGAATAGAACTTTTTATTTTTGAAGTTCTTGCAGCAGCTCCTTAACGCATTTGTTTAGTTGTATGAATTTTTTATGTTGTGAATTTGAAAACCACATCTTGTTGTTAATGTAAATTGCAGATGACTTGAGAATGAGGATGTCCGCACAATTAAAATAAGATTGCTAGTCAACGAATCAAAAAATAAAATATTCCTTGGCAATGTATGTATATATATGTTAGTGCAATTAATTATACTACAAATATGTGTAATGAGATGCTAATTTACTACTAGGGTTTGCAATAAGGGTTTTTAATGAATTTGGTCAATTTCATCCAAAAATCTATTTTTGACTGAAAGTGCGGAAGCCGGCAATGATGTAAGTGTAAATGTTTCGTCATCGAGCGGATTATAATGAAAGTGTAATTGCACGTATGATCCATTAAGGCGGGCGTAACGAGAGCGGCGCAGGCTCGTGACCGCGCGGCGGCCGCGCCGGCCGCAGAGAGCTCGTTACGCTCTCTTGCGTAACTCCACAGCCTGGACTGTTCACTATTTCGATTCTGCGTTGAAGCTAATCGCGGCAAGACGCGAGAAAGGACCCGCTCGATTGCGATCGCCTCAAACGACGCCCTCGCTGTCCACCCAGGGGCAACCTTTCACGACTACTTTCGGCTATGCCGTAACACCATACCGACACCTAATTAGGTGCCACAAAATAAACGAAATAAGCATCACATTTGGTTTTTATTACAAAAATATAAAAGCTATATTAATATACATAAAATAACAATCGTAATATAATACCTCCTTTCGTACAACATTAACATTGTGCACTAATAACAAGTATAGATGAAGGGCGATGATGAAGAATTCAATGATTCGTGTTGTATCGTTAAGTGAAGGCCGCGGGCGAACGCGTCTCAAGTGACTATTTACAAGGCGTACGGCCACGAGCTACGCCGGCGACGGCGGCGGGGCTTAGATAAGCCTCATACATTCCTAAGCACAGAATTAATAAATAACTCGGCGTATCTAACGTCCTACCGCTGAAGCTGAATGTTGTATCGTTTTAGTGAAGAGGTCCCGCGACGTGTCCAGGAGGACCGTACTGAGTGCTGGTGGCGCCACCGTGTCCAGAGCTGGCGCCGCTGTCGTCACCGCCGCTGGTGCCGAAGTCAGCCGAGATCTCTGCGCCGCCGTGACCGCCTGCACCGCCGCTGCTAGCGGAGCCGCCTCCGAGAGCGAGAGCACCGAGGTCATCACCACCGCTAATAGCACCACCGCCGATACCACTGCCTCCGATAGCACCACCACCGATGGCACCACCAGCGCCGCCCTCCTTCTGTGTCTGGTACTTGATGAAGTATACTTCGGGCTTGGAGGGCTGTGTGGGCGCGGGAGTGGGGATGACGATGTCGGGCTGCTCTTCGGGCTTCTTGACGAGCACGTAGACGAGGGTCTTCTCTTCGTTCTGGGGCTGCACGGGGATGATGGGAGCGACGGGAGCAGGGGGAGCCGGGGCCTTGATGAAGATGATCTTGTAGTGCTTTTGAGGAGGAGCCACTTCAGAGATACGGGGAACCCTCTGTTCAACGGGCTCTGGTGGGGGTACGTGCACGTAAATGTGTTTCTGCACAAGAGGAGCACCAGAGTAGCCTCCGGCGTATCCGCCACCGAATCCGGAGTCTCCGCCTCCGAAGCTTAGGCTGCTAGCGCCGCCGAATCCACCGGACCCTCCGAAACCGCCGCCGATACCGGCTCCAGAGTGACCTCCGCCAATGGACAGGCCGCCGAGAGAGCCACCGTGGCTTCCTCCGATGGAGACGACCCTATGGCCGCCCGAGGACGACGAATGTCCTCTGCTAGGTGCCGAGTAGCTGTAGCCCACTGGAGGCTCGGGGCGGCCGTAGGCCAGCGCCACGCACGCGAGTACCTTTAAACAAAGAGAGCACATTTTAATTTCTTACATCTCTGAGCAATTAATAGGCCGTGCGCCGTAATCTCCAGCGAAGAACACACAAGCCCATTTGATCGCGGTAAATTGAACATCGGACGGTCGAGCGAGGGCGCGCGCCGACGGACGTTCCAACTTAGATCCCCTGATTACGCTGCCCCTGAGGCTATTAATATCGCTTAACGACTATACACATAGCCGGTATTAATTTTCATGTGGTACTTGTATTTTTCAATTCGTTTTCGAAGTCGAGAAAATGTAACAAATACCTAGGATAAAGATATAAAACGATGGTCACCAGTTAGTTAGTAAAAGATGACCGATTATAAAATATCAATTCGCTAGGCACAAAAGGACAAAATTACAATCAGTACAGGACTGACAAAAGATTATACTTAAAACTTAAGCCTTCAAACGTGGCAATGTAACCACATATAATTTGATTATGTTGAGAATCGTAAGCTTAAAACGATTCCAATAAATTAGGATGTGATGTAATAATTACGAATAAAAATAAATTGTTCCGTGTGTGAGGCTATCGTAACTATAAATCATCTAGTAGGTAGGTATTACGAAACACTATCGAGGATTTCACTTCGACATGCCGTTTTAAAAGAAAATACCAAGACCGATAATGTCCAATTTATCGTATAGTTAGGGCGTGATTTACTTTTTTCGCATAAATCAACTTTAATATGACTTTATGAACCTATAGTCGGATCGATAGTAATAAAGAATGCGCTCTCTTTTTGACATTAAGAATAGTTTGCATTGACAACTAAAAATGAAAAAGGAAATTGGGACATTCGATAACCGAAGTTACGGGCGACTGCTGCCTGAATGGAACTATTTGAATGCCAGATGGAAGTATTTGGAAGGTGATGAATGGGCTTCCATAATGGCCGATACACACGAACATTGTACTCCATTGATCCTTATCCACAAATCCATGTTTTGATGTCCTATAAACTGATTTATAACTTCACAACAACAGACGAACGTTCGGTTCAACACTCACAAATCACTTTGGTATCATAAAATGATATTTACTATTTGGCACACTGCGAGAATCCTTATCGTGACATATATCACTGTACACTTCACTTTGAGTCCGTGCAGTTAACCTGAAAAGCTTTGCAGATGAAGAACTTTGAAAGAAATAGGTTACATTTGGATACAGAATATTACAAGATTATCGCATGTGCCAGACAGTAGAATAAGGGGTATATGAATGACGCAAGCGATCCTTACCACGAATGCACGCATATTGTGCTTGGGAAAGACGGGGCTGCCGGGAAGAAGCTGACTGCCGGTGCTCGTGCGTTCACCGGTTAGAACAAATCCGCCGATCGGAGATGTTCCTGTGGCTGAGAGCTTGTGTTAACTGATGACATTCGCCATGCCGGACCGCTCTTAAATACCGAACTGCTCATCTCGTCAGAACACTCCATCCCTACGTGCATTTCACTGGGCACCGTTCAACTATCGTCATTATTTAACAAGTATACGGTCCTTTCTTTTCGGCGAGGCCTGCCGCAGCAGCGGACGCATTCGATACGTTGCCTTAGCGGGCAGCGCTCGCTCCACGCATGCTGCCGGCCGCATGCACACGCCCGCCACCGCTTCACTACAACAACGCCGCACACTCATTTAATCATCCGACCGATTAGCCTCATTAACGACACCTCTTTATATAGCCATATATGGTATAGTTATTAAAAAATAGACTTGTTTTGTGAGCACATATGTATGTATAAAGAAATTAAGGATATCGTAGCAGCTACACGCGTTGTATTTGGCCGTTATTCGTTTATTTTATTTCATAGCCATCAGCTATTCATACTACAAACATTTTTAACTTAAAAGTAATCTAATTATAGGGGGTTCACACACTATTAAACGAAAAAATAATTAATATATTCCGCACAGTCTTGAGTTTAAAAACATGTAAGACAAGCAGCAATTCCTTATTTATAATTATTATGAATTGTACTGTTCCTTCTCTTTGAGTTGTAATTCTCATTACTGAGGATCGTAACTCCCCCGAAGAGTTGATAAATTATGGGAGTTTTCTTTGGCAGATGTGTAGTGCATAATATGTCCTTCCACAGATGTTACTCCCTCGTTCATTTTGTGATCTCAATAAGCCGATTTTGACGCCAGATGATGGACGGATGTTATATCGGCAGTAAAAACATAAGTAAAATGGCAATTTTCTCCGTGCAACCCTCACTTTACAAAGTAATAATGTATCTATCCCTCGTGACAGATACCGGGATCTACACCGTAGTCCCTAATTAGCTCCTGACCTTTCATGATATTTCAGGGCTTATGATTAAAGGTCGATTTATATCTACAGACATTGAAAGTGCCAGACCCGTGGTGTGGTACCTACACTAGAATATATAATAACTATACTTCTAGAATAATTCTTCTAAATAGCTTAAGGGTACAGAGAAGGAACAAAGAAACTATTGCTCATAATTACTATTTTTGGGACTTGGGGTCAGAACCCGGCTAATGGTGTATTTTTTGGTAATTTTGAGCTCTACATTGTATTTTGACTTCTTCTTATCGTAGTTGAGTGGCCAAATCCAAAAGCCTCGGACTGATGTACTATGAACTGCCCGTAGGAGTAGAAACTACATTGAACGATATTTCAGTCAAAACTATTATAATATCAAGGTGCTTATTCAAAATTATCTCTTACTGATTTTGTCAATCCAAACTATATAAATAAAGAGTTTGTCGGCAATACATACATAAAAACACGTAATAATGTTTTCTAGTTTTCTTTTGTGAGGGTTTCTTGCTCCATTTTAAGAACAAGACTTACTTATCTGATATCCTCGAACTTTCCCAGTTCAACGGAGTTTTCTCGTTTAACTCGGTATATATATTCCTAAAGTAAACATGATTTCAGTTAATTCTAGCTTTAGCTGCAATAAATAAATGCTTCCATCCCTTAATTTATACAATCTCTAATATCCCTTTTTATAAGGTTGCCGAGGAGTGGTTTGAAAACTATCGATATCAGTTTTTGCTATCTGGCACTAAATCGTAATACTAACGCGGGTTTTGATTAAAGTATCTTTAGTGTGTTTGTACTTAAGTTTCTTTTTAATGTTTAGCCTATGTAGTTTTTAGATCGACATTGGTCTGGTTTTAGATCTTGTTAACCAAAAAACAATCTGAGTAGGTATTTCGAACGGATCAAAACTTCATTATCATACATTGAAAGTATTTATATTTAGTATCAAGGGTTCAAGTCGTTAGATCTTGAACCCTTGATTTACAATTGAGTTCCGTAAAACAATGTAACTACACTTTATGTTGAAATTAAAATAGCTGATTTATTTCTCGACTAGATTAAACAGAGCCACTCAAACTAAGTATTCCATTTAGTGTGAAATGGGCCGAAGATAAAGCTTTATTTATCTCTTCATTTTCAGAGATTTGATGAATTTTGCTCTAATTAGTAAATTTGAAATTGATGAAGTGTTGGTTTTGCAAGTTACGAAGTTCAGGAGCGATGCGTACTGCGTGGGTACATACGTACATGTACCTGTAGTTGTAAATAAAGGAAATAATAAATCGTAGAGTTTCTAGTCTTTTTAAAATATCATTAAAATTTGATAAAAAGATTTTGATTTCTTCCAAAATAACTTATTTCGACGATTGGAAATGTTCCCAAAAGAAGAAAATAAGAAGAAGAGGTTTGGAGACCGAAAAGTGTTAACCAACGTAGAACCATTTACTACTCAAATGTACCTACATTCTCCAAACCTCTTGTGATTCTGTAATTAAGTTTATCAATTTTTAATGTGCTAAATTAAATGAGGTTAAGCTTGCAGATTTACTGGAGACTTAAATAAAATGACCGACCACCAACTAATATGTAAGTCGGACTCGCGGATACAGGGTTCCGTTCCATTTTCTATGAAAATCTCCAAAATTCATGATTTTTGTGTAGAAACCCCCTTAAATATATTTTTAGCTATTTTAGTAACTACTCAGTACAGCAAGAGTAAATTTAATTTAAGCATACAGATTTACAATAAGCTTCCACCTTCAATAAAAGAAGCTAACTCACTTGGTGTGTTTAAGAATAAGCTCATAACATTTTTATTAGATAAGGTCTACTACTCAATAAAATTATTTTTGGACGATAAGACAATTTGAAATGTGATTACTACTTTTAATGACATATTAAAATAATTGGCATAATGTAATTGAAATAATTCCAAAAACTAAATTGTTAATTTTAATTTGCACGTCCTGTGGGTGGAAATATAGCGCACTCATAATATGTACATAATACCTTCTTTGTAAATACCTATATTTCGCAATAAATAAATGAATTTTGAATTTTAAATGTTTGTTTTCTAGCGGCAATAAAAATGACCGGAAAGAAATTAACTGCCTGGGTGTCACGGTTAGTAAAATATTAATTGCATTCTGACATACGGGACTTCTCATAATTGGGTTCCCATTTCTATCCTTGATATAATAAGTATCTTCTAGGTAAGCGTGTTACACCCTAGACTGCAACAATGCTTCAGGCATGCTGTAGTCAAACGCAAATCTATTCGACGTTAAAAAAGGTGCAATACAATTAATGTATGTACCTTATTAGTAAAGCATAAAAATCTAGTCATGAGACACTAAGCGTGTTTTAAAGTGTTAATAATAGAATAAATCTCCCTAAAAACCGAAAAAAGGGACAAGTGAAAATAAATTTTCTTAAAAATATATCTAAATACAGATGGAGACACCATTGTATACCACGTTTAAAGCCTTTCATTGTAAAAATATCACAGTTCGTTGCTGAAAAAAGCTTTTGTTATGATAAAATTCAAATTTTATTCCATTTGATATGCAAAAATTTCGAAATGCCTAAATATTTATCCGCGATCAATATCAAATTGATGAGTCATCTGCATTTGCGTATATTACCATTTTGAACGCATTATACTGTATTTTGCATAAATATTTACAAATACAACAGCGGGTAACATTTTTGGTATGAATAGCTTACCTTACAAGTTGGTACGCTATCTTATATATCTAAATAGCTTCATGCTATAAAAGAACATGTTACCCATCCGTTTGCCTAAGCATTTGAAAACAAACAAGTTTTAATATCATTCCTCCAAATTAGTTAATAAAACGCTAGATTATGTTTGTAACTGAGCAATATGATTGTAACATACTATTTCTCGAATATCATTAGTATTTTAACTGGGCGTCAATATTATCAAATATTTAAATAAACTTAATAATAATAGTACAGTACGACGTCTTGCCATGTGAACCCATTAATTAACTCAAATACGTATTACTTGCTTGAATACATTAATCATATGGGAAGGACTGACATTGAAGTTTTCTAAAAGATGACCAATTATATTTTTCCTTGAACTATACATACAGTGATCTAAGTCGGAATACAGTTCAGAATAGCGCAACCATGTTAACTATTTGCCGATGGGTAAATAAGTAACTACTTTTTCGAGTAGGATTACGTTAATTGTATGCTTTAGGAGAGCGATAGTAGCGCCGTTGTTATAAGCTAAATTGTTCGACTGCGGTGATGAATTGGCAATAATGACTTAGTTATGTTGAACCATCATTACTTCAGAAGGTCATTTGCCATAGTAACCAACAGTAGTTGGAGTAGAAAGCAAGGTGATCGATGCGTCGTCGGAGATCTTTTTCAAGAGATACAATAACCGTAACTTTTAATTTTACATTCATGAATACATCAATTATTTTATTTTTTTGTAAATCACGTACCTACTACTAATTTACGCAATTCTGCTGATTTCCCGTGATTTGACATGTGTAATGTGTATGATCTGATCTATCTTTATGCTATTGCAACATTAAGTTTTTGTAGCTCGAGATAAAACCTTGCAAAGTGACCTTTCCTCTACATTCACTCGCCAAACTTACAACAAAATTTGAGTTTTATTGGCTAGCATTATTACAATCACTCACACAATAAAGAGTTAAAGATTGCTGATTGTCGGAGCGCACACTTAGATCGTAGCGTAACGAATCATTTAGTCCATTAGTCGTCAAATTAAACTTGGCCTTTTGATACTTACAGTTACGAGTATAACATTCTGCTATTTTATTAATAATAATATAGAAAAATAATAATAACTGCAACTTGGAAAACTGAAACTAATTTTGTTTCATATTTAAAATTTAACTGTACGGTTAACTTTTACTGTACCTGCCATTTTATTCTCTAATAATTATAAAGCACTAGTAATTAATACAGATTAAATAGTGGTGTTTCAAGTATGAAGGGTGGAATATCGATTTAGGTTGTCTTATTTCTAGATATGGCTGCCGCGTCACTGGGTAGCCAGGTGACATATTTCCCAGAGAATTTCATTTAAAAGCGATTATCAATTGTTATAAAAAAAAATACAGTCATAAGAAATAATTGTATCCTGGAATTAAGTAAATTATTTTGGTTTCACTTTAAGTAAGTAATGTTATATTAAACTTTATCAAGGATAACTGTGTTTCGTAATCTAGATTCACGAGTTTTATAATGATTTATCACTAAGATCACCTCCGCGTATTTCCTCTTTACTGAGAGTTGTGACTCAAAATTGATTGATTGGGAAAGTTATCTTAAACAAGTACGTCATGGACAACGACTGTTAAACCAATTATTATTAATATACACGTACCTATTTAGGTACGAGTATATACTAGATATAATGTTAATGCTACCAGATTACGCATATGTATTCAGCAATGTACTAGTAGAAGCGAAATGGAACCGAAGCTGCCATGCATTATGGCCTAGTAAAATTACTAGACATTCAAATTGAGTTTATGTAACTGTAGGGATATTCCCAACGTAAGGACAATATTGATGTCATACAAAGTGGCAGCTCTGCAGAAATAAATATCCATAGAGCGGGACGCACGTAGGTGGAGCCGTGAAATATGGGAGTTGGCGGGATGATGTACGGCCGCAGCGTAACACAAGTTGGCCAAATTGTCATTTGATTGCCAGGGGATCATAAATATAATATCAGTCCAAATATCCGCACCGGTCAACTTCTGCCACCTACTGCGTAGAGAGAATTAAGGATACTCTATGGATAGCTACGTTTAGTCTAGATCACGTCATATTTGCTCAATTTATACATTTAAAATTTAATCTTGAAATATAACTATATATATTCCCTAATACGCAATACTTAATAGATGTATCATTTGATCGACTGTTACAAATATTATGCCGTTGATGAGTTTTTAAAATGGTTCGGTTAACTTGCTTGCTGTTTGTTCCTACCTTAGATACAAAATGTCTTGTAAACATCGTAATGTGTGTAGTATGTTTAGTAATCCACTTAAAACACCACTGATGTAAGGTTATTAGACTTGCAGTAAACTCCAATGTATATAAAGCGGTCTAGACGGTTTCCAATATAAAAGTCTTGTTTTCACACTGAAAATATCTAGCAGGGGTTTTGTTGGTAACTTTAATACAAATATTTGTTATAAAATTAGGACTCAATTCATATATATTTATATGCAAGGTGCTCAGTAAGCAGTGACGATATTCGAGACGTTGATTTTGGTGGGTGCTCTTATTTCTCCCGTGATATCTGTTTTCTTTGGAGTATACAATAAAATTATTACGCAGCAGCCAAACTACTCCTGAGTTCATAACTTACGTACAAACTTAGTAAAAAAACATATAAAAAAACACACAAACGTTTACTGTTTCGCATAAATTATTCCCACCCCTCGTTTCCAAAAGAGCCCCAAATAAACTATCTTCACGAAACAGACAAATAGTTGCGCTACGATATATTTAGCCGGTAATATATCCCGCGCAGTAAAACGGAGGTGCTTCAGGTATACGATATAACTTTATTGGCGGACCACTTGGTGTTTTTGCACAATCCAATGCTTGATTGAATGCCAAGAACGATCCGGATTTCAAATCTGAGGCTCACTCAAAATAGTGCCACGAGAAGTATATTGTCAAAGTTCTACACGAATTTGTACGAGGTCTGAAATATTGATGAGAGGAAATGGTAACAAATACAAGGTACGATTTCAAAATGTCTGTGACGACTTTTTGATAAAAAAAAAATGCACTCAGAATACTCGTTATATTTTATTATGTCATTGTTACTAGTATTGTATTATTATTTATTGTCTGTCTTGTGGTCTATGCTTTAAATTGAACCATCATACCATATTTAAGTCCATTTTAATACGTATTAGATAATAGTTACACACTCCATTCACATAAAAATGTATGATTACACTTAGTCTTCTTATGACCTTCACCGCGGCTAGTTGAAACGCAAACGATCTATCTATCTTACATATACTCGAAACTTCAACCAAGTATACGAGTGTGCCTAAATATGCAATTCTGCAAGCGGATTCTCCGAGATCTCTCATAGAACCCAACTATACGCCTTTCAAAACAGCTGCTGCACGCCGAACACATGACTTGCATCGTAATTATACAATTTAGATGATTAGGTAACTTGGTCAGTTTAGAAATCTGATTCTCTTTAAATTGGGTAAACAATATATTTGTTGTTCAAGTTACTTGTGTTTCGGCACTGTATTAACAAGTTAAGATTTCTTTAATGCTTCTAAATGGTTGAATATTCACAGAAGGTTTTCAATACCTACTTATAGAAATAAAAATGGTATATGAATGTTAGTGTTAATTGCGCATATAATATTACTTTTATAAAATGATAGGAGTAGTTACACAATACTGGCCTAAGTTACTTCAGATACTAAATAACTAATCAATAATGAAGCTCAAGCGCCAGCGATGGAGCAAAGGTCCGTATGGACTTGGCGGCATTTCCCCGCTGTTTCGTCAATGTTTGAATATATGTTATCATTCACTGACCAATTGAAATTCTACTCGGGAACTCAAAGTTACAAGTTGTGTATGTCATAGTATGTCACGTTTTATTTTTTCATTTTAATATTATAGGTATTAGTAGTAGTATGATAGCTATCGTGGAGAGTTGTAAATGTATTCATCACTACCTAAGTAGATGTATGAAACAATACACAGCGTGCAGTAAAGTATCGACACAAATCCAATCACATCATGGAAAATAACCCCAAAGCATATAAAGTTGTTTGTGAAGTTTATGTAATCTACCATCGAAACGTTTTCGGTAGATATACAGAGCTATACCATAAATTGCACATATATATCTGTGCCTATATCATGCTATGTAACTCAATCACTTACTCGTCGTAACTTTAAGTGTCCACGTGGAAATGCAAAAGGTTAACTCATTTGTCATAGTAACAATATATAAACAATACATCATTCCATTAAGTAATACAGTTAATTAACTGAGAGCAAATAATAATTAGATTCAATATAAATAAAGGGCACACTAAAATACATTGTCTTAGAATTTTCATTACAAATACAAAATTATGAAATATAGAGAAACATGCAATAAAACTTCTTAATTCGCTTCTTGTAATAAGTTTTTCAGAGTCAAAATGTAGTGTATTAGTAAAAGCAATTACAAACTTTTGAACGTGCTTATACATATAGGTGTCCTTCCTTATCATTCACGAAAGCTTCATCTATGAAAAAATAAGGATCGGGAAATGAGCGGTCAGGAGTTGCGGTTGTATGCCTAGCGTCGTCGGAGCTCCGATTAGCGATGCAGAGGAGGAACAAACCCGGGGGTGAGGGTATACCTTAGGGTCGGAGTAGGAAACGTTGACTCCCACATGACCACAAAGGTTGTTCCTGGGTCAAAAAAAACGAGCGCGGGTCAAGCATTTTTGCCATATAACCATGTACGGACTAGCGCAACAATCACGCAGGCGTAAGTAACGTATAGCGAACTAGTTACACTACTTTCATTAGAACATAGAACAACTGTCTGAGCAGAATGGGGAGACATCGCCTCAGCAATTTATCAAGATAGCCCGACAGAAGCTCGATTGTGCTTGATCTGACGACGTAATTACGCCGACTTACTCGTAACAGCGCCCGCTCTATCGATCTTAGCTCGCTCCTCGAAAATGTTCTTTTGATTTAAAAAACATACTAGTATTTTTTCCAAGGTTTATTTCTAATGTCAAAATATGATGTCAAAGAATATATAATATTAAATTGCTAAATAATTTATGATTTTTATAATAAAAAAAATAATAAATAACAAAATACAATAAAGATTTATTAGGATTTAAACTATACTAAAATACAAGAAACTGAAATACCAGAAATACCTCAAAATTTTAATTGAAACCTATCTAAACTAAATACATAGTAACTTACGAAAAACTAAAAATCTAGTACTTTCATAATTTTCTCAATCTAAACGGCAAACGTTCCCCGACCCAATGTGCCCAAAAACCGGCTTTTTAGATAAAATAGCAATCGGCTCTAATCGTGGCCTTATTATGGATATAATTATACATATACATACTTATATGAAATTTGTATGGTTTTACTTCGAAAAGTAGTAATTGGAAAGATGATATAATTTAGTTAAATACGCGGTAACAATGAATAGAAAGTACATATTTTTTGGACAACTATAATTAAAATTCGATCCAATTTCTTTATTAGCTAAAATGTAAAATTTACATTTACGCTGTTTACGAGGGTATTAGAGTATTTTATTATATAAAAATAGGTAAATTTTATTATTGTATCTCATATAGTCAGTTACTTAAACTAGTATCAATTAAAAACTACGTAGTGCACAAGATTTGTTAAATTATGTACATTTTGTTACGTCCTCGGTGACATAATAATTTAATAAGTCCTAGAAAATAACTTATCTAATCTTGACTTTTGCGAATAGCTTAATGTTAATAGCCAATTATGGCGTGGCTAAACTTTTGATAGTAAAAATAATCCGATGATCATCCGAATACGTATGGTGGTTAAAAGTGGGCAATCTACTTTCACTCTTGGATGGCTATACAACTAAGATATACACCAAAATATACGTATAACACAAATTGCCTTTTAAAGATGCACGCATGTGATTAGTTCACCACAAGTTAGACAAAACAAGCTTGTGTGATAATACCTACCACATAGTGTATTGATTTTCCTCGTTCCTTGCTTTTTCTTGTACGACATTATCGACTTTTCCTCAAGGCTTTACAAGCAAATACAACGGTCAATTGAACTTTGTTATCAATTTTATCTTCTTTCGTTTGAAATATCTTGCGACGACGCCGTGAAATTTAACATCAAGATATGTTTACAGGTAGATTTTCGATATGTTAAAATAAAAAATGGTTTGATTTATCCTGATATTTTTCTTTTGTCAATTTTCCTTAAACAGTAACAAATTAACTAGCACTGACCCAAAAATAGCAAAGGTGGGATCGTAGAATGCTGAGAATTATGTTGTTTTGCCACGCCACCGCTCGACGCGCTCCTACGTTAGAATTAAGCCGCGTGCTTGGCAGCTACATTTAAGAAACGGTTCCAAGTTTAGTAAATGGTACTATCGAGTTCATATATTGCTTTTGTTAGAGAACTACCTTTATGCACCCTGTTAACGTATGTATATCCTCGCTTTTCTACTTTGATATTATGAAGTAAGTTTGAAGGAAGAACTGACATCATTGAATGTATGAACAATTCATGAATTCTGTATGGAGTGATAAGTTTTATTTTGGCAATCATATTTAAATAGAGTTAAGTGTGACGCCGCAATCATTTGAAATTATAAAATAAATACAAATAATTAGAAGATAATCTACCCTTAAATAACAGGATAGAGTCATCCACAGCAGACAGAGTTAGAGAAATTGACCTGTATTTATACTCATATTAGTGGGCTGCGAGTTAGCAGGGATGTGGTACCTACGTATGTGGCTTATTGTCACGGCAAACAGACGCTGATTAACATTTTCAATCTGTACCCAAAATTAGGCAGAGTTTCTATTGTCTGTAATTTGCATATATAGCGAGTGACCTACTCTAATTTGCACAATGATATAGCTGGATTAAACAAGATCCGAGCTCAGAGGTTGTTTTCTGAGTATGCCCAGGGTTCATAAATTTTTATAGTCTAGTCTAAGCCCATTTTTATTCTCGTTCGTCAGTTTATACTACATTTTTATGTAGGTATGTATTTTTGCTTTGTCTTTTGTAACTTGTACAATTTAAAAGCGTAAATTATTGAGCGGCCGCCTCTTGTGTGTTCTACCGAGGCAGTCACTGTTACAAAGAATAAAATAGGGTGATGGGAACTCCCTGTGAAGGGTTCCTTGCCGTTGAATAATGTATTGGACGTGCAGGACCACCGCGCGCCAAAAGTCGTGCGATATCGGACCTCCCGTAAAAGTCTATTATGAATACTACACAATATACACACACATGCATAAATGCTCGCAACAGCATTTCATAGATTGCCTGAATGTTATTTTTTTACTAGCCTATAAATAACTGAGTATTACTAGAAATTTGAAAGACATATATTAATAGACCTATTATTATGCATCACTTATAAGTTTTGAAGTGAACCATATTCGTAAAGTTATAGAGTTAAAGCTTTGTTATACTAAATCTCGATAGCTCTATATTTCTTAACTATACATACAATACATAGCATGAAAGGGTGGATTGAAAATGCGCACTAATGTATGCGTGTATATGCATTAGTTATTGTAAGGTAACCCATTATAACTCAAAGATGAGAGATTGTACGGACCGTTTCGTGCACGTTAACTAGCACTTAGTCGGGTCTCTGTGTACAAGTGAATTTAAAAAAAATATTGGTAGAGCCACGTCATTAGGAATTCATATTATCCCCTATCCTCTTAATTAAAAACCTCTTGAATACTAAAACAAAAATAAACGTGCAGATTGAAGCTCACACAATGCAATAAAACCTCGGTCTTGGATACTCTGCAATGGCCAATGTCTGCAATCGAAAGAGCTGGAAAAAGATCGATGGCAAATGAACGCTCTGCGCATCTCAGCCGGGTTGCTCTCAACGTTGCCCCTTTATAATTCAAAACTCCGAACACGCAACTGGATTGGAGTAATGATTTAGCCGTTCCTTGTAAAATACGCGCTCAACACAATCATGCTTCGTATTCCTAAGTGCATAGGCAAGGGTATGACTTAATTTTGTATTAGCAAACATAACATACACGGATACGTTGGGTAATAAACTCTTCGACATTTAACTACGATTAACAGTTCTATGTTTGCAAGCTTTTAAAGGAAATTGGTCTAATCCTAAAAGCGCACTAGACAGTTGTGTAACAAAATCTTGGGAGTCCGTAACGGATTCAACAAATGGCAACTCGTATCGTCGATGGTAACTGTCGCTTAGGGCATGTACCTAAAGTAATGTACTAAAAGTTAAAAGTTTTATGCGTAATTAGGAGATTCGCTGATGAATTAGCAGGTGATCGAGACACGAAAATAAATCCCAAGCATTGTTTATAAATAACGGCCTTTAAAAATATTTTCAAAATGGTCGTATATTATGAGTACTTAGTATGGGAGCCGCAAATTGAATTTCTGTTAGCTGTTTCGCATCCAATTGTTATAATACCTAAAATATCCTAAATGTTTAAAATCAAAGGTAGTTCGTTGAACGTAATGCACCCGATAAATGATTAAACGACGCTGATTCACACTCGCAGTAGGTATATTATACGTGTAATCGAATTGAAATCCAAATTCCTTTCACTTGAGAATAATAACTTTTACTTACCGGGCTACCTCATCGGCCGGATATAAAATATTATAAATGTGTTGCATTTGAACAAATCCATAAATAAATAATCAACGCACCGAAAAAATACTTTAAGTTAGTATAATATGTAGGTACAATAATGGATACAGTCTTATCGGAATTACACAATCCTCTTACTATTGTTAGAATAAATGTGTAACCGTCTGGGGCATTCATTTTCTGTAACAGTTTATTTTATAAAAGCTATAGTTTACAACACAATAGGTCTCTGTAGGTAACGGACCAGTAACATGGCGGTTTAAGCTGAAAATGCGCTTACTGTTGTACAACAGTAAGCCTACGTGTAAGTTCTACAGGCCTGAGTTTAAACCCTTCACTATATTCTATAATACTTTTGTATAACATGTACTTTCGATCGAAATTTATCCATTTACTCGAATAGTGAGTAGAATTGATAACAGTGCAATGTGATACAGTCTCCTCCGTTGAACTATTTACATAGATATGAACGCCTTTGTAATGTATTGCCTTGCTACTGTTTTGTTTTTATAAATGTATCTAACTGCCTAGCCTACCAACATAAGCCTACGTGAATAATGATTTATGGCTTAAGAATATGCCCTGAAATGGATGCAAAACTAACTGGACACTTAGGATTTAAATGTAATTGTATGAATTACTCAAAGACTACTCTAAGATAAAGCTGCAGTGGCGGCATTATGTCATTTGCATCTGTCGGGTCTCCGCTCACTTCCTGGCACATGCTCAGCTCGGATTTCGTGTAATCTCTTTAATTAATTAACAAGTAAAAGCATATTTTTATCAGAGTACGTTATGTAATAGCCGACCTCTGAGCCGAGACTGACACAGAAATGCTTGGCAAGCTCATGGTCATAGCGCGGCCAACACGAGAGGCGGTGGTGACCACTCATCTAATTATTCTAATACTAGCTGTGCGCGTGACTTCGTCCGCGTGGAATAGTTATTTTGGGCATCATATTTATTTTTGCAAACTAACTCTTCAGCTTTATAAATTATATGTAGCTGTTACTTACGACTTGAACCGTTTTCGCAGCTCACGCAACGGAAGCCCTCAAAGATGAATAATTTTACCCGTTTTTTCCACATTTTCCATTGTTTCTTCGCCCCTATTAGTTGTAGCGTGATGTTATATAGCCTAAAGCCTTCCTCGATAAATGGTCTATTCAACACAATAAGAATTTTTCAATTCGCACCAGTAGTTTCTTAGATTAGCGCGTTCAAACAAACAAACAAACTCTTCAGCTTTATAATATTAGTATAGATTGAAGCAAGTACCATACCTAGGGTTTTAGACGATATTTACTATGAATTCATGTCCATCTGACATTGTAACATTTGTTAGTCTGCTGAAAATTATTACTCATAAAAAATTTGAAGACCATTTTTAAGTGTTACGTGGTAGAACTTGTTACAAAATTTTCGAGAACCAATTTGGGCAAAGTTGTGTATATTTTATCGATCCTTGTTGAACATTTGGGGCATTATTATGTTGCAAGCGTCTCGCCGCGGTAATACCATACCTACACACTACTCAGGAAGTTGTGCAATGCTTTTGTTTGCAATTTAACAATGAATCACCGAAAATTGGCGCAATCTATGTACATATAATATATTCTTTTGATCGTATAATCAGATTAATTTAACACGCGTTTACCGAAAATAACATATTTAGAGAGTATTAATAATTTTAAAATTTCAATATAAAATAATTTTAACCAGTAATTTGTCGTCAGTTAAACTAGAAAAAAAATAGTACTAGTCTTAAATTATATTGAATCTATTTATTATCTTCTTTTGTACATGGACAATTCAATGTTGGATTATTCCGAGGTCTCTATCTCGTCGGTACTAAAAGAAACTTGCCAGCCTTTCACCCTTTTAATATTTTACCATTCATACTTATCAGATACTTAATAGATTCACGCGATTCTTTGCTTGCGTCGTTTTATGAATAAGAACAATCTATATCCTTCTCAGTTCCCTATACTACAACCATACCAAAAATTTCAATGATTTGGCGTGAAAGAGGAACTCACTTATAATAAAGCTTGCTCTTATTATAATGATATGATTTTATATATTTACAAAGCTAATACCATATACCTTAGCGTCTAGTATAACAAAATAAATACCCTTTTGATAATGTAATATTGCAAGCGACGTTCATGCTCACGCATGACACTCACTTGAACGATAATAATTTTACTGCCGCTAAAATAACAATAATTGAGTACAATTGAACGTGCGCGCTTACTTGTTCCGATGACGGCGTGCCACACGAGTTATGTTATACAAATGAACATCAAACTTAGTTAGCAGCAATCCATTTAATTGTACCCGGTCTCGCACTCTCAATGTTCTTGGAAGCACGGCAAATAAAGGACTTGACTCTATCAGGGATCAATCTCCTTAGGATTTCACCAGTGAAAACCAATCCATCGGATCTTTGGATTTGGGTGTTGTCTCCCTTATTTTTGTTGCAACCACTCCAGACTCGTTAAGTACTTTCCTTGTACTTTTGGTCTATTTTCTTCACTTATCAATGAATACCCAGTCCATCACATCTATCAACATCGACATATCCAATAGATCCATAACGTAACCATAGGATATTAGAGACGCTCAGTCTCTGTGTCTGGACGCCGTCGTGCCAAATCTCATTGATGCATACGGGTGTTTTGAGAATTCGTTCAAGAACATGCCCTATGCAACAACTAGAGACCTTTGTCATTTAACCACCCCAAGCATATGTCGGTCACTTCTGTCATTTCGGTTGAATTAGCCTTAAGGGTGACCATCTGAGACGTTATCTTTTGACCTAACCAGCTTTTAAACAACAGATGCTTTAATTATTCTGTAAAAGCCTAATATGTATGTCACCATCCACGGATCGTCTTTGTATTCTACACTATCTGTTCCTACGGGATTTTATGCTTGAACATCAGACTTAAGATCTACCAAGGATAATATATTGATCTCCTCATCCTTTTCTACGATTGTTACATCGTATGATTTCCAACCCGATTCTAGTTTATCCTTTATAGTTTGACCAAATAATTCAATGAATGTTTCAGCATGTTCAATGTCTATTGAAGAACCTCAGATCTCTTTGAAAATTACTTTTCTAGCCACTGACAGGTCTCTTGTGAACAATGCAACTAGTAGAGGTGGTTCTACTCTGGAATTTTGTGAGAACCATTCTGATGGATATTGTACGGGTGGTTCTGTAATTACTCTCTTAAGATTATTTTTTGTCCAGTTTTGGCGCGAATCAAGAAGTCAGCTACAGACGCTATGATTGCACCTAATATTTTGGAACTAATTGAAATAAAATGTTGTTACTGGAAAGTTATGTATATTATAAAGTTGGCGATGTCTTATAAGAATGCCCTGTTTGTGCAGTACAATAACCTGTCCAGGGTGCCGCTCATTCAGCCGCGTTAGAGCTAGCGCCCATGTCTTGCATATTGAACTCTACCTTTTTATGCCTTGTCCTAATGGACAAGGCAACAAGATTCAACAGCTATCATCTCCATACGTCAAATTTGCAGCAAATTAATGGCGGTGAAGGCTGTAAATCGAAATTATTAAATAAAACCAATCGAAAATTGTAATTTTTAAGTTTAACTTTTTCTCCTTTATCTGATTCCAGAGGTTTAATAAGCTGATAATATTTCGACGACTCCTAGATTCAACCTGAATAGACTGAAATAGTCCCCATATTCAATCAACTTCATCACGTTTCCAAAATCAATCTCGAAAGTAGGGATAGAGAAAGCATGCAATTTTACTACAAAATCTCGGCTGGCCTTGCCAGCGGGCGCTCGCAAGATATTTAAAATGTGGAGGCGTTATTCAACTTGGATGCAGTGGGTGGTATTTTTTTCAGTATTATACCTATATACGAGTTGTTTTTTTTTTGCGATATTTTACTATACTTATTTCCAGTGCAATGTACGTCAAATAGATCCATATGATTATATATTAGGCTCAAGGCAAAAAATGCCTTCTTATCACTTTTCAAATTTATTTATTTTTTCTGTAGAGTAAGTTTGCGTAAATTATTGAGTGCCCGTGATAGTATTAAAGAGTAATTGTGTCAGCAGAAACATTTTTACTTTTCAGGGTTTCGTAAATGCCCATCCATGATTTAATTACAGTTTGAAGTTTTTACTTGTTTCGTTTTAGTGGGTAACGCGGAATGCACCTTTTTTGGTCTTATAATTGGATTTTAATGTAAAGGACAGCAATGTTTGGTTTTAACTTATATAGAAGAGAATGAAAATTACTATTTCCTACATTGAGTAAATTAATCAGTTTCTTCGTGGATTTTGAAATAGAAAAAAATAACGTCTATGAATCTGCCCTGCTTACGATAAACAACGCATGTGCATGGCGGTAAGTTTCGAAAAAAACGCGCCTAAAGTTTTTTATCTTATTTTTGCTCCCGCGTCTAAAGTAAATAAAATATTCACATTATTGTAACTTTATATAGAGCCATAATGTATGTATTTTATGTGTTATTCTTTTTTTCTGATTTTTTTATTGTTTTTCATGTAAATTTTGCCCAAAAATTATTAATGACTAGGAAAAGTCAAATAAGTTCCTTCAATCTACTAGATATCTACATCGCATGTGCAGCAGTTGCGTTGCTTGTGACTAGGAAAATGGGCAATTGCGTTGCTTATGACTAGGATATTGTTCATATGTATAACTTTTATATGTTGAATGATGATCTTTCATAACTTCTACGATTTTTTTCTGTGCATCTATATCTTTATTAAGACTCTCCTGACTTTGCAACTTTCTTTAGCATCATATCCAAGAGTAGTTAAAAAATGTTTTACACACTTCAGTCTTCTATAAACTACTAGCTTTCATGTAGTAGCTGTATGCTATTTTCCTATTTTTAATTGCTAGTTTCTAATCTTACTTTGTACTGGTTTTTCATCAACTAAATATTAAATATTGAAGAACCCTTGTGCTTCAAAATTTAAACTTCTATTTTCGTCTTCGGTAATTTTATGAAAGCATTTTTCTTGCTTGTCATGATACTGTATGGATCTTTCAATGTTTTTTTCTTCCTGTTCCTTCTTTTGTTAGATCGTCTTGTTCCAGCGATTCTTCAAACTTTCTTCTCTTTCTAGGATTCCCAGATTTATTGAAACCCTTACAAATTCCTGAACTCCAGTTAGTGTCTGTTGTTTCAAAAGATCCGTTTCCTGTTTTTGTCACTAAGTCATGGTTTAGTCCTCCTGTCGATTTAATTCTTGTATCCCCGGGTAAGCCGGATACTTTTAAAGAATCTGTGTTATCTTCTTACCACGTTTTTTAATTCTCTCAGTATGTTGTCGTTTTCTTTTTCACTTGGTAAGTCAAAATTTTTATTATCTCCTATAAACTTGTTTATATCTTTGTCTGTAAGTTAGTGTCCTGTTTTCTCATTTGTTTGTTTTTGTCTTGTAGCTTTAAGCGTCTCCTGCGGCTCTAATTTCTTCTTCTTCTGCGGGCAAATTTTCTATCTGTTGTGGTCCAATTTTGCTCTTTTTCTTTTTAGTAGTACTATTTTTCTTGTGTCTTGTGAGTGGCTGAATGTTTGAACAACTATTGTTTTGATATATTTAGTGTAATTTGATACAATATGTTCACCATTGCATACTTGTAGATATTTTTCAGGACATTGGGGTATTCGCATGTAGTATAGACTGTTGTTTCGGGCAATAACATTATTGAATTGGTCAAGTAGTTGTTTGCCTGTTCTTCCGAGCTGTTTTCATAAGAATCATGAATATAGTCCATATCGAAGCTATCGTCAAAATTATTCCAACAATCAGGATCTGGTGTATCTGGTTCGTTTTCATTTTCAGAAAGAAGTAGTTCTTCCTCGTACAAAAGTTAATACTACTAGTACGAATTTTGAATATTTTTTGGAAAAAAAAAATTTGTTGCCTGTAAAGTCGGTATACGGGCGAAAGTTTTACGTGACAACGACTTTGAGTGGTAAAATAATTTTAATGTGAATATTCATTCGTATAGTAGGAAGAAGGATGAAATAATAGTAACAATTTAAAACATTTATTTATACAAAGAATTATATTTAAAACATTAATTTATACAAAGAATCTCGCACTGAATTTCATATTATATTTATTATTCTGTCTCTCTCGCTCTTAGGCGGGCTAACTGTGCTCGAGTGGAAGGGACGCGTGCCTTTCACTTTTTATGTCTGTCTCTCTCGCTCTTAGGCGGGCTAACCATGCCCGAGTGGAAGGGACGCGTGCCTCTCACTCGCTCTCATTGTGAGCGCATAACGTGAGCGGAGCGTAACGCAGTTTCTTGAAGTGTCACCCGGCAAACCAATTTATAAGACGTTGTCACGTCAAAAATATCAGCAACACATATTATTTTAGTATGAAGTATTTCTTTTTTGGTTGATCACATGCCCTTCTATGAGATCTAAAAGAAATACTAGAGTTTATAAATAAAAATAAAAAAAAAACTTTAAATGGTAGTATGCATTAACTAATTTTTATAAAATACTTATCATAAACATCGTAATATATGGCTAATGGCATACTAATGCTTAGTACGCGATACGAGCGCAATCAAGTAATCCTAACGAGTAGCATCATATCTGCGCTTACGTTTCTTATGTCTAGGATTTATGCCAAAACTTTTGGACGTAATGTATCATGCGTTGCTTATCCTTAGGAAGAAGAAGATAATATTGCTCTTGCGCTGTTTATCCTTATAATTATTTTCTATTCTATCAAACTTATAAAAAAACGAAAAATTGATTTAGATAGATCTCGTTGCGTACATTCCGAATATGTATATAACTCAATTTCGCAAAAAATGTCACATGCGTTGTTTATCGTAAGCAGGGCAGGAATAACGTACTTACAAATACATTCAGTGCCGCATCATTAATCTTTTCACGCATTTCAAAAGTTTACCACTCGTGAATTGCAGTCTCGACATCGGGCGGGTACCGGAACCTAATACCTGGCTAGAGATAAGACGCAACCACCTTGCGGACTGACTTATAACAAAGTTTTACGACTAAATGCCGGAAGGTGCTCACGACCGAAATAAGCCTTATTACGCCATGTTATATTTCCATTACAGGACTCAGTTTACCCACCGTAAAAAATCTACATTTGGAACTATTGGTGTAGCTAATAGCCTCGAAGATTTAGATTAGAAAGTAAAAAACTTGTACATTTGATTGAGAAAAACGCATCTGGGTAAGAATGAATATGAATACGATTTTTTTTTTTAGAATTGAATTGTACAATAATTTAATTTAAAATTTTTTGTTTTGCAATAATTATTGTATTTTATTGTACTATTATTTTAATTGATTATTTTTTTTACTTGTATTTCTGTGACGTGTATCAAATATTTGATATGAATAAATGACTATGACTATGACTATGACTATGACTACTATGTTATCTTTTTTTTACAAGAAATGGGTTTTTCTCTTGACCGTAATTTGCCGGATGGTAAGCAATCATTACGGTCTAGGATGGAACGTTCTTACCCATTAAGAACCGATTCACTCTCACTTTGAAGATATATCCCTCATACATCGTATTTTCATCTCACTGTGGTCTGGTGTATGCGGAGGATTGATTCAACTATTGATTTTAGGGTGTGGTCAAAAATACCACTTCTGTGGAAAACCCAGGTTGGCGTATGAAATTGGTATGGTTTTGAGATTGTAAAGCACGTTCTCAGTACGATGGAATAATTTATTTAGTGTACTCGTATATATAACTAGCTAGTGCGCGCGACTTCGTCCGCGTGGAATAATTATTACCATAAAAACGGTTTAGTGAGTTAACCTTAAAAGATAGACATGTACTGTTTGGGACATTTTGTTAGATCTTTCCAAGAGAAATAATTTTTTCATACACATTTTTTTGATATCTTGAAGCGTTTTCGCAGCGCACGCAACGGAAGCCTTCAAAGATGAATAATTTTCCCCGTTTTTCCACATTTTCTATTGTTTCTTCGCTCCTATAAGTTGAAGCGTGATGTTATATAGCCTAAAGCCTTCCTCGATAAATGGTCTATCCAACACAAAAAGAATTTTTCAATTCGGACCAGTAGTTCCTGAGATTAGCGCGTTCAAACAAACTCTTCAGCTTTATAATATTAGTTTATTGAATTTTACGCTGAATTTTTCTGGGTTTATTCTTATCTTTATCTCATTTGTTGACCAACACAAGTTGTATGATACTATAGCAAAGAGCTGACTTATAATTTCGTATATGACTTCGAATATCTTTTCACATACATACATATGTACATCTGTTTTTTTAGGTCTTGAGAGTGCTCGCCGGTTTAATAGCTTCTATGCTGTTATTCTTTCAAATTATTCTCATGAGTGGGTAGGTGAGTGAATTCACATGTTGTGTACATTTTGGATACATTTTTACGCCGCTGTGTACAAGTAAGCTTGGAGATAAAACAGGAGCATATTTTTAAATAAAAATAATCTCTGAAATTGCAACGAAAGCCGCAGAGAGGTGTAGTGGCTGCTTGCCAAGCTTCACTATATAATTATTCACGTGGTATTCAGTCCGTATAGTAGAGACAAAATCGCGGCGAATATTTGATAGCAATTTTTTCATAATAATCTTATATTTAAGTAGATTGAAATATATTTTTTATATCTACGTAAGTCACAAAGATAACCTATAAATTTAAACGTTTTGAATTAAAATTCAGAATTTATTATGAGCAGAAGTGGCTATTTTGGTCTACTCGCATCATTAAAGCTATGTGTTTCTTGAACTAAGCGCTGCATTACTTTGAGTTTTTTGTCAAGTGCTAAACCCGCACTATTGCTGGTTAGTTTAAACTTGTTATTGGAAAAATGAGCGAAAATAAAGACTGGCACCATTTGAACCTGCGTATCAGTTAGTACGCCCTGGCCGAAAGATTAGGCGTTCTGGCTGGTTATCAGAAATACGCAGGTTCGAATCCTGACGGTTGTGATTATACAGTATTATATATAATAAATAAATAATATAATTAATATTATATTCGCTCATTTTCCAATAAAATGTTTGAATTATTTTGACTTCTGATAAGTCTAGTCTAGTATCAATTTGTTAATGGTCGTGTTAGACCACCACTTAACAAATTAGTTTTCAGTATTTCAGCATTTTTGCAATCAGTATTTGTAAACACGATCAATCTAGATTTTGCCATTTATTGTAGCGCAGTCAAATATACTAGATTGAAATGGCGTTTGCTGCTAATATATTGTTCCCATTTATTTACGTATGTAGGTACATGTCACACTTCGTGCCCTGCTGTGTATGTAGATACTACAGAACAAGCAACAATATACAATTTATATCGGTGGGCCTATTGCGGCTTTGACATTCGTTTTCATTATCAACAATCGTTTTCGCCAGAAATGTATTTCCATTGAATTCAGTCCAAAATATTTCAAAATGTTACTGATGATATAATTTCTTTCATCTAGATCAAGAAAATCGATTTTTTTAAGATATAGGAACAAATCATGCGGAACGCTTATTATATTGCTTTATATATTTTGCTATTGTTAAAATCAGTTACTGAGGTAAATTGCTTTAGAAGAGGTCGTTAATATTGGCCTACTCTTGATCTCTGGCTTCATCCATCCTCGACCCAATGAAGAGGCGAGGGTCTAGAGGCTGCATTAAGAGACTCTCAAGTACTTGAAGTAGTCCTCTCTATCATACACATTAGCATTGAAATAAAGGCAAATAAGAGACCTAAGTTCAATTACGCAGGAATACCACATTATACGAATTTGTACAAATCTACCAAGTATTGATAATAATACACTTTAATGCACAAGAGTCTCCAAGTTTTAGGCTAGCATCTATTTGCTAGATCTTTAGCGCACAGGGTTAGTTAACCGACTACAAAAAAAGAAGGTTATCAAGTCTTCTGAAAGTTATCTTTTTAACTTTTTACATTATATAAAACCACTGCTATATGACAACTATAACCGATTCATGACAGATCCGAATTGAATTCCTGTTTTGTCTCTACTATTTACGATCATTTTACTATTTATATTTATTTTCCTTAGTATTTAATTTTTTCTATCCACGGACGTATCTGCTATGATGTATTGCCACTTATCAGGGACAAACCTCAACCAACACGTTCACAAATTTGGAAAGTTTCGCTCGAAAACGGATCGTTCAGGCTCAACTCAGTGAAACGTGTCGCGATGTCTCATTAAAATAGTTGTTGCTACAAAGGTATCTCAATTAATAGATATCACATTTCGATACCCGGCTTTCGTAAAGTACTGAATTGTAATAGATACCGACCCAATCTCGATTACATCGTATTGAGTATCTTCGCTCTGCTTTCCGCCAGCGGCTCCGATTACGACAAACTAAAATGGGGAAGCGACTAAAGTGATGGTGTCTTACAGGCCTGTCTCTTTATAAGCTCTAAATTTATCCATATAATAAGCAACTGTATACGCGACCCGCCCTTGCATAGATGACGGAAAGCGATATTTAGTGCTGATCGTTTTCTTGAGCCGGGTGACACTGGCCCGCTTGTTATATCTCTCAATCGTTAAAAATAATTTCGATTATCAATATAAACGCTAATTCCCTAATTATAATTTTAAATCAATGATCACATGACTTTGCAACACCATTGTGCTGCTTCAGCTCATTTCAATATTATGTCATCATCACCTTTGCCCAGTTTTCATCTATTATACCACCCACAAAATTAAAGACTATCTCTTTAGACTTGTAGATACGACTTTATCGCTATAAAAAACTTTCAATTTTTCATCATTATGGGATATGTGGAAGCAAATAAAATATTTAAACAAAGCATCTAACAGTATACGGTGTAAATTTAGTTTTAACATGCCATAATGATAATGTTGCGTCACGCATAAATATGTATGAATTAACTGAGTGTTATTTACAATTAACTTATTATGACAACAACTTGTTGCCGGCGTAAAATGAAATTAATTATCTTATTTAGTAATCGTTCTTCACAAAATGGTAAACTAGGTCTCAGATACGTGTTCAGTTCATAGATTCATACAATTAATTACACGGGAGTTCCTCCTCTTATTTTTTTGTCTTGATACAATTAAATCTAAGAAAACAATTAAATTCAATATTGTAAACAGAATGTTTAATATTATGTACAGTAATTTTATACAAATATTTAAAAAAATTTTTTTTTTTTGGTCAGAAATATCGTGACTGTGACTCTTTAGATAAGGATTAGAAAAATATTAAATTTTCTTAATATTTATTTTACTTTGCACTTTTTTTTTCAAATATACTCCATAAAGCAGTGAACTGCTTGTATAAAGAAGCAGCATGGGATCGCGAGCAGTTTTGCCAACTGACCTACGACCTTCAACATGAAGATGGCACCCGATGATTATGATGTACAGTATGAGCATGTAGCACCAAACTTTACTGCTATGTACTTGAAGCTTCTTCTTATCGAATGAGAGTGGCCAACTCTGGTGTCGAGAGTTTATCAAGCCGCCCTCAGGACCTCTGACATGGCTTAACGACTGCCATACTAGACAAATAGCCGGGACCTCAATTTACCGTGCATCCGACCCACAGAAGCGCCCAAAATTGAATGCTACTTTTCGGTCACCCATCCAAGGACTGACTGCGCCTACCTTTGCTTGACATTGGTAATCGTTTGCGATCTGTACTTGTAGCTTAAATATAGATCTTTTACAAGAAACATGCTAATGCCCAGTTTATCCCTTCTTGACTGCGATAACTATGCAGTACCTATGTTGATCTCTAAACTATTACTCACATAAATAATTTAAAAATAGAAGTAAATGCACTAACTTGAATATAAGAATACATTCCAGTTAGTGTATGTACATAATCCTGACTTTGTCAAATTAAATCTTGTATTAGTTTATGCCTACAATTAAAATTCTCTCTCGTATCGCTCGTTCGCATGTAATTAATTTATGCGTAAAAAACAACATTGCGTGTATTTCGTTAACATAACACGGAGTGATACCTAGTTGAGTGCAGCCTACGTGTTTCAAAACTGTGCCATTTGACCTTAATACTCGTATGCTGAATAGGTTATATGACCAAGAGGCTAAAACTACTATAACTAGTGCAATCGTACCAATGTCACCGGATAGAAATGAGAATACTGTTAATATTATTGTGCTAACATAATATGATGGGTATATGTGAACGATCTTTGATCTTCTGTGTAGTGTAACCCGTAAAATATTAGTATCTTCTTTAAAAGTAGTTATACCCTAGTGTGAGATGTGATTTATGATACACATAGGTTATGATTCATGTATGAATGTGGAGTTAAGCAATGCTATCAACTATTGTCTATCTTTTTTATTCTTCATATTATAGTTTGCATCTTTATCAGTTTATCAGACAAGCAAAACATTTTCTCAATTAAAAGTTCTTAAACATTTGACATTGACATACATAAAAAGATTAAAAAAAAAAAATTCAAATATAAATAACCTAAAGAATAGAACCAAATTAGTAAATATATACAGATATTTGTTTAGTGACGATATTTTTTTCTTAATTGCATTATCATGCATGTATCAATATTTTTGCCAACTCGATGACTAAGTAAAATAAAATAAATAAATAAATATTTCAGGACATATCACACAGCACCATCTAGCCTCATACTAAGCTTACGCTTGTATCATGGGTACTAAATAACGGATATATAACATACATAATTTCCTTTTTTAAATATATACTTATTATACATAGAAACGACCAGACTCAACACAAGTAATAACCTACAAATTTTAATATTCATAATTACTTGTGTATTACGGGAATCGTGAACGTACACTTCGATTCAGGAACGTGGACCAGTCTAGCCCAAGACCGCAATGCCTGGGCCAGCAAGGAAGAGGCCTTTACCCGCTTTTGGGTGCCCTGATATAAGAAAATATTTTGAGTAATCAAGAACTCAATTTAATTTTTAAATAAACGAAGTAACTATATGTAAATGAAATAATTGAATTCAGGAAATAAAAGCTATTTTATTTTTATTTATTTCGGGAATCGAACCCGCACCCCTAGATTAGAAGGTAGAGCCACTACCAACCAAGCTAACAGAGCAGTCAAAAAAGTAAGTGGATAATGTTGGCAATGGAAATGTTTCAAATTGACTTGATCTCAACAATCTGTAGTGTTGTGCTGTTGACCATGACATCGCTTGTGATGAAAGACATATTACCGAGAATGATATTTTTGCACTAAAAATAAAACACGTCTCTTTAACAAGACCCTGTCTAAGTAGATGAAAGTGAACGGCGACCGCTTAAATACACACGTAGGAGTGGCGGGCTCTAGTGTACGAAACATCAAAAATCTATTGATTCACTAACAGCTCAGAACTGCAAATCTATGTTTCTTCCTATCCACGAAAGCGTCACAATGTCAAGTTGCGCTTTGGTAATCGCAATGACCGCTGCAGTCCGAAGAGCCACCAAGTTTAATTATATAATAATTAATGTAGAGCTGAATATGAGCTGAATATCCATATATATCAATAATACCTTAAATATTTAATGTTTTATTAAAAAAAATATAAAAGTTTTATTTGATGTTTCTTCTAGGCAAGCGCGCTAGAGCGTAGACTATAATGTTGCCTAACATCAGGCAAGTTGTAGTCAGGCGTGAGCCTATCTCATGTAAAAAAAGAATAAATAGTTAGTATAAGTAATTCCAATTACATTTTTTTTTAATCTGTGAAAAAGAATTGTTGTGCTTTTTGTGAAGAATAGTAGATGATTTTCCGTGGATTTCCAAAAAGACTTAGTACGTGAAGTTATTGATATGATGTGACGTGCACGAACAGGCCTGGGGCTTGCTAGTGTTTTATGTATAACCTTGTATGTATGTATATAGGAACACTGCAGTAAAATATTAATACTTGTATTCATTTTCATTCTGAATTACTCTGATTTCAATTATAAAGTATTTGTGATATTTGAACATTAATAAAAACTGAGTACACGTAGTGGATAGGGTAATACATTCTTCTTTGGTTACACTCTTTTCTATCATCTTGTCAGCAATAGATGCAACTTTGAATATTCTTCTTGTATGTTCTTTACGGATTCGGCCTAGCCGGGTTACGTCAACTGCCCATCTTAGCATTCTCATTTAATTGGTATGGTTTTTGTTCGTATGTTTTTTTTGGGGCCCAACAAATTATTATCTTATTCGTCTTAAAAGTTGTTTGAGCCTATATGGTCCAAATACATAAATTGTTTAACAAAACTGAGAGGTGTATTATATTATTTTACGAGATATACATGATTCGGGCGTTTATTTTAATTTTAAATATAACATCTACTCACCCTTCTTATCATTAATTTAAGTCCATGAGACTCGGCATATTCTTCGCAGACTGTTACAGGTTTTCTAAGTCCGCTGATAGAGGAACTCAACAGCACCATGTCGTTGGCGTACCTTATATAAATAACCATTACACTGTCAGCCCATTCATATACAAATTAAATAGTGTTGGTGAGGACAATCCTCCCTTTCGTACTCCAAATTCTAATCTACAGTCTATGTCTATGTGTCAGGTGCATTACTGACCCATTTAACATAGTTAAGTTGGCTATTGTACCAGAACTTTAATATGTTCTACAGAACATATTAAAGAGGTACACCTCAGGAGGCACCTTCCAGTTAAGTTTCTTCCACAGGAGCTGATAAAAGACCCGGTAGAATGCATTTAAAAGGTCTAAAAATAAGCAATAGTAATTATGTAATATGCTGCATGGATATCTGTATAAAATCTCGGCATTCGCTCGTGAAGTGTGAAAGGTGCCTAATGCTAGGTGGGTGGTCGTATAAGCTGCTTTAATGTTTGTTTGGTAGCTTGGAAGAGGAACATTTTATGAGTTATCCAACTTAGCAGGAGGGTCGTAAACTGGTAACAGGCTCTGCTGAAGCAGTGACCCAATTCTAAGATTGTCTTAGATAATTGCGTGAGCTACCTGCGCTTACAATCTTAGAGACGTGGTTTTACTACCCATCATGCATGATTGCTATTTCAAAAACTGATTGAAGATGGGATTTTTGTTCTTACAGATTAAAATAAAAGTGCAGTCATGAAAGAGGCTTAATAGATTTTTACTAATCAACGTGTGTCGGCAGTTTCGTTTGAGAGCCTGATTCGTGTTCAAATATACACATACAAATACAAAATACATCCATACAAACAAACATTCACAAAATTTTGCACGTGTTTGGAAGTCAAATAGATCATCATACTGAAATGGTCGCAATCAATCAGGCAAATTATGGTTAGGTAAGTGTAAAAAAAACATCTAACTCTGATAATTAGAATTAGAAAAACTATTAGAATTTAATTTATTATTATAATTGGATTATTTATCATTAGAGTAATTCGCTTTAAGCGGTTCTGATTATGAGAATAAATAAATAAATAATTAGCATTGGGAAATATTGACTTGGAGCGCACATTTCAATCACTGCAACCAAATCGCCGCTGGCATTATTTTTATTAATCACTTGTTCTAGTTACTAATAATTACGTTGTAAAAGGCCTCTCAGTGTTGGCTACGGCCCCACTGATGCCTTAAAAATACCGGGTGTAAGACCCGAGATTCTGGAAAGTATGTTGCTCGCTTTTGAAACCAGGCGTTACGATATGTTTTTGTTTTTCAGTTTATATAAATTTTTATTTAAGTATTATTCTAGTGATCACCTCTGTAACATGGCGTATACAAAAAGATAATATTAAAACCATCATTTAGTTGAATAAAGAAGGTATTTCATCGATTTAAATTACATCCTGTTTTATTTATTTACTTACTTATAGCGGATATAAACAGGCGAAGTGGTGGGGCTGGGTCGTTTGACGTCTCTCCTCTCGCCAGCTCCTTAGTTCTTTTAAGCTTATTAAACTAGGTTGTATTTTTTTCGTTTTCGAAGCAATCTCTTCGAAGAAACTGAAGTGTTCGTATGAGTAGGTACAGTTACCTACATACGTAAGTACTAAAATTTGCGTTGCAGTGGATAGTAAGTTTAATTCCACCTTGAGTTGTACTATGTCCGTATAATATGTGAAAGGCACCTACAGTGGTTTGACAATTCTCGATGCTAGAGTTCGACACTCACATCAAAATTTGATTACTTTTTTAATAGGTGAGAGATAGTGTAACGAACCAAAAATGAGCATACCTCTCATTTTCTGCAATCGATTAAATAAAAATATATAAACATAACAAATATGGATATATCTCAAAAATACACATGTAAAAACTAAATACTAATCTATTTTTCCAATATTCGCATTTAATAAAGAAGGTTTTATGCAAAAGTTCAATGAAGGAGTTTGTTTAAAATTAACAAAGAAGGTTTTATACCTATTGTAGCGAACCAAAAAATAAGCATATCTCTCATTTTCTGCAATCGATTAAATAAAAATATATAAACATAACAAATATGAATATATCTCAAAAATACACATGTAAAAACTAAATACTAACCTATTTTTCCAATATTCGCATTCTACAAAGAAGGTTTTATGCAAAAATTCAACGAAGGAGTTTATGTTAAAATTAACAAAGAAGGATTTATACCTACATTCAACGAAAGAGGTTTCATCTCAACATTGAAAGAAGTTTGAGGTCAATTGATTTACAAAAAAAAGGTAGAACTAATTGATAAACATAAGTTTGGTATTAAATATATCGGCATTAATTATCTTCTTTGTTAAAAAAGTCTTGTATGAGTATCATTAGAAGAATTATAGACAATTAGAACTGTTTTTCACATAATAAGATAATATTTTGAACGGAAATAGCCGTATTGTTCCATTTACTCGACGGTTGGTAATATGGAAGACAGTTGTAATCTTGGACGACGCATCGGTTTGAGTAGTAATTGTTAGTCAAAATTGATCTATTATGACATGAGATTTCGTAGGATATTTGTTTCAAGAGTCTTGTAAATAATATTCAGTAATATTAAGTTGTTTGTCAATATTAGATATTGGGTAATTACTTCGGTTACAAATGCATTGCATGATTAAGGACGGATTTGAACGGAAGCGCAATAATGAAGGTTTTTTTGTGTGCGCGAAGGCTTCGAGTTCCAAGAAATATGTTAGCGTGTTGAAAGTCACGTAGGCCAAATTTCCAAGAATAGTCATTAAAAGTCGCATGATATTTAAAGGGTTGCCAGTTGTGGATAGAGGGTACGGTACATTACGAGTACTAACCGGGTTTGGTCGAATTACTTTGTACAAATTGGAAATGTTAGAACATAATTTTTATTAGTAAAACTATTCACAGGAATTTGTGTTATAGTTCATAGTAAGTTATTTATAAACAGAGGTTATTAAATCAAAAATGATATCACATAGTTTGTATGTTTACATTAAAGTAATTACATAATAATATTTTAAATCCAATTACACATAAAGTTATTGAAGTATTTGTTTTGAATTAATTTATAATAATAAAAAAAAAAAAAAGAGATTGTTAAAATAAATATCAAAAGGCTAAAAAACCATTAGGATTTTATAATAGGAGTTCATAATAAATTATTGTATTAGTTACTTATTTGGAAATCAATGATGATTTATTTAGGTAGATGTACCGAATTTTGGGGAATAGTCACATGGGACCACACCGGAGAGGATTAGGGGAAACGGGATAGGAAGCGAAAGAAAGAGATAGCGAAGCCTTTGTTATACTTTGGCATAAAAGGGGGAAGGGGCGCGAGTTCGCCCTCTTTCATCGCTGGGTCGCCGAGGAGGACGGAAGTGTCCAATCCCTGAGTAAGCAAAATCTCATCTTTCATCCATAACATTTGAGCTACCTTTCCTTGATTAACTTTGGAGTGTTCCTTTGACCTTTAAGCTACAAATTTAGTTTTGAAAGTATGCCAATTTAAGTGCATATACCTGGTATCTTGACGGACTTTTGGCTTGGGTGTTCCGAAGGGGCTGATCCAATCAGTGTTACGATGTGGTCGCCAGAGTTAATTGTCAGTCAAGGTATAAGTTTTCCATTTAACGTTCGGATTTGGGAAGATTGAAGCATATCCTGCTCCTGTCAGGCTCACCAAGTAGTCGCCCAAAGTCGAAGGTAATGGAAAATAGGGTATTTATTTTAAAATTATTAAATTTAAATATTGGTAGCTTTTCCTTTCCTGATAAAATCATTAAGTCACAAATTTAGTTTTGAAAGTATGCCAATTTAAGTGCATATACCTGGTATCTTGACGGACATTTGGCTTGGGTGTTCCGAAGGGGCTGATCCAATCAGTGTTACGATGTGGTCGCCAGAGTTAATTGTCAGTCATGGTATAAATATCACATTTGACGTTCGGATTTGGGAAGATTGAAGCATATCCTGCTCCTGTCAGGCTCACCAAGTAGTCGTCCAAAGTCGAAGGCAATGTGATATAAGGTTTAATAATAGATCCAAATTACCCAGTGAACGCGTTAATTTACCCGTAAAGTTTAAATCTGGGATCCCGCTTGAGCTAGTAATTGCATGTTGTAATTAGTATTTGAGTGACTAATTACTGCTTTGCTAAAGTAGATTAGATATCTTTAAACTCTCGTGGTTTAAAGCCCTTGATTGTTATTATACCCGGCATTATTCTGGCTGTCCGCTGGATAAATGTTGTATGTCTACCTTCATTTCCTCCCGATTCGGCCGCGACTACCTTTGGCCATGGGTTAGTAGAAACCCTCTCTAATCTGAGTCTGGATTAGGGGAATCTGGGAAAATCATTCCGCATCCTAAATTCCTCCCCCCTAGTTCCACTGGTCGTCCTAGGTTATTCGGCGGCTAGTATCCTGATATATTATTTTGAGTAGGCAGGGATAGGGATAGGAGAAGCTAGGGTTCATTCTGATAAGTAGGTTTAGTTGAGGGATTAGCGTAGGGAGAAACAGGTAAGTAAGAAGTAAGGAATAATTTAGAGAAGAGATTTGCATTAGATTAGGATGATAGGTTATAGGGAGGTAGATAATTATTTGAAATTTGGTATAAGACGAAAGTTTGTGTATGATTCACGAAGTAGGACGGAGACGTAAGATAGCGCGGAGTTATTAGCGGAATTAATAAAACCGACTGCGTTTAAATTATAGGACGTTATTAAGGGGTGAACCGAATAATTGAGTTTTGGAAGAAAGTTTGTAATATCAAATAAAACGTAGAAGTTGCGGTAGTTAGGGAACATTCATCTAAAATTGGAAATTATGATTATGAACGGTTACAAGTTCACATTAAATAAATACACGCTATAATGAATACAAGTCGGATAATTAATTGAAATAAACAGCGGGAGCTGCTATCTGGAACATGTGTTATTTAAACGAAGTTCTTTTATTGCCTATTGAAAACATCATAGCAAATTATCAATTAAAATCTAACCAAAGCTACGCATGCTTAAATGACAGTAATAAAGTTGAGAGACTATTTATTGAATGAATATCAATCCTAGAAATATAAACTATGACTCTTTTAAATACAAAAGTAAGTTATTCTATTTCGCAAGATAGCGCCTGATGGAAATGTTGAAGCGATTTAAATTAAAAGTAAACTAAGCTACACTTGCTTAAAGGCAGAAGTTGTGTTGGGAGTATATTTATTGACAAAATAATAAATTTAAAAATATGATAAAATTACTACAGTTGTATATGGTTTATAAATATCATTCTGAAAACAATTACCTTTACAAAATAAATAGGGAATATAACCTAATTGTTTATTTATGAGAATATTACCTTACTGAAGACCTTTATGGTATAGTTCCTATTTTTGGCTGTTTAGATTAATAACTAATTATTTACAGATAAGTTATCTAATCTCGGTCACTTTGTTATACGGTAGAATTCAGAAGTGTTTTCTAGGGTTTCGTACGTTGGCAAAATTATCACCAACCAGGAACCCAGCTGTTGGAAAGTGAATAATAGAGATGACGTAACATTATTGTTGTTTTTCTACTACTTATGAGTAACTACACACTCAGCCAAGATCAGGAATTATTACCTAGAATGTCTAAATGTATTTAACTTTTCTTCGTCATAACTTTGTTAGGATTAATCTGACCTTTATATTTACGATAGTTTTCTTTGAGAAGTAGACTCCATTTGGGTTATACTAGGTTATGGTTCCTTTCTGTTCATCCTTAAAGAGCTAGGGCTACTACGTAAAACCTAGGCGTTCTAACTAACTAGATGATCACATTTCGTAGGGAATCATGTTAAAAGTTCGAGCGAGGTTTTGTTAGGTAGGTCATAATCAAACAAATGAATAAAAATAAAAGTAAATACATTCAGCTAGAAAAAGATTGAGTTATCATTGATAGGAAAGGCCGCTTTTGTCAGGGGTTTAGATCTCGTGGAAATTATATGTTTACCATGGGAAAATGCGTTGGAATGGAGCATTTTCTGTGCTTTTCAGTTAAATTCTTGACTGATTGGTACGCAAAAGCGAGCCTAAATAATAAACATTTATAAAGATAGCAATTAACATTATTAATCTATGAACGGATGAAGTAAATCTCTATATAGTTTTGTTGACCTCATTGATAAACAGGGTTTAGTGAGAGAGATTATAATTAAACATCTATCAGTATGATTCTATGTTTGTACTAACGTGATTTATTATATAAGAGTTCTAAACACTAGATTGTTAGAAATAGGAATTAAGCAATGGGTTTGAGGTAATGAAAGAGTACACGGTAAAACATTAGTATAATATCAATTGGGAAGAAGTAAGTTGTAAGATTAATTAACAAGAAGACGACAAAATTAGGTCAGCTGTACTAAAGACATCACATATACTTATCTAATAGGGTTCGTTAAAGTAGATACAATGTTCAGACGTATATCAGCGGTATGTTAGTTATTAATTAGTCATAATTACAATTTATAGTTATAAGTTAGATATAGTTTCAAAAAAAAATAGAGATATATAGGTAGATAGGTAGTGGGTTGTTACATTTGGGTGGCCGTGACAGGATTTAAAATTTAATTGATTTTAGGATTGTAATTTTAAGTTATAAGTATCTACAAATAGGAATATATTTGACATGATTTTGGCCATCATAAATAGTCAGACCTAGCGGTCTGGCTACATTTGTTGCTGTTTGAAATGGAGGGATAACAGAGAGGGACACGTTTAGAATAAGATATTATATTAGGCTAGTTTAAAACTAAAACGTCTGGGGGCGAGTCGTTAGTTTTCATAGGCTGGTACTTTCTGCTATTGAAGAGTTGGTTTTCCTGAAAGATAAAAATAGTAATGTTAGATATTTGTACAAACTATTGTTGTAAATATAGCCATAATAAATAGAATAAATTAGCACATACGTTGAAGTCTTTTGTAGAAAGTTGTAGGTTGTATATAAATATGTATGTGAATATATATATATAAAAAAAAAAAATGTTTCTGAATTTAGTATAATTTAGTAAAAATATTTAAGAATTATTAATATAGAGTAGGATTTAGTCATACTTATAGTCTTTTATATATAAACATTATTTAAATAAATTTAGAAGCAAGTGTAGACTCATATATCACAAAAATTGATAATCCACTATCATATAAATATGTAAGTATGAATATTAAAATTTGGATAAATGTTACCTTTGAATAAACAAGTAACAAATACAAATGGGCTGGGGTCTCCAATTTTCATCAATTCTAAATGTCAGCTTGTGGAATAATTCAGCATCTGAAAAATAAAGTTCATTAAAACATTAATATTTGATGGTATGAAATTAAATAAAATTGGGCACATATGTAATATCTGGTTAAGAAAGGTTGTCTAAGTTAATCATTATAATATGTATCTAAGCTTTTTGTTTTCTTGAATATAATTGTTTCCTTTTTAAAATAATTTTAGTTTTACTTTAATATTTTATTCTTTATGTAGTAATCTATTTCTATAAAGTAAAGTATAGATCAAACATAATAGGCTTGAGTAGTTGTTACCTTATTATAAATTCATGTTTAAGATGCTTAGGTGAAAGAAGGAAAAATATAGGGTTTTATCTTTGAACATTGAATTGGTTAAATTAGATTGACATTAAGGGCCACCGTTCACATATTTGAAAACAAATAGTTGGTGTTAATATAGAATTACTTTAGATAGTTTTTGAGTTTGTAACAGTCTAAATGGCGGCCTTATTGCTTAAAGTAAGTTCTGTCAGAATGTAGTTAAGTAGAGAAATTATTCAAAGAAGAATCTGGTTTTATATTTAGAGTTTTGTAGCAATTTGAACGAACAAACAAGTAAACACACAAACAAATAGTTGAGAATAGCATTAGCAGGATTTCAGAATGAGCATTTTTGTGGGACGGATGTCGCGTTGAATTGTAGGACTCGGCTGTTTGTATAGAAAAAGATATAACAAAACCATGTTAGAGGAACTTAGGGCGGTTTTGGGGTTCGTTATGACTTTATTAAAATTATCATATAGTGTACAGAATTCTAAAAAAAAATCAAATTAATTTAGTTGGCATTAATTACTTACTTGTGTTGATGGTATTCAAATTAAGGGGTGGGTGTTTGGGATCATCCATTGTGCATTAGTGTTTATTCCTGAAAAAAAAAAAGAAAAGGAGAAGGTTTAGTTATTATTTTAGTAGGTTGTATTAATGTAATTTGATGATTATTTTATTATATTCTGGGTAGAGTTTGAATTAGTGGTATATTATAGAACAATAATTATTGGAACAAGATAGGGCAGTCTATATGGGCGTTTCTGAGAGTTTCCATACCAATTATCAATTTCTTCATAGAATAAATGTCAAAATTATACAAATTAAGCTATTAAGAGGAGAATTAGGGTGTAACTAAAATTAAAAGTAAAATATTTTAGGAATATCAGGTAAAAGGGTTAATTATACAACTAGCAAAGGCACAATTTTCATAGTCAAAACCAATATCAAAGTTCTTACAATGAAAGATCAGATAAGATGTTAAAATTAAAGAAAGGTGTCTAGCTCTATTGTTCATTTATGAATAATTACAAAATAGGTAGTGTGATAGTACTTATTTATTTGGGAATATCTTTTGTAACACATTGTACAATAGGCATGAATTAGGTTATTCAGGGACATGAAATTTAAGTTAGACTGGTTACCTTTTGACTGATTTTTATGTCTTTATCTAAGTAAGGGCGTTAATGTTATGTGTCTAAGCATGAAAAAAAAAAATATAATATTGTTATATCAAGTCGTGCAAGGTCTGGTAATTATCAACACATAAAAAGGATTATAGGGACAATATTGTTAGGAATTTCATTGGGTTTGTTGACATGATTAGAAGTGGGAAGTTTTGTGCAAGACCATAGGGTCACTTTCTTTTTCAAGTATATTATAAAATGGATAGTTTATTGGGTTGATTTCATGTATTAATGTTGAGATTGGATGGGGTTATATTGTTGACATAGTGAGCAATAGATAGGTAATAGAATATGATCTGACACTTATTATCACTGAACATTGTTTGGTTGGGAATTGTATGTTTACCTTTTGAAACCATGGGAGTAGTTTGCTGTAGAATTGTGACGACAAATTTTGTAGGTAAAGTTTATCTACTTTTTGCACTGTTTTGGAGTTTGAAATGGTAGTTGGGCGCAGGTGGCACTAGGTAGTTTTTGTTTGTACACGAAAAGCGTTAGATTATCTATAATTACACTGTATTGTGCTGGAATATACAGAATTAGAGATTTTTTTTTCATCACAAACATTGCCGGTCGTTCACATAAAATTTGAGAGCAGGCGGAAGTGGCGACATCTTGTGAACTCATCGTTCAACTGGTTGAGTTTAGTGATGGGAACGTTATCTAATTAATCGATAAAAATGGGGCTAGGTGTTTGAATGGATTCGATTATTTTGCAAGAAACAATATATTGTGTATGTTTGAATATTGTATTTTCACGCTTTATAAAAAAAAAATATAACAAAATGTCTTAGATAATATTATAATTTACAATTGGTATCTGAGTAGAATTGGATAATTTAGGAATTTCTAATAGCTAGTACTTGGAAGTTAGGGAAAAACAAAACATGTCTATAAGATTTATTGCGTTGAGATTTTTGTGCGTAATTAATTAATTGCATTACAATCACATTTTTATTGTATTTACAAGAAGAAGAATAATTATTCAAATGTTAAATTATGTTTTCTTTTTTTTTGAGATTGATATTTTTGTTAATATTTATATATTTTATTATTCAGAAAAAAGAAAAAAAAAACTAATTCTACATTAAAATAGTGAATAAACATTTACTACAAAGAGACAGTACATCTTTGTAAATTAAAGGATGAAATATAGAATATTAGTTTTGTGTTTTCATTCGATTAAGTTCAAATTGTTGTTTGTTCAATTTTACCACAACACTAAATAATGTTTGACGGGACATGTTGGATATTGAACGTGACGTCGCGAGCTCTGATTGGACGATTGGTCGTTTCATTTCATAGGCGTTTCGTTTTACGCGACTGATAGGAAAATTTAGTTATGAGCAAAATATAATAATTTTATTGTGTTGTATGAGGGAAATGTTTGATAAGTTTTATTATTATAAAAAGTCATTAGGAAACTTATTTATTTGATAGTCAAGTCAAAAAAATTCTATTGTTATTATAGTATAGTTAACCAACAGTTGGAACCCGCGAAAATTTGAATTAGATTAGTGAACATTTTAGGTGAAAATAAGAGATAAAACCGGTTACAGATAGAAAACATAGGAAATAAAAGAGGGAGAACTTAGTATATAATAATATATATAATATATTATATAATTTATAATGAATTAGTTCTAGAAAAGATCTTCGAATAGAGATTCCATTTCCGGAGACGTATAATCGGTCTGTAAAGGAAAGGGGATGGTGTAGTCAATTATTAACTGTGTGAGTGCTATTATATATTTTATGTAGCCAGGGACAGGAGAGACTTACCAGAGTAGGCGGGGGTAGATCGGAGATAGTGGGTACAAATGGATGAGCCTGTAATCGAAAGTACACATTATGTATGGGGCTTGAATAATGAGAAAATGGTAGAATGGAGACATAATAATAATACTTAGATGAGTAAATACGTACTGATAAAATTGGGTCATAAGCGCGTCGGGTATCGATAGAAAGAGGGAATGGTGGCAAGGGGGGATCCGCTGAGTTTGTAGGAATCTGGAAAGGGAGAAAAGTAGTAGGTTAAAGTAGAGTCGTTTTCTAAAAGGAGTACATATTTTGCGTCTATACATATACATAAATAGATAAAGGTTTATTACCGTTTCAGTTGTTCGGTGAGTTATAACAATCGTCGAAGGCGGGTATAGTTGCTGTAGGGCCACCAGTGAATGAATGTTCGCTCTGGCGGCTTCTCTTTCTGCTGGGGGCAAGGAAGACAAGCCAGGCAGGCAGACGATCATCCATTCACTGGCTGGAGCGGACGGAATCGGGGGGCTTAGTGGGATAGGATTCTGGAAGGAATTAAAGGGAACAAGATATAAGTACAGAAGTACTTGAGAGAACAAAAAAGAATTCATATAAAAAAAAAAGGAACTTACCGTATTAGGGTGTGTTGTATCTTGGATTATACGGATGTGTTCTTTGTATTTTCGTCTTAATTGCGATATAGAAATTGATGTGGGAGAAGTTAAATTATATTTTGTTAATAAATTGTACATAGATTGTTTGCGTAAGTCTTGATTATTGAAATTAGTATCGGAAGGATCGAAAAGAATGGGAAATTGGGCGGTTAAATTAGCTAAAATGGGGTCCATTGTGTTTGATTATTTCTTTAAATGAATTGAATATATTTAATTTATGTGGGCGTGCGCGGAAAACGAGAGAAGAAATAATTTTATAGGCACAGATAACATAATTGTGGGTTTTGCGCGGGAAAATCACTAGAGAGTTTGCATGAAACGCAAACCTTTTTGGGAACGTAAAATAGGTTATTTGAAACCGAAGGAGGTTTCATTGTGCATAAATTGTTAGATAGTTATTACAATAAGCATATGTAGTTATACGCGAAATTAAATTTAGTATGCTTAAAATTAAAAATAGAAAGAGTTAATATTGGTCTTCAACAAACATAGGTTGATATGTTGATTTGTATAGTAGATTAACGGTAGTACGGAGAGAATTAGCGTTCTAATAACATCACGCGTTGGTTAAATCGTTATTAGATTAAAATTAAAAATCTTATTGAATGAGTTAAATAATGAGTTATAATAGTAAAAACGGTTGTTAGTTGTCATCGGTAGGGATAAGTGATTATTAACTTAAAGTAATTATAAAATGCGGAAATATTAGATATAGCTAGGTATTAGAAATGAAATGAAAGAAAAATGATAAATGAAGTGGCAGATTAGAGGTTTTATAATATTCAACAAATTAGTTTCACCAGAGTTGGGTTTTAAAAGTTTTGGTTATGGTTTGGTTTGAGTAAATTTATTTATGCATTCGTAGGTATCATTTTGTGAGTAATACGAAGTTTATTCAGTAAGAGCAATATTTATATATGAAGATTAGGAATTGATTAAGCTGCATTAAATTGTGATATTACAAGTTTAATAAATTGTAATCTATTAGGAATTCTTGGGTTTTTTTTTGTTGTTGCTAGTATCAATTGTTAGTATTGGATAAGATAGCTAATTTTTGTTAGGTAAAATCTAGACCAAGAGTGTGTTACTGTATATAGGAATAAACGCTTGTATACATGTTGATAAACTTTTGTGTTTTGTTACAGTACTGCGCAAACTGAAACATTATAAGAAGAGATTTAATTTGAAGGATTAGAAAATGCCGAGGGTTACTAGGAAGCGTAAAGCGCCACCGGAGAACGAAGAGGTTAGCACGGTGGGTTCGGAAGTAACGGTGATAGATCAAATTGAACCAGAACCGTCTACGTCTGGCGCATTACAGGTAGGGACAAATTCAATTACTACATCTGATCGATCGCAACAAGCAACCACCAATAAGAACAATAATACGAATAATGAGACAATTGACGTAGAAGTTATTGAAAAAGAACGAAGACAAATAATTTATAACATAAGGAATGTGAATGTAGATAAACCCAAATTTGACGGAATTACTGAAAGTAATCCAATGACGTTTTTAGAAGATCTAGAAAACTATTTACAAAGAATTGGCCGAGAGGGAAAGGAGCTCGATTTAATATTTGAATGTTTAACAAATGATGCCCGTGACTGGGCTAGGGTATACAAGGACCGGTGGGAATCGTTAGAAGACTTTAAAGCAGATTTTTTGACCACATATTGGGGGGAGAAGGAGCAGAATGATTTGCGGAGGGCAATTGTACAAGGAACATGGGATAGGAGTGTAAGTCCGTCTATGTTGAAGTATTTCCTACGAATTGTGGGACGAGCAAAGTTGCTAAATTATAAAATTCCGGAAAAACAACTAATAAATGATTTAATACGTCATTATCCCAAAAATATTCAACAAGTGTGGAGTATATCGCGAGTCACTACCATTGTAGACACTGCCGAATTTCTGAGAAATATGGATGACATAAGTAAACAAGAAACCCATCAATATGCCAAACGAGCTAGGTTGAGTAATGAAACTGAAAAGCGAAAGGAAATTCAACAATCCTATAATAAATGGAAGAAGCCCGCCCCGGTGACAGGAAAAAGAATGGGAATTAATCAAATAGAAATAGGAAATGAAGTAACGGAAGATTTCACGCATTCATCGTTAAACTAATGGAGACTGAGAGTGCTGTTCCCGAATCAGTCTCTCAAACAGGGAATATAGCCGCTAACATCATGCTCAAACAAGGTTGGACTCCAGGAAACGGAATTGGGAAAGATGAACATGGTATAAGAAATCCCTTACTAGCAAGGAAATTAAATCGAGAACCTAGGGAAGGAGTCGGATTTCGAGAATGGGAGCCGGAACAATTGAATATTTTGTTTGACATAATAATTGTATTAAAACTAAAAATAGAATACGGAAACATGGAGGTTGTTAGTCGAGCAGAAACATATTCAGTATTTGAAGAAGACGAGGGAAGAGTCGAGAATAAGGAATATCAATCTGAAATTTTAGTTCAAGTTTATATGATGGTAGTGGTGGGGTTAATTGATACGGGTAGTCAGATAACGTGTATATCTGAGGAATTTTGGTTAGCATTGCGCGAAAGCGTGGGGAAGGAGATACCAATGATTCCTATTAAGCCTGTACAGGTTCGAACAGCTTTGGGTCACCGGAGTAATGAAGCTAGATGCGTTGTAATGTTGCCGATACAAGTGGGAGGGGAAACAATAGACACGGTATTTATGGTAGTCCCGAAATTAATTACATCCATGATTTTGGGGTTTGATTGGTTGAAGACTCACGAGATTACTATCAAATTGGAAAAGGACAAGACCGGATTGACATTTCGGCGGGGAGGTTTTGTAAGATTTCATATGAGAGAAGACAGTATTCCACATGTGTCAGAAATTCACGAGTCTGGAGAGAAGCTTAGTAGATCTATCCGTGACAACAGTGGGCAAGAGTCAGAAGCAATAAAACAAAAGCTATTAGTGCTACTTAAGAAACACGAACAAGTATTCTCAGGACAATTAGGTCGAACTAAAAGCTATGAGCACAAAATCAAAATGGTGCCACATTCGCCTATAGTTAAGAGAACGTATCCAGTACCTTACGCTTACAGGGGAAAGATAGAAGAAAAATTGAAGGAAATGGAGGATCAACAAATTATAAGTAGATCGACTACGCCTTACTGCAGTCCGTTGACTTTTACTTTAAAGAGGGATGGAACTATTAGAGTATTGCTAGACGCCAGAGAGCTAAATAAACACATGCTCGCAGAGACAGAGAAACCTCCGATGCAGGTGGATGTTATGCACGCATTTCAAGGAGCTAGATATATAACCGTCATAGATCTTAATAATGCCTACTATCAGATCCCGATATCGGAGGATAGTAAACAATTTACCGGATTCACTTTCAATGGGAAATCGTATGTCTACAACGTTCTTCCGCAAGGGTTAAAGACCTCAGTAGGCAGTTTTAGTCGAGCCATGGACATCATATTGGGTCACGAAGTAAGAGAATTTTGCGTGAATTATTTAGATGATTTAGCAATCATTACCACCGGGACAGTAGAAGATCATTTGAATCATCTCGATATCATTTTGGAGAAATTGAATAAAGCTGGAATGACTTGCAACATCAGTAAATGCGAATTTTTTTCCAAGGAAGTGAGAATGTTAGGGTACATTATATCCACGGAAGGACTGAGAACCGACCCCGATAAATTAAAATCTATACGAGACTTTCCTACACCAAAGAAAATCAAGCATCTTAGAGCTTTTTTGGGGCTATGCAATTTTTATCGAAAATTCATTCCAAATTACAGCATGCACATAAAACCACTCTGTGAACTGCTCAAGAAGGGAGTAGCGTGGGTTTGGGGGGAAGAAGAACAGAGGATTTTCGAGACTATAAAATCCTTATTTTTGAGTACCATCAGATTACATCATCCAGATTTCAGCAAACCATTCAGGTTACAAACCGATAGTTCAGGGGTTGGGTTGGCCGGGGTGCTGTACCAATTAAATGAACAGAATGAAATGCAAATAATAGGATTTCATAGTAAAGCATTGCAAGGCGCACAAATAAATTGGACGGTCACTGAACAAGAATTGTTTGCGGTAATTAGTTGTCTAGAGAAATTTGAGACGTATCTCAGAGGTTCCAGAGTGATCATTCTGACAGATCATAAGGCGCTTACCTTTGTAAATACTTGCAAATTATTTAATGCACGGATGGCTAGGTGGATAAATTATTTACAACATTTTCAATATGAAGTTGAACATATAAAGGGAAGGGACAATGTAGTACCTGACATACTGTCAAGATACCCACCAAAAGGAGATTTCTTACAAGAAGATAAGGTCTCTCGACCTGAGATCTTGTATATGGAAATCGGACAAAATAGAGAACTGACAGAAAATTTGCGTAATCTCCCCGTATTACAGAAAGCTGATAAGGAGATTGGGGAAATTTTGGAGATGTTACGTGAAAATAAAAGTCAAATTGGGAGATTAGGACGAGTGAAGGAACGTTGTAAAATAATCGATGAAGTATTATATTTCCAACCACAAGGCCAAATTACACCGGTTATATACTTACCAGAGCTAGTAAAAAATGAAGTTATAAAACGAGTTCACGAAGAGATGGGACATCAAGGAGCATATAAGGTGATTAAATATGTTAGAGATCGATTTTATTGGAGGGGTTTAACACGTCGAGTCAAAGAAGTACTTCGAAGTTGCCATGACTGCCAAATAACAAAAAACGAGACATTAAAAAGAGTCGGGCCTTGTCAATCAACATTAACTAATGATATTGGGGATCTCGTCATGACCGATTTATATGGACCTCTGCCAGCAGGCCAGTTGGGTATGAGTTACATATTAGTTATACAGGATTCTTTTAGTAAATTTGTAAAATTTTACCCTCTAAGGAAGGCTACAGCAAGATCAGTGTTGAGTCAAATCAAGAAGTTCATTCAAATAATCCGACCTAAGCGAATATTGTCAGACAACGGCTCGCAGTTTGCTAGTAAGCTCTGGAAAAATTTTATGGAACAAGAAGGAGTAAAGGTGACATATACTACAGTACGTAATCCACGACCCAATACTACCGAAAGAGTAAATAAAGAACTAGGGAGATTGTTCAGAACCTATTGTCGTCAAAATCATAAAGGCTGGGTATCCGTGTTACCTAAGTTAGAGGTATTATATAATAATACTTTACATGATAGCACTAAATTCACTCCGTGCGAAATTTTATACGGATACTCGACAACATTATCAATAGATAAGGATATAAAATTCCGAAGTCGGAGTCTTAATGTTGACGAAGTAAGAAAAGCAGCCAGGAAAAATTTGAGAGAGGCGGGTAATCAACGAACGGAGAGGTTTAATAATAGATATCGACTGATAGAATATCAGATTGGTGACTTGGTAAAAATAAGAATTGTGAATAAGTCAGACGCTACTCAAAAACTAACAAAGAAGTTTGCCCCATTATATGAAGGGCCATTTAAAATCTTGGATAGCCCTTGTAGAAACGTATACACTTTGGTAGACCTCAACACAAATAAAGTAAGGGGAAAATTTAACACAATTCATCTATATAAGTATTATGAATAAGTTTAAAATTATGCGGATTGCGGTAGAGAAAAAAAATGTAAGTTAAAAAGTTGTAAACAATGATTATGTTAGTTTTTTTGTAAAGGTAAATGTTTTAAATTTGATTGTTAAAATTATTGATAAAAAAAAAATTATCGCTTTTCAACTATATAAGAATCACAAATAAGGTATAATTTGGCGGATTGTGATAGTAAAGAAAAATGTAAATTCAAAAAAAAAAAAAAAAAAAATTTATGTACAATGATTATGTTAAGGTAACATTTTTAGTAAATTTGGTTATTGAAATGATTGAATAATAGAATCATAATTGTCAATAAGGTATATAATGTCAGAGTTTATTATAAATAAAATTTGATATAATCACCACAAACTTTTTCTATTTCCATAACCTGTTAGGTTTATTATTATTTTTAACGAGCCAAGGGGATGGTTTTAGAGTAATAATTCAAAATAGTTTCTATCTGAAAGTCTAAGGGGCGTTAATAGGACGGAAGACATTATTATTAATTAAAAACTTTCATAAAGTAGTTACAAATTTTGTTTCAAAGAATAAATCTTTTATATTCTCCGTAATCCAATTAAATGAATTTAAACATTTTAAAATAAATTGTTTTATTAATTTCCTTACAAATGTCATGTGTAATGAATAATAGGAAGATAATCAAGGTATTAGGTACAAAAAAAAAACTAGCATTATATATTGGACTAATATATACTTTGCTAATTAATTATAAATTAAACAGTGCCTCAAAATGTTTATTTTAGAGGGATCAGTGTTAGTGGGTAAAATCTCCAACCTTTATATGTTGATGGATTTGCTCATAAACATACAAAAAAAAAAAAAAAAAAAAAAAGGTAAGATAAATCTTTTTGGTAAAGGTAAAGCAAGGTAAATAGTAGCTTGGTTTTGTCAAAATTTAAACGTAATTTTGAACCAAATCTTCTAGTTCGGAAATTGATGGTTCTCGGGTTTGTCAAAGCGTGGAATGAATGACCACGAAAGTAGGTTCTGAATGATGTATCAGTGTGAGTGCAGTGGCGTTTTGACAAAACCAGAATTTCTGATTTCTGAATAGGTCAATTCATTTCCAAAATTGAACTCGTACACTTACAATGGTCTACAAAAAAGGAGAGTGAAGTTAGGTTAGTGTTTTACAGTAGGTTTACTACTTTTTTTTGTAGACTTAACTACACATGAAGCTACCATAATATGCTAGAATAGGCATCATCGAACACTACACATAACTCCTTGTGATTAATTGGGATATGCTTACGATTTGTACTGTAAGAGGCCTGTTTATTTCTGGCAATCTATTGTTTTGAACCAGAAACACTTAACTAAAGTATTTGAGGGTGGTTCGGTCGATCCCAGGTCAAGCGGATAAATCAGGTTTGGGTTGATGGATCGTCAGAACTATACTGACTAGCGGTTGGTGAATTCACAACTCATTCCTTTGGGTACTTTGGTTATTTCGAGGGGAAAGGACAATTTTGCGTCAATGATTCTCAGGCTATTCTATAGATACGAAACGGGAGCTTATTTTTATTTATTCATCAGGTTTAAATAACACACCACACGCCTAGGGCCACACTACATTCTGTAAAGTTTAGAATTGGAAATGAAAAGATTAATGAAGTTTAAATTGGTTCTTTTAAAATTTGAGACGATTCCAAGTGAGGTAATGATATTGTTTTATTAGAAGGAAATGGTAATGTTTTTCAAAGGTAACCAGTAAACAGGTAAAACTTATAATAAAATATATTTTATTAAACAAGAAAAGAGTCTTTTATTTCGTCTGTCAACTATTTAGGTTTAGCCGCTATTAAATCCTCTTTTCGGGGGCGAGTGTAACGAACCAAAAATGAGCATACCTCTCATTTTCTGCAATCGATTAAATAAAAATATATAAACATAACAAATATGGATATATCTCAAAAATACACATGTAAAAACTAAATACTAATCTATTTTTCCAATATTCGCATTTAATAAAGAAGGTTTTATGCAAAAGTTCAATGAAGGAGTTTGTTTAAAATTAACAAAGAAGGTTTTATACCTATTGTAGCGAACCAAAAAATAAGCATATCTCTCATTTTCTGCAATCGATTAAATAAAAATATATAAACATAACAAATATGAATATATCTCAAAAATACACATGTAAAAACTAAATACTAACCTATTTTTCCAATATTCGCATTCTACAAAGAAGGTTTTATGCAAAAATTCAACGAAGGAGTTTATGTTAAAATTAACAAAGAAGGATTTATACCTACATTCAACGAAAGAGGTTTCATCTCAACATTGAAAGAAGTTTGAGGTCAATTGATTTACAAAAAAAAGGTAGAACTAATTGATAAACATAAGTTTGGTATTAAATATATCGGCATTAATTATCTTCTTTGTTAAAAAAGTCTTGTATGAGTATCATTAGAAGAATTATAGACAATTAGAACTGTTTTTCACATAATAAGATAATATTTTGAACGGAAATAGCCGTATTGTTCCATTTACTCGACGGTTGGTAATATGGAAGACAGTTGTAATCTTGGACGACGCATCGGTTTGAGTAGTAATTGTTAGTCAAAATTGATCTATTATGACATGAGATTTCGTAGGATATTTGTTTCAAGAGTCTTGTAAATAATATTCAGTAATATTAAGTTGTTTGTCAATATTAGATATTGGGTAATTACTTCGGTTACAAATGCATTGCATGATTAAGGACGGATTTGAACGGAAGCGCAATAATGAAGGTTTTTTTGTGTGCGCGAAGGCTTCGAGTTCCAAGAAATATGTTAGCGTGTTGAAAGTCACGTAGGCCAAATTTCCAAGAATAGTCATTAAAAGTCGCATGATATTTAAAGGGTTGCCAGTTGTGGATAGAGGGTACGGTACATTACGAGTACTAACCGGGTTTGGTCGAATTACTTTGTACAAATTGGAAATGTTAGAACATAATTTTTATTAGTAAAACTATTCACAGGAATTTGTGTTATAGTTCATAGTAAGTTATTTATAAACAGAGGTTATTAAATCAAAAATGATATCACATAGTTTGTATGTTTACATTAAAGTAATTACATAATAATATTTTAAATCCAATTACACATAAAGTTATTGAAGTATTTGTTTTGAATTAATTTATAATAATAAAAAAAAAAAAAAGAGATTGTTAAAATAAATATCAAAAGGCTAAAAAACCATTAGGATTTTATAATAGGAGTTCATAATAAATTATTGTATTAGTTACTTATTTGGAAATCAATGATGATTTATTTAGGTAGATGTACCGAATTTTGGGGAATAGTCACATGGGACCACACCGGAGAGGATTAGGGGAAACGGGATAGGAAGCGAAAGAAAGAGATAGCGAAGCCTTTGTTATACTTTGGCATAAAAGGGGGAAGGGGCGCGAGTTCGCCCTCTTTCATCGCTGGGTCGCCGAGGAGGACGGAAGTGTCCAATCCCTGAGTAAGCAAAATCTCATCTTTCATCCATAACATTTGAGCTACCTTTCCTTGATTAACTTTGGAGTGTTCCTTTGACCTTTAAGCTACAAATTTAGTTTTGAAAGTATGCCAATTTAAGTGCATATACCTGGTATCTTGACGGACTTTTGGCTTGGGTGTTCCGAAGGGGCTGATCCAATCAGTGTTACGATGTGGTCGCCAGAGTTAATTGTCAGTCAAGGTATAAGTTTTCCATTTAACGTTCGGATTTGGGAAGATTGAAGCATATCCTGCTCCTGTCAGGCTCACCAAGTAGTCGCCCAAAGTCGAAGGTAATGGAAAATAGGGTATTTATTTTAAAATTATTAAATTTAAATATTGGTAGCTTTTCCTTTCCTGATAAAATCATTAAGTCACAAATTTAGTTTTGAAAGTATGCCAATTTAAGTGCATATACCTGGTATCTTGACGGACATTTGGCTTGGGTGTTCCGAAGGGGCTGATCCAATCAGTGTTACGATGTGGTCGCCAGAGTTAATTGTCAGTCATGGTATAAATATCACATTTGACGTTCGGATTTGGGAAGATTGAAGCATATCCTGCTCCTGTCAGGCTCACCAAGTAGTCGTCCAAAGTCGAAGGCAATGTGATATAAGGTTTAATAATAGATCCAAATTACCCAGTGAACGCGTTAATTTACCCGTAAAGTTTAAATCTGGGATCCCGCTTGAGCTAGTAATTGCATGTTGTAATTAGTATTTGAGTGACTAATTACTGCTTTGCTAAAGTAGATTAGATATCTTTAAACTCTCGTGGTTTAAAGCCCTTGATTGTTATTATACCCGGCATTATTCTGGCTGTCCGCTGGATAAATGTTGTATGTCTACCTTCATTTCCTCCCGATTCGGCCGCGACTACCTTTGGCCATGGGTTAGTAGAAACCCTCTCTAATCTGAGTCTGGATTAGGGGAATCTGGGAAAATCATTCCGCATCCTAAATTCCTCCCCCCTAGTTCCACTGGTCGTCCTAGGTTATTCGGCGGCTAGTATCCTGATATATTATTTTGAGTAGGCAGGGATAGGGATAGGAGAAGCTAGGGTTCATTCTGATAAGTAGGTTTAGTTGAGGGATTAGCGTAGGGAGAAACAGGTAAGTAAGAAGTAAGGAATAATTTAGAGAAGAGATTTGCATTAGATTAGGATGATAGGTTATAGGGAGGTAGATAATTATTTGAAATTTGGTATAAGACGAAAGTTTGTGTATGATTCACGAAGTAGGACGGAGACGTAAGATAGCGCGGAGTTATTAGCGGAATTAATAAAACCGACTGCGTTTAAATTATAGGACGTTATTAAGGGGTGAACCGAATAATTGAGTTTTGGAAGAAAGTTTGTAATATCAAATAAAACGTAGAAGTTGCGGTAGTTAGGGAACATTCATCTAAAATTGGAAATTATGATTATGAACGGTTACAAGTTCACATTAAATAAATACACGCTATAATGAATACAAGTCGGATAATTAATTGAAATAAACAGCGGGAGCTGCTATCTGGAACATGTGTTATTTAAACGAAGTTCTTTTATTGCCTATTGAAAACATCATAGCAAATTATCAATTAAAATCTAACCAAAGCTACGCATGCTTAAATGACAGTAATAAAGTTGAGAGACTATTTATTGAATGAATATCAATCCTAGAAATATAAACTATGACTCTTTTAAATACAAAAGTAAGTTATTCTATTTCGCAAGATAGCGCCTGATGGAAATGTTGAAGCGATTTAAATTAAAAGTAAACTAAGCTACACTTGCTTAAAGGCAGAAGTTGTGTTGGGAGTATATTTATTGACAAAATAATAAATTTAAAAATATGATAAAATTACTACAGTTGTATATGGTTTATAAATATCATTTTGAAAACAATTACCTTTACAAAATAAATAGGGAATATAACCTAATTGTTTATTTATGAGAATATTACCTTACTGAAGACCTTTATGGTATAGTTCCTATTTTTGGCTGTTTAGATTAATAACTAATTATTTACAGATAAGTTATCTAATCTCGGTCACTTTGTTATACGGTAGAATTCAGAAGTGTTTTCTAGGGTTTCGTACGTTGGCAAAATTATCACCAACCAGGAACCCAGCTGTTGGAAAGTGAATAATAGAGATGACGTAACATTATTGTTGTTTTTCTACTACTTATGAGTAACTACACACTCAGCCAAGATCAGGAATTATTACCTAGAATGTCTAAATGTATTTAACTTTTCTTCGTCATAACTTTGTTAGGATTAATCTGACCTTTATATTTACGATAGTTTTCTTTGAGAAGTAGACTCCATTTGGGTTATACTAGGTTATGGTTCCTTTCTGTTCATCCTTAAAGAGCTAGGGCTACTACGTAAAACCTAGGCGTTCTAACTAACTAGATGATCACATTTCGTAGGGAATCATGTTAAAAGTTCGAGCGAGGTTTTGTTAGGTAGGTCATAATCAAACAAATGAATAAAAATAAAAGTAAATACATTCAGCTAGAAAAAGATTGAGTTATCATTGATAGGAAAGGCCGCTTTTGTCAGGGGTTTAGATCTCGTGGAAATTATATGTTTACCATGGGAAAATGCGTTGGAATGGAGCATTTTCTGTGCTTTTCAGTTAAATTCTTGACTGATTGGTACGCAAAAGCGAGCCTAAATAATAAACATTTATAAAGATAGCAATTAACATTATTAATCTATGAACGGATGAAGTAAATCTCTATATAGTTTTGTTGACCTCATTGATAAACAGGGTTTAGTGAGAGAGATTATAATTAAACATCTATCAGTATGATTCTATGTTTGTACTAACGTGATTTATTATATAAGAGTTCTAAACACTAGATTGTTAGAAATAGGAATTAAGCAATGGGTTTGAGGTAATGAAAGAGTACACGGTAAAACATTAGTATAATATCAATTGGGAAGAAGTAAGTTGTAAGATTAATTAACAAGAAGACGACAAAATTAGGTCAGCTGTACTAAAGACATCACATATACTTATCTAATAGGGTTCGTTAAAGTAGATACAATGTTCAGACGTATATCAGCGGTATGTTAGTTATTAATTAGTCATAATTACAATTTATAGTTATAAGTTAGATATAGTTTCAAAAAAAAATAGAGATATATAGGTAGATAGGTAGTGGGTTGTTACAATAGATACAATCGGTAGATACGTCACACTAGTAGCGATGCGTTTTACAACATTGCGCACTCAGGCACAAGCTAACAGCAAGACGGAACACTCTTAAGTTCAACAAAATCCTAGTTCTAAAGAGGGCAACGAGTGTAGCTATTGACCGGATAACCACCTACCAACCGCAAGGATATGAGCACTACCTGCAGAACTTACCTACACGTTTCTAGGAGGAATTTGAGCTCTAGTACGCAGGTCGTTCGATCCCACAGTCTTTGGGAACCCGGTATTCAGGAAAAGTCAGTGTTCGGAAACGTAAGCTGCCAGGCGCTTTTGACCTCATCTAAATAAAAAACAGACCTAATGCCGGTGCGAGAATGTTTTGAACAAGTTCGTATGTTCCATGCACGGACGCCAAAATAGCCGGTAATGATACGCTGCAAATTGTACGCACATGCAATTTTTATTATTTGATGGAGACCATCGCACCACATCACCGGTAGCGGGGGCTGGGCGCCCAGCAAGTTGCCTCACAGGCCCCAAATCTGAGGAGGCGGCTATCGACAAAGATTCATGGAGGGTGTTGGGAGGTACATGTATAAACGTGTCGATAACTACATATATGGATACATTTTTTTTTTAATAATTTTTTAAAAACTTATTGTTTGACTACGGTGACATTGATAATCGTCGTTAATATAATTGTTTATTTATTTATTTATTAAGTGATTCATTACCTACTGCCTACAAATTATCTGCCTATTTTCGAGTCGCTTGTTAATGAGCAAGTCGAAACTCAAACTTCCAAGTGCAAGAGTAAGAAGTAATAAGTCGAAGGGTGAACAAAATCTCTGGTTCGAAGAATGGATAATGACCTCGTAATTAACGTTCAGAACTTCCTTCCGAAACTTGCCGAACACGTTTGCAATAGATATCTACAAGGCGGTGCCGAGATGTAACATTATCTCGAACCCCGGTGTAAACGCCTCAAATACGTATTGTTACTTGTTTTTTGTTCCGCGGCCGTGTTTCTAACTTTTGAGATCCCAATTTTGGCGCAGAAGAAATAGACATGAGCTTAAATTTATACCTATTTAGATATATTTTAATAGATACTGGGTTAAATTTAGTAGTATTTGATAACAACACCGTGCTAGTCATGTTACTGTAAAAAATAAATATGTTTAATTTGGCTTTTAACAATACATTTATTAAGAACAAAATTTTATAATATTATATATATATGACGGAGGAGGGACCTCCATATCGTTTTTAAAAAAGCCGTGACGTCAGCACTGCTGTCGCACTCGCCACAATATCACTCAACTCAAGTCACTACAATAAAACTTCAAAGTAACTTGACAATTTTCGTTATATTTCAAACGACCAAGAGAGATCCACACTGTATGACGGTTCAGTCAGTCAGTCAGTCACGTGGTCGTCTGCCAGTCCCCGAGGGGAGCTGGTAGGGCCTCAACGAGATAAATCTCTATAGAGGGGCAGGGCTCCGGGACACTCTAGGCCCCAGGGAATCTACTAGATCAGGGTTTCCTTAGTCGGCTTATTCTTTTGCGACACATGTCTTCTACCTTGCTAGGCCCAGCTGTGCTCTTTTGGCTGGGCCGCTTTTTTCATTTGAGGGAGCATGCTGATTTTTTAAGGAAACCCTTCACTTTACAGCCACTAAGGGGAAGTTAACAGTGAAACAATGTTATGATTTATGAGCACTTGTGGGGGGACGCTGCAGCAGTCGCGCGGCTCGGCAAGGGCGCGCAACTTGTCGAGCGCTCGCGCGGCGAAAGCTCGCACGTCGACACCATCCACAATTTGGATCAGGAGGCTCACGTGCAACTCCAACAGCTTGTCGAAGCGGTGAGCCTTGACTTCGGTCGCGCTTTCCTGGCGCGGACTCCGGGGTTCAGTGTTGGGCGCTGATGTTGCTCCTTGGTACTGCGGCGCGCTCTTGGGCGCTGCCTGCAGTGTAATAGTGCGCCCTTCCAGGCTCCTGCATGGGAGTGGCGATGGCTGTATCGGTGGCTCGGCTTGAGGCGGCGACCGTGGTCTCACCGGTGAATGCACCGCCGCTGGCGTACCTGGCGGGGTGGTCACGGGTGAGTTGGGGGGGGAAGGGGTACCCCTACCACGCCTTCCCCTCCGTTGCCGTCTTGTAGGTCCAGTTCTGGATGATGGTGAGGGAGTGGATTCGCCGCCTGTGTCGGGCCGGCTAGCCGGCTCCGGGTGAGGCAGCTCAAGTCTCAGTCTCGGTGTGGCTCGTTGTAGTATTTGTTTGGGCTGGATTACTCTCCACTGCTGCTGGGGCGGCGACTGCTGTGGGGCAGGCGCAGGCTGCGCGGGCGAGCGCCAATCCCCCGGGATAGGGATGGCTCGCTTGCGCGCCTCGCGCCGGAACCAAGGGCAGCTGCGGCTGTTGGCCGCGTGCGGCCCCGCGCAGTTAGAGCACTTTTTCGGCGAGTCAGGCGAGCATTCTCGCCCGTGGTGCGGGCCCCCGCACTTCACACAGCGCTGGGGGCGGTGACATTTCGCGCTGGCGTGTCCAAACGCTTGGCAGCGGTGACATTGTGGGGCTGACGTGGGGCTGCGCCATGCCTCTATGGTCACATGCTGTATATTCAGGAGGTCTGTTGTCTCGTATAATCGGTTTAAGAGTCCTCGGGGCATCTGGCTCAGTTCCACGAACATCACTGAGCTGACTCTCCCCGGGCGTGGTGGGATATTGCGCGCATAGAACGCAGGAAAACCGCGCTCTTGCAGCGCTTGTAATACGTACTTGGTATCGGTGGCAGTTGGGAGTCCTCTCAGCGCCACCTTGAGCGGCCTGTCGCTCTTTATGGTGTAACTGTACCAGGACACTCCCGGTACAGTTCCCTCCAGCTCCGTCAGGTAGCTGGTGATGGTGCTGTGCTCCTCTTTGGTCTTAGGCAGCAAGCGGATCCCGGCTCCTAGGGGGCGCGCGGCGGGCGCTCGGCCCAGCCTGCGGCGCATCTCCTCTAGGTGGTGCGGCCAACTGGGGAGACTCTCCACCATGATGGGTGGGAGCTTCCTCGACCCAGTCGGTCGGCTCGGCGATGCGGGTGCTGTCGTTTGTCCCGTGGTGGCATTACTGCGCGGCGCACGCGGCTCTTTGGCTGCGGTCGCACGCAGTTTCTCAGCATAAGTGGGCCGTACCGGCTCCCCCGCTGAACTCGCGACGGTCGGCTCACTCGTAGTTGTTGCTGGAAGTGTAGGAGGTATGTCTGGTTTGACTGGTGGGGTCCAGTTCACCGGATAAATCCACTCCTTTTCGTACAAAATGGCTGGCGCGCTGTCTCGGCGGCGCTTGGCTCCTATTGGCTGATTCATTTTGGTGTGCTCTACGCACTGGTATCGACTTGCGGTGTCGCGGATCGCGGGAACCCCGTCAAACTCCTGTTTGCCGCCCAAACAGATAGCTTGATCGGGGCGGGCCGACTGAGCCATACACAACACTGCACTGGTAAGAATGGGACGCGTACACACAACACAATCTCACTGCCCGGCGGCGGGACAGCGTTGCACTGCGCGGCACTGGGTGCATTCACACGTCAAAGGTAATAGTCACTGTCTATGGTATATTTGCACTCGATAATATCTTCGAGATGCGGCTGGAGGTATGTGCCTGGCGTTGCGGCGCTTTTGTCATATGTTTGACAGCGCCGGGACGAACAGGCTGTGGTCCCTGAAGCTGGTGCAGGTCGCTTCGACCTCTCGTAGGGAGTTGCAGCACGTAGTCCGGCGCACTCGACCTCACGGGAGGGAGCGATACTTCTGCAGCGCGAGTCAACAAGGACTTATGACGGTTCGCGCACGAATGACGAGCCGGCGACAGCACGGCTTTATTTATAGAGAGCTATATTTATAGAGAGCTATATTTATAGTTTTACCGCTCATGTGCGTTCGCGGTCATTGCTAACCGGTTACAGTTTTTAACATGCGAATCAAAATAGAGAATTGAGAATTTAAGATTATCTCGTTGATTTCTCGTAGATTATCTCGTGGATTTCTCGTAGAATGTCTCGGAGGTTCTCGTAGAATTTCAAAGTTAAAGTTAAATCAAGGTTATACATCGCATGAATCTTTCTCTTCAGGCAGTCTCCGATTGGGGCGATGCCAACCTGGTCAGATTCAATGCCACTAAGACGCAGGCGTGTCTTTTCTCCGCCAAAAAGAGGCCGTTCCACCTGGCCCCTACTTTCCGGAATGTTTCGATTCCAATCACAGACCAACTGGACCTACTTGGAGTCTCCCTTACCTCGTCGTTAAATTTTGGGTCCTATATTGAGTCAAAGGCTCAATTGGCTGCCAAAAAGCTTGGTATCCTCTCGAAGGTGCGTCGGTACTTCCATCCGGAACAGTTGCTTACCTTGTATATAGCACAAGTTCGGTCGTGCATGGAGTACTGCTCGCATCTTTGGGATGGATCAGCAAAATACCAGCTAGAGGCGTTGGATTCGATTGAGACGCGAGCTAAGAGGTTAGTAGGTAAAACCACCATTAAGAAGGCAAAACTCCAAAGTTTGGAACATCGCCGCAAGGTGGCCTGTCTGTCAGTCTTTTATCGAATTCATTTCGGAGAGTGTGCAGAGGAGCTACATGAACTGATTCCCTCAGCTCCCTTCTATAACCGAACAAGCAGAAAGTCCGCAGGTAGACACCGTTTTATGGTGGAAGTGCCGAAGTATCGAACACAGCGCTTTGCTTCAACGTTTATTGTACGGACGGCAAAGCTTTGGAACACTTTACCAGAAGCTGTGTTTCCTGCGAACTACAATCCAGGGGTTTTCAAATCTAGAGTTAATAGGTATCTTCTAGGTAAACGTGTTACACCCTAGGCTGCAGCAATGCTTAACATCAGGCAGGCTGTAGTCAAATGTAAACCTATCCCACGTAAAAAAAAAAAAAAAAACTTACATTTTAGTCTGATGTGATCTTGCCTTGCGTTGATACGGCCGACTGGTCGCCTGGTTGCGGAGCACGGCGCAGCTGATCATGGGCCACCTTACGGGGTCGTCTTCCACCGATAACCTTTTTCACAAGATATCGGTCATTTTCGAGTACTCTGATAACTTCATAAGGTTCGCTGAATTTAAGATCAAGCGAAGTTTGGCTGCGGGGATTATTTTTAATCAATACGTAATCCCCTCTTTGAAAATGCTGAATTTTGGCTTTATGACGATTGAATCGTTTTCTGTCTTGTTCACTTGATTGAGCCATTTTTTGTTGTACTCGTTGAGTAAGTGCTTCTATTTCAACGGTTTCCTGATCAATGTCTACCAAGCTCAGGAGTTCTGGTGTTGCACAGTGCTTCTTTCTTGTGATGAGTGTCAATGGAGCAACGCCGGTGACTCGGTGAGTAGTACAGTTCATTGCCAGTTGCAGCTCTTCCAGCACGGTGTGCCATTGCTCAGCTTCGTAGTTTTTAATCATGACCAATGCGTTTTTCAATGTTGCAATCACTCTTTCCACTTGACCATTAGCTCGGCTGACTCCTGGGGCGATGACATGGATATTTATTCCAATATTATCACAGTATTCTTTGAATTCGCCCAGGAACTCTCGTCCTCCATCCACTATGACTTGTACTGGTGCGCCAAATAGATGCGTAGTACGTTTTAATGCCGCCAGTGTGCTGTGTGGACTTTTGTTGGTGCTGAAGTATAGCAAGATGTACTTCGAAAAGGCGTCAATAGTCACTATGACATACTGTTGATCATCTGAAGTACTCATCTTTCCAGTTATGTCCATATGAACAACTTGGAATGACGCCGTTGGTTTCTGTATAGGGTGTAGTTCGGCTTGAATAGCACCTGATCTTTGTTTTGAAGTTCTGCATATCACGCAATTATCCACAAATTTCCAGACAGTAAAACTCATTTTATCAAACCAATAAGTCTCTCTATTTTTTTGTAGTGTCTTCTCCCAGCCCGGGTGTTTTAGTGCAGTGTGGAACGAGTTAATGATGCTCCATTGGAAGGATTTTGGAACTACTATGCTGAGTTGTTGTCCATAGGTAGGGTCGTTGGTGGTCTTCTTGAGGACATTGTCTTCTAGGACGTAGTCTTCCACTGTATCGTTGGTGTTGAGGCTGTCCATTATAGGTCGTAATTCTTCATCCCGTCGCTGTTCAATTTTTAGCCAATCCAAATCTTTTGTCATGATATTGACTGCAGATTCCGTTGGGTTCCTGCTGAAGAAATCAGCATGTCGAAGACGTTCACCTTTCCGATACTCAATCTTGAAGTCATAGTTTTGCAGGAAAGCCCACCAACGATGTATCCTTGGCAGAAGATCCTTTTTGTGTTTTGAAGCTTTCAACGCGTTGCAGTCTGTCACCACGATGAATTTTCTTCCATATAGATACTGGCGAGTGTTTGATAGCGCGTACCACGGCTAGAGTTTCTAGCTCATATGAGTGATAGCGGCTCTCAGCTTCTGTTGTTCTCATGCTCATAAAAGCCACTGCATGTTGTCGCCCATTGATAACCTGCACCAGAACTGCACCGAATCCAAGGCTGCTCGCATCGGTGTAAAGTTGTATGGGTGCTTCTTCTTGAAATAGTGTGAGTGTTGGAGTCGACGTTAGGCACTCTATGACTGAGTTTCGAGCTTGTTCATGTTTGTCTGTCCACTCCCATTTTGCTCCTTGTTTTGTAAGCTCATATAGTGGTATCATCATGCTGGAGAAATCAGGGATAAATTTCCTGAAGTATCCAGCTAGACCATTGAACTGACGGACTTGCTTGACGGTCTTAGGCATTGGTGCTTTAACAAGAGCTTCTACTTTTCGTGGGCTAGGTCGCACTTGTCCATCCGTTACTACGTTTCCGAGGTATTCAATGGATCATTTGAAGAAACTACATTTGTCGACGTTGATAGAAAATCCAGCGTCTTGTAGTGCTATGAGGATTCTCTCCAGATGTGCGATTCCTTCAGCAAAGTCTGTGCACTTGCTTAGCACATCGTCTACATAGACCTGCGCAACTGTTCCCAACAATGATGCTAAAGCCCTGTTGATGCATCGTTGGTAAACCGAACAGGCATTACTCAGACCGAATGGCATAGTCAGGTATTCGTACAATCCGTCTGGCGTTACAAAAGCGGTCTTTTCTATGGAGGTCTCAGCGATGGGGATCTGATGAAATCCAGCTGCCATGTCAAGGCTTGTGAAGAAGTGTCCATTTGCTAGTTGATCGATTTGATCAGTGGTAATGGATAGTGGTCACGTAGCGTATTAGTGTTAAGTTCTCGGAAGTCCACACAAAGTCGATCGTCTCCATTCTTTTTCTTCACCAAAATGATGGGGCTCGAGTAAGGAGACTTACTCTCACGAATGATGTTGTGTTCTAGAAGTTCTTGGATTATGGCGCGAACTTTCTCTCGTTCTACTGGGCTCAGGCGATATGGTCTTCTTTTCACGAACTTTTCTGGATTCTTCAGTCTGATTTCCAGCTCACCGGTGTTGACACGAGTCTTCGGATATCCACGTATAAAGAGGTGTTCATATTTACCTAGTCAGGTCATAAATTCTGTCACATGTTTAATATAAAATAATTGAACCAACTTTATTCTTTATGTAACCATTTATATACCAAAATGAACTTAACAAAACATAGATTCTTATGACAATAAAGTTTATTCAAAATGACCTCCGTGATTTTGAATACAGGCCTTCAATCTGCGCGGCCAGTCGTCTATCGCTGCACGAACGAGGTCCATGTCAATATCGGCGGCTGCCTTAATCAAGGATGTCTTGAGTGACTCCAAATTGGGATGAGGCTTTGAGCACGCCTTTTCCTCCAAGTGTTGCCATATCTTGTAATCTAACGGATTCAAATCTGGACTGGAGGAGGGCCAGTCTTCGTGCCGGATGAAGTCGATTTCACGCGCCGCCAGCCAGTCTTGTGTGCTCTTCGCTCTATGAGCTGGCGCCGAATCTTGTTGGAATACCCAGTGCTTGTTATTGAACATGATATGAGAAACAGGTTTCACAAGGTTCGTCAGGACTGTATTTTGATACACAACTGCATTTGTTTTTACACCTTTCTCACAAAAATGTACATCTGTTAAGGCCCAATAAGAAACTCCCAACCATACCATGAGCGAGGATGGAAAATGATCTCGTTGGACACGCGGAATACGTTTGCTCGCTTCTTCACTACTGTGTGCGTACACCTTATCATTTTGTTTGTTGTAGCTCTTCTACGGTAAAAATTTTTTCATCCGAAAAAATAATTTCCCGATTTTTTTTCCCGCGTACCGCTTTAACAAAGCGCGGCATCTCTTCAGTCTCAGGTCCATTAGACGAGCATTCAAACGATGTCCTGTTTTTCTTCGATATGCCCGAAGCCCTAAGTCTTCATTTAACACCCTTTTCACCGTGGTTCTGCTTAACCCCATCTGAAGGGCCAACAGTTTCTGCTTACATTTGGGATTTCTTTGAATTCGCGCCTTCACAGCTTTTATCACTGCTGGAGTCCTAACAGACCGAGGGCGACCACTTCTTGACCTGTCATCTACACTAGAGTCTTCATTGTATCGTTTGATGGTACGATAAACGAATCTTTTGGTTATATTCAAATTTTTCAGTATGTCAAAAATTTGAATTGGCGCGTAACCGCAACGATGCAATGCAATAACTGCAACACGGTCTTCTTTAAGCGTCCACTCCATATTTAAAAATGAGTAAAATTCTAAATAGTATACATTTTTATTTTCATGAACAATTCGAAATTCGAATTAAATAAACTTTTTTGTGGCCAGCATTCTAAAAGAAAAGTTTTTACTGTGTGACAATACTTATGACCTGACTAGGTATTAAGCAGATGGCGTAGTTGTGAAATTTCATCATCATTGTTCAAGTCGCAATCCAGAGCGAAGAGAGGAGAATTCAGACTCACTTGCTGTACAAGCGTTCCACGAATAAGTCTCGTCCGGTTAGATGTGATTATCACGCTTAAATTGGTACCATGGATCAAGTTCATACCAACTAAGATGTCTGTTGACATTTCATAATCTGCCAATATGGAGAATTCCAATTCGACGGTAATGTTATCTATGGTGCATATTGTTGTAAGTTTGCATAATGAGAGTGCTGGGAATTGTCCCACTCCTTTTAGGTAAGTTATTGCTTGAACTCTCTGGCCAGGTAAGCTAGCGGCTACCGATTCCTTGATGAGTGAGCATTCGGCTCCACTGTCGAATACACCTTGTTGGGTCTTCTTATCTATTTCGATGTTGATAGGGGCTAGTTTATTCCCCGATACGAAATTCACATTTGAGGTTAGGGAACGTTCGCGTTTGAAACAGGCTTCATATGTGTGACCTGGCTTCTTGCAATAGGTACAAGTAGTAGTTGATGTCGTCTTCAAATCCTTTTTACTGTTTGATTCAGTTTCCGGTCGTTTGTATCTGCAATCACTGGTATTGTGGTTTGATCGCTTACATATGCGGCAGGTTGGTACAGGTGGCGTGTTGTCAGCATACCGTGGGTGTTTGTTGTGTGTAGGTGGCATAGGCTGAGTCCGTTTCCTTCGAATGTTTGTCGCGATGGAGATGAGTTCAGGTACTGTCGTTGCCTTAGCATTCAGAAGTTCGATGCGCAGACGTTCATCATTGATACATCCAATTACCGCCTCCACCGCATGCTCATCTCGTAGCTTATCCTTGGTAATCCTTCGCCAGAGAACCCAGGCACGTGACAAAAATTCCGCAATGTTTTTAGTGGTGTTGTAAATGTGATCCCGGAACATGAGGACATCCCTAGAGTATCTATTCTCAGGTTCAAACGTGTGGATGAGGTTATTTCGTAAGTCTTCCCACGATGTGGTTGTCACCATCCAGTCATCAACCCACATCTTTGCACGTCCCTTAAGTAAGCTACAGACTTTCATTCGTACTTCAAAATTGTCTAGTTTGTATGTTTCGATAGCTTGATCAATGTGCTGACACCATTCTCGTATGCCAACATGAGTATCAGGATCATATGATGGTAAATAAATGTCCTTTACCTTTATTCTTGCTTCAGGGGGCGGAGCACACAGACGATCCGACATCTTCTGCATCATTTCCATCATTTGCATCAGGAACTGTGGTGGTTCTCCTTCCGTCTGCGATTCATATTGAGGGCATGCTGGAAACGTTGATTGTAGACCCGCTGGTGACGGTGTAGGGGTACCCAACACATGTCCTGGTTGTTGATGATGGCTGGTTAATTCTTGAAATTCAGGTTGCGGCAGAGCAGGCGCGTCGGTATCATCAGAAGTTTCTTGAGATCCCACTTCTGATGACGGAGGAGGGACCTCCATATCGTTTTTAAAAAAGCCGTGACGTCAGCACTGCTGACGCACTCGCCACAATATCACTCAACTCAAGTCACTACAATAAAACTTCAAAGTAACTTGACAATTTTCGTTATATTTCAAACGACCAAGAGAGATCCACACTGTATGACGGTTCGCGCACGAATGACGAGCCGGCGACAGCGCGGCTTTATTTATAGAGAGCTATATTTATAGAGAGCTATATTTATAGTTTTACCGCTCATGTGCGTTCGCGGTCATTGCTAACCGGTTACAGTTTTTAACATGCGAATCAAAATAGAGAATTGAGAATTTAAGTATTACAAAACAATCAAGTCATCAATTTAGCTTATTTAGTTAATGTAAACTAATTATTATAATAATTCAGTAAATAATGAAGACTTATTATTAATTGTTATTGATTAATTGTCTTCTCGCGCCGATATATATATATACGAGTATATACACACTAAACTAAAAAGGAGAAGGTACATTTAACCTAAATTTAAAACATCCTCATGTGGTATGGAGCCAAGAACGCTGGCAGCATTCCCACGCTGGATTGCTATAGAAATCCTTTGTGAATGTAACCAGCCAGCGTTCTTGTCTCCAGTGATGTCATTCAACCTTTTATTATTATTTTTTGTAAAAGACTTCGTGCATTGACCCCACGGACCAAAAGTTTCGAAGCCAAGCGGGACGAAAATATAATCAGTCGATAATGATGTATATTTTCGCCGCTCGGCTTCTTCCGCTGCATCCGCCGCGCCTCCTGCCGCTTGTACTGTTCCACTGAGGCGAGAAGGAGCTAGTGTATCGACACAAGTTGCGTCCCATGCAAGAGCCCGTCCCCGCTCCCAGGGAATCGGTTTGAGGCCGTGACCATGCCAATCGGTTCTAGAACCGATGGTACGTTGGCGGTGGCAAGTGCCCGTCTCACTATGTCGTTCAGCGAGCCGTGGCGGGAGAATCTGCCTACGCTGCGAAGACATGAAAGTCAGTGGAGGCCCTTCCTGTTGACATCGCTACCAGATGTGCACCTGTGTTGTTCGACAATAGCAGTTTCGATTCGCAGGCCTATAGCGATTCTAAAGCTACCATTGTCGAAAAGTGTACCGAGGTTGGCAGAAGGGAGGGCATGTAGCCATTGGCCAGATTCGTGTTAAGACACTGCATGAAGCTTTGCGCGATCGTTATCACCTATTAAATTTTGTTCCAAAAAAATTAATTGCTTCTGTACTAATGGAGCATCCCAAAGTTTTTGGCAGAATGGTTCCTTAGGGATGTCACCATTGTACAGAGAGAATTCCACGCTCTTACTGCCTCTGTTAAAAAGTGTGGTGGTATACGGCTATGGGTCGTATACCACCACACTTTTTATTGAAAGCACAAAGACCCACCCCAAATCGCTTTCAAACCACTGATTCTGCGAATAATAAGATACAATTTATTGCAAAGTCACATAGAAAAGCTCGGCCAGCATCACCAGCTATATAGCCTGTATAGCCGACGAATGTGTGTCACGCAAGCCATCCATAGTTTCATTGGAATTAGGTGCTATAGTATCATCAGAAAAAAAAAACCTGGCAGCATTACAGATATGTTACTGTTGTTTTGAACTAATCACAGATATTTCTGGCACTTTTTGCATGATACGTACGTTTTGTTTTCAATTGAAAATCATTTTTTATCGATGTATGATACCCAAAAATAATATATACAAGTAACATTATACTCAGTAAAAGCGTCAACTAATTTATTTTGTTAGACCGTCCAGCGAAGTTTCGCACGAGGTCTGACTCGAACTAGCTGAGATAAGTAAGTAGCCCCTGGTAGGTAAAATACATAGGTGACACTCGTTGCATCTACCTTGTGCTAGAGCTAACAGAGTTAACCTTGTAAACTTTGACACGTGAAAATACTGGCACCCCGTGTTATTTTGGGTTAAAATAGCCAATCCAAAAGACACACAGAATTTGTTTTAAAACATTTTTGTTTATAATTTAGGTAAGAAATTTAATTAAACTGATAACATAAAAACTCTAGAATTAACAGTGTCGTTTCATATAAACAACAAAAAGTTGACACATTTTCGCTCAGGAGAAAATCTTACTATAAGGCACTAGCGGGGAGTGCACCGAGTGTAAACTCTTTGTTTACTTTCCCCCCAAGCTTTGTTCATGTTTGCCTAAGAAATGTTTCGAAGGCGATGACGAGATATATGTTTGCGTAGATATCAAAGTATCACAGACAGTTATTTCAGAAAAATGTTTATCTGGGATAAAAAATCGTTTTCAGTTTAGTATTTTTAGTTTCAACTGTTCAGGAGAACCGTCCATTATTCCGACAAGGTAAAATTACAAGGCGCTACTTGATCTGTCTGCTTTTTTACTTAGAAAATAAAAGAGTTCCTACACAATGGCCGACGTTTTTGGACATTTGTCATTCGGGAAATCAGAAAAGTAAAATTTATTTCCGAGCATAACCGCAAATCCCCTAGGGAGGATGGGGGGCGACATTTTTCATTCCTCACCATTCAGCTGTATTATGTTTGGAGGTACTGAGATTGTAATGGGCTCCGTTTTTTCTTTCCACCTCCCTTCGCTGGAGAAACGAGATTAGCGATTGTCTCGGACAAGGCGTTTTCCTCTCAATGGGCTCAATTGTCACAACAAGCTGTTTGTGTCTATTGGTAGGTATCTTTATAATCTCAAAATAACTAGACGAAAAATATTCATACGAAATTAATCTATTTAAGTATACGTCCTGCTATTTGCTTAAATGCCGCGTAACCCTGGGAATCGAATCACTCACAAATAAAGTGGTAGGTACAATAAATAGATGGTAAATCTAAAACAACCATTTCGCTACTCCATCAGGCGCGTTACACGCTTAGTTTTCCTGTTACTCGCGTTATCCGAGAAGAAAATAGCCTACTTCGTACCTACTCGTACTCGTAATGTATCGTCATGGACGGCTTCCTTCATCATAAAGGACGACCGCTCTGCAAATTAAACGCAAATGAAATTAAATATAATATGGCTTCTCCCGTTTGTACCATCAATCATTGTATGGTTAATTATTTTAATTTACGGATTTATGTATCTACTTCATATGATTGAGTTAATAAGAGCCGTATATGATTGTCGCTATATCAGGTTACAGTAAAGTACTAATATTTAATATACTAAGTAACCAAAAAAAACTAGCAGGTTTTCTTAAGAAGTTAATCGTACAGGGAATGAGAAATGAAAGTTCTTCATATCAATATTGAAATTACAAAGCTGACAACAAAATTGTAGAAATGTATTTAGAAAACAATATACATTAATACGTTTACGATACACGATATTGTTTTTCTTTTGAACGAAACAATGTCGTACTCATGGGCCAATGCATGGACTTATAGGTCACTTTTTTATGTATATTATGGCCTCCACCAATGTACATGTGTTAAAACAAACTACCGAGGCACTTACTATCATTGTTCTCTGCCGCTTATTGCTCGCTACTGTCATAAAAATCATCATGTTTTACTAATTTGTTTTTGAATTTGATAAATTTAGATACTGTTCGACTCTTCAATCCAGTAACGGTGCGATTATTATCTACTATAATAAGAGGATCCGGTTTGGTTTCTTTCTTGGTAAGGTCATCGATTACTCCTCCTTTCTTCACGAAATATATTTCTGGAATATTCAGATTATTAGTATCACTATCATCGTTGTTTTCTGGAATCACAAAGTATACTACGACTGGTTTTGCGTCATCTCTTCTTATTTTTATCGTCCACGGAGCGGTGGCCACGATTATCTTGTAATCAGAGAAGGGCTGAGGCACGACCGGTATTTTGATAAAATATTCCTCCTTCCCTGTAGCGTTGCTTACACTGGTTGGTATGTTTGGAGATAACACCTTCGCTATTTGCTTAGAGGTGTCCCCGCGTTCTTCGGAACTTGGTGCGTATGATTTATATAAAAAATCCTTTCTTTGTGTACGAGGCGCGTCCATAACAGTCGTGGATAATGGTCCAGGTACGGATGTTAGGTTTATTTCATCTTTTACATATATTGGATTCAGTACGAAGCTGGTTTCATTTTCTGTTGGCCTTCCGCGGGCGGCTTTATTTAACACTGCGATGACCAAAAAAAAGATACTCTGAAAATAAGAATTTCACTTTCAAAGTTCATAAATGCCTTTATTGCATTCAACATAGTTGATAAAGTTTGCTTGTTTGTCAATAGAAATGTTACTAGATTTAAAGTTATTACACGTTTCCACTGTTATAAGCCGAGAATTATTTGTTAGGTTCTTATCCTGGAAATGTTAGTCACTAACTCCAAACAGACATAATAGTGTTATGCTACACTTACTCTATCCATAGCGTCCCCGGCTATTAACGGCACTGAATGACCGCCGCATGATGCGCTAGTGATGTTCGGTGCGTTGTTTGATAACACCGCGCTACACCTAAGGATGTTTGTATTACAAAAGATAAACAGGAGAAAGCGTCCATTCAGTCACAACATAAAAATATTTATAAACAAAATGATTCCGTATTGAGTTCAATGGAACAAGAGGATTCTTAAAGATTTTTCTTTGCAGTATCGTTTTGTAAGATGTGTTTGTAAACATTTTATAAAGTAAAGGAAAAATGGGAACTCTATTTCTAATACGTCTGTTACCAGGCTTATATCATCTTTTACCATGATAGGTAGGCAGTAATATATATTACAGATGATATATTTCTGTTGCTGCTAACAACACACACAACAAAACCTATTGTAGTCGCACAAGGTAGGTCATTTCATTGATTACTTTGAACAACTTATGACAACAAACATGACTAACGCATCGATATTCATACCGTTATTTTTTTACTAAGCGATTTCATAAAAAATATCCCATAGCGTTTAGATAAGAGTGTAGTTTATAAAACGAAATGCAACTTGAACTCGTCAAAAATTCAATATGTAGATTGTAGATATACTGTAATAAGTATGTATAAACTGGAATTTCAATTGATGATATACAAATATACTCGTATGTATATGCTAGAGGCTCCGGAGTTTGAGAACTTTACAGTTCTCAGCCAGAGCTTATCGTTCTCAAGCTTGCTAGACCGGACGTGCATAAAATATGAAAAAAACCACTGATTATTTGCATACTTTTTCAATCGTATTGCAATAATTTCCCCCGAGAATATATCTGGTGGCTAAGGCCCGAGGACCCTTGTGCCTCGGAAGTTTACCTCAAAAGAAGTATTCAAAGTTCCTAACAAGAATCAGAAAGACATAATTCACTTACTACGTACGGAATAGCTGGTGGTCCCAAATGTTGAGGATAGACACAAAAATAGGAGTACCTGAAATGTCGATGTAACATATTGCACACGTATGTATGTGACAGATTAATATGATATTTCAAGTTGTCTATGTAAAACGTTTGTCTTTATTAGTAAATAGTTGCGTGTGTGCATTACTACTTCATACACTAACTAATGCATTGTTAAGTTTTAAAATATATTATAGATTATTAAATCCTAGATTTTACAAAGGCTACTTTACATTTCAATCTATCGCTCATAATTTGGCGAGGGAACTCTTCTTACGAACGATTAAGAAGTTATTTCTCATCCTGACTCTATTCAAAATTGGTATAGTCTTTTATACTTTCTTTTCTCAACGTTCAAGCCGATAAAACTATGTATCAGTCGGAACATAACTACCGCTACCCTACAGTTTCACACTCTCCAATTCATATTCACACACAACAGTATCATCACAATTTTCGCAACCACCTTTGTAAATAGGATTTTTATCTAAGCAATTAATTATTTTATTTCAGACCATATGATAAAAATACAATTTTAGAAATATTCATAGTTATAAAATAACAGTTTTTTTTTTGTTTACCTATACTGTCCCAGTCCTGGGCAAAGGTCTCCCTAACTCCCTAAAAAATAACAGTTACCATACTAAAATTAATACATCAGACCAGTACCTACAAAAAAGTAATACACAAGCCAAAAATTAACATACAACTTAATTTTAAAGTCACAAGTTTGGCTTAGTTTTAGCATTTCTGCAGATAGATTTCAGAAATCCAATAAACCTGGAGGTAAATACGCTACATTTATCTATTGCAAACAGGCTTTCCAACGCGCAACGGTGTGAAATCGCCCACTTCCACCCATTTAAAACACTGCGCGCTTTTCTACCACTAAATCTGCGTTTCCAGAAACGTTGCGTCAAATTCAATTCATTCTCTTTTAAACTAAAAACCGGTTAACAGTTAACGGTTTAATCCATTTAAATCCCTGACACAAAAAGAAAGAGGTTAAACTTTTAGCATTCTATGTATCTGCATGTCTGTCTGTAGCTTCCTGTATGAATCGATGTTAATCCACTTTTAGTTGGAAAGGTGAAATAATTTCTTCGCTATGATAAAAAGGCAGAGGTCGTCGCTTCGAACCCTGCCTTAATTAATTAAGTTTGTAGTTAATATTCTACTAGCCAGGTACTCGTAAGTAACTGAATTAGCTTGTATATTTGTCTATGTTCAAATTGAGGATTGAGTATGTATAATCCATTTCATATAGCAAGGCACCTGTGACACATATAAAACGTCACTTGTCAATATCATTTTGACAATTGTAATGATGTACTGCAGTAATTCGAATTAGAAATTTACCGATTATCGATTGTAGTTACTTATGGCTATTTTCATCTGCCTATCCTAAAAATGTTATGTGAATTACCGACAATCACAAAATAATATTTGTCGAACCCACAAAAAATTCCTACAAATAAATTAAGGAAGGGACAAATTGAGTAGAAGAAAAGAATACAGTTATGATAAAAAAATATTGCCAGTATAATATATATGAAGCCAAAATATATATTAAATTATTCAAATGAAATTATTATACACAAAAATTTTATGTTTTTCGTTATTTTTTATGATACAAAACTCATAAATACCTTCCTTAATTATTTTAATACAAAAAATCACATAAAATAATTGTGCTTGAAGTACATAAATCATTATCTCTGATAGATCAAAATAATAAATACTTGTTTTTGCTATAAAGATAAAGAATCTTTATTGATAATGTAAAGTTGTAACATAGATATAAGTACTAATATCATAGAATATGCTACACAAATTACATTATCTCGTCAAATTGAATTTATAACATTTAGTTTTAATACAATTTTAGAAGTTACAATGTCAAGTTTTATTAATAACAATGAAAATTTTTGTTATTAAAAACATGTCAAACATAGGTAATAATAGGTATGTAATCATACAATATGTCAACTTAAATAAATCTTGGTACTGTCACTTATATTTTTTTGATGTCAAAAATAATCGATTACCAAGTCCCAACCCTACGAAAATGACGTCACATTTAGCAGTAGTATGTAACTTTGCTGTGCGATGAAATTTAATATTTTATTTTTTTGTAACATTGAATGCGAGTATGTACACGCGAAAAATACCCTTTATTTGATGTCTTATAATTTTTACTGTTTATATTAATAGTTATTTTTGTTAACTTACATAATGTTCACTAATAAATAGAAATATTTCAATATGAGCATGACGTCACAATAATTTATGTACATGTTCTTTTACGTTCTACTGACCTGTCACAGGTGACTTGCTATATGAAATGGACTATAGTTAAAAAATAAAGCACCTAATAAAATTACAATGCGCCCCATAAAATAGAGTAATTGAATGAATGAAATAAAAATAGCTGAATATATAAAATGAGTTCTGGAATGGTAATACATTGAGTATCCATTTATTGATTCATTTGTTCGTGTCTATGATTTAATTTTACACATGTCTAACTAGAACTAAGATAGAGTATGTAAATATAATTACTTATATATGTAATATGTGTGAATGTGCAAATTGACAGGTTCACGCGTATCTACAGGCAGTAAACTTGATGTATACGTCGCATATTGCAACATTGACGGGAAGTATGGATGGACTAATCGAATCATAGCCTGAATAGACCTAATGAAGCCTAAATGATGAGCGAGTACACCACTGCCAATTCTATTGTAGATTTTCAATGTATGATTACATATTGTATGATTACATACCTATTATTACCTATGTATGACATGTTTTTAATAACAAAAATTTTCATTATGTTATTAATAAAACTTGACATTGTAACTTCTAAAATTTTATTAAAACTAAATGTTATAAATTCAATTTGACGAGATATTGTAATTTGTGTAGCATATTCTATGATATTAGTACTTATACCTATGTTACAACTTTACATTATCAATAAAGATTCTTTATCTTTATCTTTTAATGTAAATCAATATTTGACAAACATAATTATTTACGGTGCACATTCATACTACTGGAATATTAAACTTTTTTTTTCATGTTATGTCAAATGGTAACTAATTGACTGCACATCACAATCACATCACAGCTGGTTGGACTATAAAAACAAGTATATATCAGATATGAATTGTTACAATGTGGACATCTTCCAGAAAAGGAGTGAATTAGTTTCTTCAGGGCCAACTTGTTTTATCTTCGACTTCTAATTTAAAAAAGTTATCTAATCCAATTTATTCTCTCTCTGTTTTAATAGGTATTCGTAACATTTTACATGTTCTCACTTAGTTTAAATATTAATATTGTAGCTAGTATTAAAGAAATGTCTTAGCTAGATACATATATCTTAGCTAATTAAGATCAGTATCGAAAATTAAAATGTACTAACTTACAAATACTAAAATACTAAGCCATAATCGGGACCTGTTAGCACAAGGTGCCTAATATGCTGGACTTGTTATATCACAGTATGACCTTGACTTATTACTGAATAAATAGATATAGTAAATTGTTTCTCTTACTGGTTGCTATATTACACGCGCCGCACCGGACTGTAGGGTCAGACTAACGTTCGCTAATCAATACTTTGAAAACCATTAAAACTTATCACAGAGTGGAATGTCTCGCTTTTCCTATAAATTTCCCCGAAGAATTCAGGGACTAGTTTGAGGAAGTGACTTGTTGTTGTGAACAATAGTTGAACTCAATTTTCAGCCCATCGTTTGATCGGTGTCCGGCTCTTGGATGAATTATAAGCTGGCTGTTGCTTATGCTTTTCCGACCATTAAAATAATAACACGAATAACAAAACTACAAGTTATACAAACTTTTGGCCTATACATATATATGTTTCCATATGTACCTAATATATTATATCCATTTTATTTTATCTCACACAAGTAATGCTTTACATATGCGTTTGCTTAGTATGGGCATAGATGCTAGTGTGTGAAATGTCCGGGAATGTTTATTTATTACATATTGTTACGTAAGCGGGTTCAGGGATAGGAAATAAACACCGTTATAACTTTGCACAACCTGGCTCGACATTTTATTTCTCACCAACGACCACTCCCGCCTAAATTAACGTTTCAAAAAAACTACTAACCTATTTACAAAAACAAAAGAGTTCCTATACCTACATACATATAACAAAAGAGTTTACACCTTCATTCAAAGAGGTTCTACGTCACATTGCCCCCTCTCAATACATGATCGTCCCGATCATCGTTACTCCCGTGGTACCAAGCCAGTCGGTTTATGTGTACCACCTTTAGAGGACTTCGGGGGGTACGACGAATTCGTAGTGTTACGTCATTTATCCTAGTGATTATTTTGTAGGGCCCTTCCCAGCTCGCTTGAAGCTTCGGAGACTTTCCTTTACGTCGAACAGGATTATGTAGCCAGACCAAGGTTCCCTCTTCAAAGCTAGGGCCATTTGCTCGTCGGTCATAGCGAGTCTTCATTTGTTCACTAGCTTTGAGTCCGGCTTCTCTAATCTTCTCGTAGGTGTCAACCATCCTGTTCCGGAGATCGCTCACATACTCCGTTATTTCTATGGGTGTATCTGGCGGACAACCCGAGAGCAGATCAGCTGGTAGTCGCAACTCTCTTCCGAAATTGGCATATGCTGGAGTAACGTTGATGGTCTCGTGTATCGCAGCTCTGTATGACATCAGGAATAGGAGAATGTACTCATCCCAATTTTGACCTGATGGTTGTCCACTACTTTAGCTAAATGCCGTTCCAAAGTCTAGTTGAACCTTTCCACCATTTCATCGGACTGCGGGTTATATAGGGTCGTCTGGGTTTCATGAATTCCTAGAACTTTTTGCAGATTCCTTGAAACACCTGTGACGCATTGATCCGCCCTTGATCGCTGTGCATCTCCAAGGGCACACCAAATCTGCAGAACACTTCATTTACAAGTTTAGACGCAACTGTCGTAGCCTCCTGGTTCGGCAGTGCTTCAGGCCATTTTGTAAAATAATCCATCACAACGAGAATGTAACGATTTCCAGCGTTGGTGACTGGAAATGGTCCGGCAATGTCGATTGCTATTCTTTCCCATGGAACACCTACATTATACAATCTCATTGCCCCCCTGCTCCTAGTCTGCGGCCCTTTGACAGCCGAGCAACTCTGACATTTCCGACACCAATCTTCTATGTCATCAGTGGAGCCAATAGAAACGTTCCCTAATTTTCGTCAGGATTCTTCTTACTCCGAGGTGTCCTCCGAAAGTCCCATCATGGTAAGCTCTCAGAATGTCGTTAACTTTTTCCCTGGGTATGATTACTTGTAGATGACTACCATTCCCTTGCGGTGTTTCCCATTTCCGGCAGAGCAACCCATTATGGAGCATCAAGCTGTTCCATTGAGTCCACAAACTCTTAGAGGCTGAACTGTGTTTGGCCACCTCGGACCACTCTGGCTTGGATCCCCTCGCGAGCCACTCCAATAAGTGTTGTAGGTCCTTATCGTCCTCTTGACACTTCTTCATTGCTTCGTCAGCCCAGTTATCATTATATAGTATATAGTGGAATCTGTTCGAATCAATCTAATTTTGATGTCTTCCTTTTCTTCCTGCCGATTGCAATGCTTGCAGTCAACTGAACAGGGTCTTCTGGACAGAGCATCTGCATTTCCACGGTTCTTTCGTCCTCGATGTTCCATTTCGAAATGGTACTCTTGGAGTTTCTCTATCCACCTGGCCACCTGCCCTTCTGGATTTTTAAACTCCAACAACCATTTTAATGCGGCGTTATCTGTCCGGACCAAGAATTTACGTCCCAGCAAATACTTTTTGAAGTGTTGTAAAGTTTTGACCACAGCGAACAATTCCCGGTGAGTCACACAATAATTTCTTTCTGGTTTCGATAGGGATTTGCTGAAGTAGGCCATAACAATTTCTCGGTCTCCCTTCTGCTGGGATAAACCGCCACCAATGCCAGTGTTGCTGGCTTTGGTATCAACAACAAACCGTCCTTCTGTGTCAGGATACCCGAGGATCGGTGTTTCACATAAGCGCTTCTTTAGTTCATTGAATGCTTGTTCGCAGTCGTAGTTCCAGGAAAAAGGTATTCTCTCCTCAGTCAGTGTAATAGCTTAGCTATATCGGAAAATCCTTTGACAAAGGGACGATAATAAGAGCTCAGTCCCAGGAACGCCCTCACTTGCGTCTTATCTGTTGGTGTTGGCCAGTTCTTAACAGCACTTATCTTCGACGGATCTGTTGCAATACCATGCTCTGATATCACATGCCGCAAGTAATTGACTTGTAGCTGAAAGAAGGAGCATTTCTTGGAACTTAACTTCAAGTTAGCACCCTGTAACTTCATAAACACTCGTTCCAGTTTCTGAAGGTAATCATCAAAATCTCGTCCCATTATAATTATGTCGTCCAAGTAAACCATACACGCCTCCCCCAGCATTCCTGCTAGCACGTAAAAAGTAGCAGCACTCAAAGGTAGCAGGCGGTTTTGAACTGCCACAAACCTTTACCTGTAGAAAACGCCGTTTTCTCCTTGAATCCAAATCGAACTACCAATAGCCACTTTTTAAGTCTAAAGTGGAAAACCACGTTTTGCCACACAGCGAATCCAGAGTGTCATCGATTCTGGGTAATGGGTAGCTATCTTCCTTAGTCACGTCCTTTAGTCGCTTATAATCTACACAGAATGGAGTCGATCCATCCTTTTTCTCCACTAAAACAACTGGTGAACACCATGGACTCGATGACGGCTCAACCACTCCATTTTTCTTCATTTCCAAAATCATATCTTCAACTTCCTGTTCACGTGCAAGCGGAACACGTCTTGGTCTTTGTCGGATAGGCACCGTGTCAGCGGTGTCGATTCTGTGTTTCACCACACCAGTTCTTCGGATACCTGCGTCATTTTTCGAGAAAATATTAGAATAACGCAGCAAAAAGTTTCTTGTTAACCCAACTAATTAACTATAAAAATAAATACCTAAACTAATACATAATAGAGATGATAGTATGAAACCCTTCGTGCGCGAGCCCGACTCGCACTTGGCCGGTTTTTAAAAGAGTATAATTATTCGCATCAGTAACCTACCTTGAAATGGAAAAATTGAAAATGGAAATCGGCTTGAAAAGCATCATCATTATCATCATAAAAGAGTATACTAAAATTCGTACACAATCCCTGCTACGAACGTATCGACTGCGAAAACAATTTGGACCACTCTAGCCACAAGAACTTATCAACCGCGTTCATATCCTGCTAGAAACGGTTATAGTAGCCGGCGCCTATGCGTGTTACGCCAGGAAACGTATTACATAGGGATTATTGTGTTGTTCATTCACCTGATAAAACTTAGGTTGCCGGTAACTACATTCCACATATAGGTACGAGTATCTCATTGTCCTTTACTGTGTTTGGAAACCTGTTTACATACGCAACAATAGTCAGTCATGTTTGACCACAGTCCGTCCTTAAAACCATTAAACCATTACATATTCACAATATTACTTAGGTTCCAGAGTTAGATAACTACTGAAACGCTTTGATATAAAGTAAGTTATGCCTATTACTTTTCTAAAAGAGAACCGCAATAACAGTTTTATAGAAGACATTTTATGCGCGTGGTCGATCCATTGCTTTGTTATTCAGATTAGTGCGCAGCCACTGAGATCAATAGGGTAATGTGGTCAAATGGTCACGAGGGTTGTGCCGTAAAATGAGACCTTTTCCTATGTGATAATAACTGAATCTATATTGCTTTAAATTTCAACATTTCAAAAAAATTATAAAACATAAGGCATTCAGGCATATTACAATTATAGAATACCCTTTCGTATAAATCGCAATGTAAGATGTGTACAATCAATACTATCTACGGCTTAATCAATCTCACTGCTTTCTCTAGCCACTGCCACTTAAGACGGGAATAAAGCCGCAAAATATTCTATTCTATAGTCGGTAAGCGAAGACACTTAAGTCTAAAAGGATTTAATGTATTGCAAACGCAAGTCAGCAGGATTCGCACCATTGCGCATATCGCAAGGAATAATGAGATCGTTACCTAACTGCGCCATTCGCCGGCAACATAGACTAAATAATCCAGCCCCCTTAGGCCAGAAGCAATTTTCGGTTAGCGTTCTAACTTATAATTATTGAATAGAAGGACCAATGTTCGGAACTGCCGGAACTATTTGCCGCGGAGCGCCTCTCCCATATATCAATGTTTTTATTGTCTTAGTATACGTTAGTCCGTCCACCATAACATAACACTAATCTAATGGGGCTGGCAAGCTTAACTAAAGTGCTTGTAAGCATAACTTTGTGCGCAGCGGAAATCGAAAGTAAACGAAGTTTCGAGGTGTGGTCTTAAAGTTTCAAAGTGCTGCTAAGTCCCGCACTGAGCTATCTTTAAGAGCACTCTGACTAACATCTAGAAGTGTAACATATTTACTGACAGAAATCCGTTTTACTTCTAGATGTTGATTGTCTGGTCAGCATTTAAGCCTACCTCGTTCTTGACTAAACCTGAAGCAGACATAATTTCGCGATGTTTGTTGCTAGCCAATCATGTCATGTTATTTCGCAATGTTAATAACTAATCATACTTCTTCAAATTAGTACAAAATAAAAAAGCAGTCATTAGAAAAGCCTATGGATAGCCTGAGTGCTCTTGCCCACTGCCAGGGTAACACTGCCCGTTACCAGCATACTCGCATTACCACCCTGGATCGCAATGCTGAAGCGTTAAGCTAGAAAAAGACCGGCGTTTTGGTCACATTATGCTTGCGTCTAAAGCTTGTGATGTCGTGGTCCGCCATCAATTCCACGGCACGTCTTCCATTGTAAACTACTACACACCATAAAGTAGTTCACTATGCGATTGCGATTGTGACGCATGTCTGTGTCAACTGTGCTAAGAAAGATAACGCATTTAAGTAAAAGCAACAGAATTTTCAAATCAGCTACTTATTTACTATAAGTTATTGAGACACACAGTTACACTCCGTTGCTGGATTGGTTTGACATAAGTATTAAGACGACAATAAAAATACGAAATGGCAATTTAAAATGATAACTTGTTTAAGAAGGATGTTTGGAACCGTCAGACAATTTTTTTACATAATCTACAGTAAGATATTTAAACACTAGTTCACCTGAAGCACTGTTATAGGTACTTACACTGTGGCCCAAAGAGGAGCTTGGATTGGTACTGACGCCCAATGGAGGCTGCCATAACACACTATTATTGTAATAGTCTCATTGTGAAACTGTAGTATAAAGGTAGTTTTGGTCTTGTCATACACTGTCTTACTAAGCTTCATTTAGTGAACGTAAGTTTACGTAGGTTTTAAAAAAATAATAATATATGGGTTGGGTATATACCCAACCATGATTTGATAAGTCAATGTCAAAAACACGAAATTGCTTATATCAATGTCAAATATTTTTCCATTACACTGGCAAAATTGCGGCAAAACCGCAGAAGCCATTTAGATAGTTGAAATTTGAACAAAATTGCTCAAATTCTTCTCTTATAATTCTTTCACGATCTTTAGGCAGAGTTTATCAGTATAAAAAGACGGAACCTCCGAGGTAAGTAAAATAAAACTAAACTATTATTATTATCTTCTTCCTCCTTTAGCGCCAACGCAATCACAAAATCCATTATTTATTAAATGAGTAAACAGCAAGAATGTTTATTATCTAAGAAAACCAAACATTGTAGTTATCGAGGCCTATCGTCGTCAATTTAAAACCTGATAAAATTAACCGATTTAAACAACTTCAAATATCAGTGTATCGATTTCATTCGGTCTTTGACGGTAAATTTATCATAGTTACCGAACCATAGACAAGGTGTAGATAAGAGACGACAGCGTCGATAATATTCGACAAAATCGAGTATTACCGAATTTAACGACACGATAAAACTTCCGCACTTGCACGGCAGGCCCGCGAGCTACCCTTATCGAACGGTAAGGACATTGGGTATCAGGAAGTAATTTATTTATTCATTAAATTTTACCTCTTTGGGTGTTCCTATTTCAAATGGACACTTTATTTAATGTTTGCTAATTATAAATAGTCATATCATACTAGCAGATTAAGTTATATGTTACAATTTACATCTCATAATCACTATCTATTTATAAACTAATTAATTTTTAGACAATAATAATATGTATAATGTATAATGGTTGGTGTTGCTGACAATGGAATTCATAGTATACTTTCAAGATTTTCTGTCACTATATTATTATCATATATTCGCTTTTATACATTAACATTTTTAATCTTTTAATTTTCTTAAACTAACCTATTTATACCAGTATTTTAATGTAGTCAAATGTAGGTTATATACTATTTTTAACACCATATACATACATATAATGTTCCATGTAGCTATTATATTGTTTAATATTGTATTACATAATATGTAATACTTATTACTTTCTATGTATTATATTGCCATTATTTGTATGTCACTTACCGTAGTAATATTTAAATCTATAAAGTGTTTGTCTATCTATCTTGTGTAAGGCCAGCCCTCTGATCTCCGCTTCGCTATGTGGACAGGGATTTCCTGAAGATATTTGTGTCATCGAGTAGATATGGCACTCAAGATGTGTGCCATATATGGCAGTATAACAGACGTACTCGTACGTGTATAATATGTACATCCGATGGATGGATGTGCGTCGGCATATTCATTAACACAAATTGCATGTCATATACAGAACTAACAGCTTCGATTAACAGAATTTCAGCGATCCATTAGAGACTTAAAATATTATTAAATGTATACTTTTAAATAATTTATCAAATAAAATAATTATTATTTTGATATAAGATATAAGCGGTGTACTGGGTGTCTAAAAAAAAATTTTGCGTTTATAGCCTACCCTAATCCGCATAGCAAAACACATTTCTGTAGAATATAATCTTAGCGCCTTATTAAATCTTGTAGGCAAGGTATTCACTGGTATATTTATTTATATTATGAGAGGTATAACAAAGCTCCCTGTTCACAGCTTTAATAACTTCGACGGAGTTTTCTTGACAAATGTTCAGTCATAACCATTAAAATTAATTAAATAGAAATTTGACGAGGCCCTCAGTGCCGACGCGCCACTTTGCTTAAAAATATCATTAAGTTTGACGTTGCATTCTCAGTAGGTATTAATTGAAACTCATAGGTAGGTATCTAGGTATGCCTAGGGATGTAATGTGATGTCTTCTTCTTCAAAGTGTATTAATCACTATCGAGGATCGAAATATAATTTATCGACTAAGTATATTTTTTTTTTCAGAATTGATTCATAGTTATAGTTTTCTTGGGCTATCGTAGTCGGCGCAGAATTTCAGAAATAGGCCATGGAACTAAACGTAGAAATTATCAAGCTCTCTCACGTTGGTACAATTTTAATTGTTTTCAATTTTAATTGGCTTCGTTAGTATTGTTTTTGATTGGGACATATGTTTTGTTACGGAAAACAAGGTTCAATCGAAATAAGAACTCTATTCTTCTCTAAAGTAAGCTTTAAACTTATTGCAATAAAAAGAAAGTAATTTATTGCAAATGTTACAGACTCCATATCTCAACGAGAATATCTCCAAGTAACAAGCAAGCCCTTGTGGCACTTAAGTAGTTTTTACATTTATTTTATTCTGTTGAGTTATATGTATATGTCGTGTTACAATAAAGAACTATACACTATCCATCTCCCTATCTACTTTTACGGAATATTGGTTTGATTTTCACATGTTACGTGTATTATGATTTTAAGTACTGTAAACAATAAATAATAATAAATATTTCGGGACAAATCACACAACGCCGTCTAGCCCCATAAGCTTACGCTTGTATCATGGGTATTAGATAACGGATATAGGTAATACATACCTACATATACTCGTATACTTTTCTTCCGTAAATACATACTTATTATTAGGTATATTATAAATAGAAACGACCAGACTCAACACAAGTAATTACAAATTATAAAATTCAATAAACTTCTTCACATTTCAAAATATTATGATGAATTAAATATCATTAGATACCTGTCTAATTGAGCCCCTTAATTGTTTGCTATAACCAAGCGTGTACTTTTTTATTCATATTTATTAATTTAATTTATCTGTTTATTTTGATGTTTATCAAATATCTGATATGAATAAATTACTATGACTTTAATTGTGACTAGATATTTATTACTAAAAGCAAATCCGTTGGTTCAGTTTTGTTCCAATATCACACTTCATGTAATTTTTGCCGCGCCATCCGTATATGTTATCGCTCCGTCCTAGGGTTTAATATGGAAATGCGACTGTCGTACAAAATAACAAACAGCAATAAGAACTAAATATTAGATTCTTCCATATCGTAACTATAGAAAACTAGAATTCCATCCATTCGTTCTAACTTTAATTTATTTGTTTGTACTGCTTCTCGTTATAAAGTTGATTGAAGGCTTAATGAATTATACTAGCAAACGAAGTCAATTTATATTAGCACTGTATTATTCTAACAATCAATAAAACATTACAATCATTTTATAGGAATTCTACATAGAAATGTTATATCACAGTTATACGTTAAGGACTTCGCAAGCGAATGAATATACAAGAGATAACATACATAAGTAATTCGGTTAAGAGTGGTGAATGTAGGAATGCCATTATTATTTTATTGGCTGAGTAGGTATTACCACACTCTATGTAGGTACCGATCGAGGGTAAAATACCTAGGTATTTTTCCTAAAAGCTAATAAAGTAATAGTAGTAAATTTCATTCTATAATATAAATAAATAAATACTCTGGTGTTCATAGTGTGCCAGTTGTTAGTTGAAAGACATATGCGCAAATTATTTGAGTATGAACATATATTTTAAAAATGCAATCTTAAATCCTAGAAATCAGCTCTAGAACAAATCCAAGTTTATTGATGATTCTCTCATGATTTACCGATTGATGTTTTGTGAAAGGTGGCAACTTATTGATATGTAGTCTGTTATTTTATTATTCTCATAGTAGTCTCATAGTACGAGTACTCGTACATATACATGACACCGTCTATGAAAAATATCTCACAACAAATGAGTAGAGAGAAACGTGAATATTGTATAGTAGTAAAACGTAAACAATTTATATTCAGTGCATTATTAGATGAGACGAGAAGCCAAAATCCGGGTCAAGTGGCGTTCACTGGGTTTATGATGATGATTCGAGAACTCTACCCTCATTAAAGAAAACAATGCTAATTTATAACCATTATTTATTTTTATTCTCGTTACTGCCTTATTGCGTACTTAACTGAACTATGAAAGACCGTAAAAATAAATAATTTAGCTAATATACCTATTTGGTTTTACAGATCTTTAGAAATGAAGAAATTTAGTTTTTTGGATAATAAGACATGACAATTTTATATACGCGTTGCTGTGGACAACCACACACATATTAGAAATACAAGCGAGTGCCTCGGGAGATCAGTGAAAGGCTCTTTACACGAATGAATAGACCGAGAGCACTTGAGCCCACAACCCAGTCGATATTATATTCAACTTTCGAGATCTGGAATTATCTTCCATGAAATAAACAGCACAATATATGATCAGATACCACTAATATAAAATATGCAAACAACTCGCATCGCAAGCTACATCCAGTAAAGTATTTCGCTTTAGGAAATTGGATTACTAACTTATTGTAAAATTTACTTTTCATGGATCACGGACTGCGCGCTTACTCCCTAAAGCTGGTGAAACATTTTGCAATAAGGTCGGCAGCGATAACTCGTTATTTATGGGTTCAATATCACTCGGAGCTTTGTATTTTACGAAGTAGACTTCTGGTGCGGAGGGTTTGGGGGGCGCCACAACAGGTGGCTCGAGACTGCCCTTGTTCGACAGCACGTAGATGATGGTCTTGTCTTCTATGGGAGCCTGCGCTCTCAGCAGCTGCTGCAGGTACGCTGTGCTGGGCTCGTAGGATGGCACTTTGATGATCACTATATTGAGGTTCTTCTTGGGCGGCACCACGGCGCGAGCCACCGCAGGGGGTTCTTCGAACTCCGGCGGCGGTACGTGGAAGTACACGTGCTTATGAACTATGGGCTCCACCGGCGTGTTAAGAAGGATATTGTTGTATCCGCTAATTGAATCGATTCCGACGCTCCGTTTCAACGCGGCGCCATCCGGACAAGGGACATCGTGTTTAGCGTAAGCGGGTTTATGTTTATCACTTCGATCGACAATAGTGGGGGCGGGTTCGGTCGGCCCGGGGCTGAACGGTGAGTCTTGACCTTCAGCCTTGTGCCTCTTCAGATACTGATAATTTTCGTACGATATGGAGTAGGACAGGCTGGGCTCACTCCGGGGTCCGTCCTGGATAGCATACTTGATCGGTCTGGGCACTAGTTGAGCTTGCAAGATGTCTCGGTTGTATACCGCTGGATGAGGTATCCCGAACGGACGGCGAATGTACCCTCCTTGAGACAGCGCGACACTCCCCAGGACGCACACCTGAAATAATATAACTACATTGTATTCGCTGATGTTCGTAAAGACGTAAATGAATGAACTCAGTGTCACTGACCACCACGGAAAACATGCTCGACGGCTGTCTTCTTCTTAATGACGAGTTCATCTTGGGTGACAATGTTTATAAACGCTTTCTCTGTCATAAATTCCACTTTGCCAGATGTTTACTAATAATTTCGCATAAAATAATAATCAGCTTGATCTCGTTCTCGTCGTTATGATGTAATCGGATGTATAGGAAAAGCAGACACTACATATATTGGAAATTATAAACAAACATAATGTGGACACAATATATTATGTACATTTCTATATGACAGATATAATATGTTATGTAGAATACCTAGACTAGTTTACGCGTTTTCATCTTAACATACAGTGAGAGTAAACAACCGAATAAACTTTAAGGGACACTAGGCTACAAATTTATTCACTTAACTATACGTCATGTATAGAGAGGTAAATAGTGAACATTTTAGAGTAACCTAAAGAAGTGAGTTCAAAAAAAATTCATACATCTCTGATTCCTGTTTTAATTCAGCATAGTTGGTTCCAAAACTCATCAATTAATAATAATTAATGTGTTGTCTTTATTATTATTGAATAAATATAACCAATAACCATCTGCTGTTTCGCCACTACAAACAGACAGGAACCAATAAAAGGAAGCAAAGTCGGGACACTCTCACTAAGTTTTTACTTATTACAAAGATCAAGCCGTTAACGTAGATGGATTGTATTTATGTACTTCACTACTAGCACTTCTAGCGTAACAGATGTTCTATATAAACTGCAGACCAAACTGGTAGACTACATTTATAGAACCTTTAAGTTAATTCTGAGTTTTTTTTATTTTTATTTTAATAATTTTTTTATACCTCTACTGTGTTTCTATATCTGTAACTTATTAGCATATTCAGAGCTTCTAACCGCTTGACAGTGACGTTACGAAAAGTTACGAAACTCAAATTAATTTCATTCATAGTTACCATAAGGTGTTAAATCACGATGTTAGTATTTATAGAGCGCGAAACCAAATGGAAAACATTTCTAGAACATGAATGCCAAACATAGCTTTTAATAAATACATTAATTTAACAGCGGTGAAAACAGGGCTACATATGTACATACATACATTCATTTATTATTTTTTTTAAATGATATTTCGTGCACATTCAAGTTAAGCAATTTAATAGGCTACTCATATGTTATGCGGCTGATTTCTGTATACAACATATGTCAAGATTTTTACGAGTTTTTTAGCTCTATTATTTAGATTTTTTACGATATTACACATACTCCTACCTGTATAAGCATAATATAATTTTATGTTATTGAGAACATGTTATACTTTATTCTAAAAAAATTTCACAATCTTAAACAACAGTCTCCTAAAAGTTTTGCGCTAAAGATTTATGTGTACCTGTACGGAGGCACCTCATCAGGGTGATGCTCAAATTATTTAATTATTTTTCTATGTCGCCCGGATGGTATGCCTCTCTGCAGTACTTTTATTTTGCAACATGTCAGTTTTTCACTCTTAGCTTAAAACACTAACAATGTTCATAAAGTTTTTATTACTAACTTAGGGATTATGTAGTTGTACCAGAAAACAAATTTTGATTTGATTTGAAAAACATATTTATTATTATACCAAGCTCATTTTTATCGACTACACTATAAGGAACATATAGATAATTGTACTCTTGAACAGCCCGAATACTGAGAGAGTTTTAGCTGAGTTTTTTTTTTTTTTTTTTTTTAATATGTCTAAATAATATTTTTTTGTAAAGCCATCATCATAATACACGATGAATATATTTTTCTAACTAGATGTTTTTCTATTTGTTTCAGTCACGGAAAAGGAGATCCGGCTCTGGTAAGTTGTAATCCAATGAGCAAGTACATTACTTATTTTAGTGACGTGATTTGTTTACATATTCATTAAATACGTTGTTTTTTTATTTTAGAGGTTTAAAAGGATCTTTTAAAGATAAAAATATAGTAAACCTCTAAAATAAAGAAACAACGTAAGTACGAGTACTTAATGAAAATACTAAACAAACACTTGTGTCTAAAAAACCACCCACAATCCACATTGTTTATGTAATTTAAATAAAAATCTGAATGCTGTAAAGATTTTTATCTTAGGTTTGTGTAGTTCTCCTTCCTTGTGGTATAAAATTCATCATTTTATATACATATTACACTTTTTATTATTTTAACAGTTTCAAAATAAGATCGAGAGTACCTACCTTAAAAATATTTTAAGACTGCAGAATACATTATTATTAACTTATTGATTAATACATGCCTGTGTATATTACTAGGACAAAATCCACTTAGATGCAGGGATTCCAAAAGATTATGATAAAATAACAAAAAACAATGGGCTAATCTAAAACTTTTCTCATTATTTGTGATAAAGATAGTACATCAATCAGTAAAATAAGTATTAAATTTTTTTGGTAATATTTTTACGAACTTTTTATGACTCAATTGCATTGCAAAATACAATGATAGAAGTTTTCGATCCAAATGTAACCATTTTGTTTCAGGCACAAAGGATTTTTAAAAGATTGTCCGAACGGCCTTCTAACAGAACAAGTAAGTATACATACATAACTATTATATGCCTAAATATGAAGTCTCTTTTATTTTAAGTTCTTATGTCGAAAACTATGACTATCCAGCTATGTAATGTCGCGAGCGTATTAGGAACCCGTGGACACTATTATATGTTTTGGTTCGTACTTTAGATAAATATTGTTTTAGTTACTACCTTATTTTTCTGAGATTTTAAAGTTATAATAATATAAGCCTCGGAAACCAATTAGTCAGAATAAGAGTAGATAGTGATCTACTAACAAGGTATTTCTGACCACTGCATTTTAAAACCTATCCGCAGCATTTCTCGTTACAAATGTTTATTAGTTTCCATGTGTGGTTCTTGTGATTTTCCCAGTGCATGTTTAAATGTATGTGGCAGTCCAACTAGTTAGAGCAAAGGTTTCATGCAGTCTCAGTCACAAACCGACCGCAACCTATATGACTTAAGCTTTGGTTTCCTAGGAAAGCGATGCCGTCATATAGTGGCCGTAATATTACGGACGCAAACAGATGGCCGTCTTTACGGTGATGACATGTGGAAAGTTCCACGGCCGTTTTAACACACCGTCAGACATTATCTATACTAATATTATAAAGCTGAAGAGTTTGTTTTTTTGTTTATTTGTTTGAACGCGCTAGTCTCAGGAACTACTGGTGCGAATTGAAAAACTTTTATTGTGTTGAATAGACCATTTATCGAGGAAGATTTTAGGCTATATAACATCACGCTTCAATTAATTGGGGCGAAGAAACAATGGAAAATGTGGAAAAAACGGGGAACATTATTCATCTTTGAGGGCTTCCGTTGCGTTCACTGCGAAAACGGTTCAAGTCGAGGGTAACAGCTATAATTTATAAAGCTGAAGAGGTTGCCCAAACTTCCACTAACCAAACTTAACTATTCCACGCGGACAAAGTCGCAGGCACAGCTAGTTTTTAAATAAACGTCAAACGAAAAGTATCAATAGCTTCACCGCTATCAATAAAACGTTCACCAAACCTTCTGACACCGACAAGACGGCCGTCACGCAAATAGCGGCACCGCTTTTTGACTTTACGGTATCAGTTACCGCTCTCCAGGAAACCGCGCGATTTTGTTTACATAGACAACGTTCTAGTGACGTCATTCACCGCTGTATTACGGCCGGTATATAACGGCACCACTTTTCTAGGAAACCAAAGCTTTAGTTCGTAGGACGTGCATCACAAATATAACAGCCACATTGGATAGTAGTTTGTTTGTTTTAGTAGGCTCGTATCAATAGTATTTTAATACAATGTCAGTTATGAAATTGTTTTTTTTTTCCTATCCCTATATGTATATACAGTGCTTACAGTAAAGTATAGCCTGAAATGTATTTTTTTTATGTTAGAATAATATAAAAATAGGAGCTCCACGACATTTCTATTACAAATTTTAATTGCTGATTTATTATTTTATTTTAAGAGGCTTTACTTGAATTGATTGAAAAATCAGAGTTTCAGGCCCCTATTGATTGCTATAAATACGAACAAAAATAATATACATGTCTAATGTCTATATGTACCTACATATGTTTATGTATCGGTAATGTAAAGGCAACTCGATAATCTTCTGTCAGTATGTGGTCTATCAATTGGCTCCTCAATACGTATCGATTATAATCTGGAAATATCTGTTTTAAATTAAGTGTATAGAGGCAAGCATTAGGTGAGGCTTTGAATAATAATTCGAGGCCATGGTTAATGAGATCTGATAGTATAGTCGACGTAATAATTGAACCGTAATTAGAGTTCCGATGACAGAGGACTTGACGTATTTTACGGTAAGTAGAACTATATTAAGTCTATTGATGTTTTGGATATTGTTATGTTATTAAGGATGATTAATAAGTAGGGAAAAAGCTACGCGGTTTTTTTCTACAAGACGATCGTAACTACGAACGACAGAGAGATTAACGCTGGAGAGAAAGTAAAGTTTATAGCCGAAGTGACAAGCGCAGAGATAAGAGAAAAGCTTGTAAAACTATTGAGATATTTTAAAAATAAACCAAGATAGCTATTTGGAATCCTGAACGACGAGAGAGAGAGACGCGACTTTACGCTCACATTATTTTTTGATACAAAAAACTATTTTCTATTATGCTACTAAAATATAGTTTCACTCGATCAATTACTTCTGAGTCATTTATTTGAGAAGCTTTACTATTTTACTAGTTTCCACCCGCTGCTTTGCTCGCGTTAAGAAATAGGTATAATTATCAGTTTCATACAAATTTACAACCCCTATTTCACCCCTTAGTAGAAAAAAATCCAAAAGTCTTTTATAGGGGATGCATACATTATAGTGACTATTTGTATGCCAAATTTAGGCCCGATCGGTCAAGTGGTGTGGGCTGTGAGTTAATAGATCAGTCAGTCACCTTTGAGTTTTGATTTTCATGGCAATACCTGTGCGATGTGAGGCCGAAGTTGCGGCCGCATTTAGAAAGCATCCATCAAACCTGTCCAACTTGCTCGATACGGTTCTGGGGGCGCAAACAAAGGGGCTTGTGAATTTGTTACGTATATAAACGTCAATTACATACGTAGTATGTATTACTGCGTCCTGCGGCGTTTCCCGCGTCAATTCGGGATAAAAGGTAGCCATTCATACAGAGCATAATTTAACTCCATACCAAATTTCATCCAAATTAGTTCAGATGTTTAATTGTGAAGAAGTAGGAATATACACACGCACACACAACATTTCGTCTTTGTGATATTAGTAAGGCACATTATATTGATACATCTACAAGTATGTACTTAAGTTCTAACTTATCTAACTCAGTAAGCTACGAGTAAATCGCATACCTACTTTTGCCGCAAGTACAACAAAATAAATAACATTTTCGGTAAACTTAGAAAAGTGTTTTTATCTACTACAGAAGGCAGTGTGTCCAATATGCTGGTCGTAATACCAAGTCTGATATTGTGTAAGATTTCTAATATTTGCCGTTTCGATTGACCGCGTTCAGCTGTCTGTGTCCATGATGACGAATGCCTAATCTTTCTATGTTTTTAAGGAATAGTATAGCTTAGTTTTAAGCATCATTTTCGTCGTTACATAGGTTATTTTGTTGGTTCCTTAATCTTCTAAAACTTACAACTAACCTATTGGAGGACTTATATACTAGTTTCTCGTTAAAACTAATTTTCTATGTATAAAAACAATAATATAAATGTTTATTACTCGCGTTGGCTCAACAAGTTTAATCAACATCGCAAGTCAACACTACATTTTCCCAAATAATCTCAATTTTTTAAAAGAAAAATCTATTATTTATCCTTTTACTTTACTCGATCTTGACGAACTCTCCTAACCTATCAATCACCGTCCACACTTACTGTACGGGTAGCTGGGAGCTGCCCAAAACTGCCGAGCAATGTCATCTCATCCTCTTTTGACCGATTAAGAGTATTAGTTGCAACATTTGAACATACAACAATAGAACAAAAGAGCTAGTTTCAAAACATCGACTATACGTGGTTGTTGGTATTTTACGCATGTGGTATTATTAAACGTATAAACAGGGTAGAGTTAATGAAATGATTTATTATGTTACGATACGTTCAGAACCCCTAATGAATATAATTAATTACCGATATATGGATGCACGTGTGTATTACTATTATGCAAACATAATGCACGAAACCTAATGAATTATTGGTATCAGGTGTAAAAAAATATAACTATAAAACTTAAAGTTATACAAAAGCTCTATACAGATTATATTTAATTAAACTGGGTCATCACGCTTCCCAATTTTTTCCACTCGTTTCTTATATTATTAGGCCCAACATGTTTCAAAATATAGGAACGTTTTCACTTGGAAATTAATATCGTCAATAGTACCGTAATAGTAGTAGAATCTGTGATTGATGGATGACGGTCATTGGATAAAATATGTCCAATTTTTGCTTAATGTATTCTAATATATTATTATTATATTATTAATTAGAATAACGTTGAGATTTTGCTATAAGACCGTTCACAAAGATGACTATAGGGACAATAATCGTCGAATCAAAATCCCACATGGCGGTAATCTCGTGTGACAAGTTAAAGTACTTGCTGAATTTGTCCTTCTCGGCCTTCACGAGATTCTCGTCATGTAGTATGGTAATGTCAATCACTACAATAATAATAATAGGCTTAATAAGTTACCAATTATTTATTTTTAACATATCTTTTGTGTATTTTTCAGGGCTTCATCAAGATCTACAAGCAGTTCTTTCCACAAGGTGATCCCAGTAAGTTTGCGTCGCTAGTCTTTCGGGTCTTCGACGAAAATAATGTAAGTACTGTTTGATTGTAATTTAATTGTACTGGTTTATTTGTAATAAACCTTTTAAGTTGTGACTTGTGATAGTTTTCAGAAAAGTGTTAACGGCTAACCCAAAATGGATAGCAGTAATCCTTTCTATAGTCCTAGTATAACCTGTGAAAAAAAATGTAGGTCGCAAAACTTGCGAATAATTCCATGATTTATGATGAAAAGTATGATGATAAACAAGGCAGATATAATGTTTTCATGGCTTCAAGGACAGCTTACTAGCCTTTTCTTTATTGAATAAGTTATTTCAGGCACTTATTTACTGAATTTTTTGGCTAAATCTTTATTCCAAACCATTTTGTTTTCTATACGGAATAATATGAAAGCATTAAATGATGAAGGTCTGGCCATAACTAGCAGGATTCCGTACGCAGAAGATAATTGGTACATAAATCAGCGCGCGCCAACACTACGCTCAGATAGCAGCGAGCAGACAATGGATAACTGACTTCGGAGACTGACGCTGGATTCTGGCAATCTTAAGAGCCTTCGTTGTGAGGTTTTTAGCTAAAATTTCCTCATTTAATGCTTTTATGAAAAATTACAAATCATAACAGTCCTCGTAAATACAGATCTTATGGACAAAGTTCATTACATTTGTTATCATTTCCAGAGAGGAAAATTGGGAATGTGGTTTGGGAAACTCATGCCTCATTTGCCTCTTAAAAAATGTCACGCGCGGGAGCTCTATGCATAAGCCTATTTATGTCGTATTCAGACGTATGTTCTGCGAAAGCTCGTGTTTCTGTATTTTAAATTGCATTGTTTAGTATGTTTGGTAGGCTAAAGGAACTTACAGATTTAGTAAGCAAGCGTGATAGATTTGATACTTAACATATTTTGTTTATTTTAGGACGGGTCCATCGAGTTCGAAGAGTTTATACGGGCCTTGTCGGTAACGTCGCGGGGCAACCTCGATGAAAAATTACACTGTGAGTATCTATCGATCTTGTATTTATCTGTAGGTACAGTGAAAGGAATTCTGTTAGGTAACCCTTGTGTATGTGTCTTTTTTTAAGTCGGTAGAGCAATAATAAATAGTCAATTAAAATTCAGTCATTTTTTATTACACACTTGTGATTATTAACTATGCCTTTATCTTGTTATTTTGCCAAACTTACCTGAATCAATAATAAGATTTTTTTATTTATTCGTATTTACTAAGTGTCTGTTTGTCTAAGTAATTTTGTACGCAAATAGCGAACTGTGGTGTCGACAGTTTGCGACCTTCCTCTGGCGCTTCTGATATGGTTTAACGTCTTCAATACTATAAAGGCTTCGTCAAACAGAACGCGTTCTTAGCGCTGAGCGTCGCGTTTTAACTGCGTGCTCTTTTCATGTCACACATGACTAGAGCCCAACGCTACCTAACGCAACGTACCATTCACCAAAACACAGTGCCTATCGATAGCAGGGTGAAAAGGAAGGAAAATAAATCGCGACACAACCTATGATATTCTCCTAAATCGTCTCTCTTTTTTATCTGAATCACTCGACATTTTAATTACGAACAAACTTTTACTTGCTTTGGCGAATAGTACGTTGCATTAGGTAGCGTTGGGCTCTAGTCATGTGTGACATGAAAAGAGCACGACGTTAAAACGTGACACTAAAAACGTGAGTACGCAGCGCTAAGAACGCGTTCTGTTTGACGAAGCCTTTAATAACCAAGAACCAAGCAACACATTTTTTTATATCCATATAAATAGACTGCGTATGATTTTAGTTGTTATTATGTGTCTAGTCTTAACACAAAATGTTTAAATAAGTGAAAAGATCCTCTAAATACAACAAACCAAGACAAAAAGCTCATCTTAAACACTCGCACGGGATATTGATGAAATTACGAAATATCTACTCGAGCGTGATAGATTGATTTTCCATACGAATAGTTCTACTCAAAAAGGGATAAAGCAAGCTATTCACGGGCATGCCATATTTTAGAACGTTACGAAAATTTTGCTTCAATTAGCTTTAATAATAACGCAGTTATACATGTTTTTAGTTTACGATTAGACAGAGAGAACCGACATGCCATGTGACGTCACATGGCACTAACGCCATACAAAATACATAGAAAAATCTGTTTTGAAAGAAAGAGATGGAATGAAATCTTCAATTGGTCATAATTTCTTTATTTTTCTTTGGATATAAATGGGGTTTGCACAGCTCGTTTAATATTTTGGTATATTTTTATAGTTTATTTATCAAAATCATATTTCAGTTCCATGCATTATACCCTATTACACATACACTGTAATAACTCTCATTACATTCTACTGGTTTATTTGTATTCAGAGAACAGTATCAGATATGTAGAACAGCTTCAGATTTATTTTTCGCAAATTCCCTGTAGCCTCAGCACAAAAGTTTGGCTTAACGAGTCTATGAGTAATTTTCATTTATTCGCCCGCCCGTAGCGAAACCTACATTCAGTGGAATAAATGAAAATTTGGCTAGTTGAAGCCGAGACCACGGCACTAGGTGGATCAGAGCACTGATATTATGCATAGATACAATACAGCCACAAGGTCGAGTTGGATCTGAATTACAGGGGCACTTCAATATATCATACATAGTAGGTAGCTACCGAGCGGAATAATCTAGTTAATCCTGTTGAATTCATACTAGAAACTACCTACCTGTAGCCCGTGCCTCTAACCGATTGAGTCTCGATGTGACAGTGGCGCGAAATCCGTTCTTAGCTATATAATCATTTATAGGCGAGTGATGTTACCTAAGAATAAAATAAATAGTAATTAATAACGAATTGTGAATTGACTCGAGTATACCGAGTATACACATAGAAAAAAGGCTAAACTATACATGAATATGCTTAGCTCAGCCTTTTCTATCTTTAGAATAGGCTGAGCTAAGATATATATCTCTTGATAAGATATAATAAATCTATTTACAATATACATATACATATGATTTCCAGGGGCGTTCCGTCTGTATGACGTGGACAACGACGGCTACATCACGAGGGACGAAATGTACAACATAGTCGACGCAATCTATCAGATGGTGGTGAGTACTATGTAGCTACTAACTTTACATACTATACAAAAACAAACTAAACGGTACACATTTGTAGTCTTTCTCTTCTCTTTAAATCTTATATCCTCATGACTGCTGGTCTTAACTCCCCGCAGAATTAATTCGTTAGGAGGGTCCTATTAGGCAAATATGTACATGCATCGTGGAAGGCGCCTTGGCGCTTCCACGGATGACACAATATGTCCTCGGATTTTGTGCTTCTTTAACATGTCGGTTTCCTTCCGAATCCAAAATACCCACACTCGCTTAAAAAAAGAGAGTATTGATAGAAAGTAGTGTATACGAGATCAATTTCCAATGTTACAGGGCCAAACCCCTCAGCCGGAAGACGAGAATACGCCTCAGAAGCGCGTCGACAAGATCTTTGACCAGATGGATAAGAACCACGATGACAAGCTCACTCTGGAGGAGTTCCGCGAAGGAAGCAAAGCGGACCCGCGCATCGTGCAGGCGTTATCGCTGGGGGGCGATTAATCCATCGTTATACTCTCGCCGGACTTCTCATTTACTTAGAGAGCCAACAAACGACCGCCGCGTGTAGATCAAGCAATCAAACACCTTTTTTTTAATTTTACTTTCATTTGATTACTAGTCTTTTTAGCCTGTCCAGTCAGGCATGTAACCACTAGGTCACCTGAAGAGATACAAGCATTGTGGCCCAAGGTGGAGCTTCTCTGTACTGGATTGGACCTAGTTTCTGACACCACTTCTAAAGAAATATTGTGACATGGTTTTAGGAACCTCTAGAATCTCTCAGATTAGTTAAGTTAGTTTTGCACCTTTTGTTTTCGGTTTTAATTACGAGTACATATTGTGTTATGTTTGTTTAAATCGGAAATTAGGTGTTTGTCATACAATCTTCTAAATTATTGATTTGTTTAGCTAAATATTTCTTAAACATCATTATTTCTGTAATCCAAATTCCTTTATTTAATAATACGAGTATGTTTTACAAAATAAAAAAACGTTAGTTACATTGCACCTTTATAGCTATTGGTTTTTTTTAAGATTCAATGATATAATACTCATAATTATTGTTATCGATAATCATGAATGTATAATGTCATAGAGTATACTACGTGTTATTTTTGTTAGTTTAGTTTTTTACATTAATATAAAAGTAAGTTGCCCGATTATTCGCCAATTTTATAAATAAATAGACCCTTAATTGTTTAAACTTAAGTGTGAATAACAAGTACAATGTGTTGTATCGAAATGTATAACAAAAAGATGTATCAGTTAATTAAATAATAAAAATAAAGTGTGTTTACAAATATTTTCAAGGCGTTATGATCAGTAAACCCAACAAATACTGCTTATTATAAAATGTAATTTGAAATTTTTATTAAGAAATTAGCGTTCTAGGCTCCTAAATTGATATCAATCCACATAGATTAAGTTGTTGAATGTTAATTAATTAGGCATGTAGATAAATGTATGATAATTATTTAACAAAAGCAGTAAAACCATTTGGTTAATGCATGTTGACCGCATCGCAATAGCTTCCCATTCCTTAATTGTTTTATCTGTTTTATCTGTTTCCGTTATTGTAATTATTTTTCAGCGCTGAATAAATTACTAATTAACGAAAATAAATGCCTACTCAGTTCTGTTGGATAGGTATTTCTTACTGAAGCTATTGTGTTGCACCATTAATCAATGTACGTTGTCATTATCTAGTGTTCAATGAGACAATATCACGCGGCGGAAAATGTTGTTATTATTTTTTATTTCACTATTTGCCAATATGATACCGGGCAAAGCGAGGAATATGCAATTGTTAGAATTATTTTTGGCGTCGTGTCTTATATAAAATATGCTTAAAATAACATTTCTTAATGAGCAATCGACGACAGTACCAGTAGTAGTCGTAGATGAAATGATCAGAATTGTAGAACTAGTTTCCGATGAAGCGAGTTCAACTATTTCACCATAAAAACAAAAGAAATTAATTCTGATCAATTCTCACTTAGTTCGTTGCTTAATCGTGCTTCTTTATGTATAAGATATATCACAATCTTACGTTTTGTGTGTTTCACTTTTACGGTTGTAGATGTTAATATAATTTCTAAAATAATGTTACCACATATATGTAAAATTGGTTAGTATCGGCGCTGATATTGCCGAGGATACGTATCTAAGTATGATAGTGTTAACTTGAACCTCGTCATCCACCTCGTGTTGGCAAATGTACAGTATGCTCTTGTAAAGTAAATGAAGAAAGCATCCTGTCCGGTGTCACAGCCGTGTTGGCTGGTCGCACAGCCGTGTTGGCTGGTCGCACAGCCGTGCTGGCTGGTTTCACAGCCGTGCTGACTGCTATCACAGCCGTGCTGGCTGGTCTCACAGCCATGCTGACTGGTCTACAGTCGTGCTGACTGGTCTCACAGCCGTGCTGACTGGTCTCACAGCCGTGCTGACTGGTCTACAGTCGTGCTGACTGGTCTCACAGCCGTGCTGGCTGTTCTCACAACCGTGCTGACTGGTCGCACAGCCGTGCTGGCTGGTATCGTAGCCGGGTTGGCTGGCATCACAACCTTGCTGGCTGAGTACACTCAACTTGTACCTACAACTATATGCACCAGCGAGAGAATGACATGTTTTTTAAAGCACAGCTAAACCCGCACTTTGTCTACAGTCTTTGTTAAGAAATTATATTGATCTTTCTATTATACCTAAAGTTAAATTTGAACGCGTAGTTAACTATTTGAAATACCTACTTTCTAGTTAGTAGTATCGTAATAGTGCCCCTGGGTTGTCCGTGAGCACTCTACAAACCCTTTCACACATATATTCCTTCAAGTTGATACACACTCTGTATAAAATAGATCTTATCTATAGTTAACCAATATCTTTTATCCACTTTACTGTTATCGTTAAAGAATTAATAGATTTTTAAGAGTTGCGCCCCATTAGTTAAATTCGCATAAATAAGACAATATAAAGTTTGGGCATACAGATGTTTTGGGCGTTTACAGCCCTATAGATATTAAATTAATCAAAAATGTGCTGACTGGCATAGCCATATAACAATTGAGACTTTTTTATCGAAAGAATTGTCTCGTCCAGTTTTGATCCACTAGGGACGCCTGTACCTACCTAACTTAGGAAACATGTGTAACGTTATAATAAATTAGTCATTAAACGTTGGTTCAATATACAAGTATATATATTATCACTTTATTTTGATAATGTAGACAATTGGAAAAGCAATCTGTGAGTGATAGATAAAGTAACGTTAATGTTATCAGATATAGAGAAAGTGGTCGAACAAGTGAAAAAGAAAAACTAGGTATTTCGAGAGGTAGTTAATCCTCACAACTCAACTTGTGACCAAAGAGTATGCTTTAATAGCAACGTTGGCACAAACTTTAAAACTGTTCTACCCATACAAAGTAACTAGTCATATATGTACTAATAATGGCTATAAACTGCAGCTCTGCTCCCTACACTCGGTTATGGTAGGATACACTTTTTGAACCCTAATTTGGCACAGCAATATAGAATATACGACTTTTTGTGCATGCAAAAAAAATTGCGCTCACGTCTAAGCAAAATGAGCTGCGTATTCAAAAGTGTAGGCTTAAAATAGAGAAAGAAACAATACTAGTTACCTGTTGGTATGATGAATGATAATTTTTGGAAGATCTTATGATCAGCTCCTAAGTTCTTTGATAAAATCAGATACAACTTTTCACGAGTGCACTTCATGTAACAACTAAGATAGATCTACATAAATCATTCTTTATTCGAACTCCCAAAAGTAACCATCTAACCAACCAACATAACAAAATTATGCTATGCCAATTTACTGACATTTCTACTGAGATTGTTACAAAATTAACATTTCTGTAAACATATTCAGAAAATAACAAATGAATGAGCCAGTGGATTAAAATATAAGTTATTTATTATTTAACTTTGAAACTGCACGTACTCACTTATTAAGCCACTTAAACAGCTTAAACAAATATATTCGTGCGGGTTACTTTGCGTTAGACAGAAATGAAATTGTTAAAAAATATGAAATAATTAACATAATATTTTGATAACATAATATGTACCTATCTTATCATCGGAAGTTATTTTTCAAGTGTGTTGCAAAATAACAACTATTCAAATAAATAGGAATCATTTCAAGGATTTGGTAATAAATAACTATAGAGAGTTAGCAATAATGCTAAGTAACCCGCCTGTAAAACACCGCTGTCTGTCAATATGTTTGCCAAATTTTTGTATCTATAAAATCTGTCTCTAACCTAGAACACATTCGTCTCTATTGTTCGCGGCGAATTCTGAAAACATATATTTTGGACGACTTTTGGATATTTCCGTTAGCGACTCTCAACGTAAATAAGTTATTTTAAAGTCTAAGAATCTACTTATAGTGTAAGAAAAGTACTTTTAACGGCTTTATACTACATAAATATAGTTTGCTTATTTATAAAACTAAATCTTCTTATGATAATCGTAATGGATTTCTACTTATATGAATATTTAATATAATTAAAAATATAACTTTTCGCTATTTGTAACGTTTCAGCTATTTATTGAAGACGTTGTACGAGTGGATATGAAATATAGGAAAGTTTTCTTGGTAGTTTTGAATCACCAGTCAATTTCTACGTTTCGGAGAATAGTGTGTGTTCGAGCGACGCGCGACGACGCGCGACGACACTGAACGTAACGTTAGTAGAGTTAGTACGTACATAATATTGTTGCGGGCTGTGCGATTGGTCTAGAATTAAGTAGCTGATGTTACAGTGTGATACATTCGTTGAAAATTCTCGACGCAAGCGTTGCTTGCTTGTTGCTTAATTGTAATTTTAATATAGGTTTGCTAATTATGTATATTTAATTTATTATATGACATCTGGGCATGATCTGCGTATTTGTGCCAAGATATTTACGAGGGTTTTGCAATTTTAGCAATGCTACATATAAAGGCGCTGTCATACGAAATGTGTTGGTTGCAAAGCCTGCACATCTATTGCATACAAAGAATACTCGATACATTTTGTATCCATATGAAAATGTCGAAGCAATGTACGCCAAGCTTGAAAGCTTGTTAAGAGAAATATTTTTATCAATTCCGTAAAACATACCTACAGATGTCGTAGTGTAAGGAACACCTCTAGAGTACAATACAGTATCCATCTGCCGCATTTTGTTTGTCAATTGTTATGTTATTAGCATTAGTTAAAGGGCAGTGTTTACCTACGTAGTTGAATTTTTCACTGTTATTTTGTCTTTCCTAACTTTATCGTCTAGCCTATATCTTTCATTAAAATATCTGGTTGTTGTTAATCCAATGTACCTTTCTATAGCTTTGTCTGTGTATTCTCCTTCTTTCTATATTTCGTATATATTAGCCATTTATAATATCAATAGTTTTTGACCCATATTCGTTAAATTTGATAAAATCTTGCTTAGGTTTTTGTATGTTAACCTATATTTATTTAGTGTGTTATGATTATGACTTACAAACGTTACACGGTTCTCTTCAAACAATCAATGTCGACTTTATCATATACAATTTTATGTAAAGTAAAAAATAAGTATCAGTAAAAGAATATTTAACATTTCCACAACATTGTCAGCACGTATCGGAAACGTTACAGCTTTAGGCGACCTAACCTCGAATTGACTCGCATTCAGAATTAAGTTCGAATTTAGAAACTTACACATTACACAGGTGTAACAACTATTAACTTGTAAAAAAATAGTTAAGTGTAAAGTCGACTTGGAGCAAATTCTGTTAACTGTGCAGATTAAAAATAGTTCGTTTGAAACTTGAGTCACTGGTATTTGGTAGGCAGAATATAATATTTTTTCATTATAATATAAACGTAATACTACATTAAATCAAAAACTACAACATTGGTATTTAGCGTCCACCTCAACAAAAACGGATATTTGATGTTATTGTTCTGACTTTTGTTGCTTTGATCCCAGTTAATATATACTGTTTTTTTTTTCTATAATACTAACTGTGAAACCTTCGAAATGTGTCTTGTATATATTAACGTTTATTCGCCTACTTACCTAGATACTATGGTGTGTACTTCACTTTTAATAATGACAATTATTAAATAAATGAAGTTGAAACTTAGTTGGTGTTGTTGTAGTTTTTTTATTTTGTTCTTACCTAAATTACTGCCAGGTTCGTCTTTATTACCAAGTAGATGGTGCGCGCGACTTCGTCCGCGTGGAATAGTTATTACCATAAAAACGGTTTAGTGAGTTAACCTTAAAAGATAGACATATACTGTTTAGGACATTTTGTTAGATCTTTTCAAGAGGAATAATTCTTTCATACACATTTTTTTGATATCCTGAACCGTTTTCGCAGCGCACGCAACGGAAACCTTCAAAGATGAATAATTTTCCCCGTTTTTTCCACATTTTCTATTGTTTCTTCGCTCCTATTAGTTGAAGCGTAATGTTATATAGCCTAAAGCCTTCCTCGATAAATGGTCTATCCAACACAAAAAGAATTTTTCAATTCGGACCAGTAGTTCCTGAGATAAGCGCGTTCAAACAAACAAACAAACTCTTCAGCTTTATAATATTAGTATAGATGACACCTTAAATTGTACATATGTATATTTTTAGTGTAGAAATTGTTTATCATCGAACGAAAGACATTAAGCCATGTCAGAACCCCTGTGGGAACTGAAAACTCTTAGCACTGGAGAAGGCCATTTTGACAACAAAGATTTTTTATCAGTACAACAATTTGCAAGAAAATAAACTCTGATCACTGGGCCTGTGTAATAATCCTAAAAAATTCAGACAATACTAATATAGGTAGTAAAAGAATATCTAAAATTACTAGCAAATAAATAAGATCTTCGTATGAGAGTGGCCAATTCTAGTGTTTAAAGTTTTCAAACCGCCTTTAGGGCCTCTGACATGTCTCAACGACTGCCATACGATAACGTAAAATGACGAACAGCCGGAACCAACAATTAAATGACCCACATAAGCGTCCAATAAGGCAGTAGAATAGAACCAAAAAAATCCACGGTTTGGCAAAAAATGCCACCAGCGATTTTATTGCTGTAAATATATCCTCCATTAACCTGTTCTTATTATTCTGAGTTATCTACCCTGTGGGAGCTGTGCGTAACTTTTGGTGGGCCTAATCGTGCCCCCATGGGGGTGTTTTCCTGGTTTATTAGTTATATCTCTTGATTACTGAAATAATTGAAAAGTAGATAGATAGATAGATAGATAGATAGATAGATAGATAAAACTCTTTATTGTAACACACATTGAAAATAAAATAAAGACAAACAAAAACACAAACGACTTAAAAAATAGTGCCACAACTGGCGGCCTTATCGCTAATAGCGATTTCTTCCAGGCAACCGTAGGATGGACAGGAGTCGAAAGAAAAATAAAGGATGGGGTGTTCAAAAAAGAGAAAATATTATACAAACAATAAAATATTCAATATTATATACATAATAACAAATAACACATATTACTTATAAGTGTAAATAACTATAAATATATAACACATATACATATTATACCTACATACTATAACGACAGAAGGAGACAACAATAAACACACGATTTCAACAGCAGATTATTGAGCTATTGAGTTTAGGTACCAGTTTTTAACCTGTGTGTGAAAAGTAGTCTTTAGACAAGTTGTAGATAAATAAATTTGGAACAGATTGATGCAAATTTTACGTTTAATAGACTACCCGTTTTATACTGATGCTCCTCAAAGTTGGACCTATTTTAGTTAGTTTATTTAGTGAGCAAAATAGGTCCTACTGTGAGAAGCATCCGTTTAATACTGGATAGTCTGATAAACGTAAAATTGTTATCTTTCTGTTCCAAATTGATTGATCTACAACTTGCCTGATGTTAAGCAACGTTATAATCTACGATCTAGCGCGCTTGCCTAGAAGAAACCGGTTTACTCTCGACTTGAAGACCGACAAATTATAGTTCAAGGGGAATAGAGATTCGGGCAAGGAGTCATTCATTTAAGAAATATAACAAGTAGACCATTTTGGGGGGCATATTTCGGCCTACCAAAAGTTATGCAAAGCTGCCACGGAGTAGAAAACTCAGAATTATAAGAACAGGTCAAAGGAGGCTTTATTACAGAAATAAAACCGCTGGTGGCATTTTTTGACGATTAGAAATCCCTGCCTACAAATGGTATACCATTTATCGGATAAATTAATACGATCTCAATTAAAGCCAAATGGTATTCAGAGATTTTTTATTAATTATTACAGTTTGAGAGTTATCACACACATTTTAACAACATCGCAATATGATGCACCCGTAAACAATTAGCCTCGGCAGTTGTTGAGGTGTTTAAGTAATCAGGTTTAACATGCTAATATTCTCATACTAGCTGTTGTAGAGATCCACAAAAAGTAGGAGAAATGTAGACGATTTATATCTCAAATTATATGTATCTGAACAAAAAGGTCGAGTTCAGAACAGATACAAAGTTAACCAATGTTTTCTAATTGAACTGAAAATATATGTTTGGTTATCTAGAGGCGAGCTCCTTGCTTAGATACTTCAAATTTGAAGTATAAATCATCACACTACCTGCATTGGTTTGTGAGAATAACTATTAAACAGTTTGTACATAACAATACAGGACAGTGCACGTTAAACAACAAGTCTTATTACAAAACTCGGTTTAACTATTAGTCCAGGACATTGAAAATATGCAGTCCGTTTTTGTTGTTCAAAATTTATCTTTCTACTGTTATAATAATCAAAATGTTGATAAATCACCAATGATAAATCAACGTCCCAATTTGAAGTTGACATTTAACAAGACCCGACTTTTTATTTTCAGAGTCCTGGACTAATATTCAAGCCACTTTTTGTAATAAGACCGCAACAGTTTACGTTTAAGTTCCATTCATTTTACAGCTGCAGCGCTCAATTTCACCCTGGCGAATATCTTCAGTAGGTACTACAGTAAGTATTTAATGGATTTCAAAAATACGTTAATAGTTTACGTAAACTCAGAAAACTCGAGGTAAGGGTACCACACATACATAACGTAATACCTATAAATTAGTTATGTTGTCTACTCAATTTTGAGACGGAGGAATTTCGAATAACACATGATTGAGAGTTTATATTTCTACTATCTCCAGCGCTAATTTTCAGCGCACATTTTGTAGAAGAATCCGTGAATTAAATAAATACCAAATATTTTTATTCATCAAATGCTTTCATTCTTAATTTTGCTGATTCGTGAATTTGAGCCAGTAGGTACTAAGTTATCGCCCTTAGAGTTGCAGTTAAATCTTATTGGTTGGCAACTCTAAGGTATCTTCAAATTAGAATTTTTGTATGGCTAATATGCAAATAGGTATTAATAAATCTTTTAATATATATAGGTATATATATATGTTCTCGTACATATAATTACATAGAATATTTTGTTTCATTCAGTAAATTAGATAATATTACGATATAATTATTTATCTATACATATAATAAAGCTGAAGAGGGTCAAAAATCTGAACAAAGAAGATATTTAAGATCGTAGATTATAACGTTGCTTAACATCAGGCAAGTTGTAGTCAAGCGTAAGCATACATCATATAAAAAAAATTGAAAAAAAAATGTTTAAATATACTTTAAATTCAAAACAGAACACATTTCAGCAGTTTTTAGATTTTTGTTGGTTTATCTATTTTTCTGTTTATTTAAACGCTCATATCGCAAAAACGTCTAAAAAGATCATCATGATTTTTGGTATGTAGCTAGTGTGAGGTCTTAGAAGTGTCACAGGCTACTATTATCTCAAAATAATACGAGCGAAGCAGCGGGCGTCCACTAGTTAAATAATAAATCGGATACAAGTAGCAACTACACTTAACAAATTTAAAGGAACATTTACACATGTATATAGGAAACTAACACCGAGTCGCAGGAACAAACTTTAACAATCAACGGCAAGTATTGGTTTTAGTCGAGATTTCTATTATGTTATCAATGCAAGCTATTTAGTCAGTCGATATCATATCATTTTCAAAAATAAAATTTGTTCCAGCTTCTCGTGTAAAATGACAATATTTCGACAAAACTCAGTAAAAAGCATAATATAAATTCAATGCCGACACAAATTGGTTCAAAATAAAATAATGCACCAGGCAAATTCACAATATCAAGATAGAGGAGGTACGATTTTCATAATTTTTTCCCAAATTGTAAAAATATGCCTAAGCAAGTCGAGTGTAGGTTGGCAGGTGTCAAGTGTGAATCCATCAATTATAAAACAAGATTACACTAAAATCTCTTATGTCAAATGCTTGTATTACAGAAAAATCTATTTGTATGGAAATCATACAAAGATCGTACAAAGAGCGAATTTAATAAACTTTGCGGTAAAGCCGATAATAAGAAATAACGCATAGATTGAATGTCTTATCTTTTATACACTACAAACATTGACTTTATTGCTATGTTTTTCTTTTTATTTGAATTAAAATATTGCTCTTACAGTATTGTCTTAAAAACACGCCAATCTATGTTGTGAAAACGAAACAAAAGAGATTCGAATATGAATACTTATATTTGGAATCTCTTTTGTTTCGTTTAATCGGGATCCAAAAAACCACCATACATACATTATTTCCCATGATTATTCAATATTCGCCCTTCTCTAAACCTCTTTTCTATAAGTCTCTCAAGGTGCAGGAGCGCCACCACATTCTCATCCAAACTATTGTACTGTGAGCCCCAAAAACGAAGAAACATTGAGTAATTAATAAATTACACTATTGCAGATATCCAAACAATGAATATGTTATGCAATAAGTTTTGCATGTCAATTAACTATATATAAGGTGAAATGAAATTCTGAAAAAATATATAGTGTTTTTCCGCTGAGACTGCTCCTTAACCGACTTCAAACAACAAACTTGATGGTTTTTAGGTGTGTTCCTCCATATACCACCGCCACACCTCTCCTCCTAACCAACGTGGCCTCCGTGGCTCTCAAGATCTTACCAACGCCGGCGGTAGTATATGGAGGGAACACACCTAAAAACCATCAAGTTTGTTGTTTGAAGTCGGTTAAGGGGCAGTCTCAGTGGAAAAACACTATATATATATATATATATCTCCATAGTTTCATTTACAATGGATTGCCACAAAGTAACGCCTGATTCAATGTAATATATATATAAGGTGTTATTGGAGAGTTTTCTTTGGATATCAACAATATCACTTAATCCTTAATGATTGAGTCGCAGAATATAACAGCGTGTATGAAAGCGGCGGAGGCCTGCACGGCAGTGGCGCAGCGGCGCTCAGGCGGGGCACTGCGTGAGGTAGTCGGTGTCGAAGTACACGATGGTGACGGTGATGTCGTCCCGGAAGGAGCGGCTCACCTCGGGCGCCAGGCTCAGCAGCCGCGCCAGCTTGGCGTGCTCCACCCCGTACTCAGTCCCGCCCAGCGCGTGACGGATCAAGTGCGTCGCCGCGTTGCTATCCTCCGGCTTCCTCTTAAGATTTTCCCTCCTATGCATCAACAGCTCGTTGATATCTCCTAACTGATTGTCCGCCTTCGGCAACGTCAACGGATTGAAGAACAGTTTGCCCTTCATGTGCTCTCCCACCAACTTGACAGCTTGCTCCGGCGTCAACCGGTCCCAAAGGCCGTCGGAGGCGATCACCAGAAATTTATCTTTGGGCGTCAAGCGGTGGTGGTACACGTCCGGGCGCGCCGTGAGGTACGGCGGCGTGTGGTACTGCGACGGGATGATATTCGAGCCGGTGAAGGGAACCACTACGTTTTTCAATGTCTCGACCGGCCACTTAAGCTGGTAGTCGCCCATACTGCGCAGGGGCGCCAGGAAGCCGAGCAGCCGGTGCCTCTTTATCACGGTCTTGCGCTCGCTGGCGGGGTGCTCGCTCCAAATTCTCTTCAACTCGTCGAAGTTGTCAGAGTTGTGGTCTTTGGTGATCTTCTTGGCGACCCACTCGTCCTCCTCGAGCATGGAGCCGACGACGGCGGCGCAGTCCCCTGTGTTGGCCACGAACAGGTCGGGCCCGTCCACGTAGCACACGCACACCACGGCTCCAGACAGAGCCACTTTCAAGTTCGTCGGGTTCACTTGGCCCCTCTCCTGGTAACCATCTAACACTTCTTTGGATAAGTCGTTGTCCAAGTTGACTATGGCTGACTCTAACGATGTTTTCACCTCCACAGAGGTCTCATCGCTTTTGGCCAGTGTATGTATATACTCCGTAAAACTTTTTTCATATTGTAGTTTTAATGTGTCTACTAATTCAACCTGAAAATATAAACAAACAAACATTGTATAAACAGGTCATGCTATACTCCAAGCTCATTACAATGTATTTCTTCCTACAAATACATTTTCACAAGATTAGGTTAAATTGTAAGTACTTTATAAGAAGTATCACAAAAACTCATACACTTCAGAATGAAAAATTGAATTGAATTTGATCAGTACGTATTTACATAAGAAGCATAGAGAGAACACATACAATTGACAAGAGAAAGCTTTGGATAATAATGAAGAATCATAAAATAAAAAAATAGGTTTTGAGTATGTGTCTGCCAATTTTACAGTGATAATAAACAACTTTTTATGCATGTTGATAGCTGTTAGACTACACGTCAAGACTACTTTTAAACAAACTAAAATAAACAATAAAAGATTACCCTATCATTGTATGTTTCTACAAGGCTTTCATGTGATTCTTCTTTGATGTATTCTTTTAACGTTTCTTTCGGTAGGAGAGCTGCAGCGATGTAATTGAGCAATCTCGTGGAGATCACCTGAGCACAGCTAGGCCCTGCATGCCCATCAAATACACCAAACAGGAAGCCTGCAATGTCACACAAACAATATAGTTACTTCATGGATAGTACAGATGTTCCTTGGTTATCAGATGTATTTTAGTTTAGCCTGGCTAGCCACCACTTCTAAATGTAAAAATCTGACATCAAGCTCATAGCAGTCAGTTTCAATTGTCAAGTTTCAGAGTTGGTTCCATTCCAATATATATGTTATGTATATTATGTTGTATATGTTTTACCTCTAGGTATCACAAGAACCTTATGTTGTAAGGCCACAGTATTTCTTGCCACGGTAAGCTTAAGCTTACAATATTACACCACAATTCACTGATATAACCAAGGTAACAAACAATTTTAACTTAATGAAAAACAACAATAAAAGGGAAAAGACAGTAATAAGATTTAATCTCTGAGCCTAATCAGAAGCCCTTAATAAACTCTCAACACCAGTTGGCCATTCTCATTTGATAAGAAGAAGTTGTTTACCTGAGGTTAGTTTGCACTGGCCTTCGCTCCTGGTGTCTTCAATAGGTTGGTTTGAAGCTAACTGGTTTGAATCATAAGATTTAATTGAACCAGTTGTGAACTCTTTTTGGAATTCATTCTCACGTAGCTTGGATGACACCTGTTATTGATAAAACATATTAACTTATAGATTTAATCAATCGTATGAAAGATTGAAGGAATGTGTATGTGGTTATACTTTGATTAAAGTGTATTGTAAGATTTAAAAACATAAAAAAGAAAGTTGGAATGTATGTCTATCTTAACAAAGGGCTCTCTCCATAAGAAAATCAATCACATACTTTTTATGGTATCTAAATATAATAATTGTATATGGTTGATTTCTGTGAAACAGCTCTTTGTTTTTGAATACTAACAATTTGAGGTATAATTCATTCCTTTTTTAATTTCTTCATCGTCTTTACTTCAGTGAGCTAGTATTAACAACACACTCTCTCAGATATAAATAAACCACTCAAATTAGATATTATTAGTCTTAGTTTATATTCACAACTGTTTTACTAAAAATTAAACACTATATCAAAGTTTTATTTCTGTAGGCAATTACATGCTCTTAGAAACGTCAATTTACACTATAATAGGTTTTATCCATTAAGTACTGACGAACACAATTTAGTATCAAAGTCTTGTTATTACATTTAATTATATTTTGGGGCAATCTATTTATTTATCAAGACCATGGTTGACAATTAATAATAAACAACAGAAAAGAGTACCTAATGTGTAGTTTTTGTTCTTTCTTATATGGCACACAGTCAACATGCTATTGTCTTCATAAGTTCATTCCTAAACAGATAGGCTGTTTTTGTATTTATAAATTAATGATTTTTTTAATAGTTCAAAGCATATAGTGTTTTTCTCATACCCACCTGTTTAGCCACCTACCACATTAAAATGCAGTTACCTATATGTTTTTTCCACACATGCCGTTGTATACTAAGACTCAAAAACTAAGAAATATAGACTGTTGGATTATTTCTTAAACTGTTGGTATCTAAACAAAGATCTTGCCTCAAGAAAACCCAAGTAATCGATTTTGTAATTTTGAGTCTTACTACATCAGTTTGTATGGAAAAAATGCATGGATGACTGTACTTTAAATATAAAAAAATGTGTTTATTAACCCTGTATCATTCCGGTACAGATATGCTTCACCTTGAGACAGTGTTGATTGAGCCATTGTCACTTCAGGTGACTTGGTTGTCATATCACTGATAGTCTTGTATAGGTATAAAAAAAATCATGTCAATAATCTAAAAAGTAAAATGAAGTTGAAGTGCTCTTACTTCTTGGGGTGAAGGTAACACTGCTATCCCATCTCTCTCGCCTTGGCAGGTCGATGCACTCGACCGAAAATTACGCACAAATCTCAAATCAAAGTCTCTTCTACCAGTCCATGAACTTTTACGCCAGTTGTCACATCTATGTGTAAATTTTCGCCGAAACACTTGGTTAGATCTCAGGCATGTGCTTATAACCAGATTAAAATTGTTAAAATTCATAATTCTGCTCTAATAAGAATCGACCATCAAATCATGAGTATGTTATGCAAGCATTATTGTTCTTTGGTGAGAGTAAAATTGAGGATTTTTTTGGTGAAATATATTGGTGAGCGCTTAAGCCATAAACGTTGTCAAGTATATTTTGATATTATCTATCAAATCATAATATCTCATTAATTTAATTCGCATTATTTCTATAAAGGTCTTGTCCTTTTCACTCGAACTTATAACCTATAGGCACCTTTTCTGAATTTCACTCAGAAAAGAAATAAATAAAATATGTACAGCAACCGTTTTGTTAATTTGTGAAATGTCAACTTGTGAAATGAAATTGATAATGACAATTGTGACTTTGACTTGACACATTTAGAGTTAATACATTTTTACTCTGTAGACTATCGGTGGTGTATTCGAAGTACACTTTTAACGACGGGGAAATAATGAATCTATGATGTAAAAGTAATATATAAATTCATCTGCCCACTGTCCAATACAGGCAAAGCAGATATTTGTGCAATGTGAGCAAGACAAATTTATCTATGAGCTATCAGATAGTAAGACATAAATAAATGACAGCGATTCGAGAACATTGGACCAAATCAAAATTAGCCGGACTAAATTTATTATTTTGGTGCAAAACTAACTATAACCTATTCAGCGTTTCGTTAGAACTAAATAAAACAAGGTTATGGCCATAGACAAATATGAACCAAATTGAGTTGCGTTCATCACGCCATCTAGTGGCAAGTAGTAATATTAGTTTGAAACCTGGACAATAGAGGGAGTAAATAACTAATTACTGCCCAATATTTTATCTGTGTGTATATTATATCTGTATCATATGTATTTTATTTTACGTTGGCCCTAACTTTGTATTGTGCCAGTTCTCAAGTAAAAATTATCATCTGCATCGATCACTCCCGAGACGTTGCCCTAGCAACAATGGTTTTGTTATTTTTCATTTTGATTATTATAACCTATTTATGCTAATTTATTTCAATGCTTTCTAGTTAATCTTTAATGATTTTTCTTTTTTTCGTTCTAATTAACATCTTTTATCTGTAAAATGGTAGTTATTTTTTAATCATACCATGGGACTTATAATAATGCTATGTAATTCAAGAAAAACAGGTTCTGGCTTTTTACACATTCTTTCAATGGATGATCTACTGCTGCCACGACGAATTCGATATATCTTTCAGGACGAAATGCGATAACTATTGAAACTGCTGTAATTGAAAGCAGAAACTCATACACAAGCAATACAAATACACGGAACTAAATTTTATTCGTCACGTTTTAGGTCTTGTCTAATTTGACGCTTAGCGATCAAATTTTAGACAGGAATTTCGTTAAATTATGCGCCGTCGAATAGCTTTTTGACGTTTTCAATTAAATTGAATGACCATAAACAATTCCGTCGTATCGATCTAAAAATAATTTATGCGTAAAAATAGTTTGTTAGTTCGAATAACAGGGACTAAACCCATTTAGTGGTAATTTAGTCTAATCCGTTTTCCGCCGAATTAGCACCATTAACAGTTTTATTTCCGTGCACTATTCAAAATATTGTTTTCGAACGGCACCCATATATTGCGCATGCGCGAGTCTTCGCGTGTCGCTCAATTTGTCATTCATTCTTTCTCCGTTGCGTATCGTATCGTTCAATCGTTCGCTCAATTCGCTTTCATCGCTTTGGGTGGCCGACATCGCGAAACAAATTTTATCGCAATCTGTTAATTTTTGCCAACGAAATACTACATTTATAACATTACAAAATGCCCAACCAGGTGTTAACTATAGAACCACAAAATGAACTCAAATTCAAAGGTAAGTGACCAACATTATTTAGTGTTAAAACTAGAAGCACGTTGCAACTTGGACTCCATGCGTCGTGAGCTAGCTGATGACAAATGGAGTTTCTATTTCCAGATATTGGCGTTTTGTCAGGGTGCGGTTTTTAATGTTTTCCTTATTAATTGTGATCGTAATTGGTGTATTTCTTTAACGCGACTGCAACCAAAATGACTACGTAACGATTCCTTGCAATCTCTGAGTAACGTACATAATAGGTAGGTACGTAACGTAGTTACTTACCTTCGCTTTGCTGCATTGTAAAGCCCGTTACGGACGTAGCTATAATATGTTGCTTCATATATCTTTTATATTATGGAATATTAATATGTAAGTATCATGACATTGTACTCTCTGAATACAGGGTGTTCTTTTTTATTAATTACACTGAATGCAGCAAAGTAATGCTTTTGCACATGACTGTCTTGTTTTATTAGTAATTTAAGAGTCTCATATCTAAATATTAAGAAATAAATAAAAATAGAGCTCTGTTACTAAGCCTCTGCTGTCAATTTCTCTGTTTGTAATTTCTGTCAACAATTATTTAACTTTTACATATGTAAATGTTACTGTTGGACTTATAACAACAAATATTAAGTATTATATATATTGCAAACATAATTTTTCCCAATATTTTACAAATGTAATTCATTGGTAGGGCTCACCGATGTGATTGTGGTTTGAATTCTGTAACTTGCTTCAAAATATGTGTGTATGATGTTAAATGCAGAAGTAATGTGGGCAATAATATAATTGTATGTGGCATATTATTATATTATAGTTATGTCTGTAGAAACTTAAAATTAAATAATAATAATTTGTTTATTTGACCAAAAACTTACGTGTACGTACATTACATACCTATTACAAAAACAAATGAAATCTTATGCACTAGTACAGTACGTCAGAAGTGTACTGAGCTCTGAGCTAAGTATCCAGTGGATCTTGTGTTTCAGAGCTGCAGTATCCCGTCGCGGCACATTTACTTAAATTTACAGAGATATAAGTATACTAATTTAAATAAAGAATATTAAACTTTACAAACAAAAAAAAACTAGTGATAAGCATGTATATACATATATATGTATGTTTATTTGTAATGCAAATGCATTCTGGAAGGCTCAGGTGGGAAACCTTGGACAGACACAAACAATTTGCACATTAATGTGCTGGCCTTTTGGCTGATATTACCTAAATTTTATCGGTTAATTAACACATAGGACTTCAGTATGAGAGCAAGGATAAATGATTTGAAATGTATGTGTGAGTGTTAATAGACATGCTTTGATGTGGTCATTATAAAGAACATTTCAACATCACAAAACATATAATGAAATGTTCATCTCATTAACTACCAAAGAATATTTGAAGAACAAACCAATTTTACTGTGTAACTTTATGTGTTTTATTCTAGTGGTTGTAAGTAATATTCCCTTTTTCATATCTGGAAAATATCTTGAAATAAAATATTGTCAATATACTAAAAATACAGTGAAGATACTTATACACAACTTAAATGTATGTGCAATTCAAATATTAAGTATTAGTGCACTTATTGAGGACCCGTAACTTAATCTATACTAATAGTATAAAGCTGAAGAGTTTGTTTGTTTGTTTGAACACACTAATCTCAGGAACTACTGGTGTGAATTGAAAATTTTTGTGTTGGATAGACCATTTATCGAGGAAGGCTTTAGGCTATATAACATCACACTGTAACTAATATGAGCGAAGAAACAATGAAAAATGTGAAAAACATGGGGAAAATTATTCATCTTTGAGGGCTTCCGTTGTGTGTGCTGCAAAAACGATTCAAGATATCAAAAAGTAATAAAGAAATATTCCTCTTGAAATGATCTTACAAAATTTCTGCAACAGTATAATATGTCTATCTTTTAATCAGTAATAATCATTTTATTGTCAGTAAAATTAACTCACTAGAACCATTTTTATGGTAATAACTATTTCATGTGGATGAAGTCGCCGGCACATCTAGTACAGTTTATGCAGTTAAAATAAAAAAGCAGTTCTAAGAAATCAAACAACTAGATACTAGTACCACAATTATCCGCTAGTAGATTTTACAAATATACACATTACATGTAATTAGCAGTAATATCATACCAAGGTTTTTATGTTGAATCATGCAGACCAATTGTACCCATTTAGTGAAAAGAATGTTTTTCTGTTTAGAGCAAATGCTTTTGAAAATAAATATTAATGAATGTGTAACTGGTTGTCAAATTTAAATGTTACCATCACATTCTGTAATAAACTATAAATATCTAGCAGATTTATGGATTCAATTCGATAATTATTTATGTTTCAAATCACATACATTTTACACAACTGGGTCAGTAACTAGTTTTTCATCATGAATCTAGAATGTTCTAGCGTAGGCTTCACATCTAGTGCATGAAGTATAGTGCATTAGGTTTTGAAACAGCCATAAGGAGTCTAAAGTGTAATGTTTATTATCTACCTAAAGCAATATGTTGCTACTAGGGGCTCTGTATCAACCAGAAATAAGACTGCATTACGGGTAGTCATTTGGAAAAATTAAGCAAACTTAATTGTCTTGGCGGCATAATTAAGAAAATTGCTACTATTCTCCAAGTTGATGAATACCCAATAGGATACGAAATTATATCAATACCACTAATGGGGTTTGAGAAATTTATAGACATATATACACTATAAAATTTGGCAATGTGTTTGGGACTTGACATACTCAAATTTTACCTGATTATAACAAAATTCAAAATAAATAGTATTCCTTTTAAGAAGTCTTAAAATTATATTGTGATTTATCATACTTACATCAAAAATATTGTCTACAAACACAGCTATAAGTGTCCTTACCACTTGGGGTGTTTTCTGCATTTCCCCATGCTAGGTATTAGGTAAATTATTCATACAAAATTTACATTTTATCAGATAGTAGCTAATCTATTTGACTTGGTAGTGTGGGCCTCTATGGGACCTAAAACTTGACTGAACTAAAGATCTGTATTAGTACTTGAAATGGTTTTGTTTAATATTTTCATTACATTCAGTATATAATGCTGAATGTCAGACATAACCAATTGAAGTCAAGAATTAATCTGGCCATTGCATGCTGGAACAACCTTAATTAGAATAAATAAGCTTAGCATACAATGACAGGAAGCAATGACCAGGTTTATTAGCTTTTATACTGAAAGATTAAAGATATTGAACTCCCTTTTATATGAACAAGTGTTGTACTGATCAATTAAAGTATAAATCAAAGTGTTTTTGTGCCTTATTGCCTGTTTTATAGCTTTTGTACTGCAGACTTGTATTTGATGACTTTCAATATTGCATTATGAGGTAGCATGTAGTTAAATAAGTGACTATTATGAAAATTGAGTCTCTTGAAAACCTAAATTAAATTAATATTTCTATTTTACATATAAGTATACATGTGTGCAGATGATGAAACTCTTTTAAAATCATTATTGTGTTAAGATATTAAAAACACTCAAATACATTAAATATATGTTCTGTTACGTACCTTCCTATTTATGTTAATTCAGAACATATCCATCGCCTCAACAAATCAAATTATAAACAAATGAATATCAAATATAATAGGGAAAAACTCAACCATTTCAGTACCTAGGCAGTAAAATCAATAGACAGATTTATAAAAATAACTACCTAATTAATAATGTCTGCACTATGAAACAGAATCTAGTTTTGAAACCATTTCCACATGAAAACTAGAACATAAGAATTCGCGCCGTTATTTCAGTTCAAAGCTATAAAAAAAACAGGAATATGGCCTTGAGAATTTAGTGCTGAAGTTTTAGTTTCGATTAATTCACATATCCAAACGTATTGCCACTGTATGAATTTTGCAAAAACTGCTGTTTGAACCTTATTAAACATGTTAAAAGTTTATTTTTGGGTTCGAAGTATAACTATATTAATAATGTTTTTGGAATAAGTAGAGTTAAGATGAGGCTTCCCATAGGATGCTTGTACATGTTGTCACATACCAAATCACTAGAGTGTCTTTTAAATACTAATTAATACATAACCGACAAAATAGGAATATAAAATAAAATGGAGAGATAGAGACATTAACGCGGTAATGTACGCTAGAAATGTAATGAAATGATTGTTAGTAATGTAGCTACGAGCCAGTGCTCATGTTGGCACTGGGCCGTGCTGCGATGGACACATTCTTCGTTATCGAGGAGTTCAGTTGACTTCGCAGGGATGTTCGAGACGGGCTGCACCACCTACTTGAAGCTGGGCAACCCCTCCTCGGACACAGTCCTGTTCAAGATCAAGACCACCGCGCCAAAGAAGTACTGCGTACGTCCCAATTCCGGCATTCTGGAGCCCAATTCCAAAGTGGAAATCGCTAGTAAGTATTTCTTAGCACTGTATGATTGTTGTTGTAAAACCTGAACTGCCTGCACGCTTACCTAAAAGATACATTTTTACTCTAGATTTGAACGAGTCTGGATACACAATTATCATTACATATATAAGATGTAACCTTAGCTGCTTTGTTTGGGACTACTATTCATTATTCACCTTTAAAGAGTATGTACTAAGTACAAGGTGTAAGACAATGTGTTGTTGTTTCAGTCACTCCTCAGCCAGTGTACGTGGACCAGAATGAGAAGCATAAACATAAGTTCATGGTACAGAGCGTGGTCGCTCCAGAAAGCAAGACCAACGTTGATCAAGTCGTGAGTATTACTTCTTTTTATGAATAGAAACAATAACTTGCTGGCAACTAACGCATAACCTTTTAAGGATAGCTTTAGTACATTGAAAGCAACAGCTATTAGAGATTATCTTATTCTACAACTTTCAGTCATATGATGTGTGAAAACTCCAACAACTCCAAGTTGCTGGCTGCCAACGACAAATGCAGCGAAGGCGACAGCTAATGCGCCATCCACTCTCTTGTTGTTGCTAGAGTGAACACTTTGTTCTGCAAGCATGTGTGCGGACATATACAAAACCCGAGGGTTTATATCTTGATTAGATTGTTAGTCTGTTTGTGTTTCTTTCAAGACACTTTTTTTATTTTTGATATGGTGTTACTCGTATTATAAGGGGTTGAAAGTGACAAAGACAAATTTATTTTCTACATCATAGTAAAAGTTTATGGTAGATGATTAGGTGCTTTTTATCTGTAATTGATTATAGTTTCCTGTGCTCACTGTCACTGTGTTCAATCCTGTTTGTTTCTTTTGCAGTGGAAAGAGATCAGTCCCGACCAGCTCATGGACTACAAGCTGAAGTGCGTATTCGAGACTCCTCGCGGGACTAACCTTAACGTGAGTATTACATTTATACATTTCTTTATTTGTTTACTAACATACACATAGTGACATAAAGTTAAACAAATTACGAGCACTTATTGCCCTCTTCGTGCAGACCTAACTAACAATTTAAAATAATCACTTGCAGAACATACTATCTTTTTAAAACCTATAATATCTCTACATACAATAAAGCTGAAGAAGGTCAAAATCTGAAAATAGATAGGTCCCTTAGTCTGTAAGTAGTGTAAATACGAGTATTATAATAACTGGTGACAGATGTACTTCGGAGCAGCTGCGTACAAATATAGCCTACAAACTATTACGTTGGACCGTAATAGTTTGTAGGCTATATTTGTATATCAGACCTAACACTAACATATTATAACGCCGATGGTGTGTTTAAACTACGGCTGAGCTTTAACAAATAAATTTTCGATTAGACCGTAAAAATACCAAAAATATTTTAAACTTATTTATTTATTAAATATTTTAAGATTATTCACTGTATAACACTACCTACTGTTAATTGTTGACGTGTTATTACAACTTAAACATTATATAAAAAGCGTCCAAAGCTATGGATTAGATCTATCTATCTATCTATTCTTTAGTACCTACTAAAGATAAATATGGTCAATGTAAAAATGGTTAATTCAAGTATGTACCTACATACTTGAAGATCGGTCGCAGAACAGGAAGAAGGATATGTAACGATTTTATTTGTCTTTGTCTGTGGTTCCTGAACTAAAAGAATGTTGTCTCGCTCGAAATTATTTCTGCCACATCTGTACCTACTGTCTTATCTGGGTTCATATGTTTTGTAGGTACGAAGATTCAATTCCTCCAATACATTAGTTTCCTTCTGTAGTTTTATTAAGTTACTGTATGCCCCTGCAAATACCGTAAATGATTGTTTGTGTTATATATTAAAACGCGAGCTCTCGGTGGTTCCAGGATTCCGGCGACAACGCGACCCAGAACGAAGTGACCAAGAAGCGAGTCGCCGTCGCCGAAGAAGCTAAACCCTCCTCCAAGGTAAGCGCCGACAGCCGCCTTTTAAACTACGCATCTACGTGTCATGTACCCACTAGTGCACGATGGATACCATTATCGTTGTGGTCGTTTGCTTTTTCAATTTTTATTTTCGTCCATCGCCTCGTGACCGGCTCGAAATTAACAAATCCAAATAGTCACCGCACTAACTCGGCCAGCTTCAAGCGAACCACGAAGCGGCGCCATCTCCACATCACGGCATGTATTTCAAATTACAGGACGACGCTGAAGGTATTCTCGAAGACGAGGAAAGCAAGTGGGAGGACAAGCGAACCCGTGCTCTCACGGTACCTACTTGATTCTTTTTTATTGCGAATGATCAACTAAAATAATAATAGTTCCAACGTGCGCGGACATAGTTCGGTATAAAAATAAACAACAATAGTCTCGACAAATTAATTAGAATCGTTGATCCTTTCGCTGGGTAATATGTATATATCTGTCCATATACTCATATATTATCATATTCTTTGTGTCGTCCTCTGTATAACTTTACTTACCATATTCATACATATATTACACATATTTATTGTTCTCGGATAAAGAATCTTAACACTGCATGTTTATTTTAATTTGCTACCTTTTATCTGTTTAATATATGAATCTAATCCAAATATGTATATCACATTCGACTTATGTTTTTTGTAACCTTTTTTATTTTGTTAATATTCCAGACTTTGACTTTCCCTAAGTCCGAAAACGTGGAAAATGATCTCCAAAAGGCATCATTAGAAGTTATTCATTTGAGAGAGGAAGAAAGCAAATTAAGACACGAAAATCTGCAATTAAAAGTGAGTTTCGTAGTTATAGGCGCATTTGGTTTGAATCTGATCGCAAGTGTTTGAACCGCATCACATTGCGTCGGTGGTTGGAACGGTGGTTTGTTACTTTGTAGCTGATGGCCCCTGTGCGCAGCCACGGCAGGTTGCTTACACCCGACCTTCGCAGTTGAGTTGCAAGGAGGCTTGCTCGGTGTGCGCAAGCCGCATGCCTGGCGCTGTGTGCCGCGCGCCGCCGCCGGCCATGTGTAGTCTGCTTGTTGTGTTGTCCGACATCGGCGACTATCATACACGTACCCTGGGCTGCACATTCAAATTCACAAAATGTATGTGACATTACATTGGTTTTGATATTTAAATTGCATATTTACAGCTATAGAACAGATTTCTATAGCCGTAAATATGCAATTAACCGTTAACTTTGCTGTGTTAACGTTAAATTTCTTTAATTTCTACCGTAATAGTTGCTGACACATCAGATGTGTCAAAATTGGCAAACAATACCGCTACTTCGTGTGCCTGTACCAGTCCATACTTGTGTAATGATAGACGCTAATGTTTTTATTAACTGTGCATGTATGATGTGCTTGTATTGGTTTGTTAAAGTCCCACTTACGAATTTTCGAAATTTAAATGATTATAAAGCTGGCTTCATTCTCGTTCAGATAGGCTGAGATCAGTCTATCTCTATTAGAAAGAGACGAATGTATGATCTCCGCTTGTTTTAACAAGAGTACATTTGCCAAGCAAGCTGACAAAACAACTTCTGAAACTTAAATTTTTAAGTGTTAATTACTACAAAAGTTTTGGACCGTCTTTCAAAGTACTTAATTTCAACTCAATTCTCACACTTCTTTTGTTAACCAATTAAATATAAAACTTAATTTGTACAATTCACCTAAAAAAGCACATCACTTAAAGTATAAAACGATCGATTTAGACGTAGATTAGAGATAACATAGATTACATCTTAACTATAAATTGGCTTGCTATGATTGAAGCTGGTGTCAAGAAATTACTAGCGAAGTTTCAAATCTATGTACCTACATATTTTAATAAAATGCGAAGTGTACGTTTATTCGCTGGCTAATATTTTTAAACTATTTTATTAGGAAGAAGCCTGATGGTAAGCTACCTCCACAAGAGCTGAGCGCAAACAATGACTATCAGCTTTTTTTAAAATAAAGTAGCTCTGCTTTTTTACTAGACAGTGAGGTATCTAGTCACCAGGTCACCTTAAGCGACACTCGCTAGAGCTACACAGCATAGCTGTACTGGAATGGAATTGGCTCTCAACACCATTAGGTGCTTGGCGACAGATCTTCCATTTATAGGTGGTGGAGCTTGGACAGGAAGCACCCTGCTGTATCTTAGTATTTTATCGGCTAGGTGTGAATATTTCAATGTGCCCCGCGTGTCCTCTCGTACAAACATGATAGTAAGACTCAATAACTATGTATGACAGAGTGACCCATTGTACCTGATATTGTGTGTGTCCTAACGAGGAGCCTCGTCTTCAGTCAACCAACCAAATAAGTACAAGTAATCCTTTCAGTAAATATGTTTTTTGTATGTAAATATCCTACAAAACGTTTTGTTCTTCTTTTAGTATTCTGACAGCGAGGTCTTTGTTTGGGAAAAACCGTAAGGGATATAGTTAATCGCTACATGTCTTTATCTCTCTTGTTTTGGGTCTTTCTATACAGACGTTTACGGGGCTCTACATATTGAGATACATTATCGTTGTATTGATTTCACGTCGTTGCATTACGAGGGGTGATCAATAAGTAATGATAATCGAGTATTTCTAGAACGCACAAAAACCCAATTATTTTTTTCTGCTTGCTTATATATTCACTAGTTCAGCTTCAAAAAATTGTATAAATAGGACACTATTACTGGGAGATACATTCATTTGAATACGAACTGTCGAAGAGAAAACATCAAAATGGAGAAATATGAAATAAGAGCAGTCATCAAGTACCTCTGCCTGAAAAAAATGTCTACCAAAGACATACACAGCGACTTAGAGGAAACATTGGGGGAGTCTGCTCCTCCATATTCCACAGTCGCACGCTGGGCAAAGGAATTTAAGCTGGGCAGAACCTCCACTGAAGATGATAATCGCGAGGGACGCCCTTCCACGTGCCTTACTGGAGAAAACGTAAAAAAGTGCAAGATATCGTGTTGGCCGATCGAAGGGTGACCGTAAGGCATGTAGCTGAGGTCACAGGGATCTCCTATGGCAGCGTTCAAAAAATCATTGTCAACGAAATGCATATGAAAAAGGTCTCTGCGCGTTGGGTGCCGAGAATGTTAACCGACGAGCAAAAAAAGAAACGAGTCGACATTTCGAGGGTGAATCTTCAAAATGGCGTCTGTTTTCTGGGATGCAGAAGGAATTATTATGGTGGAATATTTGGAAAAGGGGGTCACTATAACAGGCTCTTATTCTCCTCTACACCCTCCTACACCCTCTCTATTCGCCAGATCTAGCTCCCAGTGACTTCTACCTCTTTCCTCGGCTCAAAGAACACCTCCGGGGCAACAAATTTGAGGACAATAGTGAAGTGATGGCCGTAGTAGAGGCATTTTGGGAGGGTCAAGACAAAGAATTTTTTTCTAAGGGAATCATGGGCTTAGAAAAAAGATACACTAAATGTATTAACTTGTTAGGAGACTATGTTGAAAAATAAAATACTTTTTTTAATCTAATAGTTCTATTTCATATTGATTATCATTACTTATTGATCACCCCTCGTATGCAGTGGTTCCAGTTTTAATTCAGCGATTTTATTATATGGCACTAGCTTGAAGTACGTACATATTATACATTCTCAAATTAGCGAAAATTTCACTCAAAAACGTTAATCACACAAGTCTTAGAGCTTCAATTAATGATATTGGTAGGTAACACATATAATGATTAAAATGTGTTAGTGTCTGCCCCATACACATGCTTGGTGGCCAGATTGTATACAGCATGCTCTTAAGCTATCATACAAATAATGCGCCGGCTTCTGGCTGGCCATATCTTGTCTGTTCGCCAAATATGTTTACGGATTATTGTGAGATTCGTTTTGGAGTGAAAACTTGCCAATATTGTGAACGGAGCCAGTCTGTTCTGCTATATGCATCATGATAATGTGGTTTCCAGGAAGAGCTCCTGCGCCTGCGCCAGGCAGCGGGCGACGCGCGCTCGCAGCGCCCCCACTCGTACGGGCCCGAGAAGAACGCGCAAGCCGTCATGATGCCGTGGATAGCCACCGCCATCGCTATGGCTTTTGTCGGCATCATCATCGGCAAGTTCTTTATGTGAACGCGCCGCGCGACCACTCGCCTCGCTGACACCGCTCTCACTTCACTCCCGACGGAGGTCGCTCGAGGCAGCTTCCACTTACCCGCATAAGCCGACAATCTGCGCCACCTCTCGGGCGCGCCGCGGCCGCCGACCGCCGACCACACGCCACTTCGAACCCCCGCATCACTCGCATTACACTCATTACGTAGCTCTCCCCCTTAATTTGATTAATTAATTTATTTGAAATAATGGCCAGTTACTAACATCTCTGTTATACTCCGGCCGTTCAGAGAATGCGTTCCTGACACCTGTCAGTTAGTCACGACTAGTGATGGGCACAACATAACACTGAGTTCGTTACCGTTCCTCCAAAATGAACCGCCGCGTTATTTTTAAGATTATTTTCGTTTTAAATTGGCGGAATCATTTAAAATTTATATATTAGTTATTTAAGTGGAAACCAAAAAAGGTTAATATTAATATAATAAAATTGTTTTATTTATTCTTTGTTACAAAGTTACAATATGTATTTCTATGCAATAAAGTACATTGAACGTACGCCATTTGGGGTTACCATTTTCAACCTAAATATAAAAATGCTACTTTCTTTCGCGCGTTCGGTTTGGTCGTAGTTTTATTTTTATATTTAATAAAAGTTATCTTATAGTCCATTATTTTCAAATTTTTAAAAAGAAAAACAAAACGTATTATTTTATAAAGTATAACTGTATAAGAACAGATTACGATACTATTATTGTATGTTATTGTTAGCACAGCACTACAAATATAAAGCGCTGACATAACCTTGTAATAGCGCAGTTTAGATTTAGAAAAATATTGTTTACCAAGTTATTTGACACTCAGTTTGGCACAAAATTATAACATTAATTGATTATTGATATAATAATGTTGTTTTAATGCTCATCAATTGTTAAAAAGGTAAACAAACAGCAATAATATTTTTATCGTAACTGCAACGCCATTACAAAGCTACGTCGTCAGTTCAATCGCGACGTGTCAGGAACGCATTCCCTGAACGGCCGTACTATAGTGTTTTAAATGCTTGGCCCCGTTGACATGATTATGTATAAAATGGACAGTGTACTGCCGGTGGTTCGGGGCGTAACGTGTACTTAACTTAACCCCGCTGCTCCGAGGCGGGACGCGCGCAGGCCGCGCTCGCTCGCTCGGTCGGTCGCACTCTATCAGCCGGTGCCGCCCTATGTTAGTATTAACAGTAGATTGTTGGCTTGTGACAACGTCTCTGCGGTTTCGTTGTATTGTGTTACGTTTTAATTGTGCATTACACCTAACTGGGTCCTTAGAGCTGTATTATGAATATGATGATACATACATTTGTCTACTAACTTTATTATTGTAAACGCTTTTCACTTCTAAAACATAGTAATCGTGACTCATTCGGTAGCCTATCTCGTGATTCACAAACCAGTTGAGATAAAATCCGTGTTTTGGTTTAAAAATGACATGTATAATTTAACGTTTAGTGTGCACCGTTTGTTGATGTATTTCGCTAATTAGGCAATCAGTTGAAGGCATTTTTTACTAAATAAGTCCATGCAATATATTATCTTTCACATAATCTATGTAATGTAAGTGTGTAAATATGTTATTTGTGGATTTGCAATGTCGTGATTGTATTATTTCGGTCACAATACTGTAATCTTATTTTGGGATACATACCACTCACATACTCTCGGCTGAAGTTATTTTTGATGTATTATTTTTCAATATTTAAGTGTTTCAGTTGCAATATTCCGTTTAAAGCTCATAGACATAGTATGATCAGTCAGGTGGCATCTTTTGGGAGTCGTGGAATAGAAGCCCCAGCATTTACAGGCACTACGCTTCATGAACAGTCCGCGCAATGCTAGTTTTATAACATTCAAAAACACAAACTGGAAAGCTATTAGACCACACATTAAAGAAGATAGGACCATAGTCTGACAACAAAAAGATCCCGTGAGGGTTTCGGTTTTTTACTTTTTATGTCCGGTATTTTAAAATGGTTGCGATAAATTAGTGTATTGACTTTGACAAATTCAAACTGTCTCCCCCACTAAACCTATTTAACGGAGCGGAGTTTTTTTTTAGATATAGTTCTAAAATATGGAATAAGTTAAACATTTCTGATTGCATTTTAGAACTATATCAAGTAGACGTTTTAATTGTATTTCGTGTTAAACGTACCAAATCTTATGTATCATTCAATTGTGAAATAAATGACAAATAGGTACGAGTGTTATCAGTAAATGTTAGATACGGTTTCAACAGAACTAGTTTACAAGTATCAATTGAATATTGTATTATGCATATAGGAACTATTTGGTAATAGTATTTTTTTATTAGTGGTATGGTAACCCCGCGTTGATCGACCATCATCTAGCCTGCCCTACCTAGCTAGCGTTACTGCAGAAGCAATACGAGGGATGATAAACGCTGGGTTAGATGGAGTCCGAAGCTTTCATATAAAATACTTGTTAGTGGTAGGTGACTAGAGAATGTGTAGTGATGTGACAATTTCTTTTATTATGTGTATATTGGGTGTAAAGTGTAGTCCGGTGCCTCAATAAAACCATCGCTATTTATATGATATATCTCAGAATACAGAAAGAACCAGAAGCTGCGTTCAACTGTAATTGCGAGCTACACGCTGTGTCCAAAAACCAAAACAACGCCCCCCGCCCGCGTCACTTCCCACCCGCGTAATGTTGCTAGGTCAGGCATTTGCCCGTTTTTAGGGTAAATTTTGGGAGTCTAGGAGGTGAGATAATAATAGAATAAAAATTGTCCTATTCTATATAATTATGTACCTACCTAATTGTCTCAAGAAATCGATAGGTTTATTGAATAAAAGACGCTTTAGAAAAAAAATACATTTAATTTTCTTTTTGCTGAGTAAGCTTTTTAAAATATTGTCCAATATAATAATATAACAGTAATAAATAAATAAAAAATAAATAAATAAAGTTTTTAAATAAATAATTAAAATTTTCAAGTCGGTTAATTTTTATTAAATTACTTATTAATATTCTACAATGAATAAAAGCCCTCAAAAGGTAATAAAAAGAAGGGTAAATAAAAACTCTTATATTGGCAACACTAACAAGATGGATGCATCATTATCTATGACAGTTGAAAACTGAGAAATTTATTCATTAATTAAATAAGTTGATACCTAAACCTACCTAATACCTACTTACACGTGAAATGTGATCCCATCGTGTTTCTTTTATAGACCCGCTGCATTTTTACAGGTAGGAACGACACAAGACGGCATAATTTAGTTAAATTGGTCACTGTTATAACACGTCATTCGCTCCGACGCCGCGACGGTCACAGAGTGACTGATCGGTCGCGCGTCAAACTACTCTATTTCCGAGTAGTTTTAGTAGCTTCAATATTAGGCGCGCTCACGGTTTCTGGTTCTTTCTGTATTCTGAGAGATATATACTGCTGATCAAATAACAATAGTAGTAGTACCTGTTTACACGAATATATTTGTATAGTGTGGCAAGTCCATAAGACATGCGTGTCCAAGTAAGTACTATGAGTTGCATAATATACCACTAGTGCACTTCTAAAGGTTTTTAGAATTTAAAGGTGTTCCTACATCTGAAATGTTGACTGCAACTTTTTTACCACCTTTCGAGAACTTCTCTTTACATGTCATTGAAATACGAACATTGTAATAGTATCTCAATTGACTGCCTAATTTCCAAACTCACTTCACTTGTGCTTTGTTGCATTGACGGGCCTATTAATACAACATGTTAACAGTTATCTTTAGAGCAAGTAAAATAATTATGTACCACAATAGTCTGTTTATGGTAAAGAATTTAGTACGTTGCGCCCGTATATGCGCCTGACTCGCTCGCCACGGAGCATTAGAATGCAATTATTTTTCTACTACAAGCGGACTCTTGATGCTAAAGTTTATAGAACATGTACTGATAACACAAAACAGCTTCGAAGCAATATCTTTTTCTGCTGTATGTGCCGGTCGGCAAGTAAGTTTTGAAAATAGTGGAAGCGCCTCTTGTTCAGTTATGTCATTTTCCTGGCTATTTATTACACTGTATAAAAATATTTTGCCACCGTTAACATATGGAAACAATTGTTAACAATAAATTGAGTCACGTGATTAGTTAGTGTTGGAATAAATTTAAGAAATTCGTTTCTAGACATTTTTGCTAACCTGTACCACACGCAATCAGTTTGCAAAATTGTATGACATAATAATTAATGTATAACATTAGGATGTATATTTATGCATTTTCATATGGAATAAGCAATTACAAGTTAGTCAATAGACGTGTATATGTATATAGGCATACAGTTACAACGAAGGAGCCGCGAGTGGGCTCGGTCGCGCCGCCCCTCGGCTGGGGCACGGAGCGAGGTGAAATAATTCATGACGGACTCAGGCGCAGTCGCGTCGAGCGTGATCAAACTATGTACAGGTTGGCAATCAGTGTCGAAAATAATTAATAACGTCGCCACTTGTACTACTTATTATTTTGGTCTTATTTTGGAGAATTTTGGCCAACCTGTAGCTCTTAAAGTTTTGATGTTAAAACCTTTAAATCAACATTGCTAAATTCAAAGCTCATTAAGTGTCTAAATGGTGCGACGTGCATGATTATATAATTAATAGTGAATTTTAAGTAATGACATGGAAAACTATCCGGGGCTATATCGTCTGGAGGAAGTCAATAAAAATGAAATATTGATAATGTAAAAGGCGTCGGCATTATGTTGCATAGCACACTTTCATTCATCGTAGGTTTGTGTCCGTACGATAGATGATTCACTATGGTTTATTGCATTTTTTTATTTATAGGTGTTTGGTTAATATTTCATGAAATGTGTTTATTTTTGTTTAATGTATTTTTTTTTATTGCGATTAGAAAAACTAGTAATGTAGCGAGGACAAAATATTGTTTAGTGCGTGTGTAGTACATCTGATTGGTATACCAAGTACGAGGGACTGCATTACTTGCGGATACGCCTATTAATGGCATAATGTTGCTAACAGCCGGCGCATTATCTGATGTACAAACAGGAGTCTCTTGTCGAGTGATATCACGAGGGCGTAGCTGTACTATATTACAGAAACCCCTGAATGTCGTTTTATTAATCTTAATTATTAGTCGATATCAGCAATATTAAAGGTCCACCTATTATGATACTAAAATAGGTATTATATCGCGAGGTTACATCGGAAATACAGCGAACGCCATTTACTCAAAAAAGTGTCAAGTTGAAGAGGTCTCTGGTTGTTCGATTGCGACTACGTGACAGTAATAGGCGTCTCCTCTTGTATTCGGTGAAGGAGTAGTCCCTTGCGCTGCTGTACTCGTATTATGTACGGCAGTCACTCACACGGCACGGGACGCTTGTGTACTGTAAACCTAGAGTTAATTCTCAATAGGCCTTTTATCATTTCAGGCTGTGACCTGATGAAAGAGTATAAAAGTATTATTAAGCGAATTATAAAGAACGTTTATTGAGACACTTGAGTCACTTTTCCTATTGATCCATTTGTGATAAATTGCCATTGAGAATGTTAAAGATGTGGCGTCGTCGGCCTCGGACAGGAGTGGCAGGCCGCACTCCGTCGGACGGCGCTCGCCACGAACGCCACCAAATTAACACTAGACTCATTTCTGTTTGTCCTTTAATGCCAGCTACCATACCTACCATAGCTACCATACTTACCATAATCAAAATTTGTGTGCAAGATTTAATTTTTTCTTGAGTAAAAAATAAATAAAAATATTTCAATATGACAATGTTATTATATTAAACTATTATGCTATATTGTATCGTTTTCTCAATAAAAGACTTAATTTATGATGCACGTAGTATTATTTTTTCTTATATTAGTATTCTGAAATGATGGTTTAGTTTCCCATTTCCAAGTAGGCTCTAAAGTACCTACTGAAATCGTACTTTACACTACATAATAATATTGAATAGTGTGAGATTAGCAAGTCCCTGCCTAAACAAGTATTCTACTGCCACTCTGGCAAAGGTAAAGGTCTGAAATAAACTAATTATTTATTTTAATTAATATTGTATTATCGTCTAATATTATAAAGTGCAAATACAATTTCTGATCTATCTAATCTGAGCTATCATTGCCTAAATTGCGAAAATAAATAGTTACAGATTGCAAAAAGAGGAAATATACCTAGGATATAAAAGTATCTTTACCAAATGGACGATAGGTATATAACAAACCCTATTTTGCATTAAATATCGATCGCATATGCTTGTACAAAGATTCACAATAAATATATTATTTTTTTGGAAGGATTTGATAACTCAAAATGACTTTTACTATGTACCTACTATTTTCTACATTAACTCTTGTGCTTATAATATAGTCATCCATTCACAACTAGTGACGCACCGCGGTGTTACCCGCATTGATATAGTAAAAAGTAGCATATATGAGACAAGGAATATATATTTAGTGTGGCGGGGTCAAATATAATTTAGTTATAATTCAGAAACAATCATATCATTATCCAAAAAGAGGCCGGTGCAGTAGTTGAGCTGAGTACAGCGACTTCCTGAAGACTCGTTTCGATTGGCGAATTCATTTTCAAATATTAACAACATTCATAAGCTTTAAACACGGTAACACCTCGGGAAGCCATTAGTAATATCTTTTGAAATCTTTTATAATGACATAAGTAACTTCTTAGTTTAGTTTTGTTAGACAGGGCCATTTTGGCAAAAGATTCAAGTTCAGTCAAAGATTTTGGAATATAGTAAACGAACAAAGATTGGTTGTCTCAATGAAGCCTAATAGATATCCAATGCCAATGGCCATATATATATGTACATCTTGCTTAGCAAGATGTACTTTACTATGTAATCGCTTGCCAATATACCCTTGTCGCATATTAGACTTCGAGGTCTAAAAAAACAATGCTACTTTCGTTCATTTATTTTAATTTAAATTTAACAAAAAATAGTAATACCTTAGAAGATATAAGTTACAACTAACATAATTATATGCAATTCATTATATTTACATTCTTGTAAATCTAAAGGAAGAATAAATAGTAAAATATAATACAATATGATTAAAACATATCATTTAACAGATTACATCTTTTTATATCTTTGGTAAAGAATCCGTCGCCTCGATTTCATCATACGCCCTCGGCAAGAATTTTATGTTTTGTTATTTTTAATCTTTACTAACAACCTTAGTTTGTCAGATATGAAAAAAAAATATTACATTATCTCAAATAGGACATGTGATTGAAACTGAAATTATTTTTAACTGAGTATTATTTTCCCATAACTCACTTTCACCTCACTTAATTAGAAGAGTGCATGTAGCGGAGGAGAGAATGTTGATGTGATTATCGTGGTATGGGCATGTAAAGAGTGGAGAAGAGAACCATGTCAGAAGATGGGTCTGATGGTAAGCAGAGTAGATAGAAGACGCCCTAGAGAGACATGGAAGACTGTGAATGAGAAAATCATACTTGGTCAATTTCTACGAAAAATCGAGTACTTAAGTACAACAAAAAGAGATTAAAAATATAACATTAGATTTAAAAAAATGGGTGTAGTGAGTCTTACTTTTCGATGGGAAACCGATACTCAATATGCGAACAAATTCGATATAACGGGAGATCTTATATGGATTGAATCCATAAATAATACTATATTGATAAATTAGCAATATCATTCCTCACACGAGACTAGTTGCTTGTGTTGCTGGGCCCCAGCAGCATGAGGAAGGTCCCGGATCTCTCCAGCTGCGCCGGCGCTCGAGGCGCTGTCTCCTGCGCCTCGCCCTGGGCCTTCTTCTTCTTCTCACTGGACACACTGGGCTTCGGAGACCTGTTCTGGTACACAGGTATCTTAGTACTCTTGGTCGAGCCACGCGCCGCCGATTTAGTACACTGCGTCTTCGTGGAACTCACGGTAACCGCT